>OY728130.1:467330217-468580217 GCA_963277665.1 Viscum album
AATTTGGTATTTTTAGTATGAATGTTTACATTATATTTCACCCTTTTCATATGAGGAATTCATTGGACTTACTATGTGACATATGAGGCCCAATATAGCCTATCTATGCATCGATAGGTCTCATGAAACAAACTAGTGTCTTGGCACACGGTCATTAAAAAATCATTATTTATGTCTTGGAATGAGGCATTTACTATGTGGTTATGATGTCCGAAATTATGCATTCCATCATTATGAAATTAGATGTTGATATTACATGTGATTATTCCACTAGTAGAATATACATGATAATAAATAAATGAATTTTTTTATTTATTTTTTCCATACTATGCTAATGATTAAGTTTAGAAGGCTTGGGTTTTAGCCTTATACATTGTGTTAAATGTTGAATCTTATTTATGATTGTTTTTGCTTTATTTTTATCATTACAGAGCTTTTTAGATCACCCATTTCTTATGTTTTCTATTTCCCACGATGTGAAGAAGTATATTATGATGGAATAGAAAGGATATGATAAGGGACAAGAGTGTGTTTAAAAGGGGACTCTATGTTGTTGTTATTGTTTTATTTACTGATGTAATGTAAAACTTATATATGTATCTAGTACATCCAAGGCTACTAAAATAATCGGTCATTCGAGAATTTATCTCTTGTGATCATTCCAATGTTATGTAATAATGTACCGACTATGGGTAACTAAGGTCGAGGCGTTACAAAATTCATAAGGGATGGACCTGACCCCTGGACCTTTCCCAATTGGTCTACTATAATTCATATAAATAAATATTAATATTATGTATTTCTCCGAGGTAATTATTTTTGAACCTTTTTTTCCTACCCTTGTATCTGTTAAGTGCATATTTTTTATAATAAAGGGTAATTTTGTTTTTTAAACTGAAAATGTTGAGGTATCTAGACACTACAATAGGTGACCACATTTTTGTTTCATAACTAAAGGGATAATCAACCACTTATTCCAAGTGATTGAGAAAGTGACCACTGGTGTGTATGCCCATTAATCAAGGTGCCACAATCCTTATATTAATGGGTTCATAATTATATAATTTTGATAATATAGGTTGGCCTTGTTTTCTCACCCATGGGATATTATCCTTATTCAACACACACAAGGCTAATAATACGAATGAATAAGCTATAAAACCTAGTATTGAAGCAGATGTTACTTGGGTGGATGGATTATACTTACCCCATAGTAGAATAGGCCTTCCATGGGAAATTTTTTCCATATGTAATGAAACATGATTTATAACCCAAATGATTACAATGTATTATGTCTGGTGAAGGTTTATGACATTTGGATTCCTAATGTGTGTGGATGGATTGATCATTTGGGTTTCCCATGACGGTTTCCATTATTGTATCGTGTATTGCATCTAAATATCCGTGGACCTAGGTGGATAATTCCATGTCTATAGAGGTAGGAACAACATTAATAAGGTAAAAATTATTTGTATCTTTCCAAAACAATGTAACAGACAATATATTAATTCCAAGTCCATCACACCTAATGGAATTTTTATTTTAAAAAACTATTTTTTTGGTTGATCCAAATTCTAATGTGAACTATCAGATGAATTCCATAAAAATGGATACTAATCAGTATGAAGAGAATATTATAATGAGGTATTTCACCAGTATACTTGTTACATCATTAATATAAATAGTTAATTGGATCCCTAGAAAATATAAACAAGTTATAACATCGTAATTTTTAAATAGTCGGTTCCATTTGTTTGGTTTCATTACTCAATGAGTGATCATATTGAAAAAGATCAGCATACAAATCCCTCTTCATAAAATAATTCATGTGTCCTTGATCAAAAACTAGTTCTCTATACTGAAGAATGCATACCTAGAAACCACGTGTATTTTTCAAGTACTATTTTAGTGAAGTCTCATACCGATCAATCCATATAAATAACCTAAGTGACTCCTCTTGAGTAAAGTTATGTTCTATCTATCCTTCATGATTTTACCTAACATTTATGTGGTGTTTTGGTGTGTATTATATTGTCATAATTAATTATTATTAATGAATCTTTACCAAATGGTATCTGATCATATATTCCTCTCATAATCCATTGTCTCAAAAGGATATATTCAAATCCTACATACCTATCTAATTTGATTAATGAGATTTAAAGGAGGGTTTCTATAACTAGATATCTCTCTCTACTAAATTAAATCTCTAATAAAAGGCCATAAAAATCCTGTAAAATAAAAATCCTAATATATATATATATATTCTAATAAACTTCACATTTATGACTATTTCCTCAGAGATGATGTTATGACTATTTCCCTTCATTATAATATAACATTGACATGGATTTCAGCTTCATAGACCATAACTAGGAGAATATATATGTCAATATATGACTTGAATCATATGATCATCAAGGACACTTAAAAATCATTTGAAAATATTTATTGACCCATAATGATCACAATCAATGACAATGACCCTTTAATAAAAATTTCTTAAAAACTTTCATCACCACATTATTTTATCAACATTGAGGATGCATATATTTGTGATACATGCACTAAAGAAATAATGGATCCATCATAATGGTTGTGTTCCATAAATTTCTCTCAACTATATGAATAATTTAATATGAAATTATAGGAAATTAACTTATATAAGGCACTGTAGCAGTGGCAGGTGATACTGTATCAGCGATAGGTATTGTAGTAGTGGTGGGTGATGCTTTTGTAATGGAAAATATTATTGTGGTGTAATTACTATAGAGGTACAATATTAGCTAATTTACTATTCAAAAAATTGTCCATGGGAAAAATATTTAATGTGTATCATGCACATTGCGCTTTCGGGCCATCAAATATTAAGTAATAAAGCAGATTTTGGGGTGGGTTATCCATTAAAGAATTATGACCTCCCTTTTAGGCCTATGTGTGTGCGGTGTGTGTGAGTGTGTGTTTCATTTAATTATACCCCCAAGCCCCTTATATATATATATGTGTGTGTGTGTGTGTGTCTGTGTGTGTGTGTGTGATTTACAAATCTCAATATAGATTCATTTTTCTCATTGACGAAATATATAAACACTTTTCTCTAATCTAGTTATCCAAATACTGAGGATAATCTTGAGAGGAGATAACCATCTCAGCAAACATGGAATTTTAATGGTTCGTAATAGGCCATATTTGAAGAATCATAGAATTGTTTATGATAGGTGGTCCAACATAGTGTTCTTGTACTTTAATTTATCAAACTAGATTCTAAACCATTTTTTGAGTAGTATGACCTTCCTCATTGGGGATTCCCTTTAAAGAGAAATGATAGATACCATAATAATGACATTTCAACTGGTATAGGTTCAAATGGTTAATTTGGATGTTCTATTTCATGACTACTGTTTATTGCATACAAGGAAATATATATGAGTGGAGGACCCCCAATAAAATTGGAATATTTTTCTTTTTCTTCTATGGTTGGGTGGATGAGTACTTTTGGATCTATATACAACAATATACCATGATGAATCCATATAATTAATCCCATCCTCGGTATCTCAACATTTCTTCCATTTGAATGATGTATGTAACATCCCGGTTCCGGAAGCCTCCCAAAGGCACCCCATATCTGGTTGGTCACATGGCCTCAAGCGCATTTCCCCAAACGCCAAAGACTGCTGACAAGCGGAGAGGGCCTTGGGTGTGATAGTGGGGAAACTACACCCTCATTGGTAGAGTATACAGTGGAAGAAAAAAATTAGACAACAGTAGATATTGTAACCATCCATACAAGAGTAAACGAAAAACAGTAGAAGACTATTAGTAAACAACTAGAGCACACACAAATGTATATAAAATGATGCATGATACATATGTCTAGGAAAACAGTGAAATAAGCCATGATTCTGAATACAATACTAAACCATAGTGCAAAAGAAAATAGTTAAACTCCTCAGCATCGCAATACATATCTTGGTCCCATGCTCTCCATCTCCACAACAAGTTATGTACCTAAAGTAAAAGGGTGCTTTCCCTTATCTATACCTGCAACAATATAGTTTGTTTTGGCCAAAAAGAATGACCCAAACAGGGTGTGAGACAAGGTCCCAGTAGGAAACCACCCAAATATTTGTGCCTTATAGTCAGTGAATACATGGAAAGTAAAAGTACAGAAAGCAGTAAACAGGAAAGCACATAGTCGCTACAATACACAACATCTAGCATAGAAAGTACACAAGTAACAGCCAATAAATAAGTATAAAAACATGTAACCCCCTGGGTAACTCTCACAACCTAACCCCTATGGTTCAACCTGCAAGTACTAGAAACCCTCTGGGAGTCACACATACTCTCACCCCTCTAGTTCAGCTAAAGAAATAAAAGACTCTCTGGGTAAGCACTCACCGTCAATCCCCCTATAGTCTTGTATCGTACTAAAGGATCTCTGGGTAAGCACTCACTGTCTCATTCCCCCTGTGGCCCATGTCGAGGAACTACAAACTCTCTGAGGAATCACTCATCTTCAATTCCCCCTTTGGTCTCTCATCTAATTAATAAGACACTATAGATAATCCCTTACATCCATTCTCCCTATGGTACACTACACTATGTTCTCATAGCCCGGTGTAAAATAACTTACATAGTGCGCGTATCACCCCAAGTAAACCTCAAGAACTACATGGCTATCATTCTATGGAACAACTGCATAATAGTACAACAATTAAACATTCCTAAAACTAAGCATGGAAACAAGAAAAAAACCTAATAGGAAAAACATGTATGGAAAAACATCTAGAGCATAGTAAAAATTACCATATTCACAAGCATTGTCCTCTACTCAAGAAATCAAGAAAATCAAGAAAACAACAAGGGGGAAAATATGAAACACACAATACCCCGTTAAAGGAAATTGGTGGAATTGAAAAAAATATTCAAAGACTTCCTATAGATAGGCACAAACCACCTACCTCGATCCAAGGAGATCAATATACTTGAACCACAAGGTTTGATTATCCTTAGAACAGTGTTGATCTACGAAGCAAAAAATGTTCAACCCATGATATCTTGTGAAAGAGGGAAAATCATGGAATGTGACTCAAGAAGAAGGAACCGATCATCGATGTGGTTCCAACGCAATTGACAGTAATCGATTCGGAAAATAGAAGGAGGCTCAGGGGCTCAAAGTATGATCGCAGATGTACAGGTCTCTCTCGGTTGAAGAACATAGAGAAGAAGACGTTTTCCTTGATTAGGCACAACCCTGGTTCATTTAATGAAAATAATAAAGTATACAGCGTGTACTTATGGGGTACACGGAGTGTACTAGGCCTTTCCGTACTCTACTTTATATGGACTCCACATCACCATTACCCACAGTCTGTGTGGCCCAGACACGAACAGCACACAACCTGGCACTGCATCAAAGTACACGGCGTGTACTTATTAAGTACCCGACGTGGACATAGAAAATTTCCAGATTTTCCTCTTTTTCTCAAAAACGACCAGAAATGGAAAAACATACCTGAAATGACTATCCGGGTTCATACAAACTTTCCCATTTAAAGAAATTTGTCCCCGAATTTCCCTAATGATGTGTAGAAGATGAAACCCCAAACAGCTCCGACCACTGCGATCGTACATCAGCCTCCCTCTCCCAGGTCTCGTCCTGTACTCGCTCGTGCTGCCATAGCACCCGTACTAGAGGAGCAGACCACCCACAGATAACCTTCTTACTACGATTGACAATCTGGTTAGGATGCTCCTCAAATGATGCATCCACATCTAGCTCAACCTCCTCGGGTTGAAAGACATGAGATGGGTCTGAAAAGTAACGTCAGAGCTGAGAAACGTGGAAGAAATCATGTATTTCCCACTACTTCTGAGGTAACTGCAACAGATAGGAAACCGACCCAACTCTCTAAAATACCTCAAACAGCATGATGTACCGTAGTGAAAGCTTACCCTGTCTTCGAATCCTCTTGTGTCCCAACCTTGGTGTGACGTGTAGGAAAACCTGATCTCCAACCTCAAACTCTAGAGGTCATCTCTGATGATCAGCATAAGACTTCTGTCGAGACTATGTTGTTTCCATCATCTTCCAAGTCAATTATATCTATTTTGAGGTCTCCTGAACAAGACGAGGTCCCTGCAAAGCTGCCTCTCCTACCTCCAACCAGAATAAAGGTGATCGGCATGGCCTACCGTACATATCCTCGTAAGGTGCCATCTGTATAGTCACTTGAAAACTATTGTTGTAGGCGAAATCCACGTGAGGGATATGCTTCTCCCAAGAACAACCAAATTCCATAATGAAAACTCGCATCATATCCTCAAGCACCTGGATCGTGCGCTCAGACTGTCCATCTATCTGGAGATGGTATGTTGTACTCAAAAGTACCTGTGCACCCAAAGCCCTTTGAAGCCTATACCAAAACCGAGATGTAAAGCATGTATCCCTGTCTGAAAAAATCGAGTGTGGAACTCCATGAAGACGTACAATATCTTGGATGTATAGTCTTCCCAGATCATCAACACTGATGGTCTCCTTGATCAGTAAGAAGTGAGAACCCTTCATAAGCCTTTGTATGACAACCCAAACAACATCATTCCCTCAAGGCGACCTCAGTAATCTGATCATGAATTCTATCGAGACATCGTTCCACTTCCACTCCGAATGGGTTACTGCTGTAAAAGGCATGCCGGTCCCTGATGCTCTGCTTTCACATGCTGACAAGTAGAACACCTCAAGATGAAAAAATCAACATTTCTCTTCATACCTGGCCACCAGTACTAGCGATGAAGATCCCGGTACATCATGGTGACGCTAGGATGAACTATCCAAACTGAGGAAAGAAAATCCTGAATCATCTCCTCGCGTATGTCTTTTGGAACCCATACACATCCGTGGAAATGCAAGATCTCATCTTCGCCCACTGTCCATCCAGGAAGAGGGTCATCTCCTACCACACTCTCCCACAGGACAAAGCCTTCTGAGTCTGATAGCTGCCTCATCTGTACCCGATCAAGAAGTGTAGAGGTAACAACTTCAAAAGATAGGTAAGTCTGTCCCTGTCTATCATGCACCTCTAGATGCATCTCAGAGAACATAGCCATAAGCTTCCACTTACTACTGTCCTCATGAAATGCATGAATCTGAGTTCTGATGCTCAATGCATCTTCCACTGCGTTTCCCTTTCCTATCGTATAGGCAAGATCAAAATCAAAAGACTGAAGATACGCGTCCCACCTTCTCTTTCTCAGATTCATATCATGATGAGTGAAGATGTACTTAATACTCTTGTTGTTTGTGAAAACTAAAAAGTTCTCTCCCAGAAGGTAATGCCTCCCACAGTGCATGGCATGAACGACAGCTTCCAACTCCAGATCGTGCGTCAGGTATTTCCTCTCATGTGGCCTCAACTACCGAGACCCGTACGCAACGACACCATATCCCTGCATAAGCACAGTGCCTAGCCTGATACCTAAAGAATCACAATAAAAAGTATAGCTCTTTCCTGGATCTGCAAGACTAGTATCGGTGTTGACATCAACATTCCCTTCAACTCCTGAAAGGCTGACTCACAAGGATCTAACCATATGAACTTCGCCCCCTTCTTGGTCAGACCAGCCAATGGTGCTACTAGTTGTGAAAAGTCCTGAAGGAACCATCTGAAGTATCGAGCCAGCCCTAGGAAACTCCATACCTCAAAAACATTTTTTCGGATACTCCCAGGACTCTACAGCTCTCACTTTCTCTAGGTCCACAGATACACCTGCCTCTGAGATGACGTGACCCAAGAAGGGAATCTGATCCATCCAAAAGTGGCACATCGAGAGTTTAGCATAAAGATGATGCTCTCTCGGTGTACTCATAATGATCTCAAGATGGGTAGCATGGTCGTGTCGAGTATGAGAGTACACTAAGATATCATCCACAAAGACCACGATGAAGGAATCAATGTAAGGATGGAACACTCTTTTCATGAGGGCCATGAAAACTACTAGCGTATTCATGAGACCAAACAGAATAACCGTATACTCGTAGAGACCATACCTACACTTGGAGGCTGTCAGAGGTATATCTGCCGATCTAATTCACAACTGATGATAACCGGACCTCAAATCGATCTTTGAGAACACACGGGCTCCTCGAAACTGATCTAAAAGATCATCAGTCCTCGGTAAGGGATATCGATTCTTGACCGCCAACTGGTTCAGCTTCCGATAATCCATACAGAGCATAAGGGTACCATCTTCCTTCTTCTTAAATAGGACAGGTGAACCCCAAGGATAAGTAATGGTTCGGATGAAACCCATTTCCTGCAACTCCACTAACTGCCTCTTGAGCTCCTTCAACTCAGGTGTAGCCATCCTATATGGTGGAATGGACACCGGTGCTGCTCCTAGCACGATCCCAATAGAGATTTCAAACTCACACTCTAGAAGAAAACCTGAAAAATACTCTAGAAAGACATCTCTGAAATGATCCACCACTGGAGGAAAGTCCAACTTTCAAATCCCCTGATTATTAAGATAGAGACTTGCAATCTGGGCTGTAACCCTTCCTAGCCCATGATGCTCGAGTCCTGCTCGTCTCGCCTGAACATCCCATTTTCCTCTAGGAAGAAAATATTCACCCTCTGGGGAAATGAAACTCACCCTGCGGAGATAACAGTCGACAACTGCCTGGAAGGGAACCAACCAGTCCATCCCGATAAAGACAACATAGCCTGTCATCTCTAGGGCATAGAGATCCCATAACAAACGATACCATGCAACCTCGAGAGGGAACTCTCTGCCCTGACATACACAAGATGTCCTCATCCCCAAAGGCGTGTCTAGTGTCAACAAGTCGGCATAAGAAAAGATATAGAGACCAAGTCTCTCCACAACAGAAATATAGATAAAGCTATGCATATCACCTATATCGAAAAGAGTTGAAGATAAAACTGAAGCTACTAAGATCGTACCTCGAACTATAGAAGGTCGAAGATCCTAATCTAGATAGGTCTGCTCCACCATAGAGGTATGGCCTACCCCGTGGCCCTGTGACCCTACCTGAACACTCTGTGCTGATCCTCCCTGCTGATGCTGAAAGACTAGTGACTGACCGTCACGGCCTCGACCTCCACATCAACCAAAACAACCGGAAGATATCCAATTCCCCGACTGGTGAGAAACTGGTGGTGCTTCTCCTAAACGAGGAGTCATGGAAGAACCCCCATTACCAGCTACTGGTGAGAAAACCTGGTAGAAACGCTAAAGGTGACCCATCTTGCTGCAAGATCGGCACTCCACTGGGTCTCTCTGGGACTGCGGCCTCGTGTGACCTTCCCTTCCACACTGGTAGCATTCTATATGGATATAAGAAGATGTATCTCGCCTCCTCGGATCACCACATGTAGACTCCCTACGGATCTTACCTCTGTCAACTGAAGGAATACTAGCTCTGGAAGCAGAACCACCCTGGCTTGCAGCTCCGGAGTCTCTTAGATTGCACTTTGAAATCAGCGCCCGATTGACGATGGAAGTGAGGGAAGTAAACTTGAAGATATTAACCTGCGAGCAGATATTGCTCCTGGGACCATCCTCAAACTTCCTTGCTAAGAACATCCCATATCCACCCCAGAGGGGTTTGAAATGCTACAGCTCAGTAAAAAAAGAGGAATACTGCAAAACAGAAAGAGTACCCTGCTCTAGACTCATGAACTCCCGGGCACGATCGGCCGTTAGGGTCTCCCTGTAGAAGTAGTCATAATACACGCGCTGGAACTCCTCCCAAGCCATAACCTGCTGATGACCCGCCTGTGAGATCATGTCCCACCACCTCTTGGAGGAGTCTCGTAGCATATAGGTAGTGAGCTTGACCCTCCTCTCTGGAGGCATTTCCTGATGCTAAAAGATAGTCATCATGGCTTCCAACCATGACTCTGTAGCCTGTGGTCATCTTTCTCCCAAGAAAGTATGAGGACGCTATTGCTGGAAAACCCGCGTCAAGTCTTACATAGTCATGGCAGGAGGCTGTGCTCCATTAAAGGTATTCATCATCCTCATAATGCCTTCCCTAAACTGTGCATCATCGCATGCAACTGGTATGACAACCGGTGCCAAACCTGGCACAACTGGAGGATCGGCAGGAAGTCCCTGATTAACCATATCTTGTGTCTGGTCACTATCCTTCAATTGACATACAACCGTAGAACGTCTCAGAGGCATATCTCTGAAAGATGAATAGCATACCTTAGATCAGGAATATCAAGGACAGAGAAAAAATGAGTACAAAACAGAAATAGGAGAAGGAAACACTCAAGTTTTATAAAAAATGACTACACGACATGTATAAACTCTACATGGCGTGTACTTAACTCTATTCTCCTGCCTAAGTATCCTTGAAAAACTAACCCACAAGGTCTTCTTAAACTAAAACTGTACGAAATGCTCCCTGTGGACATTTCATGTAGTATTCAAGGTTGCAGCAACCCGTGTTGTTAGTTACACGCCAGGATACATGGCTGGCGCTACACGGCGTGTATAGGAGGATATAACACCATCCCGTGTTATTCATTACACGGTCGGGTACCTATAACAAGGAAAAATGGGATGTTCATAAAAAACACGACGTGTATTACATGATCTTCCATGACCCGTGTTGTTAGTGACACGATTGGGTACATGGCTCACTACTACATCACGTGTACCTACCGTACACGGTGTGTTCCTGGAGATTCTTCACAACCCCTGTTTCTGCTAACACAGTCAGTGACACAGTTTAAAAAATACACAGTGTGGATATATAAATTACACACCGTGTATTCTGGGTTTTTCTGGGCAGTAGCTCTGAAACTGCACCAAAGCCCAGAAAACACTGAAATACAAGCATGAAGGTGCCAAATTCCAATCCTTGAGGGCCCATACTCCCCGGAATTAATGTTTGGAATCCCATACATATCATATATAATGGAAACAAGTCGATGATCCACCAAGTTACGATTCATGAGGGCCCACAACACCTCAAGAACCAAAATTTGACATTCATTTAAACAAGGTACATTACAAACAACCTCCCTATCAAACTGTAGGGATTCTATCAAAGCATCTATCACAACAGCATGAATAATCTACACAATTTCTATCACAACAACATGAAATTGCTAATGCACCCTAGATGGCATGGCATGAATACATGGAATGTGATTTCTAACAAGTTCCTATACGATGCATGAGATGGAATACCCTCATCTCATCAGGTAGCAATAGAAATAGAACAACAATATCAAAAAAATAACAATATAACAAATGTGAATCACTCTAGGTGAAATCTAATCAACTGTAACATAGCAAAACCAGAAAACTGTAATAAGCGAAGTAGATTTGATTTTCCCTATAAACGGGTTAGCTAATCCCGAGTACAGCTCAATACCAGGTACTGAATCCGGCCTATCCCTGGCTAAAGGCTCCAAATAGTAAATCAAGAGAAAAGAAACCATTTTATACCACTCTGTAATGTGGCAGTTCTGGAAGACACCCAGAGGCGCCCCGTACCCAGTTGGTCACATGGCCTCAAGCACATTTCCTTAAATGGCAGAGGCTGCCGACTAGCAGCGAGGGCCTTGGGTGTGATAGAGGGGAAACTATGCCATCATTGGGAGAGTAAACAGTGGAAGAAAAACAAATACACAATAATAGAAACCATAACCATCCATACAAGAGAAAATGATAAATAGCGAAAGACTAACAGTAAACAATTGAAGCACGCACACATGTATATAAAATAATGCATGATACATATGTCTAGGAAAATATCCAAACATGTCACAATGCGGAATACAATACTAAACCAAAGTGCAAAAGAAAAGAGGTAAACTCCTCAGTATCGCAAGCCATAGCTTTGTCACATGCTATCCATATCCACAACAAGTCAAGTACCTGAAGTAGAAGGGAGATTTCCCTTATCTATAACTGCAATAATATAGTCTATTTGGGCCCAAAAGCATGGCCCAAACAGGGTGTGAGACAAGGTTACAGTAAGAAACCACCCAAAGATCTCTGCCTAACAGTCAGTGAATACATGTCATGTAAAAGTACAGAAAGTAGAAAATAGGAAAGAACAAAGAATCTATAATCCATAGTGTCTAGCATAGAAAGTACAAAAGTAACATCCTCTCAAAAAGTAGAACAATAGGTAACCCCATGGGTAGTTCCCACAGCCTAACCCCTATGGTTCAACCTACAATTACTAGAAACCCTCTGGGAGGCACACACAGTCTCGCCCCTCTAGTTTAGCTGAAGAAAGAATATAATCTATGGAGAAGCACTCACCGTCACCCCCCTCTATAGTCTCGTATCGTAGTAAAGGATCTCTAGGGAAGCACTCAATGTCTCATTTCCCCTATGGCTCGCATCGAGGAACTATAGACTATCTAAGGAATTACTCATTGTCAATTCCCCCTTTGGTCTCGCATAGAATTAATAATCACTCTGGAGAATCCCTTAAGTCCATTCTCTCTGTGGTCCACTACACTAGATTCTCTCAGCCCTGTGTAAAATAACATGAATAGCATGCGTATTGCCCCAAGTAAACCTCAATAACTAATTGGATATCATTCTAAGGCACAACAAAATAACAGTACAATAGTTCCACTATCCTACAACTAGGCATGACAACTGGAAAAACACCTAATAGGAAAAACATGCATGGAAAAACATCATGAGCACAGTAAAAATTACCCTATTCACAAGAATTGACCTCTACTCAAACAATCAAGAAAAGAAGGCAATCAACAAGGGAAAAAATAGGAAACAAAAAATACCCCGTTCAAGGGAATTGGTGGAATTTCACAAAATATTCAAAGACATCCTACAGAAAGGAACAAACCAACTACCTCGATCCTAGGAGATAGATATAGTTGAACCATGACTCTTGATTATCCTTAAAATGGCATAGATATGTGAAAACACACAAAATGTTCAACACACAATATCTTGAGAAAGTGGGAAAATCATGGAATAAGACTCAAGAAGAAAGAAGATCTCACTGTTGCGGTTCCAATGCAATTGACGACGGTCGATTCAGCAAACAGACAGAGGCTCGGAGGCTCTGAGGATGATCACGGTTGTACGGGTCTCTCTCAGTCGAAGAACCTAGAGAAGAATAGGTTTTCCTCGATTAGGTGTGACCCCGGTCCATTTAATGAAAAAAAGAAAATACACGGTGTGTACTTCTAGGGTACACGGTATGTAAATGGCCTTTCCGTACTCCGCTTTAAGTGGCCTCCACATTGCCCTTACACACCGTATGTGTGGCACGGACACGACCATCACATGGACTGGCACTGCATCAATGTAAATGGTGTGTACATATAATGTACATGGCGTGTACTTAGAAAATTTTCATATTTTCCCCTTTTTCTCAAAAACGACCAGAAAAGGAATAACATACCTAAAAAGAAGATCTAAGTTCTAACAATGCATCTATGTGTTCGTGATGGTTTTGATATGCTATTTTATCATTCTATCATTAACTTTAATCTATATGACACACTATCAATTTTTTTCATTAACATTGGATATATTAATTCAAGAGAGATTTTTTAAATTTCTTCATTTTGAGATAGGATCATCATGGATTGAAAGAAAAAATTAATTATATGTGGTCCTTATTCCACATAATTATTTGTAGACCCATTCATTTTCATGTAAAAGTTGTCCCCACTTCCTCTCATATAGGTAAAGAGTAGGAATCATAATGTTGTTATCCACCATCTCTATTTGATCATGAAGAGATATTATAAAGATAAGAAGATGTTACAAACACTTTTTGACACCTGAAAAACCTTATCATGGAATTATACAGTGGTTTCGGTAGAGAGTTAACCAAATGGGGTATTCATGTAATCTATCTATTTGTTGAACATGCCATTGGTCATCCATAACCTACATTGAGATTATATTTTGTAATTGTAATTTAGTCCAACGTGTTCCATGAACTAGCACTCCCTACATTAGGTAAAGCCCTCATATGTACATCATATTCATATTAAATAAGTATAAACACCCTCAAAAGTTAGTGGGGATACTATCTTTTCTAGTAATATTAGTTATACTAAACCGATGTTCAATGAATCATAAAAAATGGATCACTTTTCCTAGGCAAGATAATTTTACTAAACAGTGTCTAATGATTTATGACACATTTTTTCATATCTCCATATTTGTTTCATCCTTTGAAATGATATTTATTGATTACATACCAGTGGTAATGAATAATCAATGTCAAACCCCAGATTCCACTATTGAATATTGTGAATTAAATAGGTGTTCCTGGAACCAAATTCCCAACAATATTACCTACACAAATCTAAAAAAAATCAATGATAGGAAAGAGTTAACTCACATAACCATCCAAGGATTAGGTGTAGGAAGGTTTGATGATCTAACACTATACTATTTATCAAAAAATTCTAGAAGAAATATTGGAAACTAGTGGACTATGAAAGTGATCTCTTTCATTTTCACTATACCCACCAATAAAGTGAGACTATAAAGGGTTCTATTAAAGAACCCAAATAATATACCGATAAATTAGCTTCTATTCGTGATTGGATTCTGATGAAATTTTCAAAGCTCCAGATGTGTGGGGATTGTGTAATAATGATGGGAATGAAGGTGGAGGAAATTATTACAAATCCTATGTTCTTAAAAACAAATAACACTTAATTTCCTTACCTCATCAATTATATGAACCTATTATCTAGGGTAAATCGAATAAGATAGAGTGTTTTCACTAATAGGTAATGGAAAAAACCATCATTGAAACATTAGGGATGGTCCATATGGAAAGGGATAATAAATTCTTTATAGATGTGGCTTCTCTATGGCTATAAGAATTAACACAATCTCTGTTAAAATATATTTATACTAACTAGTAATTGATGATGAATTAATCCTATGCATGAATCACTTAAGGGTATATTTATAAACACCATCCCTGATACACTATATTTGGTTCATTTGAAAATGGATGATAAAATCCTCCTAGGCATCGTTTTTTGATGGATATACGCATAAACACCAACATTGATAAATAAAAGTTATTCTCTTTGGAAATTTAAAATGAATTCATCTTTTGTGTTGCTCAAACATATATATAGGAATAACCAGCATCACTAATATAGTAATCAATGTCAATTAAGAAATGAATGATGAATTGTTACTAGATGTGGATTAGTGATATGTATGGTCATATTTAACATAATTAATAAACTAGAGTTGGTCCATTTGGAAATGGAGGGTTAATTTCTCATTGGAATGGATCATGGATGAGAATAAGTATAAACACCATCACTGATACACAAGCTTTTGTCACTTTGGAAATGGTTGTTAAAGTACTCTTGTGCATAGAATAATGCCGATTATAGGGATAAAATCCATCACCAATACACTATAATTTCTCCATTAATAAATGGATGATGAATTTATCTAATTAAAGGTATGATTTGGGATAGTATGTTTTGGAAATGGAGCTATGCAACCTTTTTCAAGGACACGGTTGAATCTAAAAAACATGACTATTTATGCGATAATATAGTGGGCTCTATAAGCTTTTTTCCTTTTATTTAATTATTCTAAAATTTTTAAAGGCCATATATTGGGAACATATTTTGCGGTAGGACTCCAATTGTTCTTAGACATTAAATTAATTGTTTTTTTGTATCATGATTAATACCCCTGGTATTCTAAGAACAATATTTTCCCTAGATCAAACAAGGTACACATCTAGTGATAAAATACCATATATTTACACATGCCTCCAATTTTTAGGTTGTAAATAGATATTTATTTGTCTTTTTTACATGAGGTGTTTTTGGTAATTTATGTTGGACCTATTCATTATTTATAATAGGAACAAACATTTAATACCATCAAATGTTTTGTAAACGAGATCGCACTTTCCTGCCATGAGAAATGGGATGGTATATCGTTGTGTAATTCAAAGGGTAAAAAATTCACATTTTTATTTGGATTATGGGTTGTGTAAATCATGTATCAAGGACTTTGATCCTCAGAAAATGATATATGATATACAAAAAAATGATTACCAAAAAATTTCAATGGTGGGTTCCCCTATGATAATGTTTCGGAATATAAAGATTAGTAGTCCCTACCTAAATTATGAGACACTTCTTGTTGAAATTCACAAATGGGGGTACATATATAGATTCTTGTTGGTTCATGTATGCATAGTCAATAATAGTGTCCCTTGTAGTCAATCGTACTAGTTATAGATAGATATTAAAGGTTTGAGAAGGCTCAAACACATGATAAATTATGTACTATATTAATAATTTTCATCTTCAATAAGGTAATATTATGGTAATATATTCATAGATTTGTAAAAAAAATAACTCAACATATTGATATGAGAAATCACAGCTCTAACTTTTTTCTAGACCAGTTTATCCATCTATCATAACTTTTATTATTTTAGGTTCATAAGGTTGGCCTTATAAATTTTTTCTCTATTATGTATGATCCAACATTTTCTTTATATTTTTAGGAATAACCCTTAGAGGGTAGAGACACAACTTTTTATTAGGCTTCCCATTCATTTGTTTTTCACCTTATATGTTTTTTGTGTCTTTCCTGATTATTTTATGGGTTATTTATCTTAACTAGATAGGGAAAGAGTTTAATGTAATACATATTTTATTTGGGTACAAGTAACTTGGAGATATGATGTACAAACCAATGAACACAAAATTTAAGGTCATGATGTGTGGACCATGGAATTGTGGAAGTGTTTAACAATAATCCAACTGTGATTCCTTATGTTAAGATTACTATAACATCCTTATTGAGTAGATGATGTGTGTATAATAAATCATTGATTATGGTCCTCAAATCATGGATAATGGTTTTTCTAAAACATGTAAGGGATGAACATTGATCATATTTTAATGACATATTCCCCGAGAAACCTGTCAGGGAATATGGTGACTAGAGGGTCCATCTTATCAGGATAAATAAGCTTCTGATTGGATGTCCAGACTAGGGGAACAAATTTAATTGCCAAATATATGCATATACAAATATCCAAAAATAGGATTCTAATGACTCAAAATACACTCCAAACTTATATCCATGGTTGATTTAGGGTAAATTGAGGCACCTAAGAAACGAATTTTGATTTACATTCCAATTTGTTTTGTAAAATATGTCTAGGAATCTCAAAAATCTAATAACTATGATTATTCAATGTTGTTATAATCATATGGAATATGAGTGGATGAGAGGGTTTTTAAAAAAATATTATAAAAAAATATAGTTACGTAATACCTATCAACGTCATCTGACAGGAATATAATTGTCATGTATTATGATGTCATTTCAAAATGACATAAGTGCCGTGTAGTTTAATTTCATGAAATAAGGATTTCGATTTCATGTAGTTTACGTTAATGTAATAAGGCCTTAAGTTTCAGGCATTTTGATATTATCTGACAAGGAACTAGTTGTTGGGAGATTTAAAATCTTTCTATAAGGACATAAAATGTGTTAATCCAAAATGGATACAATTAATTATAGAATAGTTAAATGGGTTTTTAACCAACACTAGAATGGGGAATTTTAGTTCTATATCCTTCCTCGATGTATGTTTGTATAGGAATATCAACTATAAGATGAAATTCATAGGATATGAGGAAATTTTATTAATATAATTTTTGTATTTAAATTTAAAATATGATCTCGAAAGCAGTATATATCTTGTAATAATAAGAATCGAACAAAACATTATAAAAACCTGACTCTAGTAACCCAGAGTCCGTGCTTACTTATATATTGGTACATGATACAAGGGATCAAATCACCCGAGATCAATTATTGTATGATTCATTGAGAATAATATACATACAAGACATCCTATTACATTTGAAATAAAAATTATATCTTGAAAAATATTCCTTCATCCATAAAAATCATATAAATATTCTTTATTCATATCACATGGAGATGAAAAAAATAAAGGATGAGAAAAAATTACCAAAAAGGGGTTTTTATAGTGCAAGTTATCATTAATAAATACAGAGTATTCAATATAGGTGATTGGAAAATAAAAACATATTCCATTCAACAAACAAAATTAGTTCAATAAAAATACGTAGATTATATCATATTTTAATCACAAGGATAATATAAAATTAATTTTAAATAATGGAAATTAAAAAATTCATACATTCATGATGTTTTAATCAGGGCCTCGACCATGTTTCCTCAAGTTTCATCATCATAGAATCTCAAAAAATAAAACATTATTTATAATTAAGATATTGTAAACCAATTCCCCATATGTTTCAACCACCTGTATTGTCTCCTGTGTCCAATCAATGCATCCAAATTCTCTCTATAAATGGGACTCACCCTTCACTTTCACTACTTACACATTTCTTAGATTTTTAATGTTCAATAAAATTCGTGCTAAAAAATCCTAATACATGAACAATTATATAAATTAAATGAAGAATAGAAAACAAAAATATTTCTTCAGTAAATAAAATAACATACATAAACAGTATCCATCAACAAGTATTATATATATAAATGGAATAATAATGAATCTTCATCAAATGGATAGAGAATATTTTGAATTAATCTATGATCAAAATAATATGTATAATATGTGGACAATTAATTTCTAATAAATAATAGGGTGTCATAGAGATCATGGTAATAATAAATAAAAATATCTCAAAAATAAGGTATAATCTATTATAAGTAAATAATGAATAGACAACATAATTTATTAAAATAAAAGTTTTTCTTAACAAAATAAAAACATTATTAAATTAAATATAATAAAAAATAAAAATAAATTCTTGGTGACTTTGTGTAAGAACGGTATTACAAATCACATTCATACTTCTTTTCATTACTACAAGAAAATAATAGCTTTTTCTATTGGAAACAGATTAAATTGAAATTTCAATTATATCAAGATAAATAATTTCATTTTAAAATATTATATAAATATTAAAATAATGATTAAATTAAATAGTAGTCATGATGGTGGGAAAATTAGTTTGTGATGTTTATATTATAATAGATATTATATTCACACATTTCTTAAAAACTACCACATTTGGAAAATGATTGGAAGTCTATTTATTTTTTTATTGAAATTAATTCATTACTAAAAATTAAAATGACAGATACTTCAAGAATATTATATACATTTTTGAAATCTTATAAAAGATAATATAGATGTAGAAAAAATAGTTTGAAAGAAACATTCACAACAGTATATTTAATTGAAAGTACCTCACATGTAACAAACTTATTGATTAACTATTCATCAAGAAACAAGGTGATAAATAAACATTTTAAACCCATAAAAATGACTATTACATATTATATTTGTTTCAATATATTACGACTATATAATTTTTTTAATGGAAATATAAATATAAATAATCTAAAAATATAAAAAAATTAAACTAGATGACCCTTAACTATTCGGTCACTTTTGATCCATAGAAACCATGGATGAAATAACATCAAATTAATTAATAAATTCCATGAAAATTAATATATTCATGATATTAAATATCAATTTGTTGTTATAGAAATCTCAAAAAATAAAAAAAAAACATTGAATATGGATTCTGTGTAATATTAATTTATCTAATATGTGAAACCCTTAGTTCATGATAAAATACTATATAAAAAATATATTTATTATAAATATATAAATTTGAAATTTTCATAGTTATTATGGGATAATTTTTTCACTTTTAATATGGAATAAACGGTTTATTAACACCTTTTTTTTAACATCATCATCTCAATTGCTAAGCATTCATCTTTTTTATATAAATATCGAATTGATAGTTCTTATCCCTCATCATGTACAGGGTTTAATTATCTACAAAACAATAATAATGAAATAAATATTATTATAAAATATATAAATATTTACAATCAATCCTAAACAAAATACATGAGAAATGAATCACATTCCTTCATAGTGATGGTTGTCAATATGTGTTCATGAAAAACATTTCCATTTTACAATTGTTATAAGGGTAATAAGGTAAATGATATATTTTTGTAAATAATCATAATTATTCCATAAATATCATATATAATTTTTATTTCCACCTTTATAACTATCCTATTAAAAAATAATGATAAATAAATATCACCACTATGTGGAGACAATGGGATATATATACATGTAATTATTGTTTTCATTTTAAGTCGGATAGAAATCATTTGACTAAAGGTTTTGTATTTGTAAAATGTAATATGATTATATTTAAGATATTATTTTATTATATGGTCATTATTATAAAATACATTATGGGGTTATGAAAGAAATAAAATAAAAACACACGGTGAAGAGTTATAACTCTACTTCGGAAACCCCGTATTAGAGTAATTCTTAACCCTTCTATATTGGTCCATAGATGAGCCTAGAAGCTATAGGTAGAGTGGAGAATGTTTTTCAAGGTATTTGTTTATGAATTTATCTATATATTTGTCAAGGATGTTTGAATAATATAAATTTGGTGACTTTTTATAAGAGAGGGAAAGGATAGACATGGAATTAATTAAAATATTTAAATATAATGTGCTTGAAAATCAAGTCTCATTGATTGTAATGGAAATATTTTCAATTTCAATGCTAGATAATTTCAATATAACTTCCTGAAGTAAAATTTAGAAATTGATTAGTTTCATTTTAAACCATATATTTTAGTTTAACCACCGCATTAACAAAGATAATCCTAATTGTGGATACAAAATTTTTAGTATATAACATTCATAAATTGACTTGTAAGGTGAAAATTATCTCAATAATGTTTTATTAATAAAATTTTGAACTATATCGTATCAGAACTGTTCTATTTATTGAATTTGTTTTATCAATTTGATATAATTTTAAAAAAATATTAATTAACATAAGAAATCATTTAATCAATTTTTGAGACTATTCATTTAATTTTACATTAATCACATCAAGATAAAAATGAATTTTGACTATAAAGACATTTATCATTAATTAAAAAAATTAATTCACATAAAAGTATTGTCTAAGCATAATTCATAAAAATGATATAATTTTATCAATTTTCAAATCATTTACCTTAATTGTTTAACTTCTTCCAAAAACACTATATTGGTATTAAATAAGAATTTAATATAATTACATCAGCACAAATAATTTTAACAAAAATTATATCATTAAAATAATTCATTTTTCATAAATATTACCTTTATATTCACAATTAATTTCATCTAATCCCAAGGAAACAATGTTAGGTATTCTAAAATAAAGAGCGTGAAATTTTGTTTATATTCAACATTAAAAATAATTAAATTATTACAATCATAGTAAAGAAGAAATAAATTTCCACATTTTTGAATATTTCATGTCTCATTTATAAGAAAAAAATAAAATAAAATAAATATATGTTTTTGAGATATTTTATTGCATTACCTCATTATTTCAAAATTAATTTAATCATTTTATGTAAATTGAGGGGATAAATATTTACACGGTTAAAATTCCTATATAAAAAATTAAAAGAGGCCAATTAATAAAACTTGAACATTATGAATCAAATATGGAATCAATTTTTCATTAACTAATATATATAATTGGTATAAATAAATTTAAATATAATTCTATAAAACACAATGGAAAATAATTTTTATAAAATTGTATTTTTATACATAAAAAATATTATTCCAAAATAAAATAAAATAAAGATTCCTATTTAATTATATTTATTATTTATAATAAAATAGACCAGATGGGGCTATGAAACAAAAATTAAAATACAATTTTACTTTATATTACTTAATTTAAAGAAAAAAATAGTGTTTTTCAAAAAATAGGTATTTTCACTATTCAATCAATAATCAATCATCTCAAAAAATATATTAAAAAATCATCCTTGTAGTATTATGATTTGGTTATTTACAAAATCATTTCTATTTTGTAAAATAAAATATTAATTCATTCAGTAATTAAATATAACATCCATGAAGAAAATCTATCAAAAACATGTTTTTAAGAAAATATATTTTGGAGGCAAAAATTAAATTACTTAAAATTTATCACTTGTTTAATTTTAAATAAGAACTAACTTTTAACTATTTAAAATATTTACAATTTTTTATAATTTAATTATTCATATTATTACCCTCAAACCCAATATCATGGTTATTACAACAATTTTTAATTAATATTATTTCAAAGTTCGATTAAGGTTGGTGTTGTGTGTGGTGTACACTATCAAATGAAGTGTTCATTATAATTAAAAATATAAAGTAAAATATTTTTTCACTACACTCAGATTTCTTATGTTCTTCCCTAGTATAGTAAATCCCTTGCATGAGAACAAAACATTTTGTGTAATTTCACAAATAAAGACCTCAACCGTGAAGACTCCTATATAGATTGTGGTCATGAGTATGAGACGGGGAACATGATTAATTTATTATTCATAAATCAGGATCATGTTAAAGGGAAAAATGTCTGTTTTTTTCTTAGTGTAGAATTTTGAAGAGAGTATAAATTTCATTAAAAGACCTAATATACTATGGTATAAGTGTACATTTTTTTAAAAAAAATCTTATATGCCTTGGATCGTGGGCCATGGTGTTAGTATTTGAACTATAAATATAGGAATCAAGATATATGTAATTACAAGAATGAAATACCCTAATTATATCTAAATCATATATTATGGGAGGATATTATTTCCTAGTATCCTTAAATGTTCCAAGTATTTAATATCCTTGAATCACTATATATCATAATGTAACCATAATCTTGCCACATATAGATCTAAATTATTCTCAATATAGACTTTACATGAATGTTTGGGGAGATGAGTTTTTAATTTATGGGACATGTTTCTATGTCCTGGATAGAGTGTTAAGCCATCAGTATTTCTCATACAGAGAAAATAATCAAGAAACAAATAGTTCATGAAAAAAATTACCATGTATATATTTGAATAATATTGTAGGGAATAGGGGTATTTATTAAAAAAAATTGTGGATTGGACATGATAAAAGACACACACATACCAATGTATATTCTTTACACACGAATTAAGACCCTCATTTTTATTTAAGTGAACCCCTATTCAGATAATGTACATATTTATGGGAGACGGATAATTTAATATCATGTATTCAAAGGTGAAGGAACACGTGATGAGGGATCAAGTTAAAATCACTCTCATACAAATGAGGGGATATTTATCAAACCAGTATTTGTGGTTGGACCTAGTCTAGGAAGTATGAGTTTCGCAACTTATCCTATTGATATAGGAAGAAATCTACATGTAGATCTTGTAGAGAGAGGTCTTATTCTTTGATATTACTCATACATATGTGAAATTGTGAATTTATTCTTTGAAGAACAAGAATTTTTTGTTCAAAATACTTCTACATGGACAAAGATCTAATGAAGTGGAAAAATATGATGTAGATAATTCTTGAATTTGAGAAGATTAGGGTCGTACAAGATGGATTTATTGGGAAATTTATTTTATGGTCATAATACATGTAACAATATGTGTCATATTTTAAGGACATGAAATGGGAACAATGATGCAAGTTAGTTTAAGGTCATGCCACATAGACTTTCACCACACAAGTTAATATTATATAGTGAGGTAGTTGTTTTATATTTTTGTGTTAAAAAAATATGAAAATGAACATATAGTTTAACTTAAAATAGTATAGAAACAGTTACTATAAATTTTAATGTATTTTTTCTAGAACAAATTACTAATTCAAAAATTACATTATTTATTTCTTAGAAAAAAGTCACATTGGTACGATGTGTGATATGTTACTTGTCCATCATGACTATAGGGGATGATCCATTAGAAATGAAATTTGGTATGACATAAGGTCCTTCCCACATTGGTTATAATTTTCTAGGATTCATTCATGGAAACATTGGTGATTTTATAGCCAATTCAATATCTCTGTTAAGGAATGAGTGGTGGAATACATTCTTATTGAAAGCTCACACCCTTGAATTTTTGTGGACTAATAGATTTTCACGTTTTTAAGCCTTTTCTCATTGATTTATTCTAAATAAAAATGTTTCTGATGTGGTTATTTATCATTAAGATCTTTCATAAAATAGTTATTTAGATTTAGAGAAATTGTAATTCCATAAAAAGAACCATCTCTATTTCATTGACAAGCATGTATGGGGTCTATTGTGGGGCAGTTTGGGTTTTGGTATGATTGGAATTGAAGGAATATAAACATTTATCTATCTATTAAATATTTTCCTTCTCCATATTTAATTTTTAGTATATTTTACAGTCATTTTAAACCCTAAAATTTCCCAATTTCAAATATGATATAACATGGATAATGGTTAGAGACTATTCAATAATCATGATAAAGACATTCCATCACAAAATTAGAGACATTGTCACCATTTTCCATCGACATTGTCTGGGGGACACCAAATCATCCGATTATTCTATAATTCATGAAGTTGATGATATTCCTCACCCCAAAATAAATAATGGGTATAAAATTTACCTAATTAAAATATCTTTCATTTACATTATTTATATAATTAATCTACATAGATATAGTTAGTCGTAATACCCTATGATATACACTCCCCATATAGAAAATGATCAGGATAATTTGGTAGTATGGAAAAAAAATATCAGGACAATAGATGAAAGAGGAATGTATTTGATAGACATAACACCTTGTGGTGAATTTCCAATAGTCATGTATCATCAATGGGTAGAAATTTGGAAGCCTCATAGTTTTTTGGGAGATCCTTATTCTAAACCGATGTGTTTCATAAGAGCCTACATGGAATTCCTATATAATGGTGAAGGCCTCTCCCTAATTAATTAATCCGAGGATAACTCAACTGAATACATGTGTATTGAATTTTTTCAATTTATTTGGGCTATCAAGCTTGGTTCATTTTTCTTCCCATCATCATATCTGTTCTTTTTTGGATGGTTCTGAGGGAAGGAACCCATTGTCTTGGTAGTCCATTTTGGGGATCATCCACTCAATATCTATATTAATTAAGAGGATGTAAGATCATTATGCCTCATAGAATTACTGAAATTATTAATTTACACATTCCATTGACGATGAACTTGGAGAATGCCATATTATTATCAATGTATAAGACAATATCGTCTAGGTTAGGGTTGAAAAAGGCTATGACTAAATTTTTTAGCACATTAAAATGACCATTCTATGAAAATGGGACTTGATTTTGTTTTATCAAAAGTTAATATTTTCATTCGTATACTCATGCTACTGAGGATAGGGGAAAACTCTCACTTTTTAATATCAAACACACAATTAAACTAATTAATCAATATTATTGAAAAAATATTACCAATAAAATGGGATAAATGTTGTTTAGAGATAATTCAATGCACATGATATGATCTTAGAATTCTTCCTTGCTATTGTTGAATCCTTTAGATAGCGGGAATTAAAAAGGTAAAAAAAATCTTTTTAAGGGAAAGAAAATCCTCAGAAAACATCAATTGAAATTTTGGTTTTTTATTAATTTTCAAGTTATCCTTTTCAAGGATCTATTTAAATATGTCTCCCATTATTGGAGAGTTTCAATGGAAAACACATCGCACCTAGTATCTCAATACTTACTGGAATGATTTTTGGGGTAGGATTTGATTCATTTAAATTATATAGATCCTTTAAATTGATTACACTCCATGGTATAAATTGGATGTTATATTATTAGTGGAAGACATCCCACCAAGCTATACACTAAGTAAAAAAATTTAGATTATAATTTACTTGAGAAGGTTGATATGAGTGACAAGGTAGACCATATAGTATTAAAAGTAGTGCCATTTTTGTTTCAAAGAAAAATTTGTTCAAGGGATATCTTCTCATCTTATAAATATTATTTTTAGTATATATAATAATTCTTCTCGTATAGTAGATAATATTTTCTTTCCACATATTTGTTGACTTTATATGTTTGGTTCCAAGTTATATCTCCATAAAAACCTCATTTATGATGAGTGACTTCACTTCCACTAGTGGAATTTCGACCATTGGGTGAAACAATTATTTATCGATGCTTTTCAATGCTTCTTGGGAATATCTATAACATTAATAAGATACTACCCTCTTAATCAACATCATGAATGGTAGATACATTATGGATAAATTATCTATAAAACTCATTTTACATGTGATTTTTCTTATCCAACTAATATATTTAGGTTTTTAATATCGATGAATTGAGAGGATAAAAGTAGAAATATATGATTTGGATTCAATTTTATGGAATGATACTGATAAATTGAGGACATTCCCTAACAATAAACCAACATCATAGTCTAGAGAGATTATTTTTAGGATATGTTATTGATATTTTCCAAATATTTCATAATGGATGGTGAAATGATTAAAACATTTTTATAACATATAAACCATATCATTGAAATAAAATTTAATGATTCATTATTGAGATCCCTTTATAGTTTGATGTATGTTTTATCAAAAGTGGTGAAAACAATAATCAAATTGAATGGAATAACCTTGTAGAGAATTATTTCCCCAGGTACTCATAAGGTAGTGTCATCGTCATCTGCATGTGCCATCATAATTTGATTATACCCTAAGTAGACTGCTTTAATGGAAATAGATTAGATGCCTACAGACACAATGATTAAGTGTTATGTAATAATAACTATTAAATAATCCATCCGATAATGTCAATTGAGAAACATAATATCAATTTCTACCTAAATCATTCGATTCATCTTTTAAATAAGTATGGTATTGGGGAAAGATTTTTATTTCAACCTATAATGTATCTATGTTTTATTATATGTTTTATATTATCCTGAAATATAGAATAATTATTAAGATCTATTATTCTCGATAGCTTCTTGTAACTACGATGATCATTGTAAAGCCTAGTTTGTGGGTGACTACATCTATATCATTCCCTAAAATATCTATGTTATTCCATAATAATACATAATATTATTGTTTCATAGAAGATATTTACATATCAAACTCTTCCATAGGGATGATGACACAAATTAATGTGGATCACGGACCCCACTCTATAGAATAATTTATTTGTTTGAGATCATTGGTAGTTAATAATAAATGAGTATCCATCCCCAACCTTTAAAAAAATCATTGGTAGTTGTAGATACTCCTTCATCAAATGATAGTGATGCATATTTATGGTTATCATTTACTACATAAATCTCAAGATCAAAAAAATGTAATGATGAATTATAGATAGTATGATAAAATCTCTACTATTTAGGAATGATAGGGAGTTAATCCATGGAACTAAGACTTCCATTAAATGGGTACCATAATTAGGATTACAATGGAGATGTTCAGTTTGTTCTCTACTATTATCATTGGTAGAATAAGAATTGAAATCTTGATATTTAAGAGTCATTATTGGGGAACATTATTTTTTTTAATATTATAGGCGATTAATCTGATCTGTATGGTGAACCAAGGGACTATTTGGATTTTACTGATGGAAAAAAGACCACACATGTTCAAGGCATTTCCACCAGTAAAATTAATCTGTAAAAGTTTGACTTGAATTGATCTTGACAGTTCTGTTTCAATTAGTTCACTGATTACAGTTTTGAAATGGTCATGTGAATATATATAAAATAAAAAACTAAATGGTTTTTTATATACTTCCATTATTATATTGATAGGAAATACATAATAATTACTATGAACGATCCAAGTGTTTGTCAGGGTGGTTACCAACCCATTAGGTTCGTCAACCCATTATTTGGAAACTATTATCAATTATTTTCCTCATATGTTATATAATATTTACACAACATACTATGATAAAAAATATTTAATAATGGTGAAATCAATATATAATTTTCCAACCATTTTGATGATGGAGTACATTAAGAATTGATGGTATGGTGATGTTACTATTTCAAATCCATGAAGACAAGGTCACATGAGTATGCAATTATATTCTATGTGAAAATGGATAATAATGAGATTATAGTTAGTTATAATATCTATAAACTATTATATGAGATTGATAGTTCCCAATGTCTAATTACCACTCTTATTGAATAACTTAATCATAATCAATGGTTGCGAAATATCAACCAAAATATATATCGACCATTGGCATGTTTGATCTATGATGAGAATAATCTTAAAACCATTTTAAATTAGATCATGTCCAATTTATTCATCGGTGAGATTACATGAAATGTAAAGAGGTCTAATAATACCCTTTATATAGTCCAATTTATCATTCTATATGAATGACATAGTGGTATGAAATTATATTAATGTTATTTCTTCTCTATACCCATAAGATATGAAAACATCTATATCAAACTCATGGGTACACTATAAGACATTTTTGAGAGATTCATTGATGTCCATTGAAATATTTATAGGACAATGAATCAATAGATTTTGTAGGATAATAACAAACTACTTTAATAATTCATATTCTTACCAAAGATCTGTGATTTCTAAATTATGGTTGTTTATTGGCATGTTTCTTAGTGGTTGAAGTAATTGAATTGGATATACCTTATTATTGGATATATGTTGAAGGTATACATATCATTGATGGGTTGATTAGAACTAGTCTACCCATACATCTTGGCTGAAAAGATATCTTCACACTTATAAAGAGATCGTCTAAGACAATTTGGTTTTGAAAAATATTGAAGGATTTAGGGGGGTATTTATGCTTCTTCTGGGAACACTAAAGTCGATTACCTTTGGTTTTAGCCACGTATATAGAATCATAAAGTATATAGTCAAAATACTGAACACAGTCACACTTTTTATTCCATTATACCCATATATTTCATGGCCTCTAGCTTTGGATCCCCATTTAGATACATGGAAGTAGTGTTTATATATATATATATATATATATATATATATATATCATTAGTGAGGGTGGATTCAAACTGATGAAGTTAATAGAACAAAAAAGTGGATCTTTGGATATTGTGGATTCTATTAAATGAGATAATACTCGGTAATCGAATAATTATGGTTGAAAACCTATAAGTGTTTGGATTGGTTTGGGAGTTGAATAAGGATATTATGTTTTTCCCTATTCCCCATCATCCGATTATATATAGTTCTGTTTATTGAGTTTGATGGAATCCCATTGAATAATTACAGAGGTGGTTGGATAAAAAGTAGTCTATAGAGTTATTCCATCTGAATTATATGAAACTAATCAACTATAATTTGGGTTATCTAGTGGGGATACTCACCATTAAATTTCTTCAACATATTACAAAGCGGAAATTTAGGGTACTAAAGGATGAAATGTTCCAAATATCATTTTTTTAATCGCACTTTTCTGGAAGGATATTCATGAAGATTAATAATTCATTCATTGTATTGACTACCCTTAATGAAAATGGAAATAATTATGATGATCACTATGTGTAACATTTTCAAGTCACTTTATATCAGGCATATTGAAGATATTTTTTCCATTGATTTGAGGATGATTCCTAGAACCTATACATTCTAGTAGTATTTTTTTGTTCCTTATATTTGGGGTTATCTTATACATTCATTAATTCCAAATTAAGTTAGTGTTTTTGTTACTATCACTTAGTAGGAGTCACTGGGTGATATGAAGTTTTATTGGGTGGTTCATCATTCATACATACTGAATTGAGTGTAATAGAACCATTTTCTTAGATACTATAAATTTTCCCATATAAAATTGGTATGTTCCATGATTTTCCCCAATATTATCATATAACTTCCTCTATACATTTGGTCATGTACAAAAACTCTCATAATGAACTGTGGTATTCAATAGGATTGATTGAAAATATAATTCATTATATAGAATTTTTTTGAAAAGTTCCATTAGATTCTCCAATGTGAGAAAAATTATAAGAGTATTTTTCAAATCTTTATATCTATAAATAACATTGGAGACCGTGTAATTTTAAAATTTTATATAGTTAATGAGTTTAATGGAAAATTTTTATAGTGTGGAAATGAATTAAAAAATTAACTGACTATAAATTACTTATTATATTTTGATAAATCATACTGGTATTATATTATACCAAATGAAATCTGGCCCCACAAGAGTCTATATTAATAACAACACTTTTCTACCTCTTTTAAGTCATGTGGGACTATCATGGGGTCAAATTAGGACACAAATATGAGGGATTCTACCATATATCATATTCTATCGATGGATTTTAAAATGAATTATTTTAATCGATTAGAGGGGGAGTGACGTTTATCCATTAAGGATATGGATTCCATTTTATCGTAAATAGAGAACACGATGTTTCATGTAACTCTATTCGAGAAAAACAAAAGAATTGATGATTCTGAGGATATCTCAGAAAAACATTTCCTCATATATCCCCTATATGTGAATAATGGTCAAATATGTATAGGGTCATCTAACATCCATAAAATACTAAATTCTATTTCATATTGGTACTAGGTGATTATCTATACATGAGGGTAGTCACTAACAAAATTGAGGGAAATAATTAGTTTCATTAAATACTTAATTCATATAGATTAGTTATATAAATCCAAATCCAATACATTTTTTGGATTATTTTACTGTTTGTAGTTTAACATCCCCTAGTGAGTTAGAGGAGATGTATAGACTTATTCTAAAAGGTATCACTCGATGGTAATATTTATCCTAAGTAATTATTACTTGATTTATCTTATAATTAATATCCAGACCTCATAGAAAAATACATTATTTTCTATTGAGTGGACATTAGAATATCTTGGTGGCCAGTGGGACATAAACATGCCTTTCTATTTTTATTTAGTTGAATAGTATCAGGGGGTGTCATTTAGTGATTTGGAGGTGCAATATTATGGGTTTTCCTCAAAATGTGGGAATGGGTTCCCTCAACCTATGTTTTAATACAACCTATGTCCCGAGATACTATTTCCCCAATTAATTCACCAGTTTCCATTTTTATGTTATCATCATATACTATATTGATAGGGATGATGTTCAATAAGTAATGTCATGAAATGTGAATCACATAATCAATATCCTAGAAATATAGTGACTTTTCACTTCCAACATCCTCTATGAATAATTTGTGGAGTTTATCCCCTTACCACCGCTTTTTGGGTTGTTCGGTATTATGACAACTATGGGGATCGTTTTTCATTTCAATATGATCCCTTATAATTAATATATGTATAATAAGGAACACATAAAATATTATCTTTTGTTATTACATTATTGATAGGGTAATATCACAAGTTAGTTGAAACTATAGGGAAATAAAATGATTAAAATCATATTCCATCTTGGAAAACAACAATTTTCAATGAGGAGTTAAGAATAATAGACCTTATCATGAGTCTTTGGAATAACATGGATTTACCCCCACTAAATGATTAACCAACTGATGATTCTATAAATCATTGGGTTGTAGTGGTTGTAAAAAAAATTTCATTCCTTGTGGGCGGGTGTTGCTCATATATAAATTTCATTGATATTTCTAACGAGATATTCCAAAATGACGCATTTTCACTATATCATGAGACTAGTGTAGTACCAACTCATAGTGTAGGGTCCATTCCATAGGGATAATCCCCATCATACGAGGTTCTAGTTTTCTCATTTTGGATGAGTTCTCAAACTTTTTGGATGCCTTTATCAATAGCCAACCACTAGTCTAGTCTATTCAATTACACCAATTGTTTCCCTTAGAGATGAGATGGGTTTTTTCATTTACCAACTGTCATGTGAATTGTTCATAACTTATACCCATAATTTGGTAATAAAAAATAAGGATACCAACATTGGGGTTCTTTACTATCCATAGAATGAAGTAAAGTGCAATGATACGTACTCTTCGCATCCATATATATATATATAAATAATTCAAGGAATCATAGATTATTTTCAATAGTGTCACTAGACTGTAGAAAAAATATTTTCATATGATCTCACATTTCATTTCTATCCTCATGTTTAGATATGTGTAGAATTTATCAGGTTCTAATTGAAAAACATATTTCATGACATGAGGATAGTTTTCATGTGTCAAATAAGATTGGTTATTAACCATTAATCATTAAAGATTATCCCACATGTTTTGGAATAATTAAGGAATGCATTTCTTCTTTATCATAACTATGTGATCATAAATAAGAGTATAAATGGAGCGAAAAAGGTATGTGAGTATTCATTAATACCCTCTTCTACATATCCAAACTAACCTTGTACTCATCATACGAATATTCATCTACTCAGTCATTCCATATAGGTTAGTGTTCAAATGATTGTGACTACTGGAATATTAGAGGCATGAATGATAGTGACAACCCCATCTTTCCTTTTGATTAATGTGAGTTGTTATAGTAAATTGATGGGGAACCATATGTATTTGAACCAACATTTTTTGGAACAAAAATATACGAAATCTACCTAACCTAGGAAGTATGTCATTTATAGGTGATATATCAGTATAGAAAGGTTTTCAACAATGGATTTAGGAAGAAAGATCTCCATAATCAATTTCTATGGTACTGAAAAGTGTAATTTCATAGTATATATTACATTATAATTCATGATATGGTTACAAATGGCCTTTTTATACTTTATAGATGTATTATATAGCCTCAAGGCTACAATAACTAACTATGGTAGGTGTGTGAACCTTAAAATATAATTTTATTTTAATTTGATGACTAAGTATTTGATATTTATCATGGATATAGGGCTTCTCATTGGAGAATGTAGGAATATAATGAAACCTTTATTGGTCTATTGTAGCTATATTCACCCACATTCTAGAAACTGGTGGGATATAACAACATGATTTTAAATTGATGGTGGAATAAGTACCCAGTGTTTAGTGGATGTTGGAAGATTCAAGCCACACATGGATGAAACTATGGTATGTGATAAAATTTGATGTATATATCTACTGGAATATATCCACAAACCTCCAAATTGGATAATTTAAAAGTTCCTTTTCATGTATGTCATATGAGGTATGTTTATATAGACCATTACTTGAAGGATAAAGCTTTCCCTCGATACACTAAACTGTTCGTTAGATATTAAGGGAGTGGTCTTCTATTATTATAGCCATTTTTATTCCTATTGTCCGTCGATAGGAATATACACATGACCTGAGATGTTTTTAGGTATATGATGATTCACCCACATGTAAGTTAGAATATGATCTCAACCCTAATTCATTTACCTTATTAGAATATGATGGTAATCGCCCAATATGATAGCATGAATATGCATTTCTTTCAGAGAATCTATATTTTCATGTTGAACATGTTGATACACATCTTAGATAGTAAGAATACTGATATGTACCTATATTTTTGTGATTTATAATATACACTAACAATTATATACTATTTTATGAAGAATATGTTTGTTGATAAGAAGGTTGTGATAAAACATTATCCTGCTAATTTTTTATTTCTATGTTATTCTATAACATGTATCTAATTTTTGTGAGAACAAGTAACCACTTATATCATCATTTTTTCCTCCAGATATATTGATAGTCTTCAAGTGTGTTCTTGGTAATACAAACATCCAACTATTTTCTTTCCAAATGTGTTGCGATAATTGGAATGTATTAATAAGGATATAATCTTACCCTATCATTGATGTCATAGTATAGAAATGGGATTCTTTAGAAAAATCTTGGATTTGAGACTACAGTCTATGTTTCACATCAGTGCACTCAAGGTGAAATATCTAAGATCCATGAGCCTGAGTAACTCAATGTGTGATCTTTCATGTGGAAACCTTAAAAGGTGTATGAGGGTTTGTGGTTTTATAATGGTAGTGTGGCATTTATTAGCACCCCTACAAGCTGACAGTTTAACCAAAGTGATGTTATGGTTTATTTTATGGTCTAACTTTTATGGTGAAGATGTTATTGGTTTTCATACTATAGGGATAGGCAATTTATGTGACTGATGATGGTGACAAAAATTAATATATTTGTTTTAACTCTCCACAGATGGGAGAATCTTTAATGCCTTTATGCTTGGTGAAATTTTCTAATAGATTCTGGGGTTGGGATGGTACCTTTTTGGAGAGAGACACATACCATCACATATAAAACCTAGTATTGGAGATACATAGAATGTCATTTTTTCCTCATATTTTTTGGGATTGTGACTCTCATGGAATCCAATTTATCAGAATGATAACTTCTAGAAAATTCCATGTGGTCAGATTTATCAGATATCATGATATGGGTAACATTTAAGGAACAAAATTAAAGAAATTGTCAATAAATCATTAAAAGTATGAAAAAATTTGTACCTAGTTTCTTTAGGAAAACATAATTTTCCTAATTATTGAATGTCTCCAATTAGGATCAATATATTTGTTTGAGTATAATATGTTAATAAAAAGGACTATTCTGTGAGAAACCCTCTTATTATTAAAAGATTCATATTAGTTTTACAATTTTTTTCAATCTGATATTGGTTGAATTGATGTTTTATGGAGAGGGGATATATCTGGAAATATAATATTCAAAACCAGTTAATATTACTATCTCAATCAGTTTATAATGGGTTTTAATCATGGAATAAGAAGTACCCAATAGATCCAACATCTAAGATAACAATTGTTAATATATATATCTTTTTTATCATAGGATGTCAATAGGGTTTCATTCTAATGAAACATATGGACTGAAATAGGTTGAGAGAATGGGATTTCAGTATCATCAAACACTTTTGGGGAGAATTATTTATTACTCTATGAATCAATTATAAATTTACACCATTTCACGAATCATTTCTAAATCCCTGTATTAGACTCGAAACCATCAAGCTAGCAATTATTGATTTGCATATGACTATGTGAATGTCTATAAAAAATGAGTTATCCCATTGATGTGAACATTTATATGCATAATAGGTTCTACATCGATGGAAAAATCCATATTTTCCTATGTTCTCTTTTTTATAACATAATTATTATTTAGTAATGTCGGTTTTTAGGTACCTAGACATTGAAACAGAAAAAAATGAGTGCTCTAGAGTTTATCACAATTTATGAAGGAAGTAGATGCTTTGGTTTTAAGATAATGACCCTTAATATGAATTCTTATGTATCTATGAAAAAGAAATCAAACCCAATATATCTTGGTTCCACATAATGGGGAAGATCGTACCTTGTTAAATCATGTGAAATTGAATAATCAATATATTTTCTTTTATTTTAGAAAGGAAATACAATTAGTTTAATAAATTAATAATATTAACTCCATCTATATTGAATTAAATGGAAAATGGATAAATTATATGGGGTATATTTTAAAAGGAATACAGACTTATCATGATAGTTGTCCTTGAAAATATGGCCTCGTAAGAGTAATTTGATGAAACTCATATAGAATATGGCCTTTTGTGTGGGGATTTATTTAATCACAAAATATTTCTTAATAGTTGGATAATCCATGGGGAATATATAATATCTGGAAGTGGAATGAATATGAATGATATATGGTTTGAACCTTAGAGAGGCATCCAGTGTGTCCCGTCAAAATAGTAATCTAATCCCTTTTTCTTTCGAATGACAGAGATTAAGCCTATTTACGAAAACAATATCATATTATATAATGACATCTCGAAAGGAACATATAGTTATATTTATTATTTACATAATATAGAGTAACATACATAGTTGTTTTCATGTTTCATGGACATGTATGTTGCGAAATATATAAAAATAGATAATAATGTTAGGCTTATGAATATGAGTCTATCTAGCTGTGTTTCCTAAGGATTATATCCCATAAATGACAATAAAATAGTGAATATTTCCATTTGAGAAGAAGGACAAGATATTTGGGTCTTACACATTGTAAGTGAGATAAATACAACATAATTTATTATGTTAATGGTATAATTAACTCTAATTACTAAGTCCAGCATATCTATAATTGGTGTGAGAATCAAGATATAAGGTAGGATCATGTGCACTAAATGAGAGTTCATATGGTATTTGAATAAGTCTTAAAAATAATGGCTTTATAAGGATATATATGTATCATTATCTAGTTTATGATTCATTATTGATAAAATCATCAATATGATCCTATTAGGTATTATTTGCAAAGGTAAACTCCACCATTCCATATTTATATATGTATCTACGTAATGACCCAGGACCCAAGGTCCTAGTGATAATGACTTTCCTAATTACAGTAGCATATATACAGGATTCAAATCCTAGAGGATTAATCATTTTATTAGTTTTGGACACTAGATTATATACATAATGCCCATTTTACTTTGGGAATAGAGAATTAATTACAATTAAAAAAATTCTCATCATCCTTGAAAAAACATTCATTGGATTCATCTTCAAAAATTGGGGAAATTGAAGAAAATACGATATAAAATTCTCAACAAAGGATATATACAGTGGAAGAAATAATGAATCAATGTGAATAATACATATGTAATGTTAACTAAATAAACATACATTCCATGTAATACAAAATATATAAATGAAATGAATACACAAATTTTTTCATAGTGAAAATGTCATTGATAATAATTATTGAAAATTTAATAATGGAAATGATTAATTATTGGATCCGAGTTTACTTAGGAACAACAAACCATTACCATTTAGACCTATCACAAGATTGATGAAAACATACTAGGTATCAACCCATCGGATTTGACCAACCAATTCATATCATTAGACTACTAATGGCTTAATGTATTTTCATTATCCATCACTCAACCTATGTCTTTCATGCCCAAATCATTCATTATTTATCGAATATTCAATTTAAATTCATATGAAATGTTCCTTATCAAATATTCATAATGAGAAAAGGAGATATATTTATCAATAATTCCACACTTAATGGAATAACATTCAAAGTATATACAATATGTAAAAATGGTATATGGTTAGTTAATAATCATATACCTCACACAATAATATGGATATTTATGATAAATTTAATGACCCTTGAAAAATTATCTCAACAAAAATATTTTTTCAAGATAAATTTAGAAATAAAAAAAGAGAGCGTAATTTCATTATCAAATCCTATTGGGTAAAATAATTCAAATTAAAACTAAAAATACAATGAACAATTAATTATTCATGATTTTACATTTCAAATGGGTAGTAAATACCCCCAATTAAAGTGAATTTGTTCATAGTAACATCTATGACTCAATAGAATGTAAATTGAGATGAAATCCCTAACTTTACACTCCCTTTTGGATAAAACATAGTTAATATCCTCTATAATGGTTTCAGGTAGTATATTAACATATAATATAATAATATTTATATTTATAATTTCAAATATGATCATTTTAAAACATCTTAACAACCTTTTTTAATAATCTTTCATCTTTTTTATTGTTTTAGGCCATAATTGTTTTTGTTTTTCGAGTACATTTTGATTACATAATTTTTGTTATTATTTCTTATATCCTAAATTATTAATGTTAATAATTTAAATAATGATATAAATATCATATATATTCAGTATATATATATTAATATATAAAATTTAGTGATAGGAAATAAAATCCAACATTTATGAAGACTGTAGGTCGTACGTATGCATGAACGATGTTTGAATTTTTATTTCCTATTTAATGAAAGAAATTAAAATTATATATATATATATATTGTTCTAGTATAATTTTTTTAATAAATATAATATATTATTATAAAATCCATCATTAATTCATACGATGTCAAAAATGAGAGAATCACATTTCTTTATGAGGCATTAGTTCACATTACACATGAATGATGTTATCATATTCCAAAAAAATTGAGAGCATGGAAGTATATGTTATATATTAATTAAAAAGTCTTCAATAATTCATAAATATAATAAATATAACATATAAATATTATTTAAAACATATATATAACTTATAATTTATATTTCAAACATTATTCCAAACCCTGATAAGTGGTAATGGAAAAATGATGGACATCAGTTCAGGAGGTGGTACCCCACCGTCCACGTGAATGATGATTTCATAAGCCATTTGAAGGATGTTTGTGAATTTTTAGGTTGTAAAATTTACATAAAAATAAAAATAATTATATTTATTATATTTATGTTATTATTTAATCATGATATAAAAATATTTTTAGGATGTGTAGAAGGAAATAAAATAAAAGTGATTTTAAAAAACATTACCTCTCATTCAGGTATACAATATAGGTTTGCACTAATGAATTCATATGTTTTATTCGTACACAATATATGGATTATAGTATTAGGGTATTGATTATGGAAACATTTTTATCATTATTGGTTAAAACAATTTCATTTGAGAGGTGTAAAGAAGGGGGAGTAGGGGTGACCTTTTATAAGTGGGGGAGATGACACATGTAGATTTTTTTAAAAATAGGTTATGTATACCCACGTTTTTACCTTACTATATTTTTCAAAAATACATCATGATTATACTATAGGTAGAATAGATTAATTAATGACATCAAATTGGTGTTGGAGAAGTGTCTATGTCATTTTTCACCTTATGATTAATGTTTAGCCCCTTGGTAAACTCTTTTTTCTCTTAATACCTATAATTAATTTTTAACTATTTCCACTAATATGATTTGAAAAAGAAATTTAAAAATTTTAAAAATTATATATTTCTTGGTTCTAAATATGTATTCAATTTTCCCACATTCAAATCACATATGTGAATGAAATTACCTTAAAACTGACCTCGTGGACTGAATGAGAAAGCATGTTTTGAAAATAAAAATTTTCAAATGTTTATTTATATTTTATATCTAAATTAAATATATTTGTAATTAAAATCACCAAAATTGGATTAAGATATATAATTTAATTATTTAGAGTTTAACACCAATTAATAATAAAATTTAAATTAAAAATTATTCGGATAAAAAATCTGTTTTCAATTAAAATTTATTATTTTTTTACAAATCATCCAAAAATGAATTTTCCCAAAAACCCAAATAATTAACCACAGTATAATTTTTACATTCCTCATAAACATATTATTAATTTTTTATATAAAATTATCAATGTTTCAAAATTTAGTTTTAAAAAAATGTTCTCCATTGAAAGGTGAAAAAATGCATTTAGAAAAATTCACCTTGTCATGCATAAAAATGGTTTTGTTCATATCTTCTTACAATAAAAACATTGTATTTAATTTAAAATTATTTTATTTAATATATAATATATAAATTTAATTAATATTATAAAATAATACTAATTAATTTTATCTATTAAGGTAAAATTCCATCAGTGCAAAAAATATTTTTTTTATAAAATCATTCTATTTATATTCATTTGTGTTTTATATTTATTTCTCATTAATTTGTATCCTATGAATTAAATAGTACATTTTCATATGTTAGTTCATAATATTATTAAATACAATTATAAAATCAAGGAGATAATTTTAATATTATATAATAATATTAATAAAATATAATTGTTAGGTAAAACTCATCCTTTCATGTAACACCAGATTTTGAAGAAACTCAGTGTTGTGTGTTGTGCTAGCTAAAATTAGTGTTGCGTGTAGTTCAAAATATATGATAGATTTAATTAATTTAAATTTTAAATATATTTTATAGTTTTGAGATATTTTATTACTATATATGTTTTTCATTCCAAACACATTATCAATATGATATTCCTATATTAAAATTTTGACGTGTTGAATTCTCCACACCTTAAATAAATTGCATCCTAAAACATTAAAATGAATCTTAATAATATAGAGATAGATATATGGAAATCATATTATTGAAAAATCTACAAAATAAAAAGTTTAATAAAATATCATATTCATAAGGGTGAATTGGAAGTATAAATGTCAAATAAAATTACATATAAATAGGTTTCAAAGTAAGGGACATTAATGGAATTTGATAATATGGACATGGTGGAAAGAGGAAATAATTATAAGGATATATTGATATCATTGAAAAAAAATATATGAATGGTCACTTTAATGTTTAGGGCCTCAAATCGATAGATATTTGATGATTTTTAGGATCATTTAATTCATCATACAAGAATGTAATTGGATAATATTTTTGTTTCAATATTATTTTTCACATAAATGATGACATTTAATGATATGATATAAATTATATTACTTTTTTGTTCCTCGAAATATTTTAAATTCATTTCATAGTATAGGTTTCATCATATTGTGAAGTAATATAGTAATATCGAATACATATTCCAAAGTTAAACATATACCAATTGATAAATGGTTCACCTTATAATGCTTCCAAAATAATAAATCATTTTTTAGAAACATATTCCTTGAATTTAAAAAATTAAACATACCATTAATCTCTCAAACAACATGAAGTGGAACTTAATCATATCATACTAAAAATGTGAATACATTCCCCACTATATAAATAAATTAACTTACCATAAAACCATACTGAAAAGTTTCATGCTTACATAACACTTAATTATAAAAATGTCATTAGATATATGCATTAAATCTAAATTTGTTGTAACGACATCAACAATTAAAAACATTATCAAATAAATAATTAATCAGTTCTAAGGTAGTTATTAATAACTATTTTACATTATCTATTGAAATTATCTCTTTATCTAACCATAATTATCTCAACATCAGGATAAATATACTGGTTCCCAATAATGTGTTTTTCGAGTAGTTCAACTGGTCATTGAATCACTTTTCATTGTACCATTCAATAAATCATTTCAACACCTGTAATAAATATTACTACAATATTGTCCTTATAAATTTAATAATTATCATAACTAGTAAATCATTGATAAAAACAAAAATAACAGAATTCCTGAATCAAAGTATAAGTACATTAATCATTCTTATCCATCTGTGGTAAAAGAAAAGTCTAGACCAGGACCCTTCATCTTTTTCTGAGGTAAATTCCCATAAATATTGAGGAAATTATTTTCATAGTTTCCCTTTTCAATATATTTAAAACACTCAATATTAGTTTTTTTTTCATTTTTCTCTCTTTTTTATTTTTCATGGTGTCCCTTTTTCCATATTTATAAATAACTTTCATTCCTTTGTTACATGTAATTATTTGTTTCATTCCACAATAATAAGATGTGGGAAAATAATTATTTATTTTACTTCCTCTTCACATATTATTAAAAGAATTAATATTTTTATTTTTCTTCCATATAAATCAATATTATGTAGATAAATATTGCATTGTCCTATTAAAACATGATATTATGTCCTCATATGATGATAATGTTTGGGATTCCAGTTCCTTTTGAATGAATAATACAATAAATGATATGATCCTTATTACTATTTGGATCATTCAAATTGGCGAGGTTTACATTATTTATTCTAGGAACAATTTTAAAATGATAACATACTCTAGATTACGTCATATCATTGTGGAACAAAGTGTATAATCTAAAAGCTCGAGAAATAAAAAACAAAAATTTAAACATACATGCATAGCTAGTCTCATAATCATAAATTCGGTATTGTTGATATATCATTACTTTAAATCAATCATAATGGTTTGGAAAGAAATTTTGAATTATCCTAAGAATATCTCCCTTGAGATTAAAATCAGGTGCGTTGTAAGGCCCATTGTCATGAACTAGGTTACACTCGAGTCAATACTGATACTCCCTTTGCATTGTTATTACTACTATGACCATATATTCCTGAACCAAGATAGCATTTTTACCCAAAAGGTGATTCATTTCTAGGAGAACCAACATAATATCTACCATACCAAAACAATATGATGTTATTCTATACGTATCCTCAAATTATGACTTAGGGTTATGTTCCCAAATATATTTTTTTTCAAAACTATAGATTGAAGGGATTCTACTAAACTTTATCTAATAACCAATGTAACAAACCCTTCCCAAAAATTCTAGAGATAGTACATTAATTTATAAAATTTTCTTATATAGAATATTCAAATCCCAATGGACTAGTTAGTCAGATAGTTTTGAAACTAGATGAAAAACATTATACCCATTTTACACTAGGAATAGAAAAATGAAACGTAATAATTAGAAACATAAATTGATCTGCATCCATGGAAACTCATTCAATGGATTCCACTTTATATATAGAATGGATAAAAAATGATTTTGATCTCAAATGATAAGCGAGGGTTAAATATAGTGGAAGCAATAATGAATAAATGAGCATAATCAAAATAGAAATTAACTTACTAAACATACATACTATTTAATAAATAAAATATGAATGAAATGTGTCAATTTATAATATTATAAGGAAAATATCATGGATAATAATAAAAAAATACTGAATAATTTAAATTCTAAATTATCAGATTCCATGTTACCTAGGAACATAAAACCCATACCAACAGTACCACTCACAAGACGATTTAAAACATATAATGTAAAAACCCATATCCTTTGTACAAATGATTTGTCTCATGAGACATATGATGGGTTGAATAGATTTCATTATCTAGTTCTTAACCCATGCCTTTCCTTTCCAATTAATTTCTCACATATCAAATAATCTAATTACATTCATGAATAATGTTACTTATCAAATATTCTCATTTAGTCCAGGAAACTTGTATATAAATATTTCCATATATAATGAAATAGAATTAAATTTATATACCATATGAAATAATAGAATATGATTTATGACATAATACTATCCATTATACAAGAATATGGATATTTAAGAGAGTTGTAATGACAATATAAAAGTGATTTCAATAAAGTGAATTTTTCATTTGAATGTTAACAAACAGAAACTATTTCACAGTAACATTATCAAATCCAATGGGATTAATTAATTAAAAATTAAACATAAAATAAAATTATTAATGATTTTTAATGATATAACATGTAAATTTGGATGTATATACTCCTCATAAATGTGATTTGGATTATAATAAAAATTAATTCTAAATAGAATGAAAATTGAGTTAAAATCCCTTAACTTATGCTCCCTTTTGGTTGAAGTCCATTTAACCTCATGTATCATTGTATTACTAAAGTTCCTAACATATAATGGAACCATATTAATATCTATAATTCCATATATGACCTCCTTTTAAAATCTTATCAACTTTTTTTAATAATTATTAATTATTTACATTGTTTTGTGTTTTTGATTTCCTTGTTTTTGAGTATATTTTGACATGATATATTTTGATCCTCTTATGTTGATCATGATTTCATAAAATAAATAATTTAAATCATTATGTAAATATCATATATATTTATTATATATGTATTTATAGTAATCCATAATATTTGGTTATATGAATTGAAATAATACATTCATAGAGATGGTAAGTCAAACAATCACATGATGTTTCCATTTTATTCTAACATTGAAAGAAAGAAAATTAATTGATATATATATATATAATATAATTTTAATTTAATATATTTATATATAATATTTATCACAGCAATACAAAATACATTCCATCCAAATCGTGAATAAATAGCATTGCTTTGTGAGATGATGGTTTGCGGAACACAAGAACAACATTATCATATTCCAAAAAAATTGAATGCATAATTTTATTAGTTATATAATAAATAAAAAGTAAAAAAGAAATAATATATATCTTAAATATCATAAATATCATATCAAAACATTATTTCCACCATTATTCTCAACCCTGTTTGGTTGTAATGAAAAAACGAACAACATTGGTTCCCAAGGAGGACTTCTTCCGTACACATGAACAATGATTTCATAAATCATTTCATGGAAGTTTTTAAAGTTATATTTGATCCCTTTAACTTAATAAAGTATATGTATATTTTAAATAATTTGGTTAATATATAATCATATATAAAAATAATTTTAGGAGGTGGAGTATAAAAATGATCTTAGAAAATCATTATCTCTTTTTATAGTATTATCCTTAGAACTGTACTAATGCCTTACTAAGATTATTTTATACCATTAATTTAAATACTAATAAGATATTTGGGATTTTTTGAATTTATTTGTGTAGTTATTTTCTGAAATAATGTGTTTTGAGAATTTTGGTGATGGTGGAATGGGTGGGAATTTATAATGGTGGAGGACACACTTTTCATTTTTTAGAAGAAGTAAGGATTACCAAAATTGTTACCTAAAAAGTGTATTATATAATAAAAACCACAATATTATAGGTTAAAATCTTAAATATGGCTTGAAAATAATAAATTTCACATGTTTGTAAGATATTTTCAACTAAATTTTAATTTTTTGACCCTTGGTAAAATCATTTTCCCTCAAAAATTGTAACTAATCTTAAATATATGATGATATTATTATAAATTATAAATTATTATGATTTCAAATATTTGTTTCATTTTTTGAAATTTATATTATATTAGTGGAAGAAATTAATTTTAAGATTATAAAACAGATAGAATGAGAAATCATATTTTTAATGTGAAAATGTTCATAAGGTTACATTTTTTTATGTATAATTCAATTTAAAAATTGATCAAATCAACTAAATAAGATTAATAGTTATTTACGTAAATTATTTTTAATTAAAAAACAATTAAAAATATACTTTAATATCAAATAATATTTTGATGAAATGTATGTTTTATATTTTAATTCTATATTCTTCACAAATAATCAAAAAATACATATCTAAAAAAAAGAAAAACATTTCACCCTTAAATAAATTTTAAATTTATATTTCATAAATTATATTCATTTTTTCCAATAAATTTTATAAAAATTTCAAATTTTTTTATATCAAGTGTTCCATTAAAAGTATAAATAAGTACCTTTAAAAATATTCATCATCTTAATCATAAAATTGGATTTTTTCTTAACTAAATCATATCAAATATATTGAATATATGTAAAAAAATTATATATAATACTTACTTTTCAATAATATCATATACTGGTTGTGATTAATTTAATTTATTATGATAACATTCCATTGACACATAAAATATTTTTTTTCTAAAAATATCATTTATATTCAATTGGTTTTTATGTTCATTCATAATTAACTAGATTTCAATGAATGAAACATATATTTTCATAATTTATTTAATACTATTGTTTCATATGATTCAAATAGTATCCAATTATTTTCATATTAAATAATAACATTGATTATATGTTGTTGTTCAAGAAAACTCAGCCTTGTCTATAATGCATGATTTTTAAGGAAATAGTTGTTTTGCGTAACACAATATAGAATCTGTTGTCCCTAATTTGAATTCTATAGAATATAATGAATTTATTTAAAATATCATATTTATATTAATTTCATCGGGTATTATATTCCATTTTATTTTTGTCTTTGTTTTCCATAGACACCATCAAATATGATATTCATATATTAAAATTTCAGTTTATTAAATTCATATAATGGATACGGTATAAAATATTAACTTCTAAAGATTATGTAATTAATGATAAATTAAATGTATGAAAAATATAAGAGGTATACCCTATGTAGTTGGATTCATTGAATATATAAGAAATACCCTATTGAGATGAATAAACTGCTCTATCTTATTCATGATAAGAATCCTTATTATCCAGGTAACCCATGATTTTGGTTACCCAAAGGGTTTTACATATCTCTTACGATAAAATGAATACTTATTTTTCAAAAGGAATACATGATAAGAGGGGATCAAGATGGTGAAAATTATTTTATTATAGTGTTGTTTTCATTTCTGAGGGGATTTCAATCATTAAATTTTACGATTTTTATCCTTAGTGAAAGGGGGACATAAATGCAATTCATGATTTCATTGAATAGATACAAATATGGGATGAATAAATTGGTAGAAACATAGTATCTATACCATTTCAAATATATCATGTTATAGAAGTGGACCGCAGTTTAATTTTCTTATGAATAAGAGGTCTCTGGGTAATATACCGTTCATAGAACCGATTTCTTTCTAATTTTTGGGGTGTATAATCACACACCCATGAGGTTATATGTATATATATAAAGTGAATTCAGGTGTAGGGAGTGCTTAATGAATTATCCTAAACCATTTTCCTATTTTCATTCCAGGCCTTTGTTCTCTTAAATGGATATTACCATTAAATCTCTCCCAAGGTGGAGGGATTCGGCTCCATAGACTATTCACTCATCTATCACTTGTGTTCGTCTTTGTTTTTAGGAAAGTGAGGTCTGGGTATTTATATGAAATGTTTGGGGATTTTGGAACCTGTATAAAGGTTCCATTATTATGCATCACATGAGAAGGGAGCATCAACCATTATTTTAAGGGGGAGGGGGAGTGAAACATTAGTGCATAGGGTCATCCATCCAAGTACCGAATATCTTGGATCAATGGTAACATAATTACATTAGAAAGGGATGAAAAGGGGATTCGTAGTTATCTCCTAATGTATCTAATCCAATGTTCCAAACATCCCAATACCAATAATGTTTTAGATTATTGACACTCCATTTTTATCACTTAGATGAAAATGCAACAAAGGGAATGACCTTAGAAAAAAGTGGGGAAAATTGATGATTAATTACATGAATTAAAATGTCCAAAATAGATGTTCACTGAAGATAACCCAATGTAGGGTCAATGAATAAGAACCGGTGCGCTAACCACTCCTGTACTACCCACATTCCATCTACCCACTGGCAATCCAACCGTTTGAGCGAACCAACAAATTCACCATCGGTCCCATATTTTTCTATAAATAGAATTTTAAGGTCTTCATTTGGACTGATGAATTTTACCGAAGGCCAATTTCTTCTCAAATCACCTTACTAGATTACTCAAGTCTTCTGAAACACTCTCAGTAATTTGATAACTCCTAAAAGAGGGAACAAAACTTGGAATAGTAGTACTTAATTCCACTATGTATTAATAAATAAACAATACATGGGAGACTCATTCGTCAAACCCATAATCAATGAAGACTAGTGACAGGTACCCTATTTAATGAGGGACTTACACGAATGACTTCTAAGAATTCCTATAGAGACCTTTGAAGGATTGATCAAGGTCTCTCCCAAGTGTAGTCATCTTAATGAACTATCTCCCAAGGTTCTATATATTTCACAAAACATACCTATTCATAGCACCCGCTATGTAATCCTCCCTTGTTTTCCCTACCTTCAGGAGTATTCTTATCATCCCTTGGGCCTTCATCAAATCCATTCATGGTCGGTCCTCTCCTTATTTGTGTCCCTTGTTGAAGAGGGATCAAACAAAACCACCACCAAGGACCTTGGATTTAGAAAATCATAGAGAGTTCAAAACTAGTATGCCCTCTAATTCGGTTTGTATTCCTATGGTTAGAGGTTCTTTGCACTTTTATGGATATAAATTCTGTGTTCTATGGGTCCATGTGGTTATGTGCCCCTATGGTCAAAATGAACCTTACCCAATGGATTTTTTTGGGAAGTTCTTGGTATTGGATTTGGAAGATAGGACTTTGTCTATCCCTTCTTGTCTCTGAGACCCCAAGACACGAGTTCCTAGTGGGGAGGGTAAGCATCAAACATGTTTTTTATTCAACATGGATTGAGATCCCATATAAATTTTGTAAGAAATTTCAGGGCATTCATACATGATAACACCCCTATCCTTTCCATTGGAAGGTTTTAATATTTCTCCTCAGGACCTCTGTATCCTTCACCTTAATACCTTCCTCATATTGGACTCTCTTCCAATGTAATGTGAAGAGAGGGAATTGTTGTATCCCCTCCCTCTTCCTTCGTAGAACCAAACTCTTCCACCTGTAAAGTAGGATTATCATGTGTTTTTAATGACTTATATTTTCTCTTGTTTCACACACTGAGCAAGACTCCTATGGGAATAGAGGTTAGTGATGATCGCGTCATCCAAAAAATCCACCTGAGTGACTGAACTTCAAGAACACTGATTCCTAAAAATCAGGATATATAGGATTCCCAATCAGGGTGTGAGTTCAATGGGATTCCTCCTTATAAATAATCAACAATCATAATTCACTTAATTTGGGCATCCTCTTCTTGAGTAAAGCATGAGTTAAGACCCTAAATCACCTTGAGATAAATCGTTCACCATGGTCCCTTCACAGGGGATATCTTTCTCAAGAGTAACCCCAAACCTATCATCTTAATAGCCCATAATCCCTTACGATAGATACCATTAAGGTCCTCCATAGCTGTGGATACTCACCAATGAAATTCACGGTTTTTGATACCCATCAAAATAGGATATGTGGGAATCCTTCATAAGGTTAAAACCCATCACTCTAAACCAAACCAATTCTTTTGGGAAAAATCCTTAGCAGTGTTTTATTTAACTTGGATACTCATATCCCTTCCATGATCCATGGGATGTTTCAGTATAAGTACCACACTAAATATTTTGACTAGTAACCTTCCAAAAAGTAATCCTTGACACAAGATGTTAAACGATATGATTGGGACTTAATATCAGGACCATATAAGGTATAATGTTCATCATTAAGGGGAACCTAACTATGTGGGTGTGGATTGATTTCATAACGATATGTAGGAATCACATTTATGGGTTTTATCTAAACATCAAAAAATTCCCATCTCTCTAGATGATGTTAAAATCCAATGCTACCATCATCTACCTAAATTAAAATAAAACCCATAGTGACATTCTTCTACCTAGATAATAATAATCTCTAGAGTGACCCTCTATGTGGATAGAAAACCAACATCTTCATAATAGTGACATTCTTCTCTAATGCTAATAAAAACAATAACCATCACAAACACAATGTGGCAATGAATCTTCAACATGATGAGTGTGTCTTCTTCTACTATTCGGCCTAGGTCCCTCAAACTCAAGAGCACATGATGAACCTCCAGGGATGAAAAATATTCGATAGGGATAAACTTCTAACCTTTTACCCCTCTAGATAATCCATCAAACACCTTTTGGTTGAAAATAGTGAGCGAGCACATACAACCATTTCATTTCATTCAACTAGCCAGAAGACACCCCGAGTGACATTCGAGGAAATTGACCAACCAAATACGGAGGTAACGTTCAAGCATGAACATACACCTACCTGCACCCACCAAGCCTACCACATTACTCATATGAAAGTTCATAAAAAAAGGATACTAACCATGTATGACAGAAAATAGTAAGTAGGAACACACACATACTAACATTTATCAGTCCTACCACCAACCTTGTTTAATAGCACATAAATAATTCAGGCAGAAAGTCCTGATGACATTAAAAGGGAAGAATCAAGTCTCTACCCATGAGTACTATTAGTATCCAATGGAAGGAAATAGAGGATAGGATTTGGAATATACACCAACTATAAATATAGAATGGGAATATATCCCAATACAATTCATAGAAGTAACCAAAAAGATCATAGATATGGTAAAAGGGAAGACACAAACCCCTTCCCGCCTCCTACAGACTTTCCATGATGTCATTATATTTTTACCTATAGTGCATGAGGGATGGACACAAAACGTTGTCCCCCAAAATGGGGTTTCTCATTAGCGTAACACCCCAGAGCAGACACATACCCCTACTCTCATCCAAGAGGTGCATGGGGAAACCTCTCTCATAATATATAGAAAGTAGGATGAAGAACATACACGTGATCTAATTGGAGGTAATCAACATATTCTAATGGTCACGCCAAGGAAGGCACAAACACCTACCCATATTGAACAATTCTCCAACCAAGTGGCCCAAAATGATTTTTAGATGATTTCTAAGAAAAGTATCATTAAGAATGGTTGAAGAATAAATATCCTATCTACGGTATAGATCCTCATAATAATGGAGTTATTGAATCCCTCAAATGACTATCTATTTTAGATCAAGATCCTATACTCCCATTACAAAATTATAGGAGAAGTAGAAGTAATTATGATGTTCCTCATCAGGAAATTCACCTTGAAGGATTACATAATGGAAAAAATTCAATCAATCATAATAGAATATCTCTTTATTAGAGGCATGGAAACCCTAATTATGTCTTGAATACTAAGTACCAGGAGGGTAATTTTCTTTTTGTGATTCACCATGATGGTCCTCTCGATGATAGCGATCATTGTGATAGTTCTCTCCACAATAGTGTTTCATATCTTCAATGAAAAATCTAATTGTTAATGTAGTGATGGGAAATACCCTTTATCCTGAGGCACTTGATAATACAAGGCCATTCATGTCTGATGTCATGTCACTAGAAGGTAAAATCCATTCATAACCTAAGGACATCCTATGGTGATAGTCATTCTCTGAACAACCCTTATGTCATCTTCCTTCCAACATAACAGAGGATGTCCTATCTAATCCCACTTCCTATTGTAAAACAATTGGTGAGAATCTACTCTGTCAGACCAGCTTGAGGAACCTCTCTTGAAAGATGGTGAAGATATGCTAAAAATGAGAAAACAACTCGATAAAGGTGACATACGGGTCATTTTATATCCTTTAACCACATTTTACTTACTGAAAATTAAATTTTTATTATATCAAACACTTTTAAGGGAAAAGTGAGAACCGAAAAGTTCATCCACAAAAAAGAGAAGACAACCCCATTAAATGACAATTTATGTTTACCAGTGTTAATATCTATAAACAATTTCTAGAATGAATAGCTTACCTAATTATTTGGTTCATCCACTATCAGATCTTCAAACTCATATTCTAGCTTATCCCATGAGTGGATGTACTCCTCAAGGATGATATTCTCTTTGTTGAATCTGTTAATGGGAATTAGATCCTACACGTATATCCAATTGTATTGATTTTCACTGAGAGTCACCTGGAGTGACCTCCCCATCATTTTTGTAGATTCCTCATCAGAGGCATTGAGTAGAAGAACCGGTTTGACCAACTCTTCTTCCTAACTCAAGAGAAAGTCCAGAGCATGTCCACCCACACCACCAAAATTCTGTTGGTGAACGACCCTTCATTCCATATAAATGGATTTTTTCATCTTAAATTATCATGTATCTATTGAAGTTGTTAAAGAGTAGTAGTCCTTTCCTTGGCGTGTCTGCCTGCTATTACCCCTCAGACTCGGAGGCTCACCTGTAGAAAAATTGTTTCCATCTTCACTCGGATCCTTTTCACAAACCTCATCATTATCATGGGGGATGTCTGGCTGGTCTACATTCCATCCATCCACTTCAATATCTTAAAAATCAATTCATTATTGAACTAGAGTTTGGGTCGCTGGGATAGCACCCCTTGTATTTCCAGTGTTGGTTTGGTGAATCGGGTCCTGAACAAACCCCTTCAAATGATCCTTGGACACAACACCACTACCCACTAGTGAAACCTTAGAAAACAAAGCTGAATTAGCTGGGAAAGAGTTACCAAATATTTCTATTACCCCCTTTATGTGCCTCTATTTTGACATAGTTTTGCCACAACATTTTACGTAATTTATAATGATTTAAATAATTTTTTAATCACTATTTAATAAATAATTTTTCTTTTTTATTTTTATAATTAAAATTTCTAATTAATTTTTTTACAATTTATTGAGTATTTTTAGTCTTTAAATTTTTTATTCTAATCTTACTTAACTTTTCTAATTTAATTATTTTTTAATTAGTTTTGTTAATTAAAATTTCATCGACTTTTTAATAAATTAACAACTATTATAAACAATTATTTATTCATCATAATTCTATTTAACTAACGTATTATTTATTTTTTTATCCTTTAATTTAGATTTATTAGTATAAATTTACTTTATTAATTTATATGTTTAATCATCCTGTTAATTAATTAAGCCACGATTTTGAGATTAAATTAAATGAAATAGCATAATTTTAACTATAAGTATTCACTAAGTTAATAAAATTATTATCTAAAAGTTTTAAAATTTTAATTATTTGATTTTAATAATGTAGTTAAATTATTAAGTCATTAACTTGTGTTTTTAGTCTACCGGTGTGGTATACAAGTGCTATCAGTGACTTAATTAATCACTGATTCTATCCTTTTATACTCATTATAGACCCTTTAATCATTTTTAATATTAATATTGTATCCACATAATTTAATATTTATCTAGTTTTTAATTATTTTTAATAATTAAAAACTTAAATTATAACTTTAAAGTTTTATGTTTAACAATAATATTGTTTTTAATGATTAAACTTCTTTTGAATTTATGATTTTAAATATTCTTATTTTTTATTTTATGGTTTTAACTAGATAAATATATTAAGTATTTTTATTTAGTCAATAAAAGTTTTAATTTTATGTTCAATTTATGAACTTTTAATTTTTGTGTGTCATGGTTAGTTCATTATTTTTCTTCTATATATGAAACATTTATTTTAACTACTAGTATCCTTTAATTTTAACTAAGAGAGACCCTTTTTTCTATCAGTGACCTTTTTAATTTCAAGCTTAAGTAACTATTTATTTATACGCACCAGTAATAATAATTTTTAGTGCATCGATGACTTTTATTTTTGTTGTTTAATGGTGATATCTCTTTTTGTACAATCTGTTAAACCAATGGTAACCTTTTTATTTTAAACTGACAGTGAGAATTTAATTTTAATGTCACCTATGACCTTTTTTTTAACTAACAGTGACCCCCACGCTGCTACTCCTCATTTGTTTTTCCAATATTGGTAAGCATATATTTAATCCAATGGTGACCTTCATTGATGCTTCCCTACTTCCAACCTCCTCACTGCCAGTTCATCTTTTCATCTCACCGATGTAGATTCTTCAACCGTCACCGCTCCCCTGTTCAAGCTATCAATTCTCACTCCTCCCCTCAAGATATCTTCCCCACCATTACCAGAGCTTCATCTGAGTAACACCTACAACAGTCTTGATCCTCAATCATTGATTCACACAAAAGTGTTCCAGCCCAAATTGAAGCATCCCTTGATCTACTCAAACAAGTTGAGATAGAATAAGTCCATACCGCAACTCATGTTACCTCATTCCTCTTCTGAATATGAGCTAGCATCATCCATCGTCCGAGAATGATTGTGAATCACACGTTCCCTTATTATCTTTGTCATCTATAAACATTAGCCTCTTCCAACCCATTAGCTGCCAAAGTGTACTCGAGCAGTGTTCTCATCACTGGTTGATTGAAGTTTCATATCGAGAGCCGCACGCTGCTATTTTTTTTCATGGGTAGGACGTCGCTGGTCTGCTAAAGTGGAGCTGATCTAGCTGGCCTTGTCGTCATCGCTGGGAGAGTAGTAGGTCACTGGCACTGTGCGAGGACGCTTCCTCTAGAAGCCATCGAAAGGCTTTCCCATTCGCCAATGTGCAACGTGGATTTGGGGGAGAGGAGATAAAACTAAAAAACTATACTAAATTAAAAATAAACTAAAATACAAAACATAAAAACATAAATATTTATTGATCAAATAAAATAAATGGTTAATAATTATAAAATAAATTATATAATTAATTAATTAAAAATAAATATATAAAAACTAAAATATTAAAAACAATTTATAAATAAAATTAAGTTAAACTAATTTTATCAATTAAATAATTATTAAAAAAATAATTCTTTCTATCGATCAAATTATAATTTAAACAATTAATTAAAATTAATTATTAAATTAAATTACATTGGTAATAATAATTTTAAAATTTAATAATTAGTTATACACAAGTTATGTTTTAAAAAAAATTATTAAAATAGTTATCTTTTAATTAAATCATTAAAATATATTAAATTAAATAAATTTGTTTTTCAAATAAAATAACAATGATTAATTTTATAGAAAATAACAATTAATTGAACTAAATGACATTTACTTTTACTTTAATGAAGCTATTGATTTTATATTTATAAATTTAAACACTTTATTTTTACGTTAGATTAATTACATTATGTTTTAAATATGCCCGTTTACATCAAAGTGAAACAAACATCCAAGTGCTTTCAACTAACTCACCCAAAGTTAGTTACATGGGAAAATCTAGTGTGACATGAGATGCACCAACACAATGCAAGTGTGCGGTACAACTTTAAAAGAAAAATTCAAGTCGGTGAAGAGTGGTGGTGAGAAGCAACAAATAATACTGGGATTAAAATTAGAGTAGTAGTAGAATTTTGAGGACACTAATTCATTCCACAAACACAAATTTGGAAAGAAGATCTATAGACTCTTATTCTTTTTCGATGATCACACCATTCGAGAGAGGATCTCCTCGGAGACACAATGGGAGTAGCTAGAGACTAGAGTTGTAGGAGAAGGGTAGAAAATCATGAACATCATTCACATAGGGAGGATTATTCTTCCTCTACTCAGTTTTATCTATAGTGTATTTGCATATTTTGAATTGAAAATGACCTTCAAGTAGCTTATTGTTTGGGTAATTTTAATTTATATTGGTTTATAATTTAATCTTCTTCATTAAATTTCATCCAATGAGAATATAATTCCTTCAGTTAGATTAGCTCTGATTCTCAAATCTAAAATTGAATCTGCACCTTTTTGCAATTAAAAATTCAATCCTTGATCTTTTGGGGAGATTTATCTTGCATTATTTTTATCAATGTTTTAATGTTAATACTATAGACAATATTAGAGAGATATTTTTTTTGTTAAAATCATTAAAACAACTTGCTCTTTCTGTTTTTTGAAGTCGCAAACATCAAGAACTATTATATAGAGTTTTATTTCTTCTGGATAGGAATAACTAACAACTTATTTTCCAGGTGTGAATTCAATCTAATAAAGAGTCATTTGTATAAACTGTATATTTCAATTCACTTGATCTTACCATTTTGTCTACTCTCATCATTTCTATTTTCTTTTTCTATTAACATAGTTAGCACTATTACTTTTAGGTGTTTCATTCTCCAGTTTAGTAAATAGAAAATTTTAGACTTGTTTCATTACTTCTTAATAATAAAATATAAAAAAAAGTAAAAATATGAAAATCTAAGAAGAATATAATGATTTTTACCTCATTTTTGACAACATTAATGTTTTTAATTTTAAATCTGTAGAATTCAATCACCTACCTTCTTTGTGGATTGACCCTGCACCACGGTGCTAGTGTAGGTTAACAAATGTAATTTTGATGGTCGTGATGACCTACGACTTCATCAAAATATGGTGTTATTTCCTGGGAAGGCAAGCATTTAGTGTTATATGTTTTAGAAAATTTAATAAAAAAAATAAAAAATTCATATAAAAATCTTCTTAAAAATAACTCTGAACCCTTGCTTCATGTGTTGCCTGTTTAGATTCTGCTTGACATTGAGTGCGTTGTTTAATAATAAAATTTTAAAAAATGGATGAATTAGGAAAACACTGTGTTTGTTGTAGAGATTATGTACATACTTCCTGGCAGAGTGTTTATAACTATCCACAATAGTTCCATCACATTGAAGATAATGAGAAAAACATTGAATCTAATCTATATTTCCTAGATAAAATTTAATTAATTGAAACCAAATTGGATACTATGGAAGATGATTAGACCACTCAGTTAAATAAGACCCATGAAATTCAAATTATATACACTCAAGAGCAAGACCAAAGACTGAAAATATTGGAAAACATGCTCTTGAAATTACAACAAAGGGTTAAAAAACAAGAAGAATCAGAAATAAGTGAAAATAATGTGTTTATAAAAGATTTGAAAATGATGCTGAAGAGGAATGTGATAGTGAAACTAGGAAACAAATTTTTTACATTGAAAAATATGATTCTGTTAAACTAAAAGTGAAAACAACCAACTCACTGAATCATGAACACATTGATGAAGACCCTAAAATGAACTTTAATGATGATGAGTTGGACAATTTTGAAGATGAATTAAAACAAATTTAAAAAAATTGCCTTGTTCGTTTCACCATTCGTTCTTATGAGAAAAATCACTATTTTAGATGAGAATTAAGTCACATGGGTTGAAGTAAAACGTGAAACTGTAAACTCAAATGTTAAAAAATCTTCACCCAGTTTTTCTAACTTCGTTAACAATGAGGTTGTACTTGATATTGGGTATACTTTTTATGAAAACATTACACTAGATAACATAGAATCTGAAATATTTGATCTTCAATTGAAAACATCTCTTCCATGTTTAGAACCTATAAACCCCATAAATTCTGAAATGTGATTGGATGATAAGGATGAGGGAATGATATTTTAATAAAGACTAACAGATGATTTTTCAATCCCATTTATTCATAGTAATAACTTTTCTGAAACTATGTTCTTTGAAATTGAAAATGGTGTTGATATATCTTGGGATAAATATTTAATCTTGAATAATATTGAATCTCAATTTATTGATACTGAATTGATCATTACTCCTCCAAAATTAAGCTTTTTTCAACACTCAAATGACATGATTTTAGAAGGTGATCCATTTTAACATCTACTCGATGTAGAGGTTGAACACACACATGAATCACGAAGAATTGAATTCATAGAAGTAGTATATGTTGAGTGTTCATTCACTGATGAGGATCTTTTTGAAGAGATTTACAACATTGATAAACTTGAATCTAATTATGGTCAAATAATTTCACTTTGTTTTCTGTCACATGCATTTTCAACTATGAGGGGTACTAAGCCCTCTTGTGATACTATTAGTAGTCAAGAGGGGGAATTACACTTGAGTTTAAATGTTAATAATTCCATTCATCACTCTATTGAATCTATTCTTGAACCTGTTAATCAGAATTTACCCATTTTCACCCATGAATGAGAATCTGTTAGAGTTTAAGTCAAATAAGATTGATGTGAAGATATTTCCATACCCTTTGAAGCACCTAATAAATTTCTTTCACTTCATAAAAATGATAATATTGTCAAATCTGAAACAATTATTGACGGTGAGACCATGATGTCCATAATGGATAATGGGTGTTGTTTGGGGAATTTTTCACCTAGTGAGAAATTGGTTTTATTCTTCTTATGTTTTGGTGCCCATATAATTCACCTTTCTATTAAAAACAATTGGTCAAAATATATGTGGTGGTTCCTATTAATGAATCCGCATACACCTATTGAATACGGTTAGTTTCTTGTTGAGTCTAGCTAGGAGCTAAAAACCTAGCACTGTATGGGAGGCAATTCAAGGTTTTTGTTGTGTCAATAAATAAAAAAACGTAATTAAATAATGTTTAACTGAAGACTTTATATTCAATGCGTCATAGGAGTAAACCCATGTTATTTTATTTGTTTTAACTTTTCTTTTTGTTCTTTTTTTACTTTCAATAAAGTGTTTTTTTCTACCTTATGTTTGTTAAGTATCTATTAGAATTTTTTCCCTCTTTCTTCATGCTCTGTGTTTAGAGGATGTTTCTAATGTCACCAATGGAGTGGAATTACCATTATAATTGAGTAATGAATCTTAATGTAAGGTAACCACCTTATTATTAATTTCTGATTCATTTTTATAATCATTTACGCTTTATTAAAAACATTTACTGCATTTCTAGCATACTTTAAGGGAAACAACTATGCTTCTTGTCACCTTGTTGATTTTTTTCTACTTTATATCACCCTACTGAAAACAAATTTTTGCATTTTTATCATTGTTTAAAATTGGAATCCATTTTTTTATCAAAATGTATCACTGTATGGAATGAAGTGTTGGGAGGAAACTTGAGGGATTTTTTTGTGTTATTCATTGAAAAATCTTAGTTAAGGGGTGTTACCATGAATTTTTATTCTATATTGAACATGTATTTGAACAAAAAAATTAAGATTGCTTCACATAATCCAATTTTCATCCACAAGTTTCAAGAAACTATTTAATTATTCTTGAAAATCTTTGTCTTTGGACATAAATGATAATGATTTTCCTTGCTTTTAAACCTTTTGTTAAGTTATTCTTTTTGTCAAACAATATTTTTGATCTTCAAAAATACCCTTTTTACATGTCATCGATATATTAAAATGAAAGTATTTTTTGAACATAAACTATCAAATTGTTCTTCTCTATATTTGGAAGTCATCATTGGGGAAAAAGTTGGGTTTTTTTGTATGGGGGAGGGGGTCAATTTTTAACTGGGATAAACGGTTCTTAAATGTAAGCTCATCAATTACCACTTCGCTTCAAACTTTTTGTAAAGAAATGGTTAAATTTTTTCAAAATTCATTCACAATGTTATACTTTACACTATACTCTGTATAATATTACAGAATTAAATTTCCTTGATTGGTAGTTAAGAACTTCTTTTGAATCTAAAATTATTGGGGATGGATGATTGCTGAGTGAAATTATTTAGTGATTTAACAAAAATTTGGTTTACAGACTATTTTTGAGTGTGACATGGGTAGCCTGTTTGTGGAGTTATGATAATATTTTTTGGAACTGGAAGTTTGATCTTGATTCTAGGGTACTCATTTCCTTTTAATTATGATATTATTTTCCTTAATGAGAAAATGGAAATGTTTTCTATAGAAATCTTTTGAAACTGGAGTAGTCTGGGCATCTGTGATCCCACGGTGAGTCTCTGAGACCCTAGATGCTGGGTGCGTTTCTATTAACATTAAACTATATGTACACCTTCGATAATTTCATTTCACAGTGCTTAGAACATGATAATTGGCATTGGTAAAATTAAATAAAATGTCAATGGTCAAAAATGAGTTCATTAAAGTGAGGGTAATGATGAATGGAAAATGAATAAGGGGACAATTGGTTTATATGGGAATCATTTTAGTTGTATCAATAAGGTGATTCAAAAAAAATTATTTATGTTTGGAACCTAGATGAAAAATCAAAGTACATAGTTCCTTGGTTAAGATCTTAATTCCATTATATATTACCTCTTGTCATTTTTTTATCTATAACCTAATCTTGGATTGAAATTATTCACTAAACAGAGTTGCATATGATGCATGACATATTCTTTGATAAATGAATCATTTTTGTCTTAATTACACATTAGATATTGTTAAGGCTAGATTTGTTTTGAACAAATCCTTTTCAAAAAGTCTAAATAAATTTTTATTACATTGTTCTTAAATGGTAGGACATGATACAGTTTGAGATGAATCTTAAACAGTACATTCTGTTTTTCAAAGATAATAAAGCAAGAAATTTTTTGAGGACAAAAAATTCTTAAGTGTTGGGTAATTTTATGTGGCTTTATTTTTACATAGTTTTACCACATCTTTTTACTTAATTTTTAATGATTTAATTAATTATTTAAGAAATTTTTTACTAAATAATTTTACATTTGTATTTTTATAAATAAATTTTATATTAATTAATTTTTATAATTAATTAATTATTTTAAGTATTTAAATTAATTATTCTAATCTTACATTAATTTTCTATTTTTATTATTTCATATTTAGTTTGGATAATTAAAATATTCATGACTTATTAATAAATTAACATCAATTTTAAACAATTATTTAATCATTGTATTTCTATCTAATTCACGTAGTCTTTATTTTAATTTTTCATCCTTTAATTTAGATTTATTAGAATATTTTAGTTTTGTTAATTGATATGATTAATCTTCTTGAAAATTAATTAAGATAATGTTTTGAGTTTAAATTAAATGAAATAGCATGATTTAAACTGTATGTATTCCCTTAGTTATTTAATTAATTAATTTAGTTATTTAAGACATTAATTAATTAATTTTAAGAATGCAGTTGAATTATTAAGTCATTAACTTCTGTTTTTAGCCTACCGGTGAGCTAGACAAGAGATATTAGTGACTTATTTAGCTGCCGATGCTATCCTTTTATACACATTATAGACCCTTTAATAATTTTTAATATTAGTCTTTTATCAATATAGTTTAATATTTATCATGTTTTTAATTTAAGTGTTCACAATTAAAAAACTAAATTATAACTTTAAAGCATAAAGTTTAAAAATAATCTAATTTTTAATGTTTATCCTTCATTTTAATTTATTATTTTCAATCATTGTATTTATGATTTTATAGTTTTAACAGGTTATTTGTTTTCAATATTTTTATTTAGTTAACTTAACTATTAATTTTAAGTTGAATTTATACATGTTTTATTTTTGTGTGTCACAGTTTGTTCTTTATTTTTCTTTTATTGGTGAAGCTTTTATTTTAACAATTGGTAAACATTTATTTCATCCAATAGTGACCCATTGTTCTATCATTGACCTTTTTAATTTCATGCATTTTTTATATTTTATTTTTATTCACTGGTAACCTTAATTTTTAGTGCATCAGTGACTTTTATTTTTGTTGCATAATGGTGGCCTATCTTTTTGTACTATCGGTAGCCCTTTTTTAACCAATAATAACCTTTATATTTTAAACTGATGGTGAGATTTTAATTTTAAAGCCACCGATGGCCTTTTTTTTTGAAACTAACGGTGACCCCGCGCTGATGATCCTCACATGTTTTTCAAGTATCGGGAACCATATCTTAAAGCCAATGTTTACCTTCATTGTCACTCCCCTTCTTCCATCCTCCTCACCGATAGTTAATATTTCATCTCACCAACACAACATCTTTGACCAACACTGGTCCCCTGTAAAAGATATCGATCCTCACTCTTCCACTCAAGATCTCTTCCCCATAATTACCGAAACTTCTTCCTAGTAACATCTACGAATATCTTCATCCTCAGTCACTGAATCAAAAAAAGTGTTCCAGCAAAAATTGAAGCATCAATTGATTGACTCAAACAAGTTGAGATAGATGAATTCCTCACCGAACCTCATGTTACCTCATTCCTCTTCGGAATCTGATCCAAGCTCATCCTTCATCCAAGATGGATTGTGAATCACCCCTTCCCTTAATCTCAATGTCATCTACAAACTTGAGCCTCTTCCAACCCATCTCCCTCTGAAGAGGACTTGAGAGGTGTCATCTTCTCTGGTTGAGTGAAGCTGCAGATTGAGAGTTGCATGCCGCTATTTTTCCAGATGGGTAGGACTCCTCTATTCCGCTGAAGGGGACCTCATCCAATTGGCCTTTCTCTTGTCACTGGAGGAGTAGCATGCTGCCAGTACTGTGTGAGGAGGCTTTTTTGAGAAGCCATTGGAATCCATTCCCCTTCCTCTATGTGTAGCATGGATTGAGGGGAGGGGAGATAAAACTAAAAAATATTGTACTAAATCAAAAACTAAACTAAAATATAAAACATAAAAAATTAAATATTTATTGATCAAATAAAAGAAATGGATGATAATAATAAAATAAATTATATAATTAATTAATTAAATATAAATATATAAAAACTAAAATATTAATAATAATTTATAAATAAAATTTAGTTAAAATGATTTGATCAATTAAATAATTATTAAAAAGTTCATTATTTATATCGATCTAATTAGAATGAAAATAATTAACTAAAATTAGTTATTAAATTAAATAACTTTAGTAATAATAATTTTAAATTTTAATAATTTTCTATAAACTAGTTATGTTAAATAAATAATAATTAAAATATTTATCTTATAATTACAGCATTAAATGATATTAAATTAAATAAAATTGTTTTTCAAATAAAATAATAATTATTTTTTAAAAAGAAAATAACTATTAATTTATACTAAATATCATTTAATCAGACGTTAATTAAGATATTTATTATTTATTTATAAATTTTAACACTTTATTTTTACATTATATTAATTACATTTTGTTTTAACTACGTAGGTTCACAGCAATGCTTAAAAACATCCAAGTATGTTCAACATACTCATCAAAAGTTATTTACGTGGGAAAAGCTAGTGCGATATGCAATGCACCAAAAAATGAAAGTGTATGGTGAAACAGTAAAAGAAAAATCCAAATCAGTGAAGAGTGGCGGTGACGAGAAACAGATCATAGTGGGATTAAAAGCTGAGTAGCAACAGAATTTTGGGGACTCTCATTCATTCCACAGACACACATTTGGAGATTAGATCTAGAGACTCTCATTATTTTTCAATGATCACAACATTCGAGAGTAGATCTCATGGGAGACACAAAAGGAGTAGCTGGAGATTAGAGTTGCAGAAGCTGGCCAGCAAATCATGAACATCATTCACAGAGGGAGGATTCTTTTTCCTCTGCTCAGTTTTATTTACAAAGTAATTGCTTCTTTTGAATTGAAAATGACCTTCACATAATTTTTGGTTGGGGGAATTGGAATTTCTATTTGTTCATAATTTATTCTTCTTCATTAAATCTCTTCCAATGAGAATCGAATTCATTCTGTGACATTATCTCCGATTCTCAAATCTAAAATTTAATGCGCACATTCATGCATTTAAAAATTCAATCCTTTATTTTTGGTGAGATTAATCTTGGTTAATTTTTATCAAAGATATAATGTTCAAACTAAAGAAAAATTCATTGAGATAGTTTTCTATTAACATCAATAAGACAACTTTTTGTATGTGGTTTTTGATATGGCGAACATCAAAAACTATTAAACAGAGGGATATCTCTTCTAGCGAGTAAGAATTTACAACTAATTTTCATGGTGTGAATTCAATCTAATGAAGGATCATTTCTACAACTAGTAGATTTAAATTCAACTATGCTTTCCATTTGATCAACTCTCAACACTTCTATTTACTATTTTTGTTACCTTAGTTAGCACTGTTACATTTTTCTTGTTTCATTCTCCATTTTAGTAAATAGAAAATTTTCATTATTGTTTCATTACTACTTAACAAAAAAATATAAAAAAAAGTAAAAACCTAAAAAGATAAAGTAACTATAAAAATGTTTACCTCATAGCAGACAAGAGTAAGGTTTTTAATTTTAAAACCTTAGAATTCACTCACATTCCTTCTCTGTTGATCGACCCTGCCCCACTATGCTAGTGTAGGTTAATAAATGTAATTTTGAGGGTCGTGAATACCTCCGACTTCATCACCCCTATATTGTATCCTTCTCATCACTGCCTACCACCCTAGCTGCAACAAAGTAACTCACATCAAACTAAACCTCTTTCAAATTAGCGTTGTTTCGAACTTTTCCAGTATCAGCCCAATTCATTGTATTGCGCTATGAAGTACTAGTCAGGTCTTTACTGAGTCTATTAAAAATATGAGATATCATTGGATTATGAGTTGGAAACCCGTCCGGTATATTTTCTATTTCACCATTCAAGTTACTCATACTCACAACCATATTATCTTCATAGATTAAACTTTAGCCATTCTCCACTAATATATTTCCATCCACATCCACTTTCTTACCAACATGTTTTTTAGATGAGGATCAAGTAATCGATTCACCAACACTCCAAAACTTCGACCCCCTGTGCCTGAAATCCTCCACACTATGACCCAATATTATGCAAGACGAGCCAAACAAAACGAGGACTAAAACCCAACCATTTTCCTATACCAAAAATCATTACCCAAAATAATCAAAAATGAATCAACAAATGTTTTAGATACATCAGATGATGATGATACATTAAATCAACACAAATATGTGGGTAAATCAGATGGAATACTACATTTTTCCTACTGTCTAATCATAGGTATCATCAAACTAAATTACCAAGTATTCAATGAATTGAAAGATTTGAAAAGGTTGACGGAGCTCTAGAAATCATAGTCGTATGACCATTTGTGAAGAATCCATACTCATATGGATGTCATAACACCACTTGAACAGACGAAAACGAGCTCCTCCATAGATGTGAGGTGCACTCGAGCAGGTGCGAATCAGATCATCATCAGATGGAAACCAAATCATGATGTTCCTGGAATCAAGAATTCCAACTTTTTCTATCTATTGTAGACCCCATTCTTCGAAGATCCATCGATCAAATGAATCCACCATAGGACAATTGTTTTTGAAACATGCAATTAAGGATTTGATTCAGCAGTGAGGTTGTATTTGGGAATTCCAATTTTTAAGTGAGTGTTGAAAAAAATAAACCAACCCCTATTCAGAAAAGAACTCATAAAGTCCGAAGATAAGTTGTTGTAATATAAAACACATTAGTTCGAGAACAACCCCAACCTATAGGGCTAGGAGATTTTTAAACCTACCCTCATGATCAGCCAATAAATCCTGAATTGTTGTGAAGGATGAATAGGAACAACCCCATCCCACAAATTTGAGGGATTTGTCACTTTAACAGTCCCTTTCATAAAGAAAATTAGCCTTCTACTGATTAAGGAAGATTCGACCATGTGAATCCTCTAAATTTATCTCATCCCATGATATTGTGAAATCACTTGGAAGGAACATGACTGAACTATTTGTGAATTCCCTCAAGTCTATGTAAATCAACAAGTTCATAGGGTGCCAAAAATGTAGAGGAAAATGTATCTTGGATGGTTTAGAAGAAGGAGAACTCCCAAAAAATCCAATGATGTTCTTGCAATACACTATGTATATGTGAATATCTTCAATGTAATTATTGATGATCCTCGATAACATAAGACTGATTTAGAGGATTCAGAAGAATAAGTTCATATTCATGAGACAGTCCACACCAAAATGAATGTATAAGGTATGCGTACCCAAAACCAGAGGCTCACCCAAAATTGGGGCTTCTCCACAAATAACCCACCTATTACTCCTCAAAAGGAAACTAATAATGGAAAAGGTAAGGTTCATACCATGTCTCGCCATCCCCCTTGAGAAGGGAAATCCCTTTCACTTGAAGAAATATTAACATTGTAAGAGGAGGAAGTGAGAGAGTTGAGAAGACATAATGTAGTGTTACTATGAGGTAGTCTTCTCTCAAGATATGCTCCGAAATAAGACCCTAAACTCACACTTCTTGATGGAGAACCTCAACAAAGAGGGTTTATTACAACAATTGAAGTAGATAGGGAACATATACTAAACATAGGACATCAACCACCAATATATTTAGATCCCAAAATAAAATATTAAGGATTCCCTCGATTAGGAACACATCCAGAATATATCCAGGATTATCCATATCAAACTTCCCCTATTGGTTACCCAAACCATATACTAGAGGTTCGTTCATTAGTGGTCCTTCCAGTTCCTGTACACAATTAGGCTCCTTCCACCACACCTATTAAGGTACCATCTTAGTTAGATATTACTCTAATTCTTATGAAGATCATTGAGTCACTATGTACTCTTTTGGAAGCCATAGAATGATACAGTCTGCCAGTATAGCTAGAAAGGAAGGCTTATACGGAAAGGGTGGATCCTACCCCTCCTCCAACAAACCTTGGGAATCCTATATTTTTCATTTTCAATGGCTTGGGAGATCCATATCATCACATTATGAATTTCAACTTTTGATATAATCCTGTTATGGGGACCCAGACTAGTAATAATCCATGAAACTCATATGCTTCATGCTTTCATTGTAGTGGGAAGCCATTGTATGGTAAACAAGATTGTAGTCTCGAACAATCACTAGATGGGAATATCTCTATCAGAAGTTCCACTTCCAGTTCAGCTCAATGCTACAGAAGACTACAATCCTAGAACATATGAATTTAAAACAAAGTGATAATGAATGAGGTCCATACTTCATTACTCTGTCAAATGATTTTATTTACTCATTAAACCTACCAATCCCCCAAGATAATCTTTTTCCTATCTGTGTAAAAAATATCTTTGATGAGTAGTGCCCACCATTGATACCTATAAAATACATAGGAGAGTTTCAGGAGCTGGATGAAATTTCTCAGCATCTGGAAAACATCATCGTAGAGTCCAAATCCAAGTCCGGGTTAATCCCATCATCTTAGGGAAGGATAATATGAAAAGAATATGCTACTATAGTAACACATACATATTCCCATGTACATTCTTCTACCTCTAAAACCAAATCATGTTATATTTTTTCACCTACTGATCATCAAGGGAAAATAAACACCTTGTCACGATGGTCAAAAAGATCATATGTGAAATTTGTTTAAAAGGAAAAAAAGGGATATTATTATTGAAATGACCATGTCCCCGACTACTTCAACTCATCTTAACAAACAAAATTAGTCCAGTTGCTAATTTAAAAGAAGCCTAAAAAATAAGGTGATTAAGCTCTCTCAAAATATTTCTTGTTCCCTCAAATTTGGGGGAATCCCATCTAAGAGTGTTTTGCTTTCATGCAAATAATGCAATGATAATGGATTTAGGGCATGTGAAACTGAATAATTCTAAAACCCTGGTAACATATGTTTATATTAGTAATCTATAGGAGGAAGGTGAATGGATATAATTTAAAATAAATAATATGTAGATTTTTGATGATTGGATGGTCAGAAAATCAATCAATTAGACTCATTCAATTATATGAACATAGTTGAAATAGACAGTTGTCTCTCATAACATTTCTGTTACAAAAAATCCATCTTTATCAAAGGCCTCATCCTCTAAAGTCCAATCCTCAAATAAGAAACATGGCCAGAAGGATAAGGAACAAACAAAATAAGATGAGATCATGTAATGGAAAATGTTTTCATGGACCTTAGAAAATATCATGTTGACCATATGAAAATCACAAGCACCATCCCTCCAAATGGTACAACACAATTCAACCCCTGGTAGAATATTCATCAGATGATGAGTTAATCTTTGCTTCCATTAATGTTATTATTTTAAGATATCCCAACTCAAATGATGATTCTGATTATTAACATGAATTACCAACACATTATTAAGTAAATCTTGGAAGATTTCATCATGTTCGAGGATATACGGGGAGACTTGGTCATGCTAGTATCCATTAATTCAACCAAACCCTCACTCAAACCGTATACATAGCCAAAACTCATGGGAAAGCTCACCATCGAGCTCAACAGAAACAAGACATTTTTTCTTAATACATTATACAGTTTTCACTAGCATGATTATCATGGAAGACGATTTTGTGGAAACTCCACAACCTCCTAGGTAGGTAGGCAGACCTATCCATCTTAATCCACTAATAACGGAAGCACTTCTAGATCCTTCCCCAAGGAACAACAAATCCACGTTAGGAACATCATCTCCCAAGGAACCTACAAAATCCTATATCCATGTTGAGAAGAGAAGATGCTTGGTTTAAAATTATGATTTTTTTATGTAACTGGATCAAATTTGGGCTATGTTATCAATACTAGATGCTCTGAGACTGTCAAAACACCATCATGAATCATTCATTGGGGAATTGTATGACTCACATGAATTTGAGGATGAGTTCACTTCTACTGATGTATATCATGTCGAGAATGATCCTTCAGAATTTTATACAATCATTTACTTTACTGACTATGATGAGAAAGTTTACATACAAGTACATATCTTTCACTTGTTTATAATTTTGAGGCTAAATGACATTATGGGCCAATGATACTTTATATATAATGGCTCATGATTCCTCCTCAACCTAGTTTTGACACTTCATCAACTAAGACTTAATTAATATCACTTGTCTCCCTCCACAATGATGTTATAGGGTTATGAAAATAATGTGCAAGATCCTCTTAGTGAAATCACACTCAGAATTCATTTTAGAGATCTTGTGTCCAACTCAGGTTTCATGGTCGTCCTTTAGGAAATAACATTCATTGTTATTCTGGGAAGACACTGGATACATCAGCAAGTGACCATTCCTTCAATATAAAAAAAATTATAAAATATTCTATCGACGGTAATGCTGGGGCATTGTATTGTGATAATTACTCGTTCAAATCCTATGAAACATAATACATCAATGTTGGTTTCTATAAAAATGAAGGGAATCAATCCACAGATAATGATGCCACCCAAACCAGTGCCCCAAATAGATTGGAGATGATCCTAGAAAATTATTTTCTATCATAGTAGTAAATATTATGTGCTAAAAATTAATCAAATTGAAAGGTTGTTCTACGATTAACATTTTTATTCAGCAGCTTTATTAATTTCAATCATGATAGTTGATCCTAATAGAACTAAAGATGTAAAAACCCAGGTATTAAAAGAATACTAATTTTTTATTACTAATAATATTTATGAATATGTTGTTAATTTTAATTTTAATGGGATGCTTTTTTTAGATAGCATAATGGACATGCAATAATGGGATTCTCCAAAATTTTATGTTGCACATGAAATTTAGGTATACCGAAAAATAATACAATAATATTATTATAATTTTAAATGGTTGTAAATTCCTAGCAATGGGAATGGTGTGAATAAATAGTATCAACTATATTTTAAAATATGGTTTACACAAGTTTAAATAATTATGAAATGGATACCATATTTATTGGAAATTAAAATAAAAAACCAATTTAATATAAAGGATGTATTTTTATGAAAATCTATTTGAAAATAAAATAATATTGTTTATAAAATAATACCACTATTTATCAATTTTTATTTAATGAAAATATATTTTATATATTAAATTTGATGTTTTAAATTAATCTTTTGTGTATTCTATATATGATATATGAACAAATGCAATTTTTTTGATACAAGAATTATTTTTATTAAAATATAGTTTTACCGACTTTTGATGGTGATAAATTTTTAATTTTTTTGACACATTTATTTGTAAAATTTGAGAGAAAAACATATTATTTAGAATTAGGATATATGAATTTACTTTGTATGAATTTTCAATATAATTCTGATAATTATCATGTTTTGATGAATAGTAAAAATATGTTAAATATTAATTAACAACTACTTTTTTCCATCAAGATAATTTATATGGTTAATTCATATTATTTAATGGTTTTAAATTATAAATGGAATATATTATTATCTTTTAATCCAATTTTTGTCATTTGATGTAATTTCCCCTTGAAATTGGACATAAACACAGGTCAATCTTTCGATAGTTATTACTTCTTAAAACCCTCTTTTTGGATTTGACAATGAGGATTAATTTTAAATTAATTTCTTCAAATGAAATGTTTTTAATTTGTAAAAATTCTTTCCATATTTGGAATCATATGTTCCAAATTGTGTAAATATGTACCTTTTATTTTTTCCATTATGAATATTAACTTCTGTAATTATTTTATTAACAATGGTTAAAGGGTATATCTATTAAATATGGGTAAAAAATAATATTATAATAAAATTAAACTGACTAAAACATGTATTAATCCTATTAGATGAGATATTTCTGACCATGGGAATCATTGGGTCTATTTTGGGACCTCATGGAATGACTTGGGTGTGATAATTACATTTTAGAAGAATAAATTTATAAAAAAATATTACAGAAACAAGCATATTTTAATAAACAAAATTATATATATTGTTTTTTAAGTTATATCTTAGACTCTAAATAGATTTTAGAAATATAAAACTATTTTCTACATCATGATATTTTATTTACAGTTTTTACACATTAAATAAATAAATTTAAGTATGACACAACAATGATGCAGTGATTAGATCATTAATAATAAATTCAAATAAATGAAAATATAAATATGAAAATAAATGTAATTTGATAATTTTGATTCCATACAAGAATTATATGGAAATTGTTGACATATTATATTTGATTTAATGCCTTTGGTTTGATGGAATCATGTTGTTATGTCTTTACAAAAAAACATTTAATATATAGTGTCAAAATTGACATAAATGAGTTTAAAAAAATACAAATTTATTATATTATATATTAATACTAAAAATATAATTATCATAAAACTAAATTATATGATTTTATAAATGTAATTAATGATTCAATATGGTTTGATTGACATTTAATTGTAAATATTGTTACCATATATTATGAAAATGCAAGAAAATTTGATAAGATTTATTGTTTTTAACGAAGGGTTAAAGATATAAGATAAGGTTATTTTTATGACCTAAACTAGTCTAAAACCTATTTTTGAGCTGTTTTAGACCAAAAATATTCTTATATATGAAATAAAATATTTGGGGACCATTTGAAAATGAAAATAAATTTATAATAAATTAATATTTCAATACCTTCATAGGGTGCCCCTCCGCCCTCTTATAAAAGGCCACCTCCTCTACCCACTTACTCACACATCTCAATCCATTTAGATCATCGAACATCTACTCCAATAATCTTAAAACATACCTCCCTTACTTTTAGTATCATTTCCTATGGAATAAAGAAAACCAATAATGCCTTTTTGCTCAAATAAAAATAATTTACTCATTTTAAAGGTAACATCTTCTCTCAAGTTTGTTTCTATTATTTTCTTTATACACTCCCTATTATATTATTATTCTTTGATTACATAACAACAAAATTATCCTCAATATACAAGGATTTTGTTACAAGAATAATTCTAACTTCACTTACACACACCTCCATCAAATGGATATGAACATATCGTTTCTATGGAAGGTGAACTACTGCCGCAAGAAACAGCGATTGTTCAATTTTCCCCTTCCACCACTCATGGTGGTAATTATGATGAAATTTTATTTCTATATGATATATATTATATTAATATTGTCTCTATTCTTATGTATGTTTTATTTATATCATACCTTTTATGATTCCCATAATTTTTCAATACAAAAAAATGAATTTGAGGGAGTGCAGACTACTGCCACCTCAATGTGATATAACTCATTCATGATTTACATAGAACATATAAAGGATTGTGTTAATGAAATTATGTAAAAAATGTAACATATATATTATACTGTAATTATAAAATTCAAATGTATCATCATGTTTTCATTCATTTAATATTCCAAAGAAATGAAAGTTGTGTCCATGCGTATGTACGACCTACCGTCTCCGTGAACGGTGCATTTAATTTCATTTCTCCAAATGTTACGGAATATAATAAATCCATATATACATAATATATATGATATTTAAATGATGAATTATATTTTTTAGATGATATAATTTTTACTAAAAGGAAAACTTACATCAAAACATGTTTATGTTGTACTCAAGTAGTGAATATCGACAAAACGTCTGATATGAACATAAATAATTACATAATTTTTATAACATGGTAATAAGTGATATAATAATAATAATAAAATTGAAAATTTTGATAAATATTAAATAAATTAAAATAACTTTATCATTCAATAACATAACAATTGAATGTGACGAGTCAGACTCAAGGAAAGGGACTTCGTCTCAATCTCTTTTCATTGAGGAATTTCTTTTTAATATGAACCTTTATTATTTTATAAGGGGTATATATAGACACTATTACATTTCATATCCATAATTTATCAGAACTAATTATATTTATTAATTCATAGAGATTAATATTTAAATTTTCAAAGTGGTATGGGACATCTTGAACGTTTAATGATTTAATTATCAAATATTTTTATTCATGATATTAAATTACATATTTTTTTATATGTGTATGAAAATATTTTATATAAAATTATATTTCTATTTTGAATTTCATTCAAAATTATCGAATGGAATATTTTTATATGAATAATTTTACATTATTTTTAAAAAGGAAAAAGAAATGTTTTTAACGTATACGGAGACATCGACTTCTTTGCTGCCATAACAGTTATTTGATATTTGAATTTCTATATAAACCTTAAGTTATTGTAAAAAAATCACATATTTATTTATTTGGGTATCATGGTATTGAAAATGGGGTCTTAAATGAAAATGGTATTTTTATACAGAATTTGTTTTTATAAGGGATTATATGTGTTTTTCAAAAGGGTTTTGTGATGAACGTGTTTTATTCATAAAATGATATGTGATCATTATATGAGACGAGTGAGCCCGATATAGCTTATATAAAGGGTTGATCCCCATTATATCTCATGGGTGAGCCCGATATAGCTTATACGAGGGGTTGATCCCCATTATAGATCACATGTGTGACAAACATAGCTTATATGAAGGGTTAATCCCCATTATATCTCATGGTTGAGCCCAATATAGCTTATACAAATGGTGATCCCCATTATAGATAACTAATTATGAAGTCAAACATATAATTATTCCAATTGAATGATATCTGAAAGGGGATTATATATATTATTCTATAATTTACCTAAATGAGTTTTAATATAATGTTATCAGTTTAATATTTTTATTTGATACAAATGTATGAGTGTTATTCTTGTGAAAATGTTTTGTTTAGTTATATTAAAAAACATTAAATGAGTTACCATGTTTTAACAAAGCTACAAATTTTATTTCATTTTATGTCCCTTACTAAGCTTTTGTTTACTAATCCCATGTTTTCGAAATATTTTCCATAGTGTATTAGGATGGATAATAGAAACAAATAAGGCAAGAATTTTTTTATCTAGAAAAAAAATCATCTTCTGTTTAAAGGGTTTCATTTGGTAGAAAAAGTGGCTACAGACTGTAATTGTCCACAAGTAATGACTAGGTCTATTATTCAATAGTTATGGCCTAATTTTCTAAAAATCTTAACCTAAAAATATCCTTAATTTTAATTATTGAATTAAATCAAGATTAATTAATGACTAAGTGTGGGGACTTATAGTTGATATTAGAAGAAAGGATTAGACCACATTAAAAAATATTATGTTTTCTTAAGGTTTAGAGATATCATCATGGGTTTAACATTTTCAGGAAGACCATAAGATAAATGTATTATAAATACCTTTTGAGTCTTTTTTATCTTAAATATTAAGGTAACTAATGGTATTTTTTGAGACATTCAACTTTGAAGAAATTATGGGTTATTAATTTCTGTGATGCAAAATGCGTGGTATGACATAACATTTGAGGATAAAATGTGATATGATTATTTTTTATGATTTTATCTCATTTTTTAATGTTATTAAAATTATACAGTTTTTTAAAAAAGGACAATACACAGACAATGTTACAACCCATCGCATCGAATAAAGCTGTGGGAATCGAACCCATAGCTGATGTGTGACTGGGATAAATCACATACCACGAGCCTATGTGAAGTCCCTGGTTATTATGTGTAATTATATATAGTAAAATCATTCCATCGATCAAGAATGTCTTGATTTTGGGAACTTATGTTTTATCAAATGGATATCCTTATAATATTAAATGGATTGGGTGAGTAAGTTATAATTGTTATTTTGGAAGACATTTGCAATTTTGGGAACCCTATAAGACTAGTGAAAATAGGATACAATAAGATTTTATTTTAGGTTTAATGGTTGGATTTTATTTTGGAAGAATATATGTTTTTATTGTAGAAATATGGAAATCTGGGTTATTTTTCTAAATGATTAACCTATCATAGACAATATATGATTAGGTTAATCACTTTTCAGTTTGAGAGGTTAAGAGTAGTTGATGTTATTTGGAGATAAATGTTAAAATTTAATAAGGAATTATATGTGATGAAATCATTTTGAGTCTTGGATTTAAATATTAGTTGGATTATTTTGAGGGATTTTATGGAATTTAGTGTATTAAATGGTCATTGTTGAAATTTGGGTACAGTTTGTTGAATTTTGGATTTTAATAGTAGTACTTCTTTTTATAATGAATTATCCATTTTGGGTATTATCTGATCTTATACATACCATTTTAGATATGGTTAATCTTTAAAGATTTGGGAAATATATTGTCTATCTTTTTTGGATTATGTGATTATCATGAAGTTTATTTTAACAATTCTGGTGTGACAAAGTCATCTTGAATACTCATCATTTGGAGAAAATATGAGTTTGTGGTTGAAATTTATTGAAGGAGGAATGTCTACATGACAAGAAAGTATGTTCCCTTATGTTCTTAGTCAAGCTCATAAATAAATTCCTCAAATTTATGAAATGGATATTTAAAAATTTTGTTCATTTACCAATCATACTGGGGAATCAATGACTGCTTAACACATCACATGTTTATTGTTTTCTAGTTGTTAAATTTCTCCTGATCAGGCTTTTTATCACTCTCAATCAAAACTTAATGGTTATTTTTTCTTCCATATCCACATTTTCCTACCTAGAATCCTTGTACGTGTTATCATGGATGACCATTTTACTTCACTTTATTTTTTTTAAATTGATATATTTATTAACATCTTTTCCCATATTGGATTGTAAATGATGTTTCCGAGCCCAATTTTAAAATTGAGAGGAAAAATTTTCCAAAATGTTGGAATGATGTAAAGAACCAGTTATTTAGAGAATAATTTTTTTTATTAATATTAATATTTAGGAATAATATGTTAATTTTATGTTAAATGGGACAATTTTCTGATAGTTTACTCTATACACAACAACATTTTTCTCCAAAATCTTATGTTGCACACAACATTGAGTTATACCGAAAAATAATACAATAATAATATTGTTATTTTAAATGGTTGTTAATGCCAAGATGTTGGAATGGAGGGAATTAATAGAATAATCTAAATTGTGAAATATGTATTACACATATTTAAATAATAATTCATTGGATACCAATTTTAATATAAATGGTAATAAAAAACCAATTTAATTTAAAGGATGTGTCTTTATGAAAACCTATTTGAAAAGAGATTAATTGTGTGTATAAAATCATATAACTCTTCATGGTTTTTAATTTAATGAAAAATATATGTTATATATTCTATGTAATGTTTTACATTCATCTTATATGTTTTCTAGAGATGATATAAGAACAAATTCCAATTTTTTTATAAAAAATATTTTTCTAAAAATGCAGTTTTACCGACTTTTGATGGATAACCCTTATTAAATTTAGTTTTAGACACATTTAGAAGTTATATTTTAAAAAACGAACTTCTTATTTTGAATTGGGACATCAAAATATACTTTGGATGAATTTTTTATATTTTTTTGATAACTATCATCTTGTGACGATTTGTAAAAATATACAAATTTTTAATTGAAAAAAACCTTTTCCATTGAGATAATTTATATCGTTAAATCATATTATATAATGGTATTAACGTATAAATGGAATATAATTTTATAATTTAATATAATTTTTTTCATTGGAAGAAATTTAACTTTGAAATTTGACAAAAACACATGTCAATCTTTTGATAGTTATTATTTCTTAAAAACCATCTTTGTGGTTTTGAAAACAAGAATTAATTTTAAATAATTTATCATAATTAGGTGTTTTTAATTTGATATAATTTATTCCATATTTGTAATCATAAGGACCAAAGTTTTAAATATATACCTTTTATTTTTGGACATTTTGAATTTTAACTTCTGTAATTATTTTATTTACCATGGTTAAAAGGTAAATCTGGTAAATAAGGGTACCAAATAATATTATAATAATATTAAACTACAATAACACATGTTCTAATACTATTTGATTAGATATGTCCAACCATGTGTATCATTGGGTCAATTTATAGATCACATAGAGCCACTTGGGTGTGACAATTTCATTTTATAAGAATTAATTTAAAGTAACGAGAAATATAAAATAACCATGTATATTTTAATAAAAACAATTATTTGGGTTTTTTAAGAGATATATTTTAATATAAAAAGTTATTAGAAAGATTAAAATATTTCATATATCATGATATTTTATTTATTAATTTCAAAAAACAATAAATAAATAAACTTAATTATGACACAATGTTGATGCAATGATCACAACATTAATAAAGGATTCAAATAAATGATATTAAAAATATTAAAATTAATTAAATTTGTTTATTTTGATGACATAAAAAACATATGGAATATTTTGACATATTATATTTGAGTTAATGCATTTGGTTGAATGGAATCATATTTTTATGGCTTTAAAAAAATCAATTACTTATAATGTCAAAATTGACATAAATGAGTCTTTTAAAACAAATACTATTTTATTAAATTATATAATAATCCAAAAAAACAATGATTTTTCTAGCTAACATATTTAATGTTAAAAATTTAATTAATGATCCACTTATGTTTCTCATTTCATTTAAGAGTACATATAATTACCATATATTATGAAAATGCAAGAGGACATGGAAAGTGTTATTGTTTTTAATTAAGGGTTAAAGTTAAATGATAATGTTAATTTTGTAACATAAACTAGTATAAGACCTATTGGATGATATATCTTCAGCAATGAAACATATTATATTTTAAATAAATGATTTTGGGACCATTTGAAACTGAAAATCAATTTATAATAAAAGAATATTTCAATACCTTCCTAAAGTGATTCTCCTCCATCTTTTAAAAGGCCACTACCTCTACCCACTTACTTACACATCTTAAGACCCCTAGATCACCCAAATTATATTCAAATAATCAGCCAAAATACCTCCCTTCCTCCTAGAATCCTTACATTGGGTAGAAGGATATTCAAGAAAGTCTTTTGGCTCAAATCAAAAGAAGTTGCTCATTTTAGAGGTAACATCTTCTCACAAGTTCCTTTCCATTATTTTCTTTATCCACTACCTATGATATTATTATTAAACAATTACATAACAAATCCAATATAGTCAATATACTAGGATGTTTTATGGGAATTATTTGAACTACACTTACACATACCTCCATCTAATGGTTAGGAACATACAGTTTCTATGGACGGTGAACTACTGCCTCACGAAATGATGACTCCTAAATTTTCAACTACCACCTCTCATGGTGGAAATTGTGATGGAAATATATTAATATATGATATATATTATATTTATATTCTATCTATGATTCTGTATATATTCTGTAAAGCATACATTTTTTCTTTCCATAATTTTAAATACGAAAATTTCATATGAGGAAGTGCGGACAACTACCACCTCAATGTTATATGACTCATTCATGCATTACATAGAACGTTTAAAGGATGGTGCTAACAATCATATTTAACATATGAAACATATATATTATTCTGGAATTATAATATTCCTCGATATCATTATGTTTTCATTCCATTAATATGAAAAATAAATGAAAGTAGAGTTTAGTCATACGTATGACCTACCATATCCATGAATGGTACATATCATTTCATATGTCCAATTATTATGGAATATTACATATACATATATAATGGATAAATATGATAATTAAATCTTTAATAATATTATATATGTGATTTAATTTTGAATACAAGGACAATATATATTTAAACAAGTTCATTTTTGACTCAAGTACCGAATATCATCAAAACGCTTGATATGATCATAAATAATTATGTAATTTTTATAACATGATAAAAAGGGATATAAAAGGAATAATAAAATAGAAAAATATTCTAAAGAAATTATAAATTAACCTATGATTTTTATTCTTGAACAACATGACTGTACGAGACGAGTCGGACTCAAGGTAAGGGACTTCATCTCAATCTTCTTTCATTGAGGCTTTTCTTGATAATATGAACCATTATTCATTTATATAGTGTATATTGAGACACTATGAAAATTAATATAAATATTTTATATAGAAATATTTTATTTATTAAATCATAGAGATTAATATTTAAATTTTCAATGTGGTATGGGAAACCTTGAATGTTTAAAGATTTAATTATAATTTTTTTTCATCATGATATTAAATTACACATTTATTTATATGGGTATAAAAATAATATCTAGAAAAAATTCTGTCTATCATGAATTTAATTCAGAATTTTGATATTTAATATTTTTATATGAATCATTTTACATTCTTATACAAAAGTCAGAATAAATATTTTTTCAACACATACTGAGACAATGACTTCTCTACCACTATAACAATTAATTGATATTTTTCCTACTCTATAAGACAAAATGTATTTTAAATCAGTTATTTATTCCTTTATTTGGGTATCTTGGTATTGAATATGTTATCTTAAATGAAAATGGTATTTTTATATAGAAATTTTTTTCATATGGGATTAGATGTATTTTCCCAAATGGTTTAGCGAGGAACTTGTTTTATTCATAGAACGGTACTTTAGAATTATATGAAATTAGTGAGCTATATATAGATTATAAACAAGGTTGATGCCCATTATAGTTAATGGGTGATCCTCACACAGATTATCAGAAGGGTTGAGCCGCATTATAGATCACTGGTGAGCCTGATATAACTTATACAAAGTTTGATCCACATTATATATCTGTAATTTGAATAACACCCATATGGTTACTCCTATTGGATGATGTTTGAAAGTGTTTTATTTATATGATTATCTATGTAACCTAAATGAGATTTAATTTATTTCTATTAGTTTAATGTATTTTTTGATAAAAAGTATGGGTGTTATTCATGTGAAAATGTTTAGTTTAGTTCTCTCAAAAAACATTATATGGGTTTCCATATTTTAACTAGACTAATGGTTTTATTTCTTATTATGTCAATTACTATGATTTTTATTCCCATACCATTATTTTTAAATGTTTTCCATAGGGTATAAGGATGGATTAGTGAAAGTAAGTTGTCATGAAGATTTTAATCTAGAAAAAGAAATAATTATTTGTTTAAAGTATTTCCTTTGGTGGAAAAAAGGATACTGAGTGTAACTATCCACATGTAATGCTTGGGACTATTATGTAATAGGTATGGACTAATTCTGTAAAAAATAAACCTAGAAGTATATTTAATCTGAATTATTGAATTAACTCATGATTAATTATTGATTAAGGCTGGGGCCTTATAAAAGAAGTTATCCACCCACCAAATGATAATGAATCCTTACTAGAAAATGTCTTCATTTTGTCTGTCAATCTTCAAAAATTCCCAGGTCTACCAACCAAACTAGAAGAAGTTGTTGTGATTGTAGGAGAAAGTGAATATATTCATTCTCAATCCATTGTTTACCCTTTAGGACACCATGAAGGCTTCAAGCTAGAAGGTGATCCTAAAATGATTAACACATCCTATGGATGTTCAAATGGAGATTCCTCTATTCTTTTTGAAGAACATTATTCATCATCTCCTTCCCAGGAAGAAGAAAAAATAGTGGAGAATGAGGACGAAGAAGAGGAAGAAGAAGAATATCTCAAATACACCCCTCCAACATTTGAGGAAGTCATCTACACCACCATGGATGAACATAGAAAAAATATTGGTACAAAAGAAGATCAATGTTCCTTTCTAAATAGTACATCCTTGACTCCCAAAGAATAAAAGTTATTCTCATCCTTCCAAAAGAAACACTAGGATGTGTTTTAGTAGAATTATATAGAGATTACAGGATTTCACCCGGATGTTTTCACCAATCACATAGGTTTTGTAGAAGATTATAGAGGATACAACTAAGCAGTTAAGAAGACACACTAGACCCATGCCTCCATGATTTAGGTTGAGGTGAAAAAAATCATTAAGTAAGATTTTATCAAAGAAATATAGTACCCAAAATGGTTGGCCAACATTGTCCCTATGAAACAAAATAATAAGCAAATCAATGTTTTAATTGATTTCAAATATATTAATCAAAATTTACACAAATATGAATTCTTGATTCATATTATTGAACTCTTGATTGATGCAATGGTTGGTTATCAGTCCATATCTTTCAGGACTGGCTACTATAGGTACAATAAATTCTTTATGGCCCTATAATATGAAAAATCTACATCCTTTAGAGCACCTCAAGGAGTATTATACTATCTGGTAAAATAATTTTTCTTAAAGAATGTTGGTGCCACATACCAATATGCTATGCATCATATATTAAAATGCATTTTGGGATTTTTTTTGAATGAAATGTTGATGATATAATGGTCAAATATCTACAGTTATCTTATATCCATGATAACAAAGAAACAATCTTCAACATGCTTTTTAAGTATATTCTAAAGAAGGACCCATTTAATTTTTTTGGGGTTACCTTGGGAAAATTTCTTGGCATTATTATACACCAATATGACATCAATGTTGATACCGATAAGAATAATGATATCCCTGTCATATCACCTCCTCAAAACATGAAAGCGAAAATAAGACATGAAGGATACATTTCCCACAATTGGTGCTTCATATCCAACCTCACATGTAACTGTTTACCCTTCACCATGTTGATGAAGAAGGGGGTCAATATCAATAGACAAATGATTGTAAATAAGAATTTGATTTCCATATTAAATGCATCTTGAGACTACCATTATTGATGCCAATAGTTAAAAGAAAGCCACTCATTCTTTACATGACAACCTTGGAGAGATCATTGGGTGCTTTACTCTCACAAAAGAATGATTTTGGTAATGAAAAAGTACTACATTATCTTAGTTGAACCATACTCGATACAGTGACTCGATATTCATATATTGGGAAGAACTTCATGTATTTAATCTTTTTTTTCGAAATTGATGTAATACATGTAGCACTGTGATATCCACTTGGTTTCTCAAAATAACCTACTCAAATTTATCCATCATAATCCTATTCTGATTGGACATCTAGCACAGTGGGAAGTTATCATGCAACAGTTTAATATACGGTTTGTGCCTCAGATTGTAGATAAATTTCAAAAAATGGAAGCATTCAATATTGAGTACCCATCTGTAGAAGAGATGACATTAACTACTGAACTACCTACTTAATAAATCTTATTTATTCAATAGATCCCTCTAACAAGGGAAACATATTTTGATGGTGCCTCCAAGAGTCCAACGGGGCAGGGAATTGAATACCATAAGCTTAACAAAGTCAGGTCAGAAGTTGTTCTTTTCACCCATAAATATGAAGGGTTTCCATAATCAGTCATATTATCATAAGATGGTGAGAAAATGTGTTAGAATAACTATCTCTCATTTCTGTAATGGAATTGGAACTCCAACTAATAGTAAACAACCTAGAGGTAAAGGGTGATTAATAATTGATAACTAAGAAAATAAATGGGGATTATGCCATTAGAATAGATGATATAATCCCTATATGTGAGTATTTGTTAGGGTTATTTGATATATTCCCCTTATATCCAACATTTACTCACTTCTAGTGATCACATAATGATCCAGAATATCTGTTAAAAAATGCAGTTAATTTTTTTGAGATTTGAGTTGAAGAGATCACTGAAATTATTCCCATTCCCAATATTTGTGGTCCTACCATGGGATAATGGACACCCATAATGAATTATCTCTAAGACATAGTATATCCACTAGACATGGTTGGATGATAATAGATCTAGAAATGAGTGGCTAACTTCACTATTTGAGATAGCCCAAATCACCAGGAAGTCCTCTATAATAAATTATTTGATGGATTAATTATCAGATGTGTTGTTAGAGAAGAGACTATAATGGTAATGGAAGAAGTGAAATTATGATCCTATGGTACCCTCCAATCAGGAAAAAGTATTTCTAATCAAATTTTATGGATTGGATACATCCAACCATCGATGATGTAGGATTGAACATATTTGACTAAGAAGTGTCATCAATGTTATGTTCATTCCACATTCATCCATCAACTCATGGAGCTTCTACATACATCTAAATACACCTACACATTTTCCATAGGGGGAATAGATGTTGTTGGGATATATCTTCTAGCTATGTATAAGAATTTATAGTATATTCTAACTTCTACTGACATATTCTCTAAATTTGAGGAGGCAATAACCCCCTAGAAGTCAGATCCAAAAGCATCATTGGATTATCAAAGATAACTTCATAACCATATTTTGTGTCCCTTATAACATTTTGATGGACCGTGGTACCAATTTTTATTTTGCTAAAGTGGAGATTCTATATTATAAATACAATATCAAATCCAACCATTCATCCCATTATCATACATTGGCCAATGGAAAGATAAATGCTTTTAACAAGAACCTATAAAACATACTTCAGTAGATGGTGGATTTGAATATTAAATATTGGCATGATATTCTCTTTCATGCCTTTTGGGATAATCAAACTACAAACTGTACTGCAACATGAGTAGCCCTATTCTTGTTATTGTACAAAATAGAATCAGTATTTTCTCTTGAGGTTCAATTTTTTTCAATGTATTACCATTTGTGATGAGATATCCACAGATGAGAAATACACAAAATGAAATGATGATCTAGAGTGACTAGATGGAATGATATTTCATGGCATGCATCACTTGGGTGTCTATCAGAATATGATAGTATATTTTAAAAAAAATCATGTCTTTGTTCATTCCCTCAAATAGAATTAGTATTGGTCATTATTACTTCGATCATACTGGAAAAAAACCTCCAAATCATGATCCAAAGTTGGAAGGACCTTATTTCATATAGATTGTCCACTCTAATGAAGCTTATTCCTTGATCTAGATGGATGGACAACTCACTAAAACTCCAACCAACACAAGGTTCTTGAAGAAGTACATTGTGTAATCACACAATGTTCATCATTACTGTAGGATGTTAAACTGAATAGAACCATTTTGAACCATGTTTCACAAACATAAACTACGTAGCATCGCCATCCCTTGTGCATGAAAAAAAAACACACGACATCTCATCCTAGATGCACAAAGTTAAACTGAATTGAAACAATTTTCCTCAACACATGAAATTAAACTATATGGTTATAATCCCCATTGATTTCTGTTATGAAATCACCAAGATACCATGATTATATATTCTATGTGGTCCCTCGAATTATTAGAATCTTCCCCACATGAGATTCACTCACATTATCTCCACTCCATGGTGGCACTTAAGTCCCATTTCCCCTTTTTTTGCATGAGACCAGCTTGAGGAATAATTTTCAAGAACTACATTTGTCTTGATTCTTTACCTATCAAGATACGTAATGACACATGGTTCTTATCGCCTAGTCGAGCAGGGATGTTTCTTTCACATCATGTAACCTCATATCCTAGCTGCATGACAATGAATTGAACTGATTATCATGAAGTATGTGTGGGTCGACTATCCATCCAGTGAGATATGAATTGATTCCTTGAACCCCCATCATCAGACCAACTATGAACATAAAGATACAATTTTAATTTTATATATACATGATTCATATCTATACTTGGAACTCCTTTAGAACCTATGGAGTGATTCTCATACCATGTTCATTCATGAGATAAACCATTATTCAGGAAAATATCTGAAAAAAATATTAAATCCCCTTCCTCACATCAAACCTTAGTAGGTGTGTGGAACCCTCTTCAAGAAATACATTTTTCTTGAATCTCATCCCATTGAGATACATAGAAATGTTCAGATCTCAAATATTGGGTCCATCCCCGACAACCCCCCACTCCCAGTTTATGGATCAGACCTACAAGGGGACCATTATCACGAACTATGTGTGGATTGATTCTCATCTTATTAAGATTCATTGTGATGTTGAGATCACCAACCCTATATCCAGCAGTGACATAAAACAATCTGCCACTCCCTATGTAATTATAACACCTACACAGTGAAATTTATAAAGTAATACATGTGGCTTGATTATTTCACCCATTAAGATATAAAGTGATGCTCAGATCTCCTATATTAAGATCGACCATAATGTTTTAAAAATTCCCTCCACCCCCTATGTGAATGTTTCAAACCTACATAGGGAGCACCTCCATGAACTACATGGCTTGATTCTCATCCCATTGAGATACGTAGTCATGCTTGGATCTCTAATACTATTTCTAGTAGTGATTTTGAAAAAAAAAATCATGCTTCCTCATCCTCATGGACAAACCAGATTAACATAGGGAACCTTTACAAGACATAGGCCTTGAATCTCATTACATTGTGATGCATGTAGATACTTACACCTCATTCATTTTTACCCAACCATTAGTATGGAAGTTATAAAAATTTACCTTCCCCACATCTAAGTATGTTTGGTGTGGGGATCATCCTTTAGGAACTATGTGTGTCATGATTCCCATCCCATTAAGATACATATTTATGCCCGGATCTCCAATCCTAGATTTGACGACATTTAAATCATAAATTCCCTTTAATTTTTATGCATGAATCAGATATGCACAAGGAGCCTATCAAGGACAACATGCAGTTTGATTCTTATCCCAATGAGATATATAGTGATGCATGGGTCCATCATCTTGGTTCATTCCAATGTTATCATCCTTTCATATTGGTTCGTATTTCCATTAACAAATGAAGATAAACTCTATGGAATCTCAAGAACTATGTATGACTTGATTATCATTCATATTATACACGTAGTGAATCCAATATCATCAATATTGGGACAATCTATAACACCAGATCAAAACAAACCCAACTCATCCACGTATTAGATAATCATAGGGAGATCCAATACTAGTTCCAAGATTACACAAGAACATGTAACTATTAGAACTGTGTATGTATTGATTCTTGCTCCAAAAACATATGTAGTGATGCTTGGGATCTCCACCCCGGCCCATCCTAAATACTCCTTTTCACATTGGAATCTCCCATGTTCTTTCCATAAGATGTCAAACTGTATGACCAACATTATCAATGCTTGGATTCACAATTCATGGTACCTATATAACTAATTGTGTCTTGATTTTCATCCCTTTGAGATACATAGTACATCATAGACCTTAGACCACATCCCCATCCATGGGGTAAATGAAAAATTACCCACTTATATATATATTAAAAAATATATACAGGAGATTTTATTTTGGTTCATTTCTTCAGAGAGCCTTCTAATGAAACAAGAGATGTCCTCCGCCTATATATGAGACAAATTTGTGCAAGGGATTCAAAACTCATGGTCATTATCAATCTAATTCTTTATTTACGCATTGAACAATGACCATTTTCATGTCACACTTCAAATATTGAATAATGTTTTATCTTGATACTTTTCTTTGGATTTTGGTGTTAGAATTTCTGAAAATGGAGAGATCATTTTCCTAGCCATGTAGTATATTCCCCAGTTGAAATTGCATAAACCACCCCCATAATGAGCATGTTCGCAAGAAGATTCAACTTTTTGACTATGAATTAAGTTACCTTGTTGGACTTGCATAAAAAACCCCATAACATGTTTTTCAACCATTGGTAACATTGTTATTAAGAGAATCCTCTTATGCCCATTTATTCTTTTGACGATGGTATGTTGGAATAAAAAATTTAAAATCACCGGTTATTCTATGCATATCTGTCCCATTTCCTTTCCCCTGACCTAAAAGTCCCCTAGTTCATTGTTTGCATTTCACCCTTTACAAATTCAATTAATACTGGAATAATATTACTCTAATTGAATACATATCATCCACCATCTCCAAAATATTTTGGTCCTTTTCATAGGACTTAAAACTGTAGGCACCATACATCCTACACTTTGTTCGGATATGTGTCAGGAATCTGTTTTCCCGATTCATTGGAAATTATAACTTGAAATAAAAATTTTGTATTACGTACATTCTCTACCAATAAAAATCTATTCTTGGGAATATTTAAAACTAAATAATGTTTCATCGTCTTTCAATGATAGAATGTCAAAATTTTTGAGAACTCTATTACCTGACTATTAAACCATCTTGGGGATGTTTCTATATAACAACTTATGTATTCTGGTGATATACATATCTTCTCAAATGGTAGTAGTAGATATCTTCAAAACCCCATGAAGGTTATGTCCATCTATTGTTCCTTAAGAGGATATATGGTTTATTCATATAAAAGAAACATTTTTATCTCCAATGAATTATCAAGTAGAAAAAGAAGGGATATACACGTTATTCCGGGTATCCAAACTAATTAACTTGCACTGATTTACTTATGGAAGCCAATATCTAATGGACCTATCATGAAATCCAAATTTTATGATATTGCTAATAGAATCAAGGAGGGTTTTTAACTGGAAGAATAATTTGTTGTCTTATGGAGGGTGAGTCCCACTGATAAATAATTTCTAAAACTCCATCCCAATGAACATATTTTCAACCATATATCATCCTAAAGGGATGATTGATAAGATGGAGAAGATCATGACCCTATTTTTGTGGGATGTCAATAATATGGGATATTTTCATTAGTCTTGGTGGAACCACATGATGAAACCGGTTTAGGAAGGTGAAATTAGTTTACAGGTGTATACAAGCTATCTAGGCTCGACTTTCATGGGATATTATCGAAGGGAATTCTGTTTGTGCCAACTTCATTAGAGGTAGATACAGAATGAATTGTAATGATGGGAAAAGGTAATGTCCTTTGCTCTCAACCATGGATAGATGTTTTCTCGACCATCTGTATATTCCACATTATGTGACCTGTTGTATTATAGGGATAGTAGATATCAACCTATGGAAGAAAAACTACACAGGGGTGAATCCATTATTTCAATGTTGTTTAGTTCCAAATATAATCTTTAAGAAGTAAACATGATATCCTCCTCTACTGGAGACCATTCTAAATAGGGAGACGATAGGTATATTCAATAGAAAAACATCAACTGACAAAGAGAAAAGGTGTTTCTTCACAAGTTCATGTTTGAGTAAATTCAGTGTAAATGATTACATGTCAACGATCTATTCGATGTATGTTCTTGAGGAATGGGCCAATATATTATGGGTCATTTAGATCCCAATGAGAATGAACTACCTTTATTAGAGGTTGAGAAATCATGCTATCTCTACAGATGATAACATTCAATGTAGGTGTATTTCCCTATATTTTCATTTATTTAGTTTTTTGAATGTCATTATATGGAGTCACTCATCTATATTTTTATTCAAATTTACTATGAGTTTTATCTATAGTGATCAAAATTTTTTTTGGATATCTCCTACCATGAAGTTGTTTCTTTGCATTCTTTCATTATGAACTATTTTCGATGTTAATAACGGTACTTGATAGTGGATAATATTTACTTTATTATATTTTTATCCATATTTTAAACTATCTAAGAGGTTAGAAACCACAATAGGATGGGCAATAAGACCTCTATCCCTAACATAATGTTTATAATGAAGGATATAGTTAATTTCATGAGCGCATTAATGAAATGTGGTCAGAAGTCGGAGATGTTGTGTAGCTTTCTCAACGTACCTATTGTCATAAATAATTCTCATGATCATTGGGTTAGATGGATGACACTATTAAATGGAGATAAACTCTACATTCACTAATCTTACATGAATGTAAAAATGAGAGTGGTTGGTCTTCTTAGAGACTCTATAGGTTCATTTCCCATCAGTTTAAGTGCTTTTTACAGACTAGAGAATTGCATGGGTGTGGATGTGATACCACTACATTCAGGTATAATGTTTCCAAAATGATTAGGCTACAGATAAACAAGATTGAGTTGGACTCTAAAGTGTTAGTGCATACTTTTCAATGGAAGTTTTCCCCTCTATGGGATTTTATTTTTCTCATTAGAAGTTGTTCAGTGGAGTTGAATCAATGATGAAATATTCACCATATATGGAGGTAATCCAACATTACAGAAGATGACCTATCTTGGGTAGAAAGTGATGAGGATTCCCTCATAATTTTTAGTAGTTTGGGTTCTCTTCCTCCTCAATGTAATATCTTTTTCCAATGGTATGCCCTTGGGTCTATGATTTCAGAACTCCCTAAAATATTCAATTATGATCTCTGATGGGATTTCCCAACCCTTTTATTAAAAAAAATTTTAGACTCCTTTTCCAGACTATGTTTTACATGACCTACTTTCCTTTTCTTATGCTTATTCCATAATAGGTATCTGAGCCTAAATATTACACTACTTTACCATGATGTACGTTCCCCAGTTGGACTTTAATAAAATATATGTAAAAATTGGTTTCCCAAAAAATGATATCTTTTTTCTTGGGTGAGCACTCATTCAATATAATCACCTCTTTTTCCATACCATGCTTCTGATCTGTAAACCCCCAAATCAAAACATACAATTTTCTCCTTCCATACGTGAGTATAGTAGAACATTTTCTAGATATATTTCCAAGAATAGAAGAAGCAAGAAACCTTCAGCCAATGCTAATGACCATAAATCATAGCCCCCATAATATCATGTCTTGGTGACTTTAAACTACACAACATAATGTTCTCATCACATCACTTTAAACTACAAGACACCTTCAACCATTTCCATAATAGGAGCCTTCTCCCACTAACATTGGTTCACTATAAAATATACCCTCCTTCATAGATAATATTAGTTTTGGGGTGATATCACATTCATGTCCTATGATGAAAAAGATATTCCCTTCATTTTTAGACATGATACATTGGAAAAACCCCCCATTGTGGTCTTGAGAAATCTGAATATCCATAAAAGTAATTCACCCAAGGGAAATAGAATTTTAAAATTATTAGTAACACTTTTACCATAATATGAAATAAATTACCCTATTAGCCTTAAGTAAGTCATCCCCATAATAGGCCTGTGAGCATAAAGAGCCTCTACATGGCCATGCTGTATGTGCCCCAGTTATCCTTTCATAAATACTCCCTCATAACAAGCCCATCAATGAGTGGTAAATTCGTTCTCAGGAGATACATCCTCTATTATCAAATATCATGTTTTAGATTAAGAAACTATATAATCAAGGATTGAGATTCCCCTTGGAAGTATATGAATAATATTTGAATATTCCTAGTTAATAGACATTTTTTAACTTATCGTATCAAATTTCATGGTCAATGTTGTTCGACCTAAAACTCAACCCATTTTATTCGAGCATGCATGACTTTAAACTACCCAAAAAAAGACAGACAATACTCACCTGGTATGAAACCCACAATGGGAACCCCAGACAAAAGTCGAGTCTCATACCACTAGACCTACACTCTTTATGTTTTTAATAAACATCACGAATTTAATGATAGAATACATTAATATTGTTATGCTAAAAATCCAAAAAAGGATGCCTACAAAAAAACCATGTATCACCCACTAAGTATCATTTATATTTTTCTTAGGAAAAAATTACAGGGATGATAGAAATGTCATAATTTTTTTAGAGTTTTCAAATGACCATAGAAATAGTCAAACTACACTCACTAGACCCCTTGATTTAGGTTAAAGTTAACAATCCTTTATCCCTATACTTGTAATTATGATTAGCTGATATCATGATTTAATTATCTGGATATCAGTTTTCACATTATTATTATAAGAGGAATACAGGGATGAAGATATATATAATCATAAACCAAATTATTTTCATTTATGGAGAAAAATACAAGTAAAATCCACAAAATGGAGTATATTTTTCATGTATTACCAGAGGCCTTCAAAATAACTCATCTTTTTTTGAATAGTGGAGTTGTTTGAGTTATCCCTAAATGATTTCCAATTCATGTTGAAGATATGAAACTTCAACCAACTTTGCCTTGATTTTCTGTTCAAATCCTACCAACTTTGGGTAGTGGTTACTCTCTGATTGAGGTAGGGAAACCCAAAAATAATCAATGTTGATGAGAAGTTTGGACTTTGTAAGGTTTTATTGAAGATTATTCTCTTATACATGCTGATGAATAGTATCATTCACTACAGCATGGGATGGACAGTAATTAAACCCACTGAATCCCAACATGATAAAAAAGGTTACATCCATTCGATTCGTGAAGGAAAGGCCTCAAGTGGTGTATCATAGAGTATATTTTTTGTGTCTGACAAAGCCTTTTAATGTGTGATGCAGAGAGAATTTTGCAGCTAACAATCTGATTCAGAATCACTGTCATAAGGAGAGATGTACTCTGGGATCATCACACTTAATGAAGTACCATGTTCTACTACCTCTCGAATTGTGACTACCATACCTTCTGATGTTGGTTGAGATGATGTATAATTATCACCCTTAGACCAAGACACATAATCTAATAATCTTAAGAGGTGAATTAAAATAATTTCTAACTTAAAAATAATAGTAATAGTGGGGAACTATCAAAATAGTTGTTGATCCTTACCACAAAACAAGTCTACAGCTTGTGGGGATTCTTCCCTATTAATCCCAACATCAGTAGTCTTGGCTAGCACCACATGACATGGGGCACCCTTCTGAGTCTACCCAAGATCAACTACATGAAAATTAGGAAGAATTCTAGTTTAAAGGTCCACCTTAGTTGGCTCCTCATGAATGGTGATATTGAGATTGATTTCAACATCTTCCCTATGCACTGTGACTGTTTTAGCTTATGTGGATTGGGATAAACATTGTATATAATAATGATTAGAGAATCAAACATAATTAGATCAATTGGATGTAAAAAAATACTCCCAAAAATTTGGTTCTATATAAAGTGCCCCAAATTCTATTAATGTAGTATGAATATTAACATGTTCCATTATATCCTCAAAAGGCATGATAAGATTTATCATTGCTTCTATTGACATCCCAAGCCCTGTGTTAATATAACCCATTGGAACACTTAGAGTGGTTGGCACATGACCCTATAACGATGACTGGAGACCAAGAATAGCATCCTTGGTGAGTTTTGTAGTGTCACTATCAATCATCTTAGGATCTTGCAAATGATACAAACCTAAACATTTAAGGAAATAGAAGTCATTCATTGGTATATATCCTCTCATGAAGCACTTCTGATATACCAGAGGCCTCCTCAATATCTATAACATTGATAAAAGATGTTCTAGTTTTAGATTAAGCTCATTTCACACTCTCCATTTCTTATGTTGAGGGAGTAATTTTTTTCTCATGGATCTACTCTTGGTCCAAATCTCCCTCCATTGTTCTCAGAGGATCATTTATAACTTATTTTACAATATAAATAGAAGGTGTTCATACAATTACAAGGTGATAAAACACTTGGTCGAGATAAATCTGAAATTAATGATATTATGAACAATTTTCACCACTATCAAACTATTTAGCCATGGATTTCACCCTTCATCATCATTTCATCTTCAACTTCTTAAAAGGAGGGATAAAATCAATGTCCTAAAAAACAGGTATTATACATGGTAATTATCCCACAATCTCATCATTTATGACATGTTTCCCTATAGATACATATTATCACTCAAGGGATGATCCATCAACCCCAATTAGAGTACCACCAAGGCTATACAATGGAGACAAAACATCAGTTGATTTTCCCTTAACCATATGACAATAATTTCTTTCATTCATTAGAACTGATGTGCAAAGTAGTATGGATGATAATCGCCATATATGATCTCTCCGTCAATCATAGATTCCAATACACCATCCCTAATGGCTAGCATTGATAACCTTATTTCTATACTGGTTTTTCAATAATCAACCAACAATCCCATTAGCAGATTCCCACAGGGGAAGAATTTGATCTCCATGAATAGTGTCATACTTATTTAAATGTAAAAAGGTTTCAAGGATAAGGGTGGAATACCAGATACAACCTGGACGTATGTTCAGAATGAGCTCTTTAGGGCATATATCCCACACTGCATGGAATATTTTCTAAAATGATCCAAGATCCATCCCAATAAAACTTCTAATGGTCCTTATATTCTAATTGTATATTTCCATACATGAATATGTGGAATATAAATTTGTTTTTTTGTGAAAATATAGATGGTAAACCCATCCATATTATTTTCATCCATCTAGGCCACAATAAAAAATGTTCATGAACAAATACTACATTTGGAATCATGGTCAGGCAGCATATAGATACTGATCCACATGGACAGAAAACTTATAAGGTGTTTCATGGAAGAAACGTTGGGATTGAATTAATAGACCCAATTTCTAAATTCCCATATTTCTATCATTGGCTAGAAAGTTTTGGGTACACATCTCTTTTGCACCTTGGGATTTCTCACTGGATGTTTCTAGGAGGTTCCTTCCCACTTCTTCCTCTCCAAGAAAATGTCTATACATGTCTCTAGATGAATATCCCTTTTTTCAGGGATCTTCATTCTTGATGTCTTCATCCATCTTCAATAGCTTACACACTAAATCTAGCATATTTTAAATTTCATTCCACTTTTCCCTTAGAGGTATTAACTCTTCATACATATCTCTATGGATCAGAGCCTTGTTGATCTTGTGAACAACCCATAAATTGATTCCCACTTCTCCATGCATCAGATGAAACAAATTTATCTATGGTCTCCACCAACTCAATAAATAGAGAAAAAAATCATCATTCCTATATACATAAATATACCCTACGTACACGACCTCAAAAATTTTGACACCATCAAGATACCTTTTGAACTCAACACAAGTCTTCCTCCACCAGTATGCCCACATCCAAATAGTCATAATACCCCGTGGTCAAATGTCCCAACATTTCTTCTAGACCTTTGAATAATCCATATGTGAATCTAAAAAAATAGAAACATGTATTAAAATTAAATATTTGTGGCTACATATTTGTAGGACACGAGTTGTGATGCACTGCACAATCTATAGATGTCTTCCCCATATTAATATATATTCTTGCATTGGAGATGCTGGTAGATGAGAAGTTCTTATAATATTTAAACCAATAAGTTAGGAGATAGATATTTTGAGATAGAATGAGGAATTATCACATATGGTAATAATCGTAATGTGGTATAAATATGATCATTGGGAAATCATTGTAATACATATTTAGATAACTCACTAGGCCCTGAAGGGTGGAGTCACACATGTCACAATAATAGCACCCCAACATTTCAATCATATAATCAATCCATGTTTTTGGCCCATTTCTCAGAAATTGAGACCTTCATAGAAGACATCATATGAACAATAAAATATTATGTTCAATTAAGATTAGGTTCATTTTGAAAAATATCACAGAAATTAAAAAATTTGGAAAAAAGGATTTTAGAAAACCAATGTCCTGCACAGGTTTCTCACTTAAGTGTATCAAGCAATTTTCTCACACAAGTATGTTGAACAAGACACCTTCCCATGAATATTAATCATGAATACCAATAGATACTGTGTTTGAGAGAATGAAGAGATCAGTGATAAGTTCACTTCAGAGTCTGCACAGAGGACTTGCACTGGTAGAGATGAAAATATTAAATTGAAGGACCCTTACACCATAATGAAGAGAATATTTATAGAAATGGAACCACAATTATGAAAATATCTAGTATGACATACTAAAGTGAAAAAACAAGCATAAATTTTGCAGGACCCATCTATCATTTTCATCCCATGGCCTTTGGATAAATCCCACTTTCTTCAATCAGATCCAATCCAAAGGGTGGGGGATTTTGTTGACACTCCATTTTATCACATATATGAAAAGGAAACAAAGGGAATTTCCATAGAAAAAACAAAGAAAATATATTATTAAATCCAATAATTGTATAGCTGGAAAGAGCAGTTTACCCAAGATATACCCAAGATGAATTGGAATGCAAGAACCTATCTGCCACCCACTTTTGCACTAACCAATTTTGAGCTATCCACTTGTGTTCCAACCATTTTTGTGAAGAATAAGCTTCAACCAAGGTGCCATATATTATTATAAAAAGACCCTTAGTGTCCTTTTTTGGATGGAAATTTTTTCCAAAAGGTTAATTATAGCTCCGATCTCCCTAGTACTTCACTCAAGACCTCTAAAATATGATAGGTAGTTTTATAAAGCCTAAAAAGATAGAATTAAAGGGGGATAGTAAGAATAAATTCCTCACAAGGTTAAAAAATATATAACACTTGCATGACCCATTAGATCAACCCCTAATCATTGACAACTACTGAAAGGTCACCACCTTAATAAGGGACTTACACAACTTATCTTTGAGAAAACTTGTTGAGGCCCTTGCATGTTTGAGGAAGGTATCTCCCAAGTGTAGTCACCTTCTTGTTTCATCACCCAAGGTTCTATCTATTCACCTGGGACTACCAGCACAATGAACCCCCCCATGTTATCCTCCTTGTTTCTCCCTATCAACATACCTACATGATCCATCCATAATTCCTTTTACAAAGCAATCATGGATGGCCATTTCTATATTTGGAACCCTTGTTTGAGAGAGATAAAATAAAAACCGCCAATAAGGCCTAGATATTTACTCAACCATGATGAGTGGCACTCTAATGTGTACTCTATTTTTTTTCAATCCCTTGGTTCGAGGTTACCCACACTTTTCCAGCTGTCCGTTCAGGTTTATCATGGTGTATGTGGGTATATATCCCAATAGTCAAGAGGACCCTTACCCTAGGGACAATGTTGAGGTTTTATTGGCCTCAAATTATGGAGATTCAAATCTATCCATCCCTTCTATTCTATGAGTCATGGAGCCACGTGTTCCTCATAGGGAGGGTAATTATCACACATTCTTTTCCATTCAACATGGAATGAGTTACTCTTTCCGATATGGAACAATTTTCCTAGTTTCCAACCTCGAGTAACTTGAAATCCTTTCTTGTGGAAGGTTGAAGTCTTTCCCCTCTATACATCCATGTACTCCACCTTAATACCATACTCACATTGGGATCTTTTCTAGTGTAAAGTGTAGAGAGGGAAGTGTTTTAACCCCATCCCCTTCATCCATACCCATGACCTCTTCCATCAATGGAGGAAAATCATGTGGTTTTTTAAATCTTCTCATTCATCTTATTTCTCAGAAAAATCATGACCCACATGAGCTTAGAGTTTAGTGATGATGGTGACTTCCACACAATCCAACTAATGGACTAAACTATCAGAACTTCAATTTTTAATAATCAGGATATGTAGGAAGCCTGCTTAGTTCTCGAGCTCAATGGGAATTCTCCATAGGAATAAACCTTAATCATAATTCCTTAAATCTGGGTATCCTTCTCTAGAGTAAATCTTGAGTTGAGACCCCAAATCACTATGATTAAAAATGACCCTCACAGTTATTTCATAGGATATACACTACTTAGGATTAACCCTATCCTATCATCTCAATGTTCCATACTCCCCTACGATAAATACCCTTTAGGGCTTCAATAGGCATGGATCCTCCCCAAAAAACAATGTGGTCTTGGATTCCCATCTAAACCGGATACGTATGAAGCCACCCTATGGTTCAAACCTGACATTCTAGAAAAACCCTATTCTTTTTGTCGAAATCCACAACTGGGTATAATTCATCATGGAATATAATATTACTTCCATGTTCCTTGGGCTGTTTTGGCATAATTCATACAATAATCCTTTTGACTGTGCACCTTCCCCTTGAAATCTTTTCCCAATGATCTTAAAATGTATAGTCAGGTCCTTATCACACTACCTTAAAATGTATTATGATCCCGATTAAGCATCTTGTAACTATGTTGGATCTTATTATTTTTATAGGGAAACATAGGAATCCCAATTATTGGTTTGATCTTAGCATAAAATAGTTCTCATCTCCCTAGATGATGATAATCCCCAACTTGACATTTGTATAGCTGGACCGCAAAATATCCCAGACTGAAATTTTTCTACCTATATGACAATGAGCTTCAGAGTTCCCCACTGTGTGGCTAGAAAACCAGCATTATGATAATAAAATATAATGAACCTCTATGTAGTATATGAGTAGATACCTTTGATGGATAACCCCAGATACAAACAAATATCTACATCAATGGAGAACCACAAATACATACAGAAAATTCATAATGCCGCACATGGTAATATTTTATTTGTAATATTATGAAATCTCAAATCATTATTAGGAATTAAGGATTCATGAACATATCTTATATCTATAAGAGAGTCCTGGAGTTGGAAAAATTACCACCAAAAGGGTGTGATGAGCCCGAACACACAACCTCCCAACCAATGCAACTTATAAATCATCATGGATCTATGTCCCTAATTAATTCAACCCTTATAAAATAAGGTCTTGTGGATATAGTTCTATTGGTTGTTTTTGTTTCTACAAATTAACTAGTTTGAAACCATTCAGAAATAGTAAAACATTATGTTGTGTGAAATTTGGGGGAAATAAGAAATGGTGGACTCGATGTTAATGACATAACGATGACATTAACTTTAATAAATGAGATGTAATGTTCAGTCTCTCTCAGTCCATTCATTTCTCAATGAACTCAAATTTCTATCGAAAACACAAATAAAGAAGAAAAACATAGAAATTTTGAGAATAATGCATGCAAGGTTGACTTATGCATGTTCTATATCTACTCATGATTTTCTAGGGACGTTACATTATGGGATCAAGAATCTATTATGATTACCTAACCAATTACATGGGATTACATGGGATGAAGGTAAAAAACATTGTGATTCATGTGGAATGAGTATGGATTTATTGGTAAGTCTTTTCCTATGGATATATGATATAATATCACATAATAGTGATCTATAACCATAGACATTGGCGGATTAGATGAATATTGATTTGGTTCTAACACCAAAAACCTAGTAAAACACGATTGTATCTTCTCACAAACTAAGTCATGCATGTGGGTGTGAATATTAGGTGCTCACACCTTGAGAAATATTACATTTCGAAATTTTGTATTGTGGATGAATCCTAATTCTAGTGGGTGATTCCAATGTCAAATGGGATGTTATTTTTAACAACTAAAAATATATTGATATCCCCCATAATTGAAAGATTATTATTATTTATAGGGGGATGAAAGAATTATAACATGGGAGAACCAAATCATTCAAGGTTCTAAAAATTTAGATTTGATGATCTTGATAGAATCCACTAAGTATGATTCATAATATTAAGAAACTCTAATTAAATTTCTAGCTAGGTTGATGATCCAAAATAAAATTCATTTCATTTGTATAGTATATCAATTAATCGTCACCAAGTGAATTTGTTTGAACCATTTTCATAGATCATTAAATTCGAAACATAATTTGATATAAAATATTTATTAATTATACAAGGGTTTTAGATACCATCCCCTCCAATATAAATGGACTTGACCCATTTTCTGCAGTCAACTATCATAGGATTCCATACATGAATTCTTATAGGTGAAAGAAATCATAATTTGTTTGTCCTATCTTTTTATTAACACACCAATACATTTTTCATGGTCTAAGTACTAGAAAAACATATGGTTAAACAAATATCACTTATGGGTAGACCCATATTCTTAACATTCAAGATACTGATGATATATCATTATAATTATTATTAATCCCAACTCTAAATTTGGACATGTATTTTCTAATCAAAAATTATTATCTATAGAATAACTCATAGTTTTTGAAGATATATCTTATATAGTTCAATGATCTATTCTATTCTTAATAGAACTATACGATACAATTATCATAGATAATATTTTTGGAACATAGTATTTTCTCCACCTTAACTGTCTTCATTTTTTCTAGGTTAACTAATTTGATAATAATTTTACTGTGATATTATTAAATAAGGCCATAAAGGATTGGATATTGGTATACCCTTATCCTAACCCCTCTCAATAAGTTGAATAATTTTACTGGTGATCCATTAAGATAAAATGAAAATCTTGGTCTCTATAGGTCATAGTGAATCAATTTGATAAATATATCCAAGAATCCATAAAAATTGATGAATTTTGTGATGAAACCTCACTTGAGGGTGTGAAAATCATTATAGACATCGTGTTTGATTAAAATGTTCCCAACCAGGTATTTAATTTGAATAATATTATCACCTTTAGAGACAGTGTAATGTAATTACAGACAACTCCTCTTCGATATAATACCAAATTAGTATTGGGAAACCACTATATTTATAATATTACCTTGTTTGAGTCCCAAAATCATTCCAACAGTATTTTTATTATTATTCCTAATATCAAAGGCTCTTCAGTCATTCAAATCTAAAGAATAGTCTACCTGTTTAGTTAAATAGATGATTAGATCACTATGGAATAAGGGTAGGTCTTCCATTATGAAGAATCACCAACTATCCTATACAACATTAGGTTGAATGATGTCCAGAAAATTAATGTTCTATTTGTTAGAGAAAGAATCAGACCTAGCCATTCTAAGAAATATCTAAGAGGAAAAATTATTTTTAACAACATCAAGTGGCACAATAATAATAAATCCATTCTATATAATATTAATTTAATGTGAAAAAATATTATCCATGAATGTATTAGAGTAGTTATTATTCTCTTTACTGATGAGCTGGGTAAAATTAGTGACTATTTATTCACTAATATTATAAGTATATGTGATGATATTTTCAACAATAAATGAATATGATATCACTTTTTTAAATTTTTAATCTTTTTGAAGGATGTGGGGAATATTGATGATATTTCACCTATATTAATGCTAATAAATCAATGGTATTAATTATGGGTTTGATCAATCATTTATATCAACTTATCATAGATATGATCCTTTTGTATTTTTTTACTTGATGGGAGGGAAATATTGGAGTTTATTTTTTAGAAATATAGGTGGAGAATTTAAACATTGGAAATATTACTATCCCTGAACTTGAATCTACTTCTACACATAGTTATAAAATTCATTTTTATCATGTTGATATTTTTTTAGAAATAATGAATAGGGTCCACATCCATTGGAATGCATCATTTATTACCATGAACCACACTATAATTTTCAAAGGAAAACTAAGAATTATTATACATAAATTTAGTGTGGTTCTTTAAAATTGTGTCTTTCATTGAGTGAAGTATTATATCTTGATACTAATAGTCCCCTAGGAGTGATCTATATATGAGAGTGGGGTTGATTTCATCTCCCATGAGGGAAAGTAATGACGTTCCAAATTTATTGGAATGCCGGTGTTTAATAGTGAGGAATTAAATCGTAATCTCAACTAAAAAAATCTAATTTTAGTTATAAAATAAACTTTTATAATGTTTTTGAATTCAAGGGAAAAATCAGAAATTAGTTTTTCATCAATGAACTCAACTGAATTTAGTACATAGTTTTAGTCTCCAATGTGGTCCTAGTTCACCATTAAATGAGTGCAGAAGATAGATAATTCCTTCCAAAATTTACATATATTATTGTAAAATTCAAAGGAATAAATAAAAATCACTTATAAATATTAGTTATAATTTTTAGTGCGTATAGCTATATGCTGGTGATATATTTGGAATATTATTAGACATCATTCTTTTGATGAATATATAAGGTTTTCAAATGAGTACTAATGATATTAAAATAATTCCATGTTCGGCCTATTTTAATCTAGTCATTTATTTTGAAATTATAAAATATAAAAATGGGTTTGTCAATTTTAATCATCAATGGTACATTTTGGGAGTTAAAATTCCTAATATAAAAGAGAGGTATTTATATAATTTATCTCTTAGTCATTCCTCGTCATTATACTTAATTAGTGGATGATGTTCATCTACGTATTAAGAAAATTAAATTTTATTACCTCTATAGATGGTTTCATATATTAACCTCTACCCTTCATAGTTTTGTTATCTTCTTATCAATCTTTAACAAAATAAAAACATCCTAAACCACATTATTCACCTACATGGTGACAAATTTATTTAAAAACGAATAAAAATAGTTTGTAGGACTCAATGGACATCCTCCTAGAAGAATTGTCTAATAAAAAAAACATAAACAAAACATTTGGTTTATAAATTTTCAAGTATTTAAATACATGATCAACAAATAAAAAACATGATTCATTAGTTATAACAATAATATCATTGATAAGTGGATCAGTTTTCATACATTTCCAATTTTATATGTTTTTTTCTTATAGGTATAGAAGAATCATTATCAACAAATGAATCACCATTTATTTCTCCATTTGGAATGAAAATAATCTCTAATGATTCCAATCCAACTTCATCAGTGGTGGTTTCTATGTGAGAACCAATATTAATATGAGAATCATTATTTGTAGTGGTATAAATAAATTCATTATATATGGAATATTTAGAATTAGCTTTATTATAGTGAAATACATTGTGGGGTTTATTGAATATTATTCCTCCCAAGAGAATGCAATATCATATTAAGAAGTCTAATTTTTAGTAAATTTTAGATCTAGACCATTGACCCTTGATGTTTAATCATTCATAGCTTTAGAGGATTATGGTGTTGGGACAATATAATTTTCTGGTAGAATAACCTTTTTTTATTTATATTTTGATGATTCTTGTGTTTAAATTTTTCAAATATGTATATTCCACATAAAACAATAATCTACATGTTATATATGGGTTTATATAATTAAATTACTAATTCTTTTTCATTAATGTTAAACAAGTCAAATGAAACATCATTATATAGAAAAATAGAAATTTTTTCATACTAGATCTCTAGGTTGATAATATCTTTCATTATTGTGTTACGAAACTCATCTAATAGAGTGGATGCTAAATAAACCTTCATTAAAACCATCTAAAAATACTCAGATCTATAAATCATGTATAATATCCCTTGTATTATTGGAATTATTATTAAATATAATATATAGAAATGAATTTGAGGACACTATTACAACCATATCCACTTATGAATATGAACCAAATTTTCTCATGGGTATTTTTAACAGTAATGGGATTAAAATTCCTCTCACATTATTAAATTAGGAGGACACTAGACTTAAAAGATATAGATCCAAATAAATATTCCCTTATTTTTATTAAATTAATGGAATAAATTGAATGAAACCTTTTCTAACATCTACTATTTTCCAGTCATCATATTTATTATTCAAAAACTAATTCTTAATGTGATCTGTATATTTTCTAAGAGATCCCCCTTTAGGGTTCATCTATTAATCTCATGTATTTAGAGAGATTATATTTCATTATTGTAACAACCCGATATTTTATGATAAGTATTCTCTTTAATTTATTTGATTTGTTTTATGCTACAAAAAATTATCTTGTGCTATACGCCACACTGTATTAGCTTGAAGTATACACAACACTATTCTTAGATTGTGTTACACATAATTTCAAGTTCATTTTATAATAGTCATTCTATGAAACATTGAGGATATATATATATATATATATTCATTGTATAAATGAAATATGGTTGGATTCTGTTATAATAAATAATAAAGGAGTCTTGCACAACACACAACCCTGACTTGTCTTACATTACACGCAATCACAACCTTCCTCGATAGTGTGTGTTGTACGCAATACCGGGTTTTACTAAACAATGATATATTATTATAATATTATTATGAACTAGACTTTATGAATAGTATTAACTAAATTTTGAATTTTATAACATTTTTATTCATCTTAAACATTTTCTAGAACATGGTATAAGAACAAAATAAATTTTTTGGGTAAAATATGTATTTTTTAAAAAATGCAGTTTTGCCACCTTTTGATGGCGCACCCAATTTAAATCTAGTTGTTGACATGTTTATATGTTCAATTTGACAAAATAAAATTCTATTTTTGAATCAGGATATAAAAATTTACATTGGAAAAAGTTTTGATATTTTTCTGATAACTTTCATATTTTAATGAATAGTAAAAACACGCTATATTTTAATTAAAAACATCTTTTTTCATCGTAATAATTTATATGGTTAAATTATAATATTTAATGGTTTTAAAGTATAAATAGAATATATTTTTACCATTTAATATAATATATGTCATTAGCATTGATTTTACATTGAATTCGTAGGTTAAATCAATTCAATCTTTTGCAATGTTTTAAACAAAAACCTGTTTTCAATCAACAACAAGATTAATTTTAATTTAATTTATGCAACTTATGTGTATAGAATTTGAAAAAATGGATTCCATATTTGTAATTATAGGGTCCAAATTATGTTAATAGGCTAATTTTTATTTTTGGGAATTATGAATATTAACTACGGTAAATTTTATTTACCATAGTTAAAGGTAAATCGTTTAATTAAGGGTAGATATAAAATTATAAAATTACCCCAACCCATGTCAAAATTCTATTGGATGGCTAAACGTAAATCCATATTAACTAAGGGTCGGATTCTATTCATTTTATGGACTTTTGACCATGAAAATAATTTAATTATTATTAAAACCAAAGAAAGTGACAACATGTCACTCTTTTAAATCTTATAAGTATAATAATTTTAATTTAGTGATAAACATCATAACACTTCGAACATGAATAGTCTCCAGAAAGCTCATACAATTATCTACATCATGATAATTTATTTAGAATTTTTAAGGATTAAATAATTTTCATTAATGGTGATACATTAATGATACAGAAATTATTTATTAAGTGGAAAATAAGTAATATAGTTTTTGTTGAAATCATAATACCCATTAAAATGCCCACAAACCTGACCTAAACTTATTTTTAGTGTATATATACACCTTAATCATCCAATGACCTAATATATAACCGTTTGGATCCTTATGAAAGTGATTATTACACTTATATTATTTTATTTTAAATGATGCCAAAGTTGTCACCTTCATAATTTAATAAATATAACAATTTAAATTTTTTGATTTTAAGATGATAAATTTAATTAAAAGTTTTATTGTGAAATTTAATATATTTATCTTCATCATAGGATTTTATTTTAAAATTTTATGCAACAAATCAGTATATTAAATAATTATACAAAAATATTTTAGTAATTATTTTATTAAGAGATAAACCAAATAAATGGTTTTGAAAATAATAAAATAAATATTACATGAACAATTTAATGTTATCATCTAACTTTATAGATACATATGACCTTTTATGAATCTATTAATGCTTTTAGTTCAAACATATCTTCTGTATATATTTTATTTAAATTCAAATAAATGAATAGTATCAAAATTGACACTATTGTTATTTTATAAAAATAACATATTATAAAATTGTTTAAAAATCACAAAAATATTTGAAAATTCTAAATTCTAAATTTAAATGGTCTATAATGTTATAAAGTAAACAATTATGGAAAATTCAAAACAAATAAGTAATTATTTGTTATAATTTAAAATTTAGAATTTTATTACCACAAATAAACTTAAATAGATTAAATAAGGATAAATCAAGATGATAAGGTTTAAAATAAGATCCAAACATGTCTAAATTTCATTGGTTGATGAGATTACAACCCTATCTCATCTAATATTTTAATACGAGTCATTTTTGGAGGTTTTTAAGTGGTTTTAGATTTATTATAAATTAATATTTTTAAGAATTCCAAAGGTGCCCCTCTCCTCCCTTATAAAAGGGAACCTCCTCCCTCTCCTCCTCACACTAATTTTAGCCTTCCAGCTCGGCCAACCCCTACAAAATTATCTTCTCAACTTACCTAGAAACATCCTAGAGGTTCTGGTATACTTTAAAGACCAATCTTAGTGCCCTAAGAGGAGGTTTCAAAGAGGCGTATCGAAGAAGAGGTAATTTATTCTCCCGATTATTTCAAGCTTCTTTCTTCTTCCAATTCTTATTATTTAGTTGTTTCATTATAAAGTAATAACATAAGTATCACTAATATACTTATTTGTTATTATAAATATTAAATAGCCCCATTTCACCTTCTATCCATCCTACGGAAAACAAAATCACCGCGCGTGCGTACGTACGGAATATCGTCTCCCCGCCGTGGTGTAATCTGTTTTTCCACCAACACCATACATGGATGGGTATAATGGTGTAAAGAATAACAGTACATAGATATTATAAAATCATAATGATTCTGATATATTGTATCATCCACTCCAATTCAATTCAGTAATTATGGAAATGATATCATCGCTCGTGCGTACGTACGGACTACCGTCTCCACGACGCAATGACATTCATTCTCCATGTTAACCATTTAAGAATGATTATAAAGTATATATAAGCAATAATAATGAAATATATTACATTATAAAGCTAGTGGATTTATTTATATATTTATGTCATCTACTTAATTCCATTCAACTCAATAAGGAAACGAAAACAGCGTTCATGCGTACGTACGACCTACTGTCTCCATGAACGTTGTATTTCTTTCCATTTATCGATCTATTATATATATGTATATTATGAATATATATTATATATAAATAATGTTTTATATTATAGAATTATGTAATAATGATCTATGTAATCATATGAATAATTACAAATCAAAACACGTACGACAAATGAAACGATTTTACCCAAAACACTCTTTAACATGGAATTTACAAAAGAACAGGTAATATAAAGTCATAAGTGAACCATATATGATATCATAACAATTAATATGAGTCTATAATAAGTCAATTACATTATTTAAATCATTATACAGGAGGTTCAGATACATACGAATCATATCAGATATAAGGTAAGGGATAGTTGTGCAAATCTCATTTTTATCTGAGATTTCTTATTCGTAAGTATTTACTGGGGTTATTGCTATCATCAATGTCCATGTTTTATAAAAGCGTATTCATGTATATTTAAAGTCCTTTTTACCCATTTTTACTTTTACCCCATGGTATGGAAATACTCTTTCTTTTATTTACCCTACAAGGTACTTTTTTACTTTTCCGACAAAAGTATGAGAAGAATGTTTTTTTAACGTATACGACATGAAAGGATTTTTACAGTTTTATAAAGCCTTATTTTCACGAAGATTCCTCCAAAATATTTCATGAATATTTTCAACAAAATCATTTTCTTTTAAAATTGCATGACATTTTGTGAAAAGAAAATGATTTTGAAGAAGAAAGGATATTTTCCCCAAGAATTCATTTCAAGTGTCTTATCAAAACCATTTTTCATCTAAGATAAAATTATTTCATATGTGTATGTTTCAAGTTAATGTCTCTATGATTTACATGGTTTCACTTTCATTATTATGAAATGATATCCATTTCTTTTATATGGATTATGTTATGATGGGATGATGTTTATGAAACCCATTTTATTCGTTGGGTTATTATGAATGATTTATGTTTATCTTGTGGCACAAGTAAAAATGATTTCATTATGAGATGGGTGGGACCTATATATCCCTCCAATGCATTGGGTAAAGATTTTATATCTCATGAGATATACATGGCTGGAACGGTAAGTTAATCCGGTTTAGTGTTACAGGACTAAAACGAGGAGTGAACTCAATTCAGAATGGGACTTTGTCCACTAAGATGGTCTTGGAAGCAATGCCTTGGCTACTATGGAAATCATTACAAGTGATTAATGGATGCCACACTTACATGTTTTATTCCCATGCTATTTTATCATGGTTTATGTTCCATTATGATCTATGCCTTATGTACTTCCATGTTTTATGTCGTTGCTCAAGATTTTAATGTTTAAACATTATGTTCATGTTTTTATGTTCCAATGTATATGGTATGTTTTATTTTATCCATGCTTACCCTTAATGAGCATTTGAGCTCAACCTTTTTAGGTTTTATTTTCCCCCAGGATCAAAAGAAAGGTTTTAGGTCAGGAAACAAAAAGTGGAAGATCTTTATGGGAGATGTTGAAGATCTTTCACCACGATTAGAAGATTACGTTCCAAGTTTCCAAAGACACTAAACTATTATGGTCCTTGTGTGTCTGTTTTTTTTATGTATTAAGTATTCTGCAAAAGTAATGTAATGTCCATGTACGTCAAGCTTAGGGTCTCTACAATTATTATCACCATGATGAATGTAAATCCAAATAAAACCAATTATTTTTCTTCTATATACATCATAGTATAAATATCATCAATATGATGTTTCTATTCAATAATTTTAGGAAACACAATTGAATAATTGTAATTAAAAACAGTAATGGTATCCATTTAATTTTTTTAATATGTTAAGAAATTATATGGTGGAATTATATCATGTATAAAAAAAATTATAATTGTTTTTCAAAAATAGATATAGTTTATCATAATTTGTAACGTAAACTATTTCTTTCAATAAAATATTTTATTTTAAGAAAATATTTTCCTCCTTGAAGGTACACTATTTAATTATTATGATTACCAGAAGTTGGTCAATAATTTTTGTCTTAGTTATTAAATGATCCAATATTGCTAAAATTATTATTTCATATAATATAATATCTCTCGATTTAATAATTTTATTTTCCCAAATGCCACTTTAAGGGGTTTAGTGGCAACCCTCATAATAAATCACAAATACAAAATAACTATTTAAAGAACCAAAATAACAAAAAAAAAATGCTTAATATGATTAAAATTATACAACCGAAAAAGAAACCAGAATCCGCATGTAACACCCCAAAATTATAATATATTATTACCCTTAATAATTTAATGTGTTAAATATATTTTTTTAACTGAAACACAAAACAAAAATGAAACCGTAGTATATATATAAAAAATATAAATAATTATGTACAACCGTTAAATCCAATCGATTGAATTAGCTATAATGAAAAAGAGTAACCACATTAAGAAATTTATGTATAAATAAAATAAAGTATAATTTTAAATTAAAATAAATCAATTTGTATAGCTAAAATTACTAAAGAAAGATTTTTTTATATAGAATAATATTTTTGTATTTTATTTGATTTTTGATAAAAATTTATATTTTAATAAATATATGGTTTATGATAAACTATATTTGATATAATGTTTTTAACACCAATGTACTCAATAAATGTTATGAATATAAAAACATAGGAGGTAATATGTGAAAAATTCATTTTTGAATAAAAACGGTTTTCAATATAAATTATGATTTTACTCAAAAAATTTATTTAATAAATAATGGAAACAAAAAAAAGTAACCACATTTTGAAATTCCTCATATAAAAGTTTAAATATTATGAATTTCAAAAAAATCTTATAATGTAAGGTTTTACTTGAAAACAATGACTTTCTTGAATCATTTAATTTCTATGATTTTTTTTTTATAGTTTTATGAACATGAGATTTATAAAACCATTTATGTAATCAAATAAAATTTTTATGAATAAATTTATTTATTTTATAAAATTATTTGAAATTAGAAAACCTATGAAAAACATTGTTAAAACTATTGAAAATGTTATATTAATATAATAATTATTCTCAGTGTTTTATTTGAATAATTTATTTTTCATGGGTGATTCAGTTTCTGATTTCCCTAGAAGCCTGAAATCATTTTTTATAGAAATGAATTTCTTTTAAATTAAATAATTATTCATGATAAGATTATATTATTTATAATAGTATAAACTGTAAAAATATTATTTCTCTAAGAACTCCTTTTCCGAGATTATGTGTACTTAGATTAAAATTAAGTTTTCAAACTAGTATAAATATTCAATGATATAATTCTTTTCAAAATAGAAGATATATTCATATAATTTGGTAAAAAATAAATTAATTTTTTCCATTAAAACTATTTAATAAAACTCTAAATTAATTACCATGGTAAAAGAAAATGTAGGTAAAATACAAAAAGGTATAATACAATTCCATGATACACAAAATGTTTTCTCATATAGAGTAGTTAAAGATCATTTATACCCATAATAATTTTACACTCCTACTTTTTATATTTTATATCCTTTTAATATTGTGTAATAACCCTATATTATTGAAAATGTTAGTGATACTCCAAATACCACCATTCCCTTTAATTTTAAAAGGGAAGCGTATTAACCATATTAGGACTCATATATCTATAGAAGTTACTCTATAAAATATTCCAATATTCTCCTCAAAGAACTCACTTTGACCTTATAAACCTTACTTATCCCATTATTAAGAATTATACATTCATATACAAGTATAATTCTAAATAAAACTTCATGTTTCAGATGTCAATATTATCAGTTACTTAGTATTTTTTCCAAAATTATATTCTTTTGTATTTAATCTATATACACTTATATAATTACATTAGTATAAAATATATAATATAATTCTAGTATATCAAGGTTATTATCATTAGTTATTCATATATCCCATCCATTAAGAAAAAAACTTCTAATAGTGTGTGTTTAAGACTACCATGTCCATGACATAATGTTTTTTTCCTTCATCTCCTTAAAAATAATTAGCTAAGAATGATAATAAAGGATAAATTTTAATTTAGTTATATCACAATGTTCTATTATGATAAATTTTGTAAATTATTAATGATAACATTAAGAAACATTCATCGTTAATTTAATCATTAAAAATGGGCATATTAAGAGGATATTAGTTATTTAAATTGTTTGAGGTTTTATTATCCATTAATTTATATAATAAATGATTCTAATTCTAATATGTCACCTTGATAAGAAATATATATGATCATTATGCTTTTTTTATAGAGACATTACAAAAAACATCTAATAACCATTTATTAAATTGTGGTACATTTTTGTTTGGTTTGGTTTAATCACAAAATTGAATAATTATATAAATTTATATTATGAATCACTATGGGAAAATAATAACTACTATAATACGAGATTAATGAGTAAATAATAATATTTCTTTTTTATAGATGTTAAATAAATATTTAATTCAATAATTAATGAAAGACTCTTTGAACATCAAGAATCCTCAGAAAATGTTTGTTCTTGATTTCATCTTCAACTGTAAAAAATATGAAACTCAAGAAATAGTTTAAAACAACAAAGAGGATTTTTAATTTTCATTCATATAATTTTTTATGATGTAATGATGAAAATACTTAAAATAACAATGAACATAGACTCTGTTATTATGAAACATGTGATATCATTCAAAACTATAAACAATTGATGATGTAAATAAGTAGATTTCTAATACGGAATAACTATTTATTTAGATTATAAATGTAATTGGATATGATTCATGTTATAAATTAAGTGACTAAGATTTCCATTTTTCATTCATAGGGTGCTCGCATATGTCTGTGGATGACAACAATAAAAGGTATCTGTTTTCATATTATATTACTCCATTTGAGAAATATTTATAATTATGCAAATAATTTCATTTATTTGGTATATATATACCAACACAATCAAATTTTATGAAATATTTATTTTATAATAAATTTAATTTTATAGATGGCATGTGATACAAACCCTATGTGTATATGAACCGTGATATAATGTTAAAAATTATTTTTAATTATATTGTTGTCACAATGCCATTGGATTTATAGGTTATGAACTAGACTACGTAATTTATACTAAATTTTTGTTTTAATTATTTATATATTTCATTCATTGTTAATAAATGTATTATAAATGAAAATAAAAGTAATTTCAATGTAAAAGGGTTTTTTCCATGAAAACCAGGTTTTTCTTGTAATGTGTTTCTATTTTAATAAATTAAATTAATTAATATTGGAGAATGATATTTATGACTGTTATTTAGTAAATAATAAGTAATGTTTTTTAACAATTATATAATGGGTTTTCTATTTATGTTATATAATTAAATCAACTTTTATTCAATAAAATTTATTTTCATAAAAAATGGGTTTCAATGTATTCAGTGGAATTATTTTGAAATGAATTTATAAAAATTATATAAATATAACCATGAAATATCGTTCCCATATTAATAATTATGATATTAAATTTTTCAAATAGGTTCCTTTTCTTTTTGGCCCTTATGAATTGTTGTCATCATAATGTTTTATCTATAGAGTAATGGTGTCATTGGAAATAAGGGTTAACATATTGGGACAAGGCTTCAAGATTTCTCTGACACACAACTTTATCTTACTAGATCAGTGGAATTAAACTATGTACATACATGCCTAAAATATATGGAAACATGTATCTATTTAACTTTTATATTTACCATTATACTTCTTTAAGAAAATAATAAATTAAATATGTAACTATATTTATTTTAATATTAATAATATTTATAGAGAAGGACAATTAGATGATATGATTGTTTATAAAATTTTATTTTAATTTTTTCTTATTTTTTTCATGGTAGTATATTTTTTATTTTTATTGTTTGAATAATTAACTAAAATTATTATGCAATGCCAACAAAATATTAATTCATTATAAAGAAAAATATAATTTTTGAATTAAAAAATAAAAAAAGTAAAATAATTTTTGATGAATTAATATTTCCTAAGAATATTTTTAAAAGTATATAATATTAGGGAGGTTTGAGAGGTTTATATTTTTATTACATTGTTTTCATGTTTAAGTTAATGTAAAATTAAATGAATTGTTCCAATAATGAAAATAATAATATTTTACAATAAATAAAATTTCATTAATTGATTTTAAATTAATGAAAAAACAATTTCCCAGGGGAATGGGATATGTTTTAACATATCATACAATTTCCAAATATGGGTCAATTTTAATTTTTTTATCATTATAGACAATTAATGAATTAAAATTATTAATTTTTTGGTAATTATCAAATGTTTTAATTGGGGGATAAAAAAGAGGATAAAGGTGAAACAACCACATAATTTTGTTAAATTTTTATATTATCGGAGTATTTATAATCCTACACATTTTATCATCTAATAATATAATTTTAAATCAATTTTAAAATGAAAATTAATTTTTATTAATTAAATACTCTATGTAATTCCATGAGTAGCCCTGACCTCACTTATAAAATCGAACATATGCTTCATAATTATTATCAATGTTTTTGTCTTATATATCAACCATTCCCTAAAAAAAAGCTTAAATTCCTTAACAACATTTTAGAGCACATGGCCTTTATAATAGAACATTATTTCACCGATTATGTTTAATGACAAATAATAATTCTCAACATAAGGGTACAACACCTAATATTTTGTTTTTGATTTTATATCTTATTCAACATCCCATTAATCCATTGGATTTTTTATCAAATAATGAATTATTTTCATTAAATATACAATTTGTTTACGAAAAAAAACTATTCACCTTCATCCAATTTATTTCAAAATGATAAAGTCACTTGTTTCAATGTGCGGACTACCACCTCAATGAAGAGATGTGATTCATTTTTCATTTATAATTTACATGGATAATAATAAAGAATGAATATTTTAATATATAATATATATATATATATGATATTAAAATTAAATGGTAAAGCTGAATTATTATTTACCTCTCTTTTTCAACATCCATCGAAATTTGAAGATGTCGTTCATTCATATGTTTAACCTACCATGTCCATGAATTCTATAATTCATTTTTCTATCTCTATCCTTTATGAATGAATATATATATAATTTATTATAATGCTATTAATATCATTATTAAAAATCTATAGATGCTGGAACCATGATCAATGTTCAATATTTGGAAGTGGTAACTAGAAATTTACATGAGAAATTAAACTTATAAACCAAAAAATGAAGATTTTAATTAGGAATTATTAATTAATGAATGTGGAAATTTGTTAATTGGATAATATATGATATTAGATATTTTTAAATTGATATGGTATAGAATTATAATAAATTTAAATTTATTATATATGAGTTTGGAGTTCTTTTAAAGAAATTTTAACTCAATGTAGTGGAATATAGTTACAGTTTAAATGTTTATTAGCATTTTTTATCATTGCATTCCAATGATTAAATTTTTTTAAAAAAATTTAAAACAATGATTCCCTAGTAAAAATAATAAAGTAAAAAATATACTAATATGGGAAACAAGATTACAATAGTCTGAAATAGGTCAATTTATTATAGTCTTTTTTTGTGGATCAGGATGAGATCTATTAGAAGATCATCAATCCATGCAGTATCATTGTTAACTCATTTATTTGTAAGACTATACACAACCCTATTCACCTCAAAATAAGAATGGGTAATAATATGATTGATATCAGTCAGATTTTGGAGGCAGACCATCCATCTTGTTGTGAGGGACCATCCCATGGTAACCACCCCTTATCGAGGAACTTGAACAATGGTGGTGGAGTCTCATTAAATCCATATGTTATTCCATCATTTTTTCTTTATTATATTGATAAAAATATTTACATTTTACATCTCAGCTTCTAAGGAGGAGGAGAAACCACACATGTTGTAGTTGCATCCCAAAATATAACAATTGTGGTTCATGCAAACTAATCCATAGCCATATGGGCCTGGGTTTAATTTTGAGGTAACATCCTCATTTATTTTGATCCAGCTAGGGAGTGGGGGTTTTCATAAGACATCCAGCATAACTTTCCATGGACTGAATCTTCCTTTGATTATGATTTGATAAAGACCAATTATATCCTTGAAGGAGTTGTGGAAGGTATATACTTTCATCATTCCATCATCCTTGAAAACAATGAAAATATTAATATGATCTGCACAAAAATTGAATGTATTATTGTTTCGAATGATAGAATGCCTCTCATACTAGAGAACATGTATCAATTCTTAAACATAATTAACAAATTGTTGTTCAACATGAGGAGAGGAATCCATATCTATGAATATATGAATATGATACTGAATGGAGTCCAAACTTATCCATATGAGATCACAAATTTCAAAAATGTATATCTATAATACAGAAGTAGTAGAAGAAAATAATAACAGGTGGTTTGTATCCTCTCTATGTTGATTAAAAATAAAACATTTAGAACAGATTTGAATGCCAAATAACTGAATACAACAATCAATGTGGACCCTATTGTAATACAATATCAAGAAAAAAGTGAATCGGGAGCGTCAATCCCTTGTCTTGTTAAAAAATTTGATCCAGGAGAAATCTTGGATAGCATTACCAAAGTTATTATTTTAGTAGCATTTGGAGTTTAAAACTCCATTATAAACTGGTTCCCAAAAAAATTATCTTTGTTGAATGAATGGTAATTGGTAATAATGGCATTGATCTCATTAGGTAAATCCATATCCAAATAGCGAAGATAGTAATTTATGGAGATATTATTATATGTAGATAATTTAATGGAATAGATCAAATGGTAAAGAGTGAACCCATTCCAGTTATCGATCCAAAATTTCAAATAATATTATTTATTGAAAATCCAAATAGCATAAGTTATGATTTTAGAATATTGATTTCTTAATGTAAGTCTTGATAGAAGATTCTATGTGAAAGGTCTTTCCTTTTCATTGATTGTTATAAAATCAACCTCTAATTTAATTCAGGGCTAAGGAATTATTATTTTTAAGGTTACACGTGAGATTACCATGAAGGGATTCATTAAATAGGCAAAGGTTCATAATATTGAGACCACCATTTTCAAGGGGTTTACAACAATTAATCATATGCATAGTGAAAAGTTTCCTATCTAGGGTACTTCCACTACAGACAATGTTTTTTATTCAATGGTTATTATTTTTAATTAATTACAATGTCCAATAATAAACCATTAGAAAGTAATACATTTTAGATAAAATGGTATATTTGACAACACAAGTTTAGCCTGTCATGGATAAGTAATTTCTTTTCCTTGCGGAGAGTTTATTATTAATCAGGTCAAATATATTGGAGAAGTAATTCATTTTAGTCATTCCCAAGAATATGGGAACTCCACGGTATATAAATTGGAGAGATCTTTCTTTTAATACAAGGTCATTTTTTATATAATCATTCTTCCTTATATTTAATATTTTTCTGATGAAAATGGTGGATTTTCTCTATTATATAAAGTTTCCCTGAAACCTCTTCATAGTAAGAGAGGGAATATTTTATGTTTTTAGTGTTCTATTTCTCCCCTCAAATGAATAATATAATAATATCCACATATAAGAGATGATAGGTAACAATATGATTCCTAGAGGCAATAATGGGATTAATTTTACCTTGGTTGGCCTACTTGATGATTAGTTAGCAGAGGTAGCCCTCAATAATAATGAAAATGATGGAAGAGTGAGGGCCCCCCTATATGAAACTGTTTTGTGCAATTAAGGTGTCCTTTTGCAAAAGTATTAATTAAAACCGAAATGTGAGAAGAACTAAAAGAGTTTTAACAATGTTAACAAAAGTACCACTAAAACCAAACTTGGTAAAGACCTTGAAAATAAAGCATCGGTCCATCATGTAAAAAGTTATTCTAATGTAAAGTTTAATGAAAATACTTCCCCCACTATTAATTTTTTTTAGTAAATTATTACTTTCACATGCAAGGTAGATGCAGTCATGGATGTTTCTTCTCTTAAGGAATCCAAACTGGTACCAAGAGACAATTTTTCATACAATATGAGATACCCTATTAGCTAAAACATTGAAGATAAATTTATAGATGGTGTTAATGAGTTAAATGGATCTAAAAAGAAGAATTTCTAAATCATTCTCCACTTTGGGAATAAGAGAGAGGAATTGAAAATTTATTCAATAATGAAGGTATTCATTAGGGAAAAAGTATTTAATCAATTTGGAGACATCATATTTGATGATACCAAAATAATGTTGAGAAAATGAAATTTTTAAATCCATCATGATCAGGGGAACTATCTTTATTTAAGATAAAGACTGCCTCTTTAATCTCAAGATCTATAGGATCACTAGCAAGGAGAAAGTTTTCATTTTTTCTCATAATGATATGAATTATATTTTGATGTATGTATTTATTAAGACCATGACCATTGAAGATATAATAGAAGTAAGAGAAAATATGAATAGTCAACCCATCCTCATTTTTAATTATGTTTTCCCCATAAATAATAAATGTATGTGGTCTACAATATTTCCTAACTCTTTGTAGGTGGTTGTAGAATTTAGTGTTCCTGTCACCAAAATTGAGCCGATAAATTTTAAATGCCTTTTTTCACATATTATCTTTTAAGGGGAGAAGTGTGTTTAGTTTAGTTAAAAGGAAAATTTATTATTTGGTATCATTAGAAAGGTCATTTTTCATAGAGTCAATTTTAATTTGATAGAGAGTTTTTTCCATAAAATAAATTTCATTTTCATTTTTGTTGACTCTTTTATTGCACCATGACTTTACCTTTTCATTAAAAGTTTTAATTTGATAATATAGGAAAATGAATCATTGTTAAAATTTATAGAATTACATGTGTATTTAGAAATATTTTCACAATAAATCACAGAGTTATTGGAATTCATAAATATTAAGGGAATTATAGTCTTAGGAACTCTAGATTGAGACTTGTTAGAATAGGGTTATGATCTGAGTTAACACGAGGTTGGGCGATGCTAGAAATAGTATCCCAGTTTTCAAGGTCATGGGTGTTTGTGAATGATCTGTCATGTTTCTTATCTATTACCCTATTTGGATGTCTTCTATAACAAGTATATTTGGCACCTATGAGATTTATCTCCAAGAGGTTGTTATCCTCAATAAATGATTTAAATTCTTTAGAAGAAATGTTAGAGTGAGAAGGACCCATTTTTTGATTATGTTCAAGAATAAAATTGAGATCTCCAGAAATGATCCAAGGATATTGGACCTAGTTTTATATAAGAGATAGGTTTCTCTATAGAGATCTCCTATCCTAATTAATTTTATTATCATTAATAATGGTGAAAAATATATGAAATGTTTGAAATTTAAGATCATAAGTGAAATATGGAGTGTAATTATTAAATGTATACAAGTTTCTTAAAGAAGAGTAAAAAAAGATCTGATGGGAAACCACAAAACTATTATCTAGGGTTTATCTTGGGAGAATACTTGTTTACAATTCATCTTCCTTTCTTTGTATACTCAATATTTCGAAAGAATATTTTCAGTGACATTTGACTACATTTCTCTACTTGGTAGAAAATCCCTTTTCTTCAATGTCCATGTTTCTAGAAATGTTTTCATGAATAATTTTTTTTATAATTTAATGAAAGTAAAATTTCAATTTCCCCCAAGATTGAGTTTGGATAAAAAAATTTAAAAATAATTTTCTCTTCATTTTCTAATCATGGTATATTTGGGTTTTTACTGCAAATATGAATGAAATATATTTTTTATGGTACACAACATGAAAAGAATTTCCCACCATCATAAATTATCATTTTCATGAAGATATTTTAAAATTTTATTTCAAATTGAAATTATATACATACTATTTTTTAATTTTTAAATTTAAGAAACCTATTTTAAATTTAAAGGTTTTTTTCTAAAGTAATATTCTAGTGATATTTTAAATGATTTGTTCATCTATGTTAATATCCATTAATGTTATGAATTCTCTACTAGGATTATGATTTAAGTATACCATATGATTTCATTATTTTAATGGATTATTGTGATGACTGTTTTTGGTGGAATCTATGAAACCCATTTCATTCTCACCTATTAATGAAGTTACAATGATGCCATTATGAAACATGTCTCTTTTTAGAGGATTATACTATAATAAAATGATGAGATTTTTATGAATCCTAATTACATTAATATAGTTATGATACGATGGATGATTTATTATCTTGAGGCATATATATGTATTATGTTTATAATGTGATGAGTGGAAAAACAATTATATATCCCTCAAATTCATTGCGTAGAGATAAACATCTCTTGTTGAAATAAGGAATAGAATGGGGAGTGAATAGAGTTCAGTACATGACTCTATCCACTATGAAATTCTTGGGTGTAAACACTGACTAAAGATATTATGGATTGGGGAGTGAAACAAATCCTATTTTATAGTCTTAAAATTGTACCTTGACTAATAAGGATATTATTTTCTAAGATTATGTGTATGGAACAAACTTATGTCTTTTTCTAATGTTATGCTCTCAGAGATCATGTTATATGATACCATTATTATTCATTTCTTAGGAAATACCAATCCTTATCCCATTAATAAAGATTAGGATATAAACATACATGGTATGGTTTTAATAGTTTAATCTCATGTTCCAATACCATTATTCTTTGGTTATGCATATGTGATGATTGGTATCTACCTTGTTTAACATTACTTATCATCCAATATTTCTATTCCTAATGATTCTTTTCTCTGTGATGTGAAGAAATATTTTTTTTTGACATGTCTAAGAAGGGTTTTAGTTGTAAATAACATCATGGGATACGATATATATCTCTATTGGACATGTTTTTTATGTATCCAGGATTCCAAATATATTGAACCATTATGGTTCTAGAGTAAGGAATCGGCAGGCTCTACGGATGCTAGTCTTTCTATCACTATTATCAATAGTGTCATAGTTTCCATGGATGGGGATGAAAGGAATTTTCTTGATTCACATTACTCAAGTGACAAAGAGAAATGATACCTCCCCTATGACTCCCTTCAGGGAGAAGACGACCTACAATATTTAATTAAGGAAGAGTTCCTCAAATCAAGTACTCTAAAAGGGAAAAATGAATGGTGGATGCGAATGGATAAATTACCCAAAATCCCATGAAGACTATGAAATGTAGAGACTATTCTGATATAGAAAGAAAAATAGTGGCAATATCCCTTAAATCTTCTATGAAAGATGATATGCCACCTAAACAGTCGGTTGAACATGTTAAAAGCTCTAATAAAGTGGAGGAGTACAATGAAGATCCTGTGTACAAAAATGCATATCAGATTAGAGTGGATGATGATGTGAGTGATGAGGTTTTCGCCTAGATGGAGGAGTAAGATAAAATAACACTTCTGAAGTATCGTTATCATCAGATTTCAATTAACACATACCGTGAAATCAGAAAACAAATGTACACAATTATAGTTGACGAATACAAGAAGAATTCAAAGGTCAACATCCGAGGCATACCATGGGTTTGATCATTTTTAGGTTCTGCTCTATGGTATCTAGATTTGTTTCCCAATGTTGTTATTCACTAATTCTCTCAAAATAAAATATTTTGTCTTTGGAATATTAATAGGATATGATTAATGATTAAAGCATTTTGGTTTTGTCCTCAAGACTAGTACTCAGGGGTGATGGTGCCTGAACATCTAGTTCCCACTATACTCTACTTTTTTTATGTTTTGATTTGGCTTTATTCTATTTATTCTAGATGAGGCCACTAGTTTGGTCTGTTATGGGTGGTTGTTTTAGTGAATCCACTTCTAAAGTCCCTTTCCAGTGTTGGACAGCCAAGAATATTGATGTTTTACTTCCACATTTGCAATCATAGGCCATGTTGGATGATGTTTCTCAATGTAGGTAATTTGATGTTGCACCATTACTGCACCTTGAGGCCTTGGAGCTTGGTCAGTGTTGATGCACTTTATCAAGAGGTGATTTGGTATTTGAAGATATGTTGTTTTTTCTTGATCGTTTCGTTGTGGGTTTGTTTCTTGAGGCCTATTGTTATATTGTCAGGTAGTGCTCCCATTATGTGTTTTTGTAAAAAAAATTCACCTCGATCATGTATTTTAACACTGAATTTTTAATAAAGTTCTTAGGGGCATGAATTGAGTGACCAATTCATGTCTCTATTTGTCTAAATAAAATATAGGTTTCTATATCTAGAATCAGATTATGGTTTAGTAAAAATTATAAATTTGGAGGGGGAAAATAATATGAGAACCCATTATATTATCATATTTTTAGGAGTAATTCACATGTTATAGTAAATAATATTGTCTGGTTTATATAAAAAATATACATATTTGGATACTACAGGTTTCCATTGTCTTGGAATAGATGTAATTTCTTGTATTAATCCTATAGAGAGTTGGTCTAGTATATATTAGTCATTCTTACTATTCATGGTTAGTGTGACCTTATGGTACACATGGTTTATAATGAATGAGGGGTATGATTTGGTTAAATATTTTATTATTTATGAACAAATATTAATGATCTAATAGCATTAGTCACATGATTGACATATGTTAAACCGAATGTGTCATATATTGAAATTAACGTGTCTTGATATAGAAAACTTATACCTATTTTTTCATGATAATGTTTTTTCCAACTATATTTGATGTCATTCACATTATGATTTTTTGTTTTTGTCAATGGATGGAAACCAATGGGACCATGTTAATGTTGAATATGACTTAAAATAAAATAACTATCTTCAGGAGAAAGAAATTAATCTAGGTTATGAAATGAAAAATAATGTTTCTATGCTTATATAATTTTCTCAAGATATAAATAGTACAGATATTTCTATTGAATAAATGAGTTGATAATGTTTAATGGAATCCTTCATGAGGGAATGTCTATGTTTTATCAACATTTTTTTCAATCCATTAGCTTTTTATCATTAGATTAGTTTTAATAAAATTATTTTTTCTGTTATATTGTGTTTACAAAAATGAGTGATTTTTTCTATTAATCTTTCGCTAAGTGAAGTAGATCAATGATAGACCCATATAATGAATAATATGAAATAAAAATAAATTTAACCCATGGAATTTTATGAGTTTAATAGTCTTTTACTATTGTATTATCCCCATATTCTTCATACAAAAATGGAGAAGGAATTATTTAACCTAGTGTAGAAGGAATGGGAAGTTGTTTGTTCTAATGGTTCATTTTTTAAATACTTCTAAGGTATGCTTTTGGTTTAATTATTCAACATGAAAGTATGGTTAATCATTTCATCATTAGCTCAATACCATCTCTGTATAGGTATTTATCCAGAATAGAAATTATTATAAAGGAATAAATCATTGAGTTGACATTAATATGGAAATGGATATTGGAGTTACTGATTAATCTCATGGGTTTGGTAAGAAACAAAATATAGAATATAAAAGAAGTGATAAAAATAACGGAGATAATTAGATGATATTTCAATTATTTTTAATGTGTGGGAGTAACCAAGTAGTAAATTTTCTAAAGGTAATTAGTAAATGATATATTTTTTTCAAATAAAGGTCATCAAGAAATAGGATTATAATATGATATGAAGAGGATGTTAGCTAATTAAAGATAAAAAACTATATAAAATAGACCACAAACACTATAATAATTCGAATTCATGTAGTATGGGTATTATTCTAACATGTTCTCAAATTTGAAGGTTAAATTCAGTTATTGATGGCAGCAAGATATTTAGACTAGATAGAAAAATATCATGTAATGACAATTTCTGATCTATGGTACAATAATGAAGTGGGGAAATGTATAGTCACCAAAAAACTCTAGAATTATAATTTATAAAAATTATTATGGATCTAACAATGTATTTAGATATAAATAATTTTATAATTTTATCAAAATAGATCATAAATTATTAGATTCTTCATTAATCGGAAAATACCCTAATGGTTTGTTGATGACATCTCATGTCTATTATTTTTCTAAAGTTGAATATTGTATAAATTTTCTTGTGAAAAATTTAATTATACACCCTCTATTTTATCATTAGGTTATTATAGGAATGTATTGGAAACCATTACAAAAAATAACACATTAATTTCAATTTAAGGGTAGAAAAAAAATTCTGAACCAAACTATAATAATCTAACATGATGAAGAAAAATATATACATTTTATTGAAATTATATACAATATATGGGTCTTAATTATAATTAAAAAGTGTATTATATTTCATATGGTTTGGTTGAAAGTAAACATCAATGATATTCCTATAATTTGGGATACCTTTATGTTTTATATAATATTTTTCTATTCTTCCACTTAATCTTGACGTTGAGTTTTGAGTGGAACACATACCTTGTGTTATACCTATTTTAGAAACTCCAAATAGAATGGACCTGATTGAGTTTTTAGAGTTAATGAAGAAACTCTATGAGAGTCTTGATATGGGATTCATCTGGACATGTTTGTCTCCTTGGGATGCCCCTATTATTTTTATTAAAAGTAAATATGGATTTATGTGAGTTTTAATTGATTATCATGTGTTCAACCAGATCATAATCATTAAGAAGTATCCCATGACCTGTATTGATGACTTTTTTGATCAAAAATTAGGAGTTAAACACTTATCAAAGATTTAAAATTTTCCGGGGAACGATTAATTGTGTTTAAATAAGGATGATATACCAAATATAGTATTCCTTACAAGGTGCATACACTATGAGTTTATATAGATTCTATTTAGTCAAAAAAAGTTCCCAACTATCCTAACTGATTTCATGGATATTAACATTACAAACTACATTGATATTTTTTATGGTTGTATTTATAAATGATATTGTTATATATATTCAAATAGAATGTAAGAGAATAAAGATCTCCCAAGGATTGTACTAAATTCTTTAACTCTAGAGAATTTATATGCAGAATTTAAGAAGTGTGAATTTTTTCTTCATAATGTATTATTTTTGTTTTATATATTCCCATGATATTTTATATTAGTAGACCCATCAAATATTGAATTTATTAAATGTTTTAACATAAAAACCATTGTATTTAAAATCTATGGCTTATTATTTTGGATGTATATTATTCTTGATTTTTTAATAATTTCACATGGATGTATAATAGAAAAATATGATAACTTAGAAGAGAGTCAGGTTCCTTTGGATAGATGAATTTTTGGCATCAAAATATGTGAAATGGGATAAGTAAAGAAAATTGAATAATTTTGAAGTAAATCTTTGATCAAATGGACCCAAACCCCATTTACGGTTCTTCATTATGACTCTACATGGAGAGATCTCTAGCATCACCAATGTGTGAGGCCGTGATGGAAAACTCTGTGACTTCTATAGACCTATGTGCTTTTGAAGAATGTTAACGGACAGATCCATGAGTCTGAAAGATCCACCACCATTCATAAATCCATTTTTTATTCTCTTCATTCATTGTAGCATTCCAAGACCCATATACCTATAAATACTCAGCTCACTCAGCAATATATGGAAAAATAAAAAGACATTTTGAATTTCGATCTCCTAATACATGTGGAACCAATGAACCACATACCAAACAAATATGAATCATTAAAGGTATTTTAGCATTGAGAACCCCCATCCCCTTGTTCTTAAATACCCTCACCTATGTTTTGTTTTCCATTCATGAAGGCACATACCCTTCATGGAGGAAGAAGACCCATTGTGGTAATTTAGTCTTCATGGAGCTTTACTCCATTATGAAGAACTATGTTACACTATTATGGATTTATGAGAAGTAAGGTTCACCATGTTTCATTATTCCCATTCCTCACAAAGCCTCTAATGTTCATGAAGAACCCAAGCTTCCTGAAACACTTCTCAGAAAGTCCCCCTACTTTACGAATCCTATATCAATCGCCTCTCCATGTTTTCTCCCTTCTGATGACACAATATTGAAAAGGATGAATAATACAAACCCCAAAATAACTCCAATATTGGTTGATTTTCACTTCACATCCTTATGTGACATGTTCCGGTCTATCTTATAGTCCCTCCACTTCAATTATAGCCCTATATTCTTGTTTACCTCTTGATTTTCAACATAGGTATGATAATTCATCTTACTTTTCAGCATATATATAATAATGTGGACCTGGTTAGTTATCATTACTCCTTATTGTTCAAACAGAGAATTGCTAAATCTATCCAACTTCTTGTAGTTTAAATGTTGTGGATATGTAAGACCTAGGGTTGAGATGTGAATCCCTCACACCTGAGCTGCACGACATAAAACTGCCTTGTACCAAATATCATCAACACATGACATTAAATTGTGGCCTCTACCTGGGAGTAAAATGTAGTATGTCCTATGTATTACTTACATGGATTGAAATTCTCCTCACCCTATCCACTTAGAATGATATCCTTCTATGAATCATTCCTAGGGTCAGCTCCTACCCTTTCTCATATAAGGCAGGTACTCTTCTCCTCCCCTCCCCATAGCCATTGAGTCAATGAATTTATTAGACAAATACATCTTTTCAACCCCCTTTGGGGTTTTCCACCATATTACACTTACACACATAGGCCCCAACTACATGGAATGAGATCCTCCTTAGGAACCTTTTGTGCGTAAGCCCCACAATATCTCTCATTTTTTCTTATTTTGAGAGACAATCATCATGTATAATGATTAATATTGTTTCTCACACTAGAAATTACTCATATGGGATTAGTTATCACTAATGAATTTGGAATCCATCAATTCCCCAAAGTCCTCCTCGTTTGGTGTAATCCCTAATCATCTTCATGCCCCAAGAGTAGCTTCCATAAATAATACCAAACCATGCCATGTCTCCATACAGGAAGCACCTATGTGTATTCCCCAATTATATTATCTATTTCCCTTGCTATACCACCTTAGGATTAATCCCCAATTCCCCTTTCTGAACTATGATAACATTATTCCCCAACTAACTAGAATATATTGGAATCCTCCCCGAGTATGAAACATAACACCCCCTAAAATCAATCCATTTCATCCATTACATCCAACACATCGGACACATCCATCATTATTTTACCTATTTTACCACATCCCAGTGATATCATGTCGTCCACATAGTTCATTCCTATATGTAATTCACAACCGAGTCATTATTGATCCTAGAAGCAACGAGGTAGCTCCCATACTTTATCCCCACACAATACACAAAATAAAATAAATAAAAATCTACTTATGAAGGGAATATACCATATTAAATCCCCACACCAACCATCAAACTATGTGGGATTTTATCCCTATTCTCAAAAAATAATCTATATGAAACCTCCACGAGGTTTAATCCCAATCAACGGTAAACCCGGGTGTCCCTCTTATAGGGGTCCCCACATGATCCTCCTTCAAGGGTATCAAGATTAACATTCATGTTTGGGAATCATCCATTTATGGGATATAACCTAATAGTTCAGTATTCATGTATATTCTGATCCACACATTCAGTTAACCTTTCAGGTAATCTCTCATGGTAATGTAACTAGTTAATCTTCCTCCACTAAGAATTCTCAGAATCCTATCTTTATCTCTGTAAGACATTAAACATTGGACCTATCACACCACTACCTCTTGCTTACATGAAATATCTAAATAAAATATTAGAAGAAGTGCCTTTGGTATTAGATACCCTATGATCAACATGTGATGCTTTTGGTTCCATATCCCAGGTACCTCTATGAGATACCCTCCATTGAGAATAATACATGTGACCAATGTTCTAGTATACAAACATGTTACTGATTCCGATCATGGATACTCCCCTAACTGAAGGTTTCATCCCTATCGATACACCAGAGAATGTCTAGAAAAAAAGTAGCACAATTAACCACCATCCCAATGAGGCGACACATGGAATGAGATCCATGTAGAAGTCTTAATCAGTGATGGAGACCTAGAATATGATATTATTTCCAAGGAGAAATCCCTAGAATGAGGAGACAACATCCCATCATCCCATTTTTTTTAGTGGGAATATATCGTCAAGAAAGTGATGAATGCTGTCATCCTTTGTAATGTGGGAATTCATGGTACAATTCATATTTGCAAAAAATAACACACAAGGTTCCACACCCTGATGAATGTGTCAGAAACCAAAATGGTTAACCCAGCGTGAAACTATTATCCTCATCTTGGGGAATAATAACATTGCATACATCAGTAGATAATAAATTCATTGGATTTAGAAATCTAGTAATAAGACCCAATAATAAAATAGTGGGATTGATGTGGAACTCACTAGATATTGGGAAAGATGAACACTCAACATTCTAGTATGTGACATCTTTACCATGGATTTATATATATCTCTCTCTCCTTCCATAGAAGATTGGACAATGTTGGGGAATTGGGAATCACTTTAATAATATCTATACTAATAGTTGAGCATTCCTCCTATGTAGGGCCCAATAGACATGAAACCACTCACTCAATGCCTTCTAGAATAGGGGAAGAAGAAGTTCCAACATAACAATCCCACATGACCCCACCTCCACCATGATTCCCACTACACCATAATTTACACGATGGCCATGACACATCTCAGCATATGAGATCAACCAAAAGAGTGTGATGGATACCCACTTATTGAAATATGATCCAAAGGGGTTCATAACCACTTTCAATATGGTTCTCCATGACCTGTAGGCTTGTAAACCTTGTTGAAAGTACTACCCACAATGGATTTTTTAGGAGATGATTGATCACTTTTTGATGAAATGAAAAATTGATTTTTTTAAGATTATTTATAGTCTATGATACACCCCAGTTCATCTCTTAGGATTCATTTATCAGTTTATAGTGTATATTGTTAATAAAAAATACTAAAAGAGGGTTGTGTTTTCTAAAACGGTTGTAAAAAATGGCTTATTTAAAGACATTAATTATTTACAAAGGAAGGTGGTGTTTTTATGATAATGACAGAATGAGGTCATTTTAGATTCAATACACATCTTTTTTAGTTCTTAGTTCTGAAAAATACAAATGATTTAATGTAATCCTTTGGATGAAGGTGGTTAAGATCTTAACTCCCCTATTACCTCTTAAAATTTTGAACAACCAACCAACCAATTACACAACAATCATGTTGTTATGGTTTGGATCTCAAGCATTGAGTGAGGGATTCAAAATCATATTGATAACTCATTTATGTCTGAGATAAAGAGTTTTCTTCTATTTTCCAATAAGAACATTCCAAGAATACCACTTCAAATCTCTACATAATCGGTATTTATATAAAACTTATTTCACATGATTAAAAAACTACAGAAGAATCATGTTAATAAAGAAGTTCAATGAAATTTTTCACACCCAAATTACACAAAACTAGTAGAAAACTAGTTCTATAACTCCCTATCAAGTATCTGTGGCTTCCTTGAAAATGGTTTTACATCATTTAGCTCACCATCAAGAGGAGGAGGTGTCTTGGTTGGAACTATTCTTATATCCTTGATCACCATATGAGGATAAGGGCCTCTCTAACACCTAGTATGTGGACTGTAATACATTAGAGATTCCAAATAGTAGATCATTTCTCCTAGTTTGAACTTCCATGTGGGGTTCCCAAGGTTTCATTTTATAGTCAATGTGGAAGGTGGTTTTGGGAACACATAATTCATAAAAACACTTGGATCATTGTTTTTGGAATATATACATTTTTATATTTATTTTAAAACTACACAATTGTTTTCCAACCTCTTAACTATCTACACAAAAAATATTGAATAATTTCCAGGTCAAATGACATATATATGAATGAAACTCATCACACCACTTTTGACTTCGTGGAGATTTGATGGATTCGATATATTTATTTTATTATCCCTTTTAAAAAAATAATAGGGATTTTATTTTCTGCAAAAGAGTTGTATCCGAATGAATTTTGGAGCAGTTCACCAAATAATTGCGCAATTACAATCACAGATCAACTAAAGTGTCTCTTTGAGTCCACTAGTGTAACACCCCGAACCCTCTAGGATGGAGTCGGTGCATTACTTGTGATATTGGAATGTTTATAAGGAATGAAATCACAAAGAAACGATCAATTTAGTAGTCTAGAAGAAACTAGATACATAGATTTAACTCAAATTACATTGAAAAAAATGGTAACAAAAAAAACAATACATAACAAAAACTAAAAACTGCATCCAGGAACTCAAAAGAAGACCTTCTCTTCATCACCTATCGAAGGTAGACAATGAAAGGGGTGAGCTCAAATGCTTTTTACGGGTTACAAATAGTGGAATCATGAGTACAATAATAAGTGATTCACAAAAAAATCTGACATAATCAATATGGCATAGTGAATAAATGAGTAACTAATGCCATTTGTAAACTAAAAATGAAACTGCATCCATAGATTTTGTCATAGTGAAAATCACATGGATAATATTAATAATTGATAATGAATAAAGAGAATTATAATTAAATGTATGTCATTTATCTGGCATATGAAACCATAATATCATAATAATGGTTTTGTTCTATGGGTAGAAACCTGTCTTATTTTTGGAAACAAACTCGAAGGGTTATTCACCAAACTGTTTTGTCTCATTAGACCTACCGATGAATCAAGGGGCTATAGCGGGCCCCAACAGACACTGTATGTCCAAATCCTGATTTATAAATTTATTCAATATAAGATAAATATTCCCTTTCAATATCCGTATACAGAAGAGTATATAGATTCATCAATATTTCTATAATTAAAATAACTTTCCAAATAAACACAGTATGTAAAATGGTATACGGTTTAGAAAAAAAACATATCCATGAAATGAGATTATGGATATTTAATATAAATATAATTTCAAATGAAATCTGATCTCAAATGGGCAGTAGGTACACCACATAAGGATTATTTGGTGCACAATACAATGATAGTCACAACGAAAACGGAAGATGAGACAAAGTCCCTTACCACAATGTAATCGGTCGAACCGTTTGACCAGAATTTAATAACTATCATGTGAATAATTGAATAACATGAATTTAAATATAATAATGTTATTATATAAAAAAATGGATGTACACATATAATAAATATAAGGAATAATTGGTGAATAATGGAAATCTCACAGAAATGAAAGTGAGATGAGAAACCCCTTACCTTATGCTTGATTATGCTCTTCGTTTGTTTTAATGACCTGAATAATAAATTTTAGCTTCATTAAATAATATTTCCATAACCTCATATACATTTAATATATTTAGTATAACCTTATTAGGTTCATTCCTAGCCCTTTCTATGGGTTCATTTGGTTCAATTTTTATGTTTTGGAAGCATTTTCTCCCTAGATTTTCATGGTTCGTTGCTTGTTTCCATGACTGGAAGTTCATTTGAAACATGGTTAAACATAAAAAATTGTTAATACGTATTATTAAAGAAATTATGGATATATAAATGATCTTATAATTATTTTGGGTTATATACCATGATGATGATTCATTAGTTAAAACATTAATGATGTTCGTTTAGATCGTTTTAGTGGTTCTTTGATAATAACAACCTCATTTTGTTTTATAAATTAGAACCCTGAGTACCAAAGAATTACAGTACAATGGGTGATTCATAAAACAAATATTATAACCTAGTTTAACCATATAAATGGTTTCATGACCAGACTTGAAAGAATTAATGCGAATTGAAAACACATCGTCTACGATGTCGGTAATTCGACACGTCACGGATAATGTTTTTAATTCATTGAACAAGTGGGGGAAAGAAAAAGATTGATGATTAATTTCTCATGAAAATTGGAACATACATAATATACAATATTATGGATATTTCATTCCCCTTGGGTAAAAAGAGATGAAGAAATAATAAATAATGGTCTCAAGATAAAAGAATAATTTTCAAATCGTTTACAAAAATTCGGCAGCCTAACGGCTACGCAACATGGTTTTAGAAAATACTAAAAAGAGAGGGAAAACCGGTCACCTATCTAGAAATGAATAATAATATATATTATATCAAGAATAGGAAGAAATATCAGAACATGGTATGGAAACATGAATGACATACCACATAAAAGAGAACTTGAAAGGAAAAAAGAAAGAAATTGATAATTTTCTTACCTTGTGGAGTAACCCTTAGAACTTGATGGTTGGGACCTTAGTAACTTGAGAAAAACATTGGATGACTAATATGGAGGTATGGATGCAAAATCATCATTGAGGGAGAATTTGGAATGAATTAAATTAAGGGAAGAGTTGGTATTTATAGGAAAAGTGAGGGATTATTTTAATAATTTTCAAGGGACACCTCATGAGTGGTTTTTGAAAAACCATGGGATTACCCAGTGTATTTGGCCATTGTATAAGACACTCGGGAAACCTCGCATCTTATTTAACTATAAAAAAGTAGACGAGATTTATGACATCATTATTATATCATTAATGATGTCATTAGAACACCAAAACTAAAAACTGTATTTTTTACTATTCACTGAAAAATCAAATACTTCAGAAAATTTTCCAAAATTCACCATAACCATTAATCGACGTGTAGATTTAAAAAATAAAAATCATTTATAAAAAAAATTTTATATTATTAATTTAATTTTTTTAATAAAATCATAGTTAATTCGAAAAATAACAATCTTAATGTGGAACTAGTTATATTTCTCATTGAAAAACTAATTATGATCTCATTATCTTATTTCCTTAAGAAAATAAAATAATAATATTATTTATTATTCATAAGGGTATGTTACTATTCATAATAATATTCATATTACTATTCATATGGGTATGTTACTATTCACCCAATTAAAGTTTGTTCTACTAGACTCCAAATGACTTACTGAACACAACTCTATATGACAATTTTTCAAAATTCAAAACATAGAAGTGAGAAATTTATGTTTGTTGGATAGGTTTCAACTATCTCTTAAATAACTTAGTTTTGTTTCAAAGGAACACAGTAATGAATAGAATGTAACTCAGTGATGAATAAGGAAACATAACATAAAATGTTTTGGGTACTACATTATTCCATCCTTCGGAAAATTGCATCCTCGAAATTTACAAAATATTACCTAAAAAGATTCAGATATATATTTAACATAAGCTCCTTAGGTGCCCATGTTGTTTCCACAATCTTATGGTTCCTCTATAGAACCTTTTCCAGCTGAGTGGTCCAATTTCTAAATACTTGTTCTCTAGTATCAATAAAATTGATATTCTATTCACAATAAGAAAGATCTGGCTCGAGATCTACTTATTCATAAGTGAGTACATGTGTTGGGTCTGGCATGTAATTTCTTAACATTGACACGTGGAACACATTGTAAACTTTGGAGAGACCTGTTGGAATTTCCAAATGATATGCTACGACTCCAATTCGATCCATAATTTCAAAAGGTCCGATGTACTGGGGACTTAACTTTCCCTTCTTACAGAATCGTATAATACCCTTACATGGAGATACCTTTAAGAAAATGTGATCACTTTATTGAAACTCCAAATCCTTCCTTCGGTTATCTGCACAGATGTTTTGACTACATTGAGCTATTTGGATATGGTTTTGGATAATTTTCACATTTTCCATTGTTTCTTCAACAAGTTCTGGGCCCACATGTTTTGTTTCACCAACTTCATCCCAGCAAGTTGGTGTATGGAATCTCCTCCCATATAATGCTTAATATGGTGCCATCTGAATACTTGAATGGAATCTATTGTTGTAGGAAAATTCCACGAGAGGTAAATAATGATCCCACTTGACTTGAAATTCAAGTGAAAAAGACCTCAACATGACTTCCAATGTTTGAATAATCCATTCTGATTGTCCATTAGTTTGTGGGTGGTATGCAGTGCTCAATCAAAGATCAGTATCTAGGGCCTTCTGAAGACTTCTTCAGAATCTTGATGTAAAAAGTGGATCACGATCAGAAAAAGTCGATAGGGGTACTCCATGAAGTCTCACTACTTAATTAATATAGAGTCTTGCTAGACTTTCAAGTGGTAGATCTTCTCTTATAGCAAGAAAATGTGATGAATTGGTAAGACGATCAACAATGACCCATATTGCATCGTTCCTTCTAGGAGTCCTCGTTAGTCCCATGACAAAGTCCATCGTGATATTATCCAATTTCCACTAAGGTATTTGAATAGGATGCAATAATCCTCCAGGTTGTTGCCTTCCGGCTTTCACTTGTTGACAGACCATACATCTTGACACAAAATTAGCAATCTCCCTCTTCATATTGTCCCACCAAAAATTCTCCTTAAAATCTCTATACATCTTAGTGCTACTAGGTTGTATATAGAAATTGGAACTATGAGCGTCATCCAAAAATTCCCTTTTAAGATCAGGTATATTGAGAACACAAATTCTCTTCCCAAATCTCAAAATTCCATCTTCATATACTATGTCACTCAATCTCCCATCATTCATAGCTTTAATCTTCTTTTGAAACTCCTCGTCATCATCTTGAGAACTTTTTACCCTTTCTAGTAAATATGGTTTGTCAACCATTTAAAAAAGAAAATAAGTTTTACATTCCATGGTTATTCCCATATCCATCTTTAATAGATCTAGGAAAACAGGATCCCCTTCAACTCACATCTTTTTCAAAACTCCATGATCATTTCTTCTCAAAGAATCATCCACCTTATTTTCCTTCCTCATGTGGTATTTTATCGTGCAATCATAATCATTGAGTAGTTAAAGCCATCTCCTTTGCCTCATGTTGAGTTCTTTCTATGAGAAAATATACTTCAAACTCTTGTGATCAGTATAAATCTCACATTTTCACCATAGAGATAATGTCTCCATATCATCAAAGAAAAGATTACAGCAGCTAACTCAAGATCATGAGTAGGATAGTTTTTTTCATGAACTTTTAGCTGTCGTGATGCATAAGCAATAACCTTATCATTTTGAATAAGGAAATAACCAAGTCCTTTCTTTGAATCATCACTATAAATAACAAACCCGTCATTTCCAGATGGTAGAGTCAATATAGAAGCATTGACTAATATTAACTTCAGTTATTAGAAACATTCTTCACAATCTTTTGTCCAATCAAATTTAACCCCTTTACATGTGAGATTGGTCAGTAGATTAGGAAGGTGGACAAAATTTTGAACGAAATGTCGATAATAACCTGCTAAGACAATAAAATACCATAGCTCAGTTATATTTATTGGTGTGGGAAAATATTATATTTCTTTTTTCTTCATAGGATCAAATAGGATTCCATCCTTAGAGACAATTTGGCCGAGAAAAGAAACTGATGGAATCCAGAATTCACACTTGCTAAACTTCCCATATAATTCATTTCTTCTAAGAGTTCTTAGAATAACTCGCAAGTGAATCTCATGGTCTTCATATATTTTTGAGTATACGAGGATATTAACAATGAATATCACATTAATGTTATCAGGATATTCCTTGAAAACTCTATTCATTAAATCCATGAAAACAGATGGTGCATTTTCAGTCCAAAATGGATCATTGTAAACTCGTAATTTCAATACCGAGTTCGAAATGCTGTCTTCGAAATATCTTCCTTCCTCACACTCAGTTGATGATATTCAGATCGAAGGTCGATCTTTGAAAATTATTGGTCTCCATGAATTTGGTCAAATAAATCATCAATACGGGATATAGGATTCATGTTATTTATTGTAATATCATTGATTTCTCTGTAATCAATGCATAGCCTCATAGATCCATCTTTCTTCTTTACAAACAAGACTGGGGCTCCCCATGGAGAAACACTAGGTTGAATAAATCCTGTGTCACTCACATCTTCTAGTTATTTCTTCATCTCCACTAACTCCACAGTGGTCATTCTATATGGGGTCTTGGATATAGGTCTTTTACCAGGAATTAAGTCAATGGAAAACTCAATTTCCCGCTAAGGAGGATGTCTAGTTAAATCTTCTGGAACACATCAATGTATTCTTTCACTATATTCACATATTCAATTTGAAGATTTATTTCCTCACCCATAGATATTGGGTTCTCTTCCTCTCCAAGAGTTGTATTCAATAGACCTATTGGGGTGGGTCTAGATTAGAATCATATGGTGATGTCTCTACTCTAAAAATAAGAGATTCTATACCATTTTAAAAAATTGTAACTTCCTTTTCTTGCCATAAATCCTCGCATCATAATTTGAGAGCCAATACATACTAATACTTATATTAAATTCTATCATGGGTATGATGATAAGGCTAGAATCTAAATAATTTTTTGGTGTTTGGAGGGGGACTAGTCGACATACCTTTGTTGCAATGATACATACCATGGGAGTTTTGACTGAAAACTTCTTTCCTAAATCAAATTGGACATATCTAATTTTCTTAGTAAATTGAGAGGATATAAAAGAATGCGATGTTCTAGAATTAAATAAAGTGTTTGATATGTTTGAGGAAACAATTAAAGTACCTTCCACCATGTCACTAGGAACATCAACCTCCGTGGTTGTAATCACATAGGCTCTCCCTTTCTCTCTTTTATTTTTCTGAGGCATGTTTCCTTGGTGCTTAGGACACTCATTTCCATAGTGTCCCATCTCTCTGTAATTGTAGAACTGAACATAATTTAATTGTTTCTTCCCATTGAATTAATCAGATTGATTACCCTTTTCTCTAAAGTTATAGCATACTCCCTTTACATTCAAGCATTTCCCAAGATGATTCTTTCCACAATTCTCGCACAATGGGAAACTATTTGTTCCCTTTCTCTTCTTTGGTTCTTTTATTTTTCCTTTCTTATTAGAATACTACTTCTTATGTTGGTTTCCTTTGAAAAAATTTGATCTAACAAATTACTTCTCTGTTTTGATGGCACTTGATACAATATCATCATATAATGAAAATGATTGAGAAGCCAATTCCCTTCAAAGACTGGGCTTAAGAACATCAATGAAATGATCAATCATTGCAGCTGAGTCACGAACGTAATCCATGGAATACCTGGCTAGCCTTGTGAAGGTAGCCTCATACTCTGCAACACTGTCTTCTTTCCTTTGTTTCAAACCAAAGAATTTCGTCTTCATTTCAGTTCATTGCTCATGAGGGAAATTTTTATCGTAGAATATTTCCTTAAAAGTCTTCCATTCCATATCTTCAATTTCATCTTCCTCTGTGGTATTTTGAATCAGGGACCACCATTGATCAGCGTCTCCCTTAAGACAATATACCACTAGTACTACCTTTTCATATTCATTACATCATAACGCCGTGAATATAATTTCACGGGACTTGATCCATTTCTCAACTACCAATGGATTAGTTGTCCCATTGAAATATGGGGGCTTCTACAGCATGAAACAATCCCACACTGGTGTGGAATTGTTATTTGTTACAGCTTGAGTAAGTTGGCCCAATATATTCATGATCCGATCTGCTCCAACGTTGATTGTGTTGACTTGCTCTGTAGAGAGATCCCAACCATTCCCACGAGTATTGATTCCCTTTCTTCCATTAGACACCATTTCTAAATAATGGGATACACTATATTAGTTTATGAATCTCAAATAAAAAAAATCACTCAACATAGATTTAAATTCAATGCATAGCTAATCATATAAACATGGTTTCTATGGGGACAAATTTTCATTAAACTCCTTCATAATGGATTGTAAATAAAATATGAATTATCCTAATCATATCCCCTAGGAGTGTCATTACCAAGAGTGCATCAAGGCCCATTGTCGTTCACCAGTTCCCGTTTGAGTCTATCTCAAAGCGGGGTTTTCGGGTTTTACCCAATGATACATCTGTGCTCGAGCCGCCTCTACCTACTCGTATCCAGACAGGGACATATTGCTTAAAATATCCACATAATCTATTCCTTACCAAAATACCAGGATGTTATTGCATGTTAATCCTTAGATACTAACATAGGGGTTTGTTCCCTACGATATATTTCCTACTCTACTTTCCAAGTTTTCTTCCAAACTTCCTTTGATACCAACTGTAACACCCCAACCCCTCTAGGCTGAAGCCGGTGCATTACTTTTGATATTTTCATGGTTATAAGGAATGAAAATCCTGAAATAATGATCAGTTTATTAGTCTTGAAGAAACTAGATACATAGATGTAACTGAAATTACATTAAAAAAATGGTTATAAAAAACAATAGATAACAAAAACTAAAAAATGCATCTAAGAACCCAAAAGAAGAACTTCTCTTCATCACCTGTCGAAGGTAGACAATGAAATGGGTGAGCTCAAAAGCTCAGTAAGGGTTAAAAATAGTGGAAGAATTAGTACAATAATAAGTGATTCACAAACAATCTGACATAATCAATATGGCACAGTGAATAAATGAACAACTAATTCCATTAGTAAACTAAAAATGAAACTGCATCCATAGATTTTTTCATAGTGAAAATATCATGGATGATAATAATAATTGATAATGAATAAAGAGAATTATCATTAATAGGACTTCATGTATATGGAACCTGAAACATAATACCATAAGAATAGTTTTGTTCTATGTGTAGAAACCCGTCTGATTTTTGGAAACAAACTCGAAGGATTTATCGCCAAACTATTTTGTCTCATGAGACCTACCGATGCATCGAGGGGCTGTAGTAAGACCCACTCACCACTTTATGTCCAAATCATTCTTTGTACATTGATTATATACAAGATAATTATTCCCTTTAAATATCTATATAGAGTAGATTATAAGGATTCATAATTATTTCATTAATTAAAATAACTTTCAAAATAAATACCGAATGTAAAATGGTATAAGGTTTAGAAAAAAAACATATCCATGACATTAGATTTTGGATATTTAATATAAATATAATATCAAATGAAAATTTATCTCAAATGGGTAGTATGTTCACCACATAAGTATTATTAGGTGCACAATACGAAGATAGACACAACGAAAACAACAGCTGGGACAAAGTCCCTTACCACAATGTAATCGGTCAAACCGTATGACCAGAACATAATAACCATCAAGTGAATCATTGAATAACTTGAATATAAATAGAATCATGTTATTATATATAAAATGGAAGTACACATATACAAAATATAAGGAATAATTATCAAATAATGGAAATCTCATAGAAATGAAAGTGAGATGAGAAACCCCTTACCTTATGCTCGAGTGTGTTCTTCGTTTGTTTTAATGACCTGAATAATCAAATTTAGCTTTATTAACTAAAATTTACCGAACCTCATATACATGTAATTTATTTTTTATAACCTTATTAGGTTCATTCATGGCCCTTTCTCTGGGTTCATTTGGTTCAATTTTAATGTTTTGGAAGCATTTTCTCCCTTGATTTTCATGGTTCGTTACTTGTTTCTATGAATGGATGTTCATTTGAAACATGGTTAAACATAAAAAATTGTTAATAAATATTATTAGAGAAATTATGGAGATATAAATTATCTTATATTTATTTTGTGTTATATACCATGATGAATATTCGTTAGTTAAAATATTAATGATGTTCGTTTAGATCGTTTTAGTGGTTCTTTGATAATAACAACCACATTTTGTTTCATAAATTAGAACCATGAGTACCAAAGAATTACAGAACCATGGATGAATCATAAAAAAATATTATAACTAATTTAAACCATATAAATGGTTTCATGAACAGAAGTGATAGAAATAATTCGAATTGATTTCACATCGTCTACGATGTCAGAAATTCGACATGTCACAGACAATGTTTCTAATTCCTTGAACAAGAGGGGGAAAGAAGAAGATTGATGATGAATTTATCATGAACATTAGAAAATCCAAAATATAAAATATTATGAAGATTTAATTCCTATTGGGTATGAATATATGAAGAAATAATAAATAAATAACTCAAGATAAACAATAATTTTGAAATCGCTTACAAATATTCGGTAGCCTAACGGCTACGCAACATGGTTTTAGAAAATATTAAAAAGAGAGGGGAAAAGAGTCCGCTATCCAGAAATGAATCATAATATGTATTAGATCAATAATAAGAATAAAAATAAAAACATGGTACGGAAACTTTAAATATATACCACATAAAAGGGAATATGAAAGGAAAAAAGAAAGAAATTGAGAATTTTCTTACCTTGTAGAGTAACCCTTAGAACTTGAAGGTTTGGACCTTGGGAACTTGAAAAACCAATGTGAGAACTAATATGGAGGTATGGAGGCCAGAACTTCGTTGAAGTAGAATAGGTAATGAATTCAATGAAGGGAAGAGTTGGTATTTATAAGAAAAGTGAGGGATTATTTTAATAATTTTCATGGGACACCTCATGAGTGGTTTTAGCAAAACCGTGGGCTTGCCCATGGTATTTTCCAATGGTATAAGCCATTTGGGACACCTCACATATTATTTAACTATAAAAAATTCGAAAAAATTTATGACATCATTATTATATCATTAATGGTGTCATTAACACACTGAAACTAAAAACTGTATTTTTTTACTATTCACCGAAAAATAAACTATTTCAGAAAAATTCCCAAAATCCACACTAACCATTTATCGACGTGTAGATTTAAAAACTGAAATCCAATTTTCAAAAATAATTTTGTAAATATTATTAATTTAATTTTAAAATAAGGTTATAGTTAATTCGAAAAATAAAAATCTTAAAGTGCAACTAGTTTTATTTCTCATTGAAAAACTAATTAAGATCTCATTATCTTATTGACTTAAGAAAATAAAATAATATTATTATTTACAATTAATATTGGTCTTTTACTATGCATATTACTATTCATATGGGTATGTTACTATTCACCAAAAATCTAGTTTGTTTTGTCAGACTCCAAATTACTTACTGAACATAACTCTAGATCACCATTTTTTGAAATTCAAAACATAGAAGTGAAAAACTTTTGTTTAATGGCTAGGTTTTAAATATCTCTTAAATAACCTAGTGTTGTTTCAAAGGAACACAGTGATGAATAGAATGTCACTCAGTGGTGAAGAGAGAAACATAACATAAAATCTTTGGGGTACTACAACTAGTGTTTTTGGAATCTTTCTAATGTTTGCCCATTTTTCATCAACATTGTTTGGGATCTCCAAATAACCTGCAACTATAACGAATACATCCAAAAAATTTAATTTTTCATTTTTAACAGTGATTAATAGAAAATAATTAAAACAAATATGATGTGATTTTTTAATCATGTTTTTAATTTGTGATAAAATATAGGTTTAAAACACTTTTGAGGGTAAAATAAAATAGTGAATCATTGTGAAATCACTCCCATGAACCTAAACATTTTCAATCATGGGAAAAAAATTTCTAAAAACTATTCTTATTGATATTCCCATCATCACTATTATTTGGAATTCAATGAATATTTATTCCATGGTAGCAATGTTATAAATGAGAAAATCACACCGAGGTGTTATTCTCAATAATAATAGAAAAAAGCTATCTAATAACAGTTGGGTTTCATTCATATGTTTCTTCTTGAACTTGGAGTTCCTCCATTAGGGACTATTTAATAGCTTCTTGAAGTTTCTTTAGCCACTATCCATTGACAGTGATGGTTTTTCCGTCTTCATTTATACCATGAACATCACCAAATAGATAAACATTAGTAATAGTTTATAGACAAAAACAATGGGAACAAGGATTACATGGAAGAAACTCTATACATGTATTGTAATGGAGGATCTTCCTCCAAATGTGGAATTTATAATGACAGATGAGATAGTCATGGGTAGCTTTGGTGTTCTCATTATAAATTTGGGAGGTCTTATATAAATCAATATGCATTTCCACCAACTCGTGAATCATCAACTTCTTTTGAGAACATTAACAAGAATGATTAGAATTCCATAGTATAATGGCCGAGTAGACCTAGTTCTCCATTTCAATAGGGAGGTGAAAACTCTTTCTGAAAATAAGATGATAAGGTGGCATTGCAATAAGAGTTTTATAGGTAGAATGGTAATCCCATAATGAATAATTGAGTTTAAAACTCTAATATTTTCTTTCAGGTTGAAACATTTTTTTTCAAGAATCTATTTTACATATCTTTTTGACACCTCAGCTTCTCTATTGTTTTATGGGTGATATAAAATAGATACTCAATTCCTTAACTCATATCGATTACAAAGTTATTGCATTGTTTAGTTTTAGATATGAAAACCAATATCATTGATAGTGAACCTAGGTAATCTAATCCTACAGAAAATCAGGGTTCTAAAAAATTCCTCAACTATCTTGGAATCATCAGACCTCATGGATCAGTCCTCTAATCATTTTGACACATAATGAAATACCTAAAAAACATTATGTTTCCAAAATAAATGGAAGATGTTCTCATAATGCCAATGCCCAAAAAATATATAATGTAATGGAAGAACATGGTTTTTTTGGAAGTTCATATCTTTTAGATAAAATCATCCTTAATTGAGAGTGATGAAAAGATTTCTAGAAATCATGGGCACCAAAAAATAATGTTGTCCAAAAGGTACCGGATCATAGGACCTTACATACTCTCCATTGGCGATGTATATGTCTTCCAAAAGAAAGGGTGTGGAATTACCTAATGTAAGAATGAAAATCACTATCAGAAACAAAACACGTAAGGACATTAGCACTAAATGTGTGCTGAAAGTAGGGGTTATCCATAATATACAAACAAAACTCATGTTTTAGAAAACCATATTTGTTTTAATTGATTTAAGTAGTAATATATGATTCTACTTAATAATTTACAATTTTTTCTTACCTGGGAATATCATAGTTCACTCATAAAACCTTCCCATATGGAAACTTGTCATGTATGGGAATACAAGGGGATGAGTCAATCCTTGAGGATGGTAGTATCCTCTTGATATTTTCATCCCCCACACCATCTTCTAATTTTTTATCCCTGGTTTCACGATTAAATTCTTAAAGTATTAGAAACCATTAAATGAGATGTTGTTTGGATTCTATTTTCTTAAGAAGACACGGAAGGGATTTATGGTCCGGGAAATCAATTAATTTGGACCCTAAGATATATGAAATAACTTTATCCAAGTAAAACAATAACGTAATTTAATGAGTTTTCATTTGTAGTGTACTATTTATGGTTAGTGTCCAGTTTATGTGAGGCATAGGAAATTACATGTGGAGGTAGATCATCCTACCGGGATAAGATATAAAAACATAATAGATTGAGGTGTCACACTTGATCTCAAATTGAAAATCCCAAAGAGGTGGTTAGATTACTGAGGGTGATGTGAGACACCATTTCAAATTGTTATAAGATTCCTCATTTTCTTTATAAAATAAAAATTATAATTTTGTGTGGGGACTAATCAGGATAGGGGTAGATCAATCATTCTAAATTTAAGAATGAAATTATGGTAAAATGATTCATTACCAATAAAGGAACACATATGTAACACATTTTTTGGGAATGGTAGGGGATAAATTACATCCACTTTTCATTTACAAATTTGTTACAATCCCTAGAAATTACATTCCCAAGTACTATACCTTGTCACTCCATGAAATATAATTTTTCATAATTTAATACAAGGTTCAATTCTATGATGTGACATAAGAAAAATCCATGACTACTCAAACACTAATTAAAAGAGGATCCAAAAAAAGTGAAATCACTGATTAATACTTCCATGCAATCCTCTCGGTAATCCAAAAAATTACTAACCATGCATCACTAAAAACTAATTGTTTCCTTTCAAAAACTAAATGAAAACCTATTTTATGATAATGTGGAAATGGGGAAAGTGAATGTTGTATTTTCTTTGTACTTTAGGGAGATATAGATCTGAATGTATCCAAAATACCTATCAAAGAAACAGTAATTGGAGTTCCCTACATGCTTCTCTAGAATATGCTGAATAATCAACTATGGGAAATAGTTCCCCCCCTAGTGTGTTGGTTTAGTTGGTGATAGTATGTCTAGATATACAAGCTATTATGCACATGGGTTGGAACCAATTAATTGTTCTCATTTTTTATTATAGTAAGACATATTTTCATTGGAACTACCTACACTGGACTGACTAATTGTTTATCAGAGATGTGGTAAATGTTTCCAGTAATAAATAATTTTGTTACCACATTTTTAACAACATATAAGAGATTTGGGTTCATTCATCATTTGTCTATCCTCATTAGTTTATCCTTATCATTTCAAAATGTTTGATGTGTGGAATTTGATGGGATAATACTAGGAATGTCAGCAGGTGTCTATCCTAAAGATTGTTTATACTCCATCAAAAGTTCAAGCAGTCATAATTAGTGAAATAGAGGGGGTAAACAACAAATGATTATATGATTCTTGTTTCCATTTTTAGGATATGAATATTTCAAATTTTTTAGGAATTTGTTTAGGTTCCAATTCAAGGGAATTCTGATTGGTGAGAGTGAATATGAATGTAAGAGGTAACTGATATCATTTAACTAATCATTGGTAACATCACCAAATGAAGAATTTTATTTTACAAGCTTAACTTTATCAACAATGGTCATGGGATCCTTAGTGTTCATAAAATAATCAATTAAAAACATGCATGACTTTTTAATAAACTGGTAGAACATTCTATGAATGATTCATTTCCTAGAATATTTATAAATGATGAAAAATCATAAACTAAATTAGGGGAAAGAAGAGATGTTTTTTAGTTGAAGGGAGAAGGTTAATAAAATTATCTAAAAGTGAAAATGTTCATCTGATGTGTGCTTGATGAAATGAAGGTTGTTAATGTCAAAAATATTACCACAAATCTCCATAGATAATGTACCATTGTAGACATTAATTATGATTTTATAAATTTTCAAGAAAGGCTTCCCCAATATAATTAGGCAATGGCCATTAAACTTAACATATTTTATTTTAACCTCATCAAAATAAGTCAGACAAATTAAAATTTTCCCCACACAAGAACATCATATGACACACCAGTAGGGTGATCAGTACTATGGTTATGTATTTGCAATAAAATTACAATGAGATTCAATTCCCCAATATATAATGAGGATAAAATAGAAGGAGATATCACATTTATGGAGGAACAAAAATCAAGAATAGGATCAGAAAAAGAATATTTTCCAAAGGAAAATGGAACCAAGAATGTTTTCAGATTGTATAATTTGGTTGTAAATTATAGCTCTACCAATGTTGAGATGTTCCTCCCCAATCTGACCTTTTCATTGGTATGGAGTCACCTTCAGTGTGTAAACATCTCCTTCAAAAACATGGTGTATAATGAAATATTATTTACAAGATCAATCAATGGAGTATTAATCTTCAATTTAATAATGATATTCAATATTTCATTATAATTTTTTATTTTTATTTCTGGGTTGTTTTCCACTTTGGTTAAATGGAAGGGGAATGTTTGAGAAAGGGGGCTCATTGATAGACACACTCTTTATTGTTGTGGGATATTTCATAGGCTAGTGATTTTTCTCATTTGATTCATTTAATATGGTGGTAATGGAAGGTTCCTTACTAGGGGACGACCATATTTGAGAGGGAATTTGTATTTTAAGTTGATTTCTAATCTAAATGGTGATAGAACTAACATTTTAATTATCTATTGGTTTGACTAATGGTTGAGATAATAGTTTAATTAGCCCATGAGTTTGGATTTCCGCACCAAGTTGGGTTGGTGGTCTTACGGGTTTTAGGAATTTTATGGTTTTTCTGGTTATCCTTAGGAATGGGATAATATTTTTATCCATTTGTTTCATCATGTATTCTTGGAAAGTATCAGGTTTTGGTTGTGGTTGTGGGAAATTCATTTTTTGTGGTTGTGGATTTACGGGTGGTGTTGGTGGATGAATACTCTACCCCAATTTTTTCCATGGTTTTTGAGGTTGGTTAGAGTACCCCCCTTGAAAATAGGTTTGGTTTTAACTCCACCCAGGGCTAGATGAATAATAAGGTTCTTGACTAATGGGTTCATTATAGGGGAAGCATTAAAATATTTCCTCCCAAATCTTATATGTTTCTATCAGTTTTGGGAATTGGTCAAAATAGTAGGTGCGAGAAGAATAGATACTACAATGAATTGGAAGAGGTGATTGGGATTTCCCTTATGAAAGTGCATGTTATCAAAAATGGGTACCTGACTATTCAAACATCGTGTCCATTGCCTTATCGAATTAATTACTTTACACCTCATAGAAACATTGAATGGGTACACTAGACCATGAACCAAATTGATTTGTGTTCTATTCCATGATCTATATTAGGTTTATAATTGTAGTTGGGGTCATATATACTTGCACACCACCGGAAACTACATCAATAAAGTTTCCACCAATAGTCGTTTAACCATCATAAAAATATTTTATTTAAAATTGATCACTTAGTTGGTGGTGTGGGAAACTTGACATAACGCCTTTTTAACCTTTCCAAGTATTCAGGAAGTGTATCCCCTTGATATTGTCTTATCTATTGAATTTCATTACTTATTATTGTAGTTTGATAGGCTGGGAAGTATTTATCAAGAAAAATGTTTTCATGTGTTCTGAACCTCTAGCAAGGGAATTAACAAAATATAACCAATTATTTTTACTTTATTCTAATGAAAAATAATATTCCCAGGATTTACATTTTCTTAATCCACATTAGAAGGTTTTAATGGAGAACACACTCTATGAAATTCATTTTAAAGTCTTATGTGGGACTTCTCTAGAAAGTCTATGAAATCATGGCAATAATTGAATTGGACCGGATTGTAGTTAAATGTTTGGGGATTCACCTTGCATTTGAATATAATTTGGTTGGATATCAACATCATGAGAGGTTATTTAATTTTTTGTTATATTATTTTCATCCATGTTATACATATTATGTTTATTTTAGTGTTTTCTTCCATAAGAATATGGGTTTATAAAAGTCCCAATGTATAGTGTCCCCTCCGTCAAGGAGTTTTCTTATGTGTCTTGATGTTTCTAATATAGGATCCTCTCTGGTTCAGGTTTTAAAGATGAAAAATATATCATATTAGGTCACATCTTGCACAAAAACTACATAATAAATATTGTATACATCAACACAAAAATTAACTAATAAATTAAACCATTAAAAATAATTACAAAATAACTATATATTTATAAAAAGAACACACTAAAAAACAAATGATCTCCCCAGAAAAGGCACCAAAATTTGAATCTGTTCTCATGAAACATAAAAATAATTATATATTAATTTTTTTATAATCTAGTCTAGAACATAGATTGTATATCAAGGAGAATTGGAAGGTTAGACTGTGTATTTTTTTAAAAAATACTATAATATGGTGAGGTTTTGAATACATTATTAAAAAAATTTTCCTAGTAAAAGTGTTTAATAGTTAACAGTGGATGGCGGTGCTTTTAGAATTATGAGAGAAGTAGTTAATTTTCATTTCACTACACAACATTTTTTAGTTCAATTTTCTGAAAATTAAACATGGTTTAATGAAATCCATTGGTTAAGGGTTGTTAAGATATCGACCCCCCTTTTACCTCTCAAAATGATGCACACGGAACCAACCCCTAAAAACAAATCACGTTTTCATGGTTTGGACCTCAAACATAGAGTTATGTATTAAAAATCATACTGTTATCTCATTTATTTTTGATAGATATAGTATGTGTGTGTTGTCCAATTATAATATCCCAATATTCTCTCTAGAAATCTCAACCCAGGTAGTGTTGAGGTAAAAAGTAATTCACGTATTTAAACAAACAAATCATTAATGAAAAAAAATGATAAGGTATAATTGAAATGAAAATTTTCTCACTTTTTTTAGAAAACCAGTATAATTAAAAGTGTCAAAACTCCATCGTAAATATGTGTAGCTTCCCCAAAATGACCTTCCACCCTTCACCTCTCCATTTAGATGAGGAGGAGGCTAGGGATGAACTTCCCCTTCATCCTTGATCCCCGTATGAGGATAGGGGCCTCCAATACTTATAAGATGATGAGAGGACTCTTATAAGAATTTAATGTGGAATATATTTTCTCATTGTTCAAACTTACAAATTGGTTTCCTTAGGATAAATTTTATTGCAATGGTAGAAGGTGTTTTTGGGAATATAGATTTATTGAAACAAAATGTCCCATGGTTTTTATCAGTAAAACAATATTATATATATTATTACAAATCTAAAAACGTGTTTCGCCACCTATTTAATATATCCACAAAAAATTTGGAATCATATGGAGGTATACACCTCAATATATGGATGAAACAAAAAAACAACACTTTTGAATACATGCTGATTTGGTGGCTGGGACAGATTAGTTTGGTTTGTCCCTTTAATTAATGAATTGTGATTTGATGTCTTCATAAAAGTTTTATCCCAATGAATTATGGATCATATCACTAAATTCCATCCCAATTGATCATTCTGGTGAGCTTTATTGTTTGTTTGAGTACACTAGTGTTCTTGGAATCATGCACATTTTGGCCCATTTTTATACCTTAGTTTGAGCCCTCCAACTATAATGTAAAAATATAAAAATGTAAAATTTACCTTTTTAACAGTGATTAAAAAATAGAATCTAACATGATGAGAGTTTTGTTATTAATATTTGATATTATGATAAAAAATAATTTTAAAATAGTAGTGTATGGATTAAATAAACCAGTGAATCATGGTACAATCACCACTTATACCAACACTAACAATTTATTGTTTTAGGAGATTCCCCCTGGAGAAAACATCCTACATACTCCTCTATGACAAGGATTTGGGGAATTCCTATGTATCCATGACAATAATCACTACCTATGAGATTCCTTAGAGGGCTTCCACTAGGCCACATTAATTCCACCAACGACTGGTCATTCAGGCCAAGGAACCAGTGGACTGTTCCACTACTCCTCCATCCTCGGTCTGAAAAACTAGATGCCAATGTCGAGCACAAGATCAGGAGTATGCCCTTTATGGAAATCATATTCCACTAATTAAATGGCCCCCATCACTGCCTTCATACTCCACAAGATCCCTGGTAACGCAATATAGGGACTCCTCAATGCTTAGTTTTTTGTCAAGCCCACAACCACCAAACTAGTGGGTTGTGTTGACCCTGTCAACCATTAAAATCCCCAAAAGTTATCATAGACAAGTCTGTGATGAATAGACCTAGCAGGAAGGCCCTCCTTATAAAATATCTATCCATAGTGGCATTTTTCACTACTCCTGTAACAAATAAAGAGGTCCTCCCCATGTTCCCAGCATTAAAAAAGCTGAGCCCCCTTCCAGATTGACATCTAGTGTGGAGGTCCTACCCATTCATTCAGTACGATATATGAAGGTCCTCTAAATGTCACCAGCCAACCATGCAATGGTCCTCATCATGTTGTTCCCAAATCCAGTGGTAGTCCCCCATGATCTATCACCATGAAAAGTATAGGTCTAAATTGCTCCATAAATGATCTGTAGGGAGGTCCTCCCCATACTATCACTAGTCAACGCAAAGTTCATCCATATACCGAGGTCGACCAGTGATAATATCATCCTCACTCCTCAACCCCACTATGTGGAGGTACTCCCCACTATAATAACAACATACATATAAGTCATTCCCATGTTCTCATCGACCAAAGCAGTGGCTCTCCATGCTATGCAAGCATCTAGAGTTGAGGCCCTCCCCACTATCACAACAGTCCAACCGGAGTTTTTACCCACATTAATAGAAAATAATTCATAGGTACGCCCCATTTCCTAGCTATCTCTAGTGGAGGTCATACCCACTATAGTTCCAACCAACATAGAGGTCCTCCCCGTGATGAAGAGCTTCCCTACACTAAAGATCTATCTATGTGAAAAAGTAAAAAACAATTTCCATCAAAGGAAAAACTATGGTAAAAGGAAATTAATTTTCAATAATATTCTCTTAAAATATTTTAATGCCTAATTTGACTCGATATTAGTGCCTTGAACCAATTATTTTTTATATCAGAGTTAGGGGAAGGAGCTAAGCGGGTGAGTCTCTCCATCTCAGATGGTGAGGTCCAAAATCTTCTGAAGTCCCTTTGTAGGTATATAGAGGTGGTTGATGGCCTGGATACCATCCACGGTCTAGAGGTGAAATCATATGTGTCATCTACAACATCATTCACGATGTCTATACTAGATCACATAGAGTTATTTTGGGATATGATAGACAAAAATAAATCAATAGAACCCCAGATGATTGTCGATACCCACACACATGAGGTCATGGTTATAACACAGTCCTATAGGGACATGATGATGCATTCAGAAATGGCCCAGAGAGATGATACAACATGCAAGATTCGGTCAAATCCTACTTTTGATTCTCTGATATCCATTCGACTATCGCATCACATCACAGTAGTGTCTCCACTAGTACCTCTAATAGTACTGATTAAGAATCTAATAACCAGGTGTATGTCCTACTTTTAAAAATGGAAGCATAGGGACACTCTTTTGTTGGATCACCTAACAAATGTGTTCTGTATGAATGTGGATCCCAACATTAAAATTCTAGATTCCCTCGCTCAGTACATGGTTGAGTGCTTTCACTGGACCATCTGGGTGTTGCATGTTTCTCTCAGTGACTGGAAGTTTTTCAACCCAAAAATTTGGAATCTAATTAATGAGACCTACTAAAAATTTTGTAGGGTTGAGTTAGTAGAAAATCTAGTGGCATAGCATCCTGCATCATTCGGTTACCATAATAACCTTCAATAATGATTCATCCATATCTACACCATGCTGCATAGACTCCTTAATGAAGGGTCCCCACATGTGTAGATCCATGGTTTCAAAAAGTAAGACACCATACACTTTAGTCCCATCATATCAAAGCCTGATTCTACAATTGATATTCATTAAACACCCCCAAGGTTTCATTAGGGTGAATATGGATGACCTCACATCGCCCAATGTTGGGGAAAATAGCGTAAGATCCAATGAAAAGGACCAGCCAAATAGGGTAGCACAATATTAGGTTGACCATCGCACATGTGTCCTCCCTTGACTAAAAATTACGACAATTGTCCTGGGAGAACCATCCTCATCAATTCCCTCTAACCAGAATCTCAATAAGGGTAAGGGACATCTCAATCCATCAGATCTTCCTTATCTTATAGAAAAGACGTAGGTTTATTCCTATATAGTGGCCATGTGATATAAGATTGAAAATGAGAAACAGATCATCATTGAGCTCCTACATGAATGATGTTTAGATTGTGGATCCCCTTGACTGGATCATGTTCTTACTCCATTAGGATAACAGGGGCATCCATAAGTCATTCTTGGCCAGTGATGCCCATTTGAGGTTAGTGATCCCATCAATCTTGATAGGTTCAAGAGAAGGGTTTATGAAAAGTGAAAAATGATTGTGTCACTAAACCTACCAAAACATTATGAGAACCTCCCTTCGGTCCGAGATCAAGATAATCCATATGGTGGTCTACATGTATCTTCACGAGCTAGAAATATGACATATCATGATTAAGAACTAGTCAATGACCTGGTGTTCAATAATCCTAAACATGATAGGAACCCCCACTAGTAATATCTTCTAGCTTCTCTGTCACGAACCAGGCTAGGTCATCATCCGACCCGACACCCGACCTGGTCCGTGACAAGGCCTGATGGGCGTTCCCAATCCCCACGGGCTGGCAGCTAGTGCCCGACATCAAAATAAACCAATTTTGAATGATTTTGGACCATAACAAGGATGAATAAACATAAACTAAAAATTAGATAAATAAAGGGAAAGAAGACCAAACAACTTGGCAGCGGAAAAAGGAATTAAAGAAGTGAAATTACATACCTCAAGTCACCCCATGGGTCAACATAGAACATAAACCACACTCCCTCCCAAAAGCAACCCAAGGATGAAACCTGCAACTGAAAATTAGAGTAGGCATGATCACAAAGATGCTCCATAGAAATTCCAAAATATAACAACGTCCTATGCCCCCACCTTTAGTAAGAAATCCAATTATGCCAGTTTTCAAATAAGGTATAAAAAATTAATGTTTCAACTTTTCAAATTCAAGTAATGATTTTGCATTATCAAGTAAAGCATTTTACTCCCACAACATTTTCAAAATAGGTTTCAAGCTTGTATTAACATTTCAAAAAGAAAAGAAATCAGTTTGGATTAGAATATGGTTTTCACAAACAAGACATCAAGTATGAAACAACTATAAAGATAGTTACACTGCTATCAGCATGTCACAAATGAGCACCATGGGTAATCCCCATTGGTATCTTGAACAAGTGGGAACCTAGAGACCTCGTACCTCAGTGAAACGTGTCTTAGAAGACCACGACCCTCAGAAAATGTGGCTTAGAAGACCACAACACTCAGAAAACATGGCTTAAAAGACCACGACCCTCATAAATTCATATGTTTCATTAGTGTTGTTGTGTCAATACTTCTAGACAAACCGGGATGAAACCCTGCTGTGTCATCTAGCTTACAAGTCCTGGTCACCCACCTAGATACACGGGTTTCCCATTGTGCTCTATTTCAAGTGGTGGTGAGTTTTTCTTTATCATGAAAACATATATGAACATAACATTTTCTTTATCAAAAACTCATTCAACCTCTCACCACTGTTCTCCCTTCTTAAGTGCATTCCCCCTCTTTCACGTCACTCAATTCATAAACTTTAATGTTAGGCACATCATAACACTTTCAACATACAAATAATTTTCTAAAACCAAGGGGGCGTGCCTCAAGAGGGGTTTTTCTTTTTCATAAAACATTCTTAAGGTTCCAAATGTTCTTTATTACATAAATGGAATACTTTTTACAATTAATCGGCCAAAAGTCCAAACACCTTTGGAAATACAGATTACCAATCCAAAACCACTTAGGAAATCAATTTTTTAGGAAAAGGTCACATAAGACAGATAGCATTAAAAATACATTTCAATTTCTAAAAAAAAGGAATAATAATTTCTAGAAACCATAACCTGATTTCATGGCATGTGTATATAGCGTAAATGTAAAACATATTTTTCAAACAAGCAAAAAATTATGAATCTCAAATTAAAGGCATAGGTATAGAGGACCTACCTCAAACTTGTCGCTATTTGTCGATGGCCACTCGAACCGACATTTGGTGCATACACGCACATGCATTTATACATATATATATATACACACCCCTAGCTTCATTTCACATATTCCTCATGCCATGAGGTAATATGTACAAAGAGGGAATATATATATATGCCTTACCCTATGCATGTACATGTAGGATGCCTTGACACGCGCGACCCAAATCCAACGAAGCAAGTCCCAACGCACTACACATATAATTTAATAAAACAACTATGCAATTTATTGAACACTTCAAAGTAAGCGATAAAAAAAGAATCACACCAAAAAACACTATTTAATCCCAAAACGTACAATAAACCATTTGAAAATACATTTCACACTACTTATATAACTCATAAAACTCATTTAATATAATAAAAGAAAATCACATGATCATTTTAACCATTCCAAAAGCCCTTTTCAAATATTCACATAAACCAGAACCATTTCCAAAACATGTATTCTATTGTTTAAACCATTTAAAATTTACATTTAGAAATACAAGACAACTCAAACATGCCAAATTATGCATTTCTATTTAAAAACCTACACCCAAACCCATTTTAACCATAAGTGCCTTTGAAAACATGATTCGCACCACTTGAAAAACTACATAAACCATTTTTATAGTTTATAAAACACCTAAAAGTGGAAAAACATGGTTTTACACAAAATGTATACACAAATTCACATTGAGAAACCAATTCCAACCCAAACGCATATCAAATTCCTTCAAAAACTAGTTTCACATCACTTGTAAAATGAAATATGTAATTTGAATAATTTATAAAACATTACCAAGGTGCACACCAAGGTTTAACACATGTACTATACCCAAATTCCCAAAAAAAGTCACCTTAAAATTAAAAACATGTTTCATTTTTATCAAATACCAGCTTCGCACCACGCGCAAAAGTAAACGAACATGTCAAATTAATTAAAAAACATAAACTCAATATGAACAATTATTTGCATGTGAAACCACCAAATTTAAAGTGGGAAAATCTATTTAAAAATAAACAAAAGCATAATAAAACTTTCCTAAAACTAGTTTCTCATCATGCAATTCACCCAATTGAACCCCAAAATGACTAGTGGAACCAAAATTATCAATAATCAACCCTAAGCAGTATTACCAAACATTGAATACAAACACACACTCAAAAACATCTTTTATGTATAAACGCACACCAAAAAACATACTAAAATATAATATTCAACCATTTTATGATCTAATAAAGAAAACACCATAGTTTTAAAACAAAACCAAACATTACCGAAAGCATTTATATTCAAAACAGACCTCATTTAACACAAGCATTCCATATAAAAATCAAGAACAAAATAATCAATTGAAAAAACAACTTTCGCACCCAAAATTTTTTTCGACAACTCAAAAATCACAAAACTTCTAATGTAAAATTAAACCACATAGAAGAAATTGAATCATCATCACCTGAAGACCATGGTGAACCCACTGCCCTTGATGGAAGTGGTTAAAACCGGCCTTGATGGAGCCTGATAGAACCTAAAAAACAAGATTCAATCAAAATCAGAACACCAAAAACATTAGTGTTTGGACAAAATTCAGTAAGGCGACATGATACCACAAATAGACTGGGAATGGAAGGGGAAGAGGGAAGAAACCCATACCATGAAAGATCAAACCAAAATCTGATGGAAAACCGGATGAAATCCAGGCCGAAGAGGGAGCTCGGGAGGTAGCTTCGCGAGAAAAAATGGCTCGAAAAGAGTGGTGGTGCACAGGTCCGAGATAGAGGGAGAGTGGGTCACTAGTGGTGTCTCTCCAGAGGGAGGTTGTGGGAGGGAGAGCATTCAAAGGGAGGGAGATGCGCTGGAGAGCCCTCGGCCGGTGCAGGGGTCATGCAGGCGGCACGATACAAGGATAGGGGACATCATGAGAGCACCCACATCAAGGGGTTTGGTGACACACTGTAGCATCAATACCACTTATTCTATTTGTGGGGACCCATGTTTTTAACCTTATAATAGTATGATGAATCAAATTTCCAATGATTCATTCATACATTGTAAGGTAATGCATTCGTTTGGTACATCAAGTTACCCATTGGGACTATCACTGGTTGGGATTACCTATTTAGGAACATTACATACCCGTTCATCTCCACTAAATAGAAATAAAAGTATTATAGAAATCTTATACTGAAAATAACTACTATACTATCAAATCAAATACTTCATCATAATGTTTGAATGCCTTACATAATCACTCGACATGCCACTAACTCAAGAGAATTTGTTGATGATGTGTATATGGAATGTCATGAATGAACTAGTTCCCACCCTCATCACTCTGAATTTCCTAGGAGGATTTTGGGATTATTTCTAAAAAGGATCATTTCTTAGTGGAATCCTTATAACATGCTATGCAGGAATGTCACATTCCTCTCCTGTCTCCATCTAAAAAAGCTTCCAAGGAAGCAAAACCCGCCACAGTACAGTTAGGGGTCCCCAAGATGTTAGAGTTGTTACGCACATATAATTTCTAGTAACATTCTATTAGAGGAAAGAATCATAAAAAAACAGCCTCGCCATGTTTAAAATTAGTAGGAACCTCCCTATCATGCACCACTACCCAGAAAATTAAATATTGATCTAGTCCCTCATCAGCCACCAGCCCCATGTTATGTCCCAAGTCCCAAATATCCTTTTTCCAAAATCAGACATCAAACATAATCCTTCCAAGAGTCTGAGGATCCCAATTATTTCCATAGTTCTCTAAAACAATAGATTCAAAATATGACAGAATAAAGAAATCCCCTTGAGTATATTCTTAGTGATAAACTTTACCACTTCCATTAACATATGATACTTGGATATACCATTGTTTCTTCTAGAAATGGGGCTGACCTTGTTTGTTTAATATTCAAACTTTCCAATCGGTTTCTAACGGGTTTATTAGAACAACGGGAAACATCCAATAATTCTATATCCATTTGGACCTACCTTCCAACGGTAGGTTCTCATTAGTTATGGACTGATGAGGCTTAAGAATTTCCATTGGTCGAGGGGATGGGAATTCAGACTCATCACACCTTTTTTGGGGGAATTATTATCTACTCTGGGACTCTATTTAAATATTTGAGTTATGTTTATCAATCCTTTTTAATTTAACAAGCATTAAAATGAGTTTTCCCTATAGATCTTGTAATCAAGGATTGATATGTAGGATATTTTGAGAATCTTTTGTATGTATTTGAGGTTCTTCAACAATAGAGAATCATCTATATGAATTAGTGATTCTTAATCCATGGTATCCTTCCATACATTATATATAATTCCCCTGATCATTATGATGACCATACTGATTTTAAAGCCACTCAGTGGGGCACTTGACGATTAATGTCATTCTGAAAGACATGGTTATTTTAGAGTTGGGATCGTACCCACAAATGGGCTATATATGTACTCTTATTAGAAAAGGAATCAAAACCCATGTAGTTCGAGTGGAAAAGTATGGGGTTTGTGCATGATTGATGGCTCAAAGATAGATTTCATAATTAATTTTAAACTCTATGCACACATGAGTCTTTCTCGGTGTGAGAAACAAGAGGTATCAGTAAAACCTGACGATTGTGCCAAGAAGGATGCAGTTGTAAGAAATGATATGGGGCTTACGTATGAATGACAACACAAGATATATGAGGATCGAGATTTACAGTAGGGAAGAAATTCGAGAACAAGGTCTATAAAGGTATATGTGCTTTATGGAGATTTTAATACTTAACATAGGGCTTAATCACGAAAATGATTCCCGGGTTAAGTAAAATTATGACTGGGGCTTACTTATGAATAGGGGGCCCAGGTTAAGGAGACTTGAGACTTGGGGATTACTATTGAGAAGAAGACCCAAACCTGAAACATGAGGCTTAATCCTAAGGAGGATTCCCATGAATAGGGATCTTGAGGCTTACTCCTAATGTGGATACCCGGATTAAAGATCATCTCATCTTAAAGGATGAGGTTTAATGAATGAAAAATCAAACCATAGTGATATAATTCTATGTAAATCACGAGGTTTAGAGAGATGTTCCACAGAATTCCTTTCAAATAAGGATGAAAACAAGTGAATCATTCCATAAATGAATTTGTAGAGGGTTTTGAAGGATAAATATTGAAGAGGATAGATGAATTTGGGGAAAGTAAGTTAATTGGAAGGAGGCGCACAAGTATTGTTCTATCGCTCAAGTCCTGTTCGCGCATGTATACTTTCACGACATGAGTTCACTTGGGAGAAGAAGAACCTTTTGGGTAATACTTGGGTGAGACTTGGATCATGCCTTTAATATTATCCCTAGATGCTCTCAGAAGGACGGCGCACAAATTTCCTTGAGTGGGAAAGGCGACGCACAAGTGTCTTCATTTCCCTTAAGGGTTAGACACTTAGGTGCGCAAGTATTGATGAGTTTCAACACTTAGGCCTTATTATTCCTCTTTAGAACTTCCATTATAGGTAAATAATTACCTTAAAAGTGTTCGGAAGACTTCAGACGGAAACTTGGTCGACCAAAGCTTGAATCTGAGTTTCTGATTTTTCATCCTTGAAATGGGGGTCCCACATTGGGTATTTATAGGCCTTCTGAGGTTAGGGTGATTTTCAATTAGGGATTACAAGTGACTTGCACGCCACAAATATGGTGTGCAAGTAACTTTCAAGCCCAAGGATGGCACGCAGGTAAACTTGCACGCCTAAATGCCTTTGAAACTTTTTGATGAATCTTCTCTCTTGTTTGCTCGAGGTATTCCCCTTAGTCAATCTTTGGACTATGTGACATAAAGGAGCTTCAAAAAAACTCTCCCCTCAGAGTTGGATCTGAAAAATGAAAGAGGATTTGACTCTGAGGTAAAGGATAAAACAAAGGATTTTGGGCTCGTAGGGTTTGAGCGCCCAAGTAGCGGCGCGCAGGTGCGAGCCATGTAGGGTACAGTGTGCAGGTAAACTACTTCACCTATAAATATATGGAACCAATTTGTGCAAAGGACCCGACTTTGAATGCTTTTGATATCTCGGTGTGCAAGTAGCTCTCGTCGCACAGGTGCTGCTGTCTGCAGTTTATTTCTTCTTCTAAATTGTGTTGCGCTTCTACAGTCGCATTTGGACTTGTGCGGTGACACCTGCACACCCATACTTGCACGACCGTCTTAAAATTGCTCGCCAAGATCTAGGCTTGCGCTCCATAATGACTTAGCCATTTTTGAGTTTTTCTTCCCAAATTTTAGGAAAAATCAACTTTATTATAAGTTAATTATCTGATGTTTGTGCAGATTCAATTTCTCCCAAAAGAATTGGAATGGCTGATGAGCTAGCCAGATAGCAGATTGATGAGATGATGAACATCGTTGGCCATGATTACTATGATATCTGCGAATGCACTCTCCTAGATTTGGCCATGTACATGAAAAAGTAACATGTTAATTTCCCACATAGAATCCAACTGCCTCTATATGGCCATGGTCATCTGCAAGGAGTCAACATTCCAGAGAAAAAAAACTATCTCTCGCATTCTTGGTTTCAGACATACACCAATTTTTCTTCATCAAATGTCTCAGTTGAAGGATCATTCGTAAATGCTGGAAAAGTGGAGAAGGCATTTATAATGAATCATAGACCATGTGCTCCAGATATGAAACCACAAAATCTTGAGCTGCAGTCTCATTGTTATCCATCAATCTTCAAAGATTCTCTGATGGATCAATCCTAGGGATGGAAAAAAAATCTAGGATTTCTGTCCCGAAGGAGGTGTGAAGCCGACTTGGACATGGGCATATTGGGTATGAAAAACCTATGCAGAGTTTGTTGAGGATCTGAAAGGATCTGCAATATATGAAGCTGTCTGGGCTGGGCAGACATATGTCAACAGGAATGATGACATTGTGCCAGAGCTAATCAGCAGTTGGAGACCAGAAACCAATTCTTTTCATCTAACTCATGGAGAAGTAGGTATCAGTTTGTGGGATGTCTACAAGATATCGGAGGCTCCAATTTTAGGCGATATGTATGATGAATTCATCCCTCCCAAGTTGACATGGAATGATTCATAGAAGACTCTGAATATGGCTCGAGAATTATTGAAAATTTTCCACAAGATCAAGAATTCAAAGACCTCAAAAACTCATTCTACAAAGGATATTCATCCAGATCAGTGGATGGATGTATTTATTACTATGAAGAAGGATAAGGGGCCCACCTGTACTCGTCATACTACCTTCCCTAGAACAATGAAGAGGGGTGCTCTTGCCACATTCTTGCTGACCCTGGTAGCAGGATAATTATAAAAGTGGGAGTATGGAGTGGATAAGATAATCCCAAAAAAGACCCATCTGGCAGGATTCTTATCCTTGTGGCTCAATGTTTATCTTCTACCAGTTAGGGATTCAAAGGGATGTGTTAGGCCATGGACCTTCGTTTTTGAAACCAAGTTGGCTGATAGGAAAATGGTTGGGTAGGCCACCCCCATTTTGGCGATGATTCAGAGGATCTTACTACATGTATTTACGGGTAATATTCCTTTGAGAATAGTGGGACCGTTATAAGTTTTGTGGGTATGGATCGCCACTAATTTCAGGACATATGTTGTACAGAGCTGAGTACAGGTTCCTAGAAGTTCATTCACGCCATTAGTACAGGCATATTCTGGAATCATTCTGTTATCCCTCAACTCATATGATACGAAGTTGAGGCTGAGAATGTTCAAGGAATTCCATTACATTCATTATGGAAACCCAACAACTGGGTGGTTTGTTGATGATGGAATAACAAGCCTGGAATTGAGGTCATTCATGCTGGCTTGCATAGATGGTGTATTGGCCAATATAATTGACGGAGAGATTATATTCGAGGACTATGCTCCCTATAGATTTGCATGCCAATTCAAGTGTATGCAGCAGATTGTTGTATCCCGTCTTGTGCATGTCCGGTCAGAGCAGCATCCAATGGTTTCATGATAACTTTGGTTGCTGATAGCTATAGAAAATATCGGGTTAGTGTTTGATCTACCAGCCGCTGGAGCGATGAGTAACTTGACTACATGGTATGCCGAGAACTGGGTTGCATCATACCTTGAATGGGTACTGAATCATCTCGTTCCTAGAGTGGGGAAAAATAAGAGAACTGTCGAGAAATAAACCCTTCGTCTGGAAGGTGAATCTTCCACACCAAGAGCTGATTCACTGGGTTCCTCACCCAAGGTTGATTCTCCAGATTCCTAGGATGGGGATGATGAGGCACGACATGTGTCAAAGCGGCATCCTTCCATATATAATACTCCTTCCAGAATTAAGAGACCTACAACATCGACTCCTAGTGAGTTATGTCATTGAGGCAATTTAATCACTATTACATTATAGAGCAACAAGTTCTATTTTCTTATCCTTTATCTGTGATTGCAGGATATGGGAAGAAGTTGATGTCCAAGATTGTAGGACCCTACTCGCATCCTTCTGGTATACTTGCTGAATATATAGAACTAGAGGATCTCTAGACATGGCGAAGCTTATATTGCGATGCTGAAACCTCCTGGATGGACCTATGTGAAGGGTTACACATTCCTGGATTATGGAATCATCGGGCTTCTACTGATATCCGTTTCAAGGATAGCGCCGATGAAGTACGAGATTACATTAGAGAACTGAAGATGATCATATATTCCACTGATTATTCCATTCCTATCACCATGTGGGTGAAGAAAATGATGGATTGTGGCACCACTAAGGGGATCGGTGCTTCTATGGTTGAGGAGTGGCCTAATTACGTGGCTCCTGAAGATGTATGTCTCTTTCATTATTTTATTTGAAACTTGATTCCAGTTAAAGCTTAGTTACTCACGGAAATTACTTTCTTCATTCTTTATCTTATAAAGAAAGGAAATTCTGAGGTTCCTTTTCCACAGTATAGCCCTGGTGGCACTGCCATCCGAGCTACTAAATCTCCTCGTGAGCTGGGTGAGGTATCTCTGTGCCGGAAAGCCATGGACGAGGAGTTAGAAAGGGCTTTTCAATCTCCAATACCTGTATTTTGAGATGATGATGTCAACACACCCAAAAATCCAAATAATCAAAGACATCGAAGGATGAAATCCACATCTAAATGATTTATCAGTAGTGTTAAGTCCTTTGGATAGTAATAAATCTCAACTCATGAAATGATTGCTCATACTTATTGGGATTGTAGGGGCATCATCAATTTCTCCCTTAAGGAAGAGGAATGACCCTCCTCTGAGGACAACGGATGGTGCTGGTGAATAATAACAAATTTAGGCTGACTTGGCTGCTCCTGAAGAAGAGCCACTGTTTGTTCCCATTACTGCTCCTGCTACTACTACAAGAAGAGAAGAGCCTATTTATGGTAATTTAACAGATTTTGGATGTGATTGTTATCCTTCATCCTGTTAAATATTTCTTATTATATCTCTGATCATAATTGGTTGAAATGTGCAGTTCCTTCTGAGCAAGATGTTGAACTACCAATTCCTGAAGCGGATAGAGACAACCCTATTATTGCAGAGACGCTAGCTCAAGTGGATCTTTACCTGGAAGAGCTTCCTGAAACCCATCCTGAAAATCTTGTTGAAGCTAGGAATGATGGGGATGAGCCTTCTCATGCTGCTAATCTACCATTGGGAAAGAGATAATAATATTTGTGGCTGCACTTAATTTGAAAGAAAACTTAATCAACTTTTATTATCCTTTGAAACTAACTATAACTTTCAATTGACTATGCAAGGATGTCAATTTCAGCAGTTAGATCTGGTGGTGAAGGCTCAGCCTCCGCCACAACAGGAATAGAATGTGAAGTAACAAGGGTCAGGGGGGAAGGAGTAGAAAAGGTCACTTCTCTATGTGAATTAATCCCAAACTACATTCCCCCATTTGATAGTGATGCTGAATCAAACCTAGAGGTACAAAAGGAACTCCAGTTTTCACGTCTCAAGTCATTACATAACATAAGGAATATCATATCTGAAGTGCCTCTATAAGAGTTGTCTGCAATTATCTCGTGACTGTCATCCCTGTTTGTCATTTTGGGACTTAGCGGTTTTGGATATCAAGAGATCCATACCGCGGTGAAACAAGTCATTTTAAGGAGGGATCGGGAGCAAAGGTATCATCACAACTTGGCCAGAGTGAAGTTGTTGACCAATATCAGTGAATTTGAGGCTGTGATGTCTCGAGACGAGGCTGATCATGCGGCCAAGTTGAAGGAGTTGAATCAAAAGATCAATGAGAAAGTTGTCCAGTAGATGCACCTTCAGCAACAGTTAGATGTCATTACTAGGGAACTTGAGTAGTTTAACAATTCACTAGAAGGAGTTCAAATGAATGGTATGAAAGCCATCGTAGATGCCAAGAAATCACTCCATCAATCTGAAAAGAGTGAAGCTGATCGAGTGCATGAACTTCAAGTGGTTGCTGATGAAGTTCGGGATGCCATAAATCAAATGACGAGTTATATTGAAAGCCTCTTGTAATTCTTGGTAAAGAGAAGAGACTCCAGTCTATGGATGTCCTTCTAACCCATGTACAACGGTGAAAATCACTTTCATATTCAATCATTTGGGCCCGAATTCTTTTTCTACCTGCTTTAAATTTTTAACTAATCGAATGGGCCTAGTAAGAATAGTTTTATTTTTTTCTAGGATTATAAAAATAACTCTAAAAACATTACATTTTTTAATTTCTCAATATTACATAAATCATACGAAATGTATGTTTATTGACATGGGACTTGAATTTTGTTCAGAGTTCTTATGTATTTTGTCGGTATCTTAAAGTCATGCACGTCAGACTTAAAAAGGCTAATGTTTAAGGTCGAATAACTTTGACCGAATGGATTAAAATTGATAGAATTCCTTAATAATTTATCTGAAAACATATTACCATATTCAAGTATGGGGGGAAACATGTAAACTATGACTTAATAAATTTTCAATCTGAGGATTGATATGAAAATGAGTTTAAAGGCATTAGAAGAAGTATTTCCTAATATTGAAGTTACCACTATTTAACAAACCCATTAGGGGAGGGCCACTTAAGGGGATTGGTTGCATAGTCAAACAATAGCATCTTTTGGCAGACAGGTCTGTTATGTAGACTACTTATGCAAAGCCACCTTGGGGAATGTGCTGCATAGTCAGGAAAAATAACTCTCAGTAATTTTACTTTTCTATTGCTAAAATCCAGTGAAATTTTATGGAGATTCAAATTTTCCAAAGTATAGAGTATTTTGTATGGAGAGTGGTACTTGAATATAGAGAGGATATTTCCAATCAATATTATCAAATAATTGGATGAATGTCACTCCTGTGAAGGTCTAACCCATATGTAGGGAAGGGAAATATAAACCATAGACTTAAATACTTTTAGATAATGAAAAAGAGTGTGGGAGAAATATGTTAAGGATAGATATTTTTGATGATCCTTACATATTATCGTTATGACAAATAAAAACAAAAGAGGTTTTTCTCCCATGAATGAAGTTACCACTATTTGACAAACCCATTAGGGGGTTGAACAATGAAGGGCCACATGAGGTCATTAGATTAATAGTCAAATAATAACATCTTTTGGCTAACATTTTTGTTATGTAGACTACTTATGGAAGGCCACCTAAGAGCACATGCTTCATAGTCAGGAAAAAAGAATTCCGAGTATCAGAAATTTTGTGATCAGAAGTCAAGAAAAGGGGTATAAAAATCTAGAAGTATTTATGGTTAGGAGTATGACCCAACAAAATGGGAATTGTCCAATCCATGTAGAGAAACATAGAATAATGCTAACCATAATCATGTTGTGGCTGGGTCCTGAACTGAGGTACTAGACTTCACTACATATCCCATAAGGATGAGAATCAAGCCATACATAGTTCTTGAAATACAGTTTAATATCATGTGGGACAAGAGTGTAGGAGATCTTAGTTTAGTGTCATAGAGCTCAGACCATATTAAATAATACACATATAAAGCTGATGTGAATGAAGAATAGGGTTTTCATACCACATTCATGTTTTCACAAGAGGACTTTTTAGCCAAGGGACTAAAAATGGAATTTTGGGGCTATGCCCAAATACTTGGGGCTAGATTCGAGGGATGCTTGAAATTTCCTATGTACCCCATAAGGATGGGAATCATGACATACATAGTTCATGAAATATCCTCTGTATAGATTTAGTTCGTTCATGTGAAGGGTTAAAGGGGACTTTATTGCAGTGATGGTTTGACCCAAGATTAAAGGATTGCGCATTGCCTTGTATGCAAGTAGTCTTTGGAATATTTCATTATTGGAGATCAATGTAAATAATGATTCCTTCTTATGTGATGGTGTCAAAGAATGTTGTAATTTATTATCGTACAACACAAAAGTGCGAATAGTTTAAGGTCATATGCATGGACCGGTGCTTCATAGTTTAGTGTCATGTAGCTAGGATGTATGGATATGTAGTTTAATGTCTTGCAGTGAGGAAAATGGGGGACTGTATTGTTTAATGTCATATAGCATGGACAACGGTGAACCAATATGAAGATATTGGTTTTAAGATCAGCTTCACGAATCAAAATCGTATGAGATGAAGGTGAACTGACATGAAGAGATTGGTTTTGGGCTTGAACCTCAGGAGGTTTCCTACATACCCAGCCTAGAAGGAAATGATAAAAGTCCGTGTAGTTAAATTGAAGAATGAATTGGTGATCAAATTGTTCTTGAGGACAACGACCTAAAAGATGGTGTTGGGACATACACATGGTTAGCATCCCAGAGATGGTGTTATGGATGAAGTTTACTCTAAGATCACGTGAGTCATACTCGGTGTGAGAAACAAGAGGTATAAACAACGTTAATGATGCATTGTTTAATGTCATGTAGGAAATATAAGGGACTGGACACAGTTTAATGTCATGTTGGACAATAAAAGAACCATGTAGTTTAAAGTCTTGCAGTAAGGACTATAGGGGACTTTGTAGTTTAATGTCTTGCAATAAGGACTATAGGGGACTATGCAGTTTAAAGTCTTGTAGTAAGGACTAAAAATAGTTTATGGTCATATGAATGGACCAATGTTGCACAGTTTAGCATCATGTAGCTAGGACATAGGTGAATGTATTTGTGTTACACAAAATAATACTTTAGAAATCTGGCATTGGTTGGAGTCTTGATGAGTTCTCTATCCATTGAAATTAAGAAATATGTTCCATTGGAGTCGACCATATGTATAGAGTAAGGTCCTTCCTACTTTGACTCAAGCTTTGGAGGTTTATTTCCTGGTATCTTTGGAGTTCTGAGGACCAATACCAATTCTCCTTAAATAAATGAATGAATATGATTTTTTTTGAAATCCCAGGATATTCGATTCTGATAGACTTCCTAGTGGTGTAGGGTGCACAATCATTTTTCAATTAATTGTTCCTATTCATACAATCGCTTTTGAGATTGTTCATCTGTAGATGACTGATCAAAAATTGATAATCTAAGTGAAGGTAATTGAACCTCAATTGGAATGACTGCTTCTGTTCCATATACCAATGAATATGGAGTTGACCGTGCAGTAGTGCAGGTGGTGGTTTGATAAGCCCATAAAGCATGAAAAAGTTTATCAAGCCATGATTTCTTATCTTTATACACCATATTTTGTATTATATTTGAAAGAGTCTTATTGAAGGCTTCTATTTGGCCATTGTCCGATGCATAATACCAACTGGTGGGTACCACAGACTCCTGCATGTACTTTCATGACATCCATTATCTCTTCACCATCAATACATAAGAAGAGAATTCCATCAAAACCTCACTGTAGATAATTTTCTCTTGGTCATATGGGCTATCATAAAGAGTAAAATTGACCACACGTCACAAGACAAGTTCTTTCCCGGCTCTATCAGGTGGGAGTGTTCCATTTTGAAGGTACTCCCTGATATGTTTCATCCATTATATAGTATGACCATATGGTTCAAAATTGCTACTAATCTCATTGATTTCCTCTATTATGATTTGAACATAAGGTGAAACAGTATGACGGTGGGAAATACTGATGATTGTCTTATCCTGATTTGGATCTTCCAAAGTTGTTGCTACATTAGCCAGTTCATCAGCCTGAGCATTTTTTGATCACGAGACATAAGAAAATGTTGGTTCTAAATGAAATTACCCCATTAACTCTTTGAAGTAACCATACAAAGGTATTAACTCTTCTTTTCTGATGGCATATTCCACATTGACTTGTTTGATTACCAAGTCTTAATCACCTTTAACCTTTATGTTATTTACCAGTGCCTGAAGCACCAACTCTAATCCTACGATGAGAGCATGATTTTATGCTTCATTGTTTGTAGCACCTTCCATCAAAAAGAATGAATAGGGTAGAATTACCTTTTCTGGGGAAATAATCACAATTCCTAACCCAACATTATTGAATTTAGGATCATCCATTTTTTTCCCTGTTGGACTTCAGGAAGAACCATCAAAGTACATTTCCCATGCTTGAGGATTATCTTGAATAGAGAAGTATTCCTCATCAGGGAGTTCAATATCTAAAGATGTATCTTCTTCTGAAGGGTGCTCAGAAAGGAAATCAGCCAGAGCATGGCCCTTTATTGCCTTTTCAGAAACATACTTGATATCAAACTGCTTTAAAATAACTGCCCACCTTGCCAGAAATTCTGTAAGAATTGGAAGACTAAGGATAAATTCGACCAGGTTATTGCGAGATACCAATTGGACATAATGATGTTGCAGGTAGTGTCTCAATTTCTGAATTTCAAAGATTAATGCTAGGTAGCACTTTTCAATACTTGAATATCGATTTTCTGCTTTAAGCATAGTCTGACTGAGATAGTAAAGGCTGTTTTCATTCCCAGCATCATTCTTCTAGGCTAGGAAGGCACCCAATGATCGCTCTAATACTGTCACATAAATAATAAGTGTTCTTTCTTCAACAGGTGGAATTTATACTGGTGGACTCGAGAGATATTTCTTGAGAATATTGAATGCTTCTTGAAATTCTTCAATCCACTGGTAAGTGACTCCCTTCTTCATTAATTTGGTGAAGGGTAAACATTTTCCTATGATATTGGCGATGAAATGCCAAATTTAGGCCTAGTGTCCTTGAATTACTTTCAATTCATTCAAATTTGGAGGATGTGACATACCATGGATTGACTTTGTCTTCTTAGGATCAACTTCGATACCACGATGGCATACAACAACGCCAAGAAATTTTTCTGAGGTTACCCCAAAACCACATTTCAAGGGGTTCATCTTCACATTGTGTTGTCAAAGTTTGTGGAATATGGTTTCCAAATTATCCAAGTAATTAGAACGTTGTCTGGATTTAACCACAAAATCATCCACATAACATTAAAAAAATTTCCCTTAGAAGGGTTTGAAGATACGGTGCATGGAACGCTAATATGGTGCGCCTGTATTCATCAAGACCAAGGGCATTACCCAATAGAAAAACACACCTTGAGGGGATCTTAAGGCTATAGAAGATTCATCTTCTATATCCATTCAGATTTGATTATACCCAGAATATCAATCCATGGTGGAAAGTGCTTCACAATCATATATTTCATCAATTAAGAGTTCTGTGATCGGAACTAGAAAACCATCCTTGGGAAAATGTTGATTAAGATATCTAAAATAAAGAAAAACTCTAATTTTTCCACTCTTCATTTTTACGGGGACAATATTAGCCAACCGGTTGGTATATTGAACTTCTCTGACGATGTTAGCTTTGATAAGCTTATCAACGTAAGCTTTAATTTTGGAAGCATAAGTTGGGTGAGTTCTTCTTGTGGCTTGCTTGAATCCTCGACGTTTTTCTGGAAAACCCAAATGATGAGTAGAAAAATCAGGATCAAGCCCAAGAATTTTTGTATAGTTCCAAGAAAATATTTCTCAATTCTTCTTTAAAAATGAAATATACATTTCTTTCTCTTGAATAGTCATGGCTGCACTAATTAAATTGGGGTTTGGATCTTCATTTTTACCAAGATTTATTTCTCTGAGTTCATCCACAGTGGTAGAGATAACCTATTCAAATGTTGGAGGAGCATATCTAAGAAATTCCTTTTCTTCTTCAACACGTGTTATTTCTTCTATTTCTACTTGCATAGTAGATGATGAAGCGTAATTTCCATGATCAAGATAGATGTTAAAATTTGAACATCTTGAAGGAAAGGCTACCATTTCTGACCCTATTGATGATGAAGGGTCTTCCTTGGGTAATAAAGGGGAGATGAAAGATTGAGAATCAATATCATCATTCATCTATGACATCGCCATAACTTCTTCTAGACGGGTTGATGAAGTATATAATTGTTGGATTTCAGTAGATGAAATCAAGACATCTCCATTTGAGCTTTCATCAATGCTTACTGAATCACCAATTTCTTCCATGCTGTCTGGATTGGTTGTCGTAATTGACATTATGGATGTCGCCATAAGAGTATTTGGATTTGGGTCTATCCTGTCAATTTGACTAATAGGCAACACATAATCTATACTCGCATTTATGAATGGGTTTATTGTAATCTTTTCCAAACCATATGGAGCATTAATTTTGGTAACTTCTTTTGTCATAAATACCTCCATTCCCTCCATGTGATAGAATTCGGCCTTAATGTATTGAGATTCACATGTTTTGAATGGGGATTTATCACCATAAAATGTCCCAATTTGACCATTGAAATAATATTTGATACTTTTATGGTATGATGAAGGAATATCCACATGTTGATGTATCTAAGGTCTTTCAAGAAAAATGATGAAGCATGTGTCATGACGAACAACCATGAAATTGGAATTGGATACAAGATCCCCAAACTGAGTTCTGAGTGTAATCTCACCCACAGTTTCTTGTCCATTTTTATCGTATCCTTTTAACATAAAATTAGAAGGAGATAAATAAGATTTGGTGAGGCCCAATCAATGAAGTTTATGAATAGGTATGAGGTTGAATCCTGAACCATTATCTATAAAAGCTCTTTAGATGTCTACATCATTGTCCTTTCCAGATAAATACAATGGTCTAATTATTCCATGCACAACATCATCTTCATATTCATCTATAAATGATATCACTACATGGAATTCTGCAGAATCATTCTCTATATGATAGTCTTCAGTAGCAGCAATTTCAATGTCAAATTCCTGAGGGCTTGATAATGCATCAATGTGTGCCTCCCGAAGATCCTTTGATAGATTCAAGGCATCCAGAATTGATAACATGGCCAGTACTTGGGCTAAATGATTCGAGACATCATCATTTTGGTCCAAAGGTCTGTGTTTCCCAACAGGAACATGTGGTTTCTCATTTTCCTTAGAATTTTATGCTTTGGAAGTATATGAATCTTGTATCGAGGTAGGATTTTGAAATACTCATGGGTTTGGAAAATTAGACCGACTAGGTCTATTTATTTATAGAGTGGAAGAAGGTGAAGCCTCCAACTGATCCTCCAAAATAATTTTGTCAGGACTGAATCTTCCATGTGTGGAAGAACTTTCTTGTTCCTGTTGAGCCCACTGAAGGGCTCTGCCATGAGTTTCTACTACATATATAGTTCTAACAGAGGTAGAATTGGAATAGTGGATTCTGGAATATCCACGTATTCCTCTGTATCCTAGACCTCCGGAACTCCCTCTAAATCTTCTATTTGATACATGGAACTCAGGCTCATACAGATCAAAACTATGACTGGCATATGGATCCATTAAGTGAATCGTATTGATAGAACCAAAGATCAACTCTTCATCTGATGATGATTCTGCCAGAATAGCTAGTTTAGGTTGTGCCGTTTGGTGGGGTGGTGCCTGTGTGTTTGAAGTAGATGGAATAAAATCATCTAGACAGAAAGAAAACTTAGGCTTTTCCATGAGATCATATTCTTTTGACTGATCCTCTTTCTTTGAATTATGCCGCCTCTTTGAGGATTTCCCTTCCGATGAAGGGGGTTTTACTATAGCATTCATAGTAGAAGAAACAATTGGTTTCTTCAAATGCATTCATAAAATGGCATGAGTTCATTTGAACATTTTCTTGACCATCCAATCATCATATTTCTGCGCATTTTTGTTTTTGACTTCGTGCCACTCACCTTCTTCCTATGGATCTATAGTAGTAATACATCATACATGGGCTGAAGAACCTCTAGGTTTTACCTGTCCAGAGTCCACCATCTCTTGTAGGAGGTCATTGAAGATAATACACTCTTGAATGGGATTCCCAAACATTTGATAAAATGGGAAATAGTTGGGAAGGTCATCGTCTTCTTCCTTTTTCGGCCTTTTAGGCCATGACAACTGAACCAAATTATTTTCCAGAGCCGAAATGAGGTTACCATGAACTTGTTCATTTCAGAAAAAATAAACTTTATTCTTTAACTCCTCAAATTGTTAATGTCTTTTATCTCTTTATTCATCTTGATGAAACGACCTCTTTTGTTGACACTCAGGATGTGAAGCCCTTCGGTATGATGAACGTTTTAAAGTAGAAGCAGGTACATGTTCGTGTTTAATTATAACTGTAGCAGTCTCTGCTCTACCCATTCTCTTTCCTAGAGCTGATGAAATTACACAGGTTTTATCGTTAGTCTTTTTAATAGAGTCTTAAATTTTCTGAGCTACCGAAGTAAGGTCTTGAAACCCTCTTATGTATTTCACATGGATCAACCACGTGCTTAATTCATCATACAACTTTTCCACAAAGATTGGAAACAACTCTTCTTGTGGGAGTTCTAAGCTTAAGGAATATGTTAATCCATTCTAGCAAGCAATGAAATCCGAAACACTTTCATTTTCCCTTTTCTTACAACTTTTAAGATCAAAAAATGTTTTCGTTGGCAACATTGGTCTTAATTAAAGACGAAATCATTGACAGAGATCTTCCCACCTGGTAATTGACCGAGACTTCAAACATTTATACCAGAAAAAAGCAGGCCCTTATAATGACTGAAAAAAACATCTGAGCTTAACAGCTTCTAGTGGTTGAGTATTTCCCATCGTAGGATCACAATAAAAAACATAACGCATTAAGTGTTGTTCTGGATCTCCCAAACCATTAAAAATTGGGAATGTGGTATTCGCAAAATTTGATGGGGGAGGAATCACATCCACCCATTCCGGGAAATCTTTATTTTCTGGTTGAACTTGTGCATGTTTTCCCTCCATAACTTCTAACCGATATATTAATGACTCAATGGTAGTTATTAAATTTTGAGAAACATCTAGTTGAGCTTGGACCTGAGTAGGTGTAATAACTGAAGCTTAGATAGGTATGGTGGCTGGTACTGCAACTGATGGTAGAACCATCTGTTGTTCGTGCATATGACCCATAGGATTAGACCTTTGAGAGTGTACTTATAAAGGAGGATATTCTTGATCCATACCAGAAACTGTAGTGAATTCAGTTTACTGACTGACTCCAGCACGCTTAGAAGGAAGACTACTTTGAAGTAATTCTGCATTCAATCTCCTTAACTCCTTCATTTCTTCTTTCTACTATGCGAACCTTTTCTCTAATGAGAGTGATTGGCCTTCTCCAGAGGTAGGATGGGATGTAACATGACTTTTAACCTTTCCTTGGCATGGGATTTTCTGGAGTATGGAAGGGCATTACCCGAAGGAATATCTTTCCCCTAGGAATCCCTCTGTCTTCTGGTACACACAACTTCTTCATTTATATCTGTGTGTACATCTTCTTCATTAGTAACTTCTTCATATGATTCCTATGAGTGAACCTCATGATTAGGGGGATCAGTTCCAATGACATTGATGACATTTATTGATTCATAACACATTTCATCCCTTCTATCGGCATTTCTATGATACTGTCTTCTTCCATGTCCTTGAAGGGACATTTCCTTTTGATGAGTGGATCCCTCAAGAACTTCTTGATGAACAATAATTTGGACAGAATCTTCTGATAATTCGGCTCTACGTTCCTCTTGTGTCTTCTTCCCTAATCAATGAGAAGACCGACTTTCGCTGAGGAATAGATTGAGGATTTGAAAAATTCCCCAGTACCATGGACTGGGGCTATTCCTGTTGTTCCTGCTCAACTCCTCGAATCCTATTTGTTGATTCTGAGGGTTGATCTAAAAGAGTCCCTAGCCTGGAAATATGTGGTGGTTCGTGAGCTGCTACATCTGAGAATTTCATAAAAGATCTCCTAATTTTGTAGACATTTGTCCATAAATTGGCTAGATCATTCAACCCACATCCACTCAAGTAACATGGATCAAATGACCGTTGGATGATTTCTGACACTTTTTTCACCTGATGATACACATGTTCTAAACGATAAGCATGTTTGATATTCTCATTTTCATGATGAATTAGTAATTCGACAACTTGTTCTTTATATTCCCTAATTTGAGAACTAGTTGCGGCCTATTCTTGGGTAAGCCTTTGATTATGAAAAGAACTAGCTAGATGTGGAATGTTCTGGGAAATAACATTACATAATACCACCTTTAGTGGCCTTTATTGACTAGAGACTACAGTGAAATGTAGTTCTCCATGAACACCCCATCCCCTGATATGAATACCTGATGGGGCATTGTTAATTAACTGGCACAACCTTTTTAATGCACCAAGACATGAACGTTCAAGGGTTCTCTATTGCTTTTCCACCTTTGGATATTGGGAAACTGAGAGAAATGCAAAATCAATTTGGCGTTGTAACCCTTCTATTATATTGAAATGATTTTCATTTTGATCATAAGATAATATTTTCTCTTTCAAGTGACAAAGATTTTTCCGTATATTAACATGAATATCGTGAATACCATCTTCCGTCAATATTTCTGTAATGTCATACTGAGAGTTATGCAAAGGCCAAAACATGACTGGTACTTCACCTTTTTCCAGTTGTTTTCACATATTCAGCACTTCTCCCTTATCATTCGATAATGATTCTTCTACCTAATTAGACCAAAGATGGTGCTTATTTTTTGTTTCATTAGATTCAACAATATTGGTAGAGAATTAATTTATCAAACTATATGTAGAATGTCCCAGGGGTGGTTCGGATAATGACCTACACCTCGGGATATCTTCTGATTGAGAAAGTATGTCATTTACTAGCGATAAAGCATTAGACATGACTGGATTCACATTTTCAAGTGACTCAAAATAAGGGGGATTTCTCATTACTTCATTTTCCTTTGAAGAATTTTCCATGAAATGAAAATTACAAATGTAGAGAGGACTTTCATATCTAAATTCATCATCATGGGGAGGACCACCATATTGGATTACAACAAAAGATGAAACATTTTTCTCCTTGATCTTTTGGCCATGCAGAGGGTTCTCGTGGCTCTCATATGAAGATGATAATTCAAGAACAATAGAGCTGTCATGAAGCAATCCTTCAGGAAGAAATATCTGATGAAGACCTTTGGAATTTTTGTTATTTCTTTTGGAATTTGGAAATGAAAGAGTAGATTCATGAGTTGCAACAGATAATTGTCTGAGTGCATCAAGAACTCCAGCATCGTGCAAGGCCTTATTACAGATTGGCTCCTGATTTCATGATTGCATTGGACTGGTCTTTTTCTTAGATGACTTCTTACTCGCTTTGGGAACCACTTCTTGACAAAAGTGGTTATTATGGGAAGGTGTATGTTCCTTCTCAAGATAAATAGTCAGGTTAAGCTGATTATCTCCATTCAAATCAGGTGTATGTTCTTGGTTTTATTATCTGTATGATATGGGGGGGTACGCCCCACAACCCACCTGGACTGGAACAGATGTATGTATCTATTCCGGAGTGATATAGTGATTTGTCACTCCACTGATAGGGATAGATTTGTGATTCATTCCCTGTGATGCTGCTGAAGTTGTTATAATATTCTGATGGGAATTCATAATATGGGCAGGGATCCGCTTCTGCTCCATCACCATTTTCAGAATGTTCTTGGTGACTTCAGCTTTCGGAACAGGAATATACGTCCATTATGTTCTTGGAGTAGGTGTCTATTCCTGCTTTTTTCCTCCTTTTCCTGTCAATTAATTCTGATAGTACTCATGTGTGGGGGTAAAGAATTGTGTCTGCCTCCTTCTTGTCATTGGAGCTTTCCAATAGACATCTCTGTGTGCTACCAAATGATAATTTTGGTTAGATAGATGAATTGCAGGTTTATATGCATGTTGTTTGTTCCCCTCCATATTTGATTGGAGAGTTTATTTGGCTGTCGTCAGGCGAGCCTTCTGACTAACTGATGAATTATAAACTGGTGTTAGTGCCTGCCTATATTACTCCGACGGAATTTTATGGCGGGATTTGTGTGTTACTACCACATGAGTCTACTGGGTAGTAACATCAGGATGGATGAGTGTGTATGCCTGCTCATTGTTTTCCATCAAGTTTTCTTGATGGACATATCTGGAGGGGGCAGAATTAAGAACCTGATCCTTGTTGACCAGATTTCACCTTCAACAGTTCATCTTGCGAACTCGGGTCTCAGGGACCAAAGCCAAACCCCTAAAGGAGGTACCCTCATCATGTTGAAGGCACAATACCGCACGAGTCTAGCGGTTATTGTTGATGAGAGACCTCGGGAAGGACTCATGTCTCCTTGAATTAAGAACTTGGGTGAACTTCTCATTCACCTCCACATAATATGGGAGGGACTGGTGATTGTGTTCCATGGATAATGACCCAAAATGGTTGGATATGGTGGTTGGCACGACCTGCTTCTTGATCACTGGTCATCATTGTCCGGACCACCAGGGTGAATTATTGACTTGAAGGGCTTGTCGAGCAGCCTCCAGAGTCAAAATGGTACCGTCTTGACAGTATTCCTTAACCAATGCATTTGAGACCCATCATTGAAGACGCTGATTATGTGATTTCATCCTCAGAGCAGACAAGGATCCAACATGAGTAGTGGTCGAGGCATTAACAGGTGTGAACTTTAGAGAATCCATTTCTGTAATTCAGAGATATCTTGGAAAAGAGTTTCTGTTTTATATAACATACAAAATCAAGATACGTTCAGACACTACATCTTTTGGATGAGAACATATGTAATTGATTGCTTTGTTGGACCTCACATTGAGTTAAATAGGGGCCTAACAAATAAATAAAACATCACTTAACTTGGTTAAATATTCACGTCGTGTTCACCATTTTTTTTATTCTAGAAATGGGGATGACCTTGTTTGTTTAAGGTTCAAAATTTCCAATCGGTTTCTAATGGATTTATTTGTAGAACCGGAAAACTCCAATGATTCTATATCCATTTGAACCTACATTCCAAAGGTAATTTCTCATTAGTTGTAGAATGATGAGGCTTAAGAATTTGCATTGGTCGAGAGGATGGGAAGTCAGAATCATCACACCTTTTTGGGGGAAATTATTGTATACTCAGGTACTCTCTTTAAATATTTGAGTTATGTTCATGAATCATTATTAATTTAACCAGCATGAAAATGAGTTTTTCCATTAGATCATGCAATTAATGATTGATATGTATGAGATTTAGAGAATCTTTTGTATGTATTTGAGGTTCTTCATCAATAGAGAATCATCTATATGAATTAGTGATTCTTAGACAATGCTATACTTCCAAAAATTATATAGAATTCCCTTGGTCATTATGATGAACATAGTGGTTTTAAATCCACTCAGTGGGTTACTTTATGTATAATTTCATTCAAGAAGACATGGTTATTTTAGAGTTGGGATCATACCCACAGATGGGATACTTATGTATCCTTATAATAAAGGATTCAGAACCCATGTAGTTCGAGTGAAAAAGTATGGGGTTTATGAATTATTGATGGCTCAAAGAGAGATGTCATAATTACTTTTACACTCTAAGCTCATGTGAGTCATGATCGGTGTGAGAAGAAAGAGGTATCAGTAAAACCTGACGATTGTGCCACAAAAGATGCAATTATAAGAAATGATGAGGGGCTTTAGTATGTATGACTGCCCAAGATATACGAGGATTAGGATTTACATCAGGGAAGAAACCCTGGAATAAGGTCCATAAAGGTATATGTTCTTTATGGATATTTTATTACTTAACTTAGGGATTACTCCTGAAAAGGAGGCCCAGGTTAAGAGAAATTGTGACTCGGGATTTCATCTTAGGGGGAGGCCCATGTTAAGGAGACTTGAGAGTTAGGGATTATTCCTCAGAAGAAGACCCAAACATGGAACCTGGGGCTTACTCCTAAGGTATATTACCATGAATAGGGAACTTGGGGCTTACTGATAAGGAGGATTCCTGGATTAAAGATCTTATTCATCATAAAGTATGAGGTTGAATGAAGAAAATATCTTATCTTAGTGATATAAAGATATGTAAATCAAGAGGTTTTGAGAGATGTTCCACATAATTCCTTTCAGATAAAGATTCCAACAAAGGAACCATGTCATAAATGACTTTAAAGATGGTTTTTAAGGATAAATCTTGAAGAGGAGATATGAATTTGAGGAAAGGAAGTGAATTGAAAGAAGGAGAACAAGTATTGGTATGGCACATAAGTCCTGGTCATGCAAGTATACTTACGCGACATGAGTTCACTTGGGCGGTGAGGAACCTATAGCATAATACTTGGGTGAAACATGGCTCAAGCCCTTAGTAGTATCCCTAGATGCTCTCAGAATGACTACGCGGAATATTCCATGAGAGGGAAAAGCGGCACGTAAGTGTCTTCATTTCCCTTAAGGGTTAGACACTTAGGTACACAATATTTATGAGTTTCAACACGTAGGGAATATTCTTCCTCTTTAGAACTTCTATTCTAGGAAAATAATTACCTTATAAGTGTTTGGAAGAATTCAGACAAATACTTGTGCGACCAGATCATGAATTTGTGTTTCTGATTTTTCATCCTCGAAATGGGGGGCCCACAGGGGGTATTTATAGGCCATCTAAGGTTTGGGAAAATTTCACTTAGGGGGGCCCCGGTGACTTGTGTGCCACATATCTGGCGCACAAGTGAATTGTGCGACCAAGGTTGGTGCATAGGTAAAATTTCATGCCTTAATTACATTTCAACTTTTTGATGAATCTTCTCTCTTCTTTGCTCGAGGTATTCCCCATAGTCAATATTTGGACTCTGTGATAGAAATGAGTGTCAACAAATTGTTTCTTCTGGAAATGGGGATGACCTTGTTTGTTTAAGGTTTAAGCATTCCAATTGGTTTCTTATGGGTTTTTTCATAAAACTAGAAACATCTAATGATTCCATATCCATTTGGACCTACCTTCCAGAGGTAGGTGCTCATTAGTTGTAGACTCATGAGACTTCATAATTTGAATTGGTCGAGAGGATGGGACGTTAGACTCATCATACCTTTTTGGGGGGAATTATTGTCTACTCTGGGACTCTCTTTATATATTTGATTTATGTTTGTGAATCCTTATTAATTTTCCTATCATTAAAATTAGTTTTTCCTTTAGATCTTGCAATCAATGATTGATATGTTGGATATTTATAGAATCTTTTGTATATATTTGAGGTTCTTCATCAATACAGATTCATCTATATGAATTATTTATTCATATTCAATGGTATTCTTACATACATAATATAGAATTACCTTAGTCATTATGATGACCATACTGGTTTTAAAGTCACTCAGTGGGGCACTTGAAGATTAATGTCATTCAGAAAGACATGGTTATTTTAGAGTTGGGATCGTACCCGCAGATGGGATACCTATGTATCCTTATTAGAAAAGGAATCAGAACCCACCTAGTTTGAGTGATAAAGTATAGGCTTTATGCATGATTGATGTCTCAAAGAGAGATGTCATAATTAATTTTACACTCTAAGCTCACCTGAGTCATGCTTGGTGTGGGAAACAAGAGATATCCGTAAATCCTAACGATTGTTCCATGAAAGATGCTATTATAAGAAATGATGTGGGTCTTACTTATATATGACTGCCCAAGATATATGAGGATCAGGGTTTACATCATGGAAGAAACCCCAGAATGTGGTCCATAAAGATATATGTGATTTATAGAGATTTGAATACTTTACTTAGGGATTACTCCTGAAAAGGAGGCCTAGGTTAAGAGAAATTATGACTGGGGTTTACTCTTAAGGAGGTGTCCCAGGTTAAGGAGACTTGAGACTTGGGTCTTTCTCCTGAGAAGAAGACGCAATCATGGAACTTGGGTCTTACTCCTAGGTAGGATGCCCATGAATAGGGAACTTGGGGCTAACTATTAATAAGGATGCCCAGATTACAGATCTTTTCATCTTAAAAGATGATGTTGAATAAAGGAAATCTCTAAAAATAGTGATATAAATATATGTAAATCACGAGGTTTCGATATATGATCCACATAATTCCATTCATATAAGGAATCCAACAAAGGAACCATGCCATAAATGGCTTTGAAGAGGGTTTTGAAGGCTAAATCTTGAAGAGGAGAGATGAATTTGAGGAAAGGAAGTGAATTGGAAGGAGGAACAAAAGTATTGGTCTAGAGTGCAAGTCCTGGTCACACAAGTATACTTGCAGACATGAGTTCACTTGGGCGACGAAGAACCTGTAGCATAATACATGGGAGAGACTTTTCTAAATCCCTTAGTATTATCCCTAGAAGATCTTAGAAGTACGGTGTGAAAGTTTCCTTGAGAGGGAAAGGCGGCGCGCAAGTGTATTCATTTCCCTTAAGGGTTAGACACTTAGGCAAGCAAGTATTGATGAGTTTCAACACTTAGGCCTTATTCTTACTCTTTATAACTTACATTCTTGGTAAATAATTACCTTATAAGTGTTAGGAAGATGTCAAATAGAGACTTGGGTGACCAGAGCTTGAATCAGAGTTTCAGATTTTTTATACATGAAATGAGGGGCCCACGGGGGGTATTTATAGGCCATCTGTGGTTTGGGGAGAATTTCACATATGGAGTGCAAGTGACTTTCACGCCACATATCTGGCGCGCAAGTCACTTGCGTGCCCAAGGCCATTGTGATGGTAAAATTACACGCCTTAATGCTTTTGCAACTTTTTGATGAATCTTCTCTCTGTATTGCTCGAGTTATTCCCCTTAGTCAATCTTTGAACTCTGTGATGGAATGGTTTTTCAACAACCATCATGAAATTGTATGTGTTGAAACATAACCACCAGGACATAGTGTACAATAGTGTGTCTAGGCTGGGTGAAGTCCCATCACATGTAGCTCATATATCAGATGATCCTGTGTAACAGCCCAAGATTTTATAAAGAAATATTCTTTTTAATTTTATTAATGTCTTGTGTTGTACGCTACACCAAAAGGAGCTTGCACAACACGCATCCTTGTCTTGCCTTGCATTACACGCAATCGCGACCTTCCTCGATAGCGTGTGTAATACGCAATACCGAGTTTCACTAAACAACGATGTGCTATTAAAATATTATTAAAACTAGCCGTTATGAATAGTAATAACCACTTTTTAAAATTCTGTAAATCTTATTTTTCAAAATGAACTTCATTCTTGGATTCGGAGTATCGAATTTAGCCTAAGGTGAAATTTTGGTACTTTTCGGATAACTTTCATATTCTGATGAATAGTGAAAAATTACTAAATTATAATTAAAAACAACTTTTTTAATCGAAATAATTAATAGTGATAAATTATTAATTTTAGTGGTTTTAAAGTATATTTAGAATATATTTTTACAATTTAATATAATGTTGGTCATTGGTTGTAATTTCACATTTAAACCAGACATAATCAAGTGTCAATCTTTTGATATATATTGTTTCCTAAAAACATGCTATTTATTTTAACAGCGGGATTTAATTATAAAATTAATTAATGCAACTTCTATGTTATGAATTTGGTAAAATAGATTTCATTTTTTAATTCGGAATATGAAATATAGCTTAGGATGAAATTTTGGCATTGTTCTGAAAAACATCAATTTTTGATGAATAGTGAAACTACTAAGTGGTAGTTAAAAAAACTGAATTTTTCATAAAACTTAATTTTGCCGCTTCTGTGAATGGAATTTTGAAAATCCGAGAGACACGGTTAATATCAAGGACTAAAATGTGGTTCAATGAGATGAAAATAATTTTTTGGTGAATAGTAACTTTTTACTTTTTTTACCGCGGTTAATAGTAAATAGGGTAACTAAGGGTAAATATGATATTACTATTACCCTAACACATGTCCTAATTCTATTGGACAAGTGTAATTCGACCAAAAACAAACTTAGGAATAAAATATGACCATTTAGGCCCACTTGGATTAGATTAGGACATTTATTATTAATTTATTTAAAGAAAGGTTAAAATAGTTAAAATCAAAGTTTAATAAGTAAATCATTTTTAATATGGGGTTATACATAAGATAAATTCGATTGTAAATATTCATTAGAAAGATAAAAAGATTTCCTACATGATGGTATTTTATTTGTAATTTTAGACATAAAATAATTTAATTTATTTATGACACAACGATGATGCAGTAATTATCTTATTAATGAAATATTGACATAATTGATGTTATAAACACAAAAATAAATGTAATTTGAGAATTTTTATGAATTAGACTAATTTTCTAGGTTACTATGATATATTAATGTTGATTTAATCAAGTTGGTTCGAACATTTAATTCTGTTATGACTTTCACAAAAATCATATATCAAATAGTGTCAAAATTGACACAAAATAGTTTTTAAATAAAATATTATATTATTAATTGTGATTGTATTCCTAAAAATCTAAGGTTCGGCCAAATGACTTAGATAAGGATATATATATTAATAATAAACAATTTGGGGTTCGTTTGGCATGTTATAGTAAGTTTATTAACCATATAGTGAAAGAAAACAAAAAGACATGGTAAAAGTTAAATTATTTAACTTAGAGTTAAATTTAATTGATAAGGTTAAAATAATATCCTAAACTTGTCTAAATTCTATTGGTTGGTAGGATTTCGACCCCTCCCCACCTTATCTTCGAAATAAGACCCTTTGGAACCACTATAAACCGATTTTGACTTTAATATAAAATAATATTTTGAGATATTCCTAAGGTGCCCCTCTCCTCCCTTATAAAAGGACACCTCATCCCCCTCCTCCTCACACCAATTTGAGCACTCAAGCTCGGCCAACCCCTGCCAAAATCCCTTCTCCACTTCCCTAGAAACATCCTAGAGGTTCTGGTCTTCCTCAAATACCAATTCTAGTGCCCTAAGAGGAGGTCTCAAAGAGGCACTTCAAAGAAGAGGTAATTACCGTTACCAATTCTTTCATCTTTATTTCTTCTTCCACTTCTTCTTCTTAGGTTGTTTCATTATGAAGTAATAACATCAGTATCACTCATATACTGATATGTTATTATAAGTATGAAACAACCCTATTTCACCATCTATCCATCCTACGGAAAAAGAAATCACCGCGCGTGCGTACGTACGGAATACCGTCTCCACGCCGTGGTGTAATCTATTTTCCACCACCACCTTACATGGATGGGTATAATGGTGTAAATAATAACTATACATAGTTATTACAACATCATATTGATTTTGATATATTTTATAATCCACTCCAATTCAATTCAATATTTATAGAAATGATATCATCGCTCGTGCGTACGTACGGACTACCGTCTCCACGACGCGATGAGATTCATTCTCCATGTTAACCATTTAAGAATGATTATAATGTATAGATAAGAAATAATAATGAAATATATGAAATTATAAAGCTACTGGATTTATGTATATATATATACATATGTATGTCATCTACTTACTTCCATTTCAAGACAATAAGGAAAGAAAAACAGCATTCATGCGTACGTACGGACTACCGTCTCCATGAACGGTGTTTTTCATTTTATTTATCTATCTATTATATATATATATATATACTGAATATATATGATATATAAATCATATTTTATATTCTGGAAGTAAGTAAATCATGATATAAGTAATAATGATGTCAAGAACAACAAGTCAAAACACCTACGATAAATGAAACGATTTTACCCAAAACGCTTCTTTAACATGGAATTTACAAAAGAACGGGTAATATAATGTCATAAGTGAACCATATATGATATCATAACAATGAATATGATTCTTTAATAAGTCAATGACATTATTTAAATCATTATACAGGAGGTTCGGACACATACGAAGCAAATTGGACCTAAGGTAAGGGAAATATCACAATCTCATTTTTATCCGAGATTGTTTATTCGTAAGTATTTACTGGGGTGTATTTTATCATCCACATCCATGTTTCATCAAAATGTAATATTATTTCCATCCACCTACAATTGTTTAAATCCATTTTTACCCTTTGGTGAGTTTTTAGTAATATGTATGAAAGGAATCTTTTGTCGTACGAGGTACTTTTTGACTTTTCCGACAAAAGTACGAAGAATGTTTTTTTTAACTTATACGGCATGAATAGATTTTTAAAACATTATTTCCAAGAAGCTTCCTTTACAAGTTCTCAAGTTTATTTTTAATCAACTTCTTTTATTTTAAAGTTATATGACATGTTATGAAAGGAAAAATGTTTTTGAAGAAGAAAGGATATTTTCCTCAAGAATGGAGTTCAAGTGTTTTATCAAAATTATTTTCCATCTAAGATAATAAAGGGTTCTGTTTTTATCCCTATTATTACATTGATTTGATCATGTTGTGATGGAATTATTTTTATGAATTCTTTTATCTTATATGAATTGATTTATGATTTCATGATGTTTCAAGAATCCCATTTTTGTTACATGTGTTATGCGATGATGTATGTTTTATGATTATGTGGCACACATAAGAAAGGATTCATTATAAGATGGGTGGGACCTATATCACCCTCCAATGCATTGGGTAAAGATTTTATATCTCATGAGATAGACATGGCTGAAATGGTAGGTTATACCGGTTCAGTGAAACAGGACTGAAACGAGGGTTACTCGATTCAGAAAGGGACTTTGTCCACTAAGATAGTCTTGGCAATGAGTCTTGACTAACAAGAAATGATTTTCTATGATTATGTGTGTATGCCACAAAGTTTCATGTTTTAAGTTATGATTATTGGGATTACATTTCACTTCTATGATATATCCCATGTTATGATATTATGAGCTCTTTTGCAGGTTAGGATTTCCAAAAGCTATGTATATGATGTGATTGATTTTTCTTTTGTTTACCCTTACTGAGCATTTGAGCTCACCCTTTTATGTTTTCTTTTCCCCAGGATATAAAGAAAGGTTTTAGGTAGAAAAAAGGGATGACCTTTATGGGAGATATTGAAGAACTTTCACCACGATTAGAAGATTACGTTCCGAGTTTCCAAAGACACTAAACTATTACGATCCTTTAGTGTGTGTTTTTGTTATGTACTAAGTATTCCGCAAAAGTAATGTAAAGTCTATGTACGTCAGGCTTCGGGTCTCTACAGTTGGTATCAGAGGAAAGGTTTAGTCAACCTTTGGAAACTAGGATGCGAAAACGTTGGTGAGATTCCTAGAGATATTTCTAAGGTATGTCTAGGGATGTCCCTAAGGATAAGTATACGTATAGGATATATTCCTAGAACTATGGTAATGATATTAGATTAAACCTAAGAAGTTAGGTATTGAGGATACTTTCCCTTTACTATGTTGTTTTCTCTAGCATGATTTTTGATTCTCACAAAATTATTTTTGTGTTTTAGTTAATGGAGGGAACCAAAAGGAATTCAGTTAACACTGAATCCAATGGACAAATTGGTGACTATGAGCAACAAAATTGTGTAATGCCTAGAGAGAAAGATGTTGTGATTATGCCGAATCAATCATCGCGATATATGATTAACAAGGTGAAATTTAGTTGTATGCCTAATTCTTCAAAGAAGCGGAAGATAGACTATTATGCATGTTCGCATGTTGAGGAGCATAAAGAAAGGAAGATTGAGATTTCTAAAGAAGGGAAGAAGAACCTTGAGGAATACCTCAAATGGAGGGACCGATGTTATCTGTGTGGAGAAAAGGGTCATAGAGTGACAGACTGTTATGGAGTTCAATGTCTTATTTGTGGAGAACATGGGCATTACCCAACTCAATGCCCTGACCTAAAAAGTTACTTCTAAATCAAGGAAGGACTTATTCCAGGATAATCATTGATGTGGATGGACTGAAGTGTTTTGGTATTCAAGAATAATGTTGTTGAGGTACTTTTATGGTGTATTGAAATATTTAAGTATTGGTCTATTGTGGTTTTCAATAATTTTAAGGTACCAATAACTATGAAAAGTGATTCAAATATTTTGGAAAGTAGATGATAAGTGCATAATTAAAGGATAAGAAGATAATGAGATGTTTGATTGTATTCATGAGCTCATGATTGATATAAGGACTAGGTGATATCATGGTTTGAGTATAAATAATTTTGAGGATTTTGGTATGTGTAAAGTGTTAACTTTTAACTGCATTCAAGTTTTCACTAAGGTTCAATGGGTATTCAAGAGTATACATGATTAAGGACTTTGAATGTTTGGAATGTGACCAAAAAAACATATCTTATGATATATGGGGATCAACGATGATATTAAATCTCTGGTAATTGTTTTCACTATGTTATGAGAGTGGACTGCTGTATTATGGATAACCCTAAAGATTGGAATGGATTCTGTTGGACGTAGGTTAGTATTGTTTAAGGATAGAATTTTTTTTTCGATATTATTGATGGGATGTTATAGTAATATAGTTTTGGAAAAAGGACAACCTGCAGGACGGGCGACAGCCCATCGCTTCGGACAAGGCTGTGGGAATCGAACCCACAACCGAAGTGCGACTGGCCTTTATCGCCTACCACTGACCTACAGGAAGTCCCTGTTTAGTAGAAACTAGTTTTATTATATTAAGCAGTATGATATATGAAGTATAAGTCCATTTTAGGAACCATATATGATTAATCTCTCTATAGATCGACTTATGTATATAAGTTTTGCTAACCTTTTGTTTGAGACAGATGGAATGACCTGTCATTCTATCACATGATCTGCTAACACTTCACGAATAACAAATTCAACTTCATTTATTTAAGAGATGAAGTGGAAATTGTTCAAAGCACGAACAACAGTGAGATTGTACCAAAATAAAGTAAGTATTTATTCTAATTCAAATTTTCAACTTTAGGGGAAATGATCTTGAAATCCAAAAATGTTGTCCTAGTGATCTTATACCTGATGAATCAGATGGTACCTTATATCATCACAAATCTATGGATTTGTGATTACTGGCTTTTCCATAGCCATGTTCTCTACCACTCTCCATCAGAACATGATGGTTAGATTTCTCTTCCATATCCATATTTTCACCTATGTGGAAACCCAATGATTAGTTTATTTGGGTAACCGTTACATTTCATACTTTTGTTTTTAAAGATTGGTTTTGATATTCCTTTTTACGATGTGGGTTTCTATTAAAGAAACTTTCGAATAGTAAACCATTTATAACCCCGACGAATTTCGAGGGCGAAATTCATTTTAAGGGGGGTAGAATGTAACAGCCCAAGATTTTATAAAGAAATATTCTTTTTAATTTTATTAATGTCTTGTGCTGTACGCTACACCAAAAGGAGCTTGCACAACACGCACCCTTGTCTTGCCTTGCATTACACGCAATCGCGACCTTCCTCGATAGCGTGTGTAATACGCAATACCGAGTTTCACTAAACAACGATGTGCTATTAAAATATTATTAAAACTAGCCGTTATGAATAGTAATAACCACTTTTTAAAATTCTGTAAATCTTATTTTTCAAAATGAACTTCATTCTTGGATTCGGAGTATCGAATTTAGCCTAAGGTGAAATTTTGGTACTTTTCGGATAACTTTCATATTCTGATGAATAGTGAAAAATTACTAAATTATAATTAAAAACAACTTTTTTAATCGAAATAATTAATAGTGATAAATTATTAATTTTAGTGGTTTTAAAGTATATTTAGAATATATTTTTACAATTTAATACAATGTTGGTCATTGGTTGTAATTTCACATTTAAACCAGACATAATCAAATGTCAATCTTTTGATATATATTGTTTCCTAAAAACACGCTATTTATTTTAACAGCGGGATTTAATTATAAAATTAATTAATGAAACTTCTATGTTATGAATATGGTAAAATAGATTTCATTTTTGAATTCGGAATATGAAATATAGCTTAGGATGAAATTTTGGCATTGTTCTGAAAAACATCAATTTTTGATGAATAGTGAAACTACTAAGTGGTAGTTAAAAAAACTGATTTTTTCATAAAACTTAATTTTGCCGCTTCTGTGAATGGAATTTTGAAAATCCGAGAAACACGGTTAATATCAAGGACTAAAATGTGGTTCAATGAGATGAAAATAATTTTTTGGTGAATAGTAACTTTTTACTTTTTTTACCGCGGTTAATAGTAAATAGGGTAACTAAGGGTAAATATGATATTACTATTACCCTAACACATGTCCTAATTCTATTGGACAAGTGTAATTCGACCAAAAACAAACTTAGGAATAAAATATGACCATTTAGGCCCACTTGGATTAGATTAGGACATTTATTATTAATTTATTTAAAGAAAGGTTAAAATAGTTAAAATCAAAGTTTAATAAGTAAATCATTTTTAATATGGCGTTATTCATAAGATAAATTCGATTTTAAATATTCATTAGAAAGCTAAAAGGATTTCCTACATGATGGTATTTTATTTGTAATTTTTAGACATAAAATAATTTAATTTATTTATGACACAACGATGATGCAGTAATTATCTTATTAATGAAATATTGACATAATTGATGTTATAAACACAAAAATAAATGTAATTTGAGAGTTTTTATGAATTAGACTAATTTTCTAGGTTACTATGATATATTAATGTTGATTTAATCAAGTTGGTTCGAACATTTAATTCTGTTATGACTTTCACAAAAATCATATATCAAATAGTGTCAAAATTGACACAAAATAGTTTTTAAATCAAATATTATATTATTAATTGTTATTGTATTCTTAAAAATCTAAGGTTCGGCCAAATGACTTAGATAAGGATATATATATTAATAATAAACAATTTGGGGTTCGTTTGGCATGTTATAGTAAGTTTATTAACCATATAGTGAAAGAAAACAAAAAGACATGGTAAAAGTTAAATTATTTAACTCAGAGTTAAATTTAATTGATAAGGTTAAAATAATATCCTAAACTTGTCTAAATTCTATTGGTTGGTAGGATTTCGACCCCTCCCCACCTTATCTTCGAAATAAGACCCTTTGGAACCATTATAAATCGATTTTGACTTTAATATAAAATAATATTTTGAGATATTCCTAAGGTGCCCCTCTCCTCCCTTATAAAAGGACACCTCATCCCCCTCCTCCTCACACCAATTTGAGCACTCAAGCTCGGCCAACCCCTGACAAAATACCTTCTCCACTTCCCTAGAAACATCCTAGAGGTTCTGGTCTTCCTCAAATACCAATTCTAGTGCCCTAAGAGGAGGTCTCAAAGAGGCACTTCAAAGAAGAGGTAATTACCGTTACCAATTCTTTCATCTTCATTTCTTCTTCCACTTCTTCTTCTTAGGTTGTTTCATTATGAAGTAATAACATCAGTATCACTCATATACTGATATGTTATTATAAGTATGAAACAACCCTATTTCACCATCTATCCATCCTACGGAAAAAGAAATCACCGCGCGTGCGTACGTACGGAATACCGTCTCCACGCCGTGGTGTAATCTATTTTCCACCACCACCTTACATGGATGGGTATAATGGTGTAAATAATAACTATACATAGTTATTACAACATCATATTGATTTTGATATATTTTATAATCCACTCCAATTCAATTCAATATTTATAGAAATGATATCATCGCTCGTGCGTACGTACGGACTACCGTCTCCACGACGCGATGAGATTCATTCTCCATGTTAACCATTTAAGAATGATTATAATGTATATATAAGAAATAATAATGAAATATATGACATTATAAAGCTACTGGATTTATGTATATATATATACATATGTATGTCATCTACTTACTTCCATTTCAAGACAATAAGGAAAGAAAAACAACATTCATGCGTACGTACGGACTACCGTCTCCATGAACGGTGTTTTTCATTTTATTTATCTATCTATTATATATATATATATATACTGAATATATATGATATATAAATCATATTTTATATTCTGGAAGTAAGTAAATCATGATATAAGTAATAATGATGTCAAGAACAACAAGTCAAAACACCTACGATAAATGAAACGATTTTACCCAAAACGCTTCTTTAACATGGAATTTACAAAAGAACGGGTAATATAATGTCATAAGTGAACCATATATGATATCATAACAATGAATATGATTCTTTAATAAGTCAATGACATTATTTAAATCATTATACAGGAGGTTCGGACACATACAAAGCAAATTGGACCTAAGGTAAGGGAAATATCACAATCTCATTTTTATCCGAGATTGTTTATTCGTAAGTATTTACTGGGGTGTATTTTATCATCCACATCCATGTTTCATCAAAATGTAATATTATTTCCATCCACCTACAATTGTTTAAATCCATTTTTACCCTTTGGTGAGTTTTTAGTAATATGTATGAAAGGAATCTTTTGTCGTACGAGGTACTTTTTGACTTTTCCGACAAAAGTACGAAGAATGTTTTTTTTAACTTATACGGCATGAATAGATTTTTAAAACATTATTTCCAAGAAGCTTCCTTTACAAGTTCTCAAGTTTATTTTTAATCAACTTCTTTTATTTTAAAGTTATATGACATGTTATGAAAGGAAAAATGTTTTTGAAGAAGAAAGGATATTTTCCTCAAGAATGGAGTTCAAGTGTTTTATCAAAATTATTTTCCATCTAAGATAATAAAGGGTTCTGTTTTTATAACTATTATTACATTGATTTGATCATGTTGTGATGGAATTATTTTTATGAATTCCTTTATCTTATATGAATTGATTTATGATGTCATGATGTTTCAAGAATCCCATTTTTGTTACATGTGTTATGCGATGATGTATGTTTTATGATTATGTGGCACACATAAGAAAGGATTCATTATAAGATGGGTGGGACCTATATCTCCCTCCAATTCATTGGGTAAAGATTTTATATCTCATGAGATAGACATGGCTGAAATGGTAGGTTATACCGGTTCAGTGAAACAGGACTGAAACGAGGGTTACTCGATTCAGAAAGGGACTTTGTCCACTAAGATAGTCTTGGCAATGAGTCTTGACTAACAAGAAATGATTTTCTATGATTATGTGTGTATGCCACAATGTTTCATGTTTTAAGTTATGATTATTGGGATTACATTTCACTTCTATGATATATCCCATGTTATGATATTATGAGCTCTTTTGCAGGTTAGGATTTCCAAAAGCTATGTATATGATGTGATTGATTTTTCTTTTGTTTACCCTTACTGAGCATTTGAGCTCACCCTTTTATGTTTTCTTTTCCCCAGGATATAAAGAAAGGTTTTAGGTAGAAAAAAGGGATGACCTTTATGGGAGATATTGAAGAACTTTCACCACGATTAGAAGATTACGTTCCGAGTTTCCAAAGACACTAAACTATTACGATCCTTTAGTGTGTGTTTTTGTTATGTACTAAGTATTCCGCAAAAGTAATGTAAAGTCTATGTACGTCAGGCTTCGGGTCTCTACATCCTGATAGTGAATGTTATAGTTCTAGTGAAACAAAAAGGTTTCTAACTACATGACTCAAAACTATAATGATTTCGTGACATGGATTGTAGTTTCTCATGCCCACAACATCATCTGTTCCATCCTAGGGCGACCCAAACCCCCTAAAGTCATTGTTACTTTTCTATATATCTCTTATATAAACACCTTTATTTCTTTGATGTCTCATAAGAGTAGGTTCCAATGGAAATATGGAAAGAAACTTACCTTGATGATACTAATGTCATCTGGTATACTGGGTGAATTCATCCCTATGGAGATTGGAATAAATTCTAGATTCCTTGCAATAGATGAAACCCCCTCTGAAGATGAAAAACAACATTCCTATATAAATTCAGTCAAGATTGTGTTCCACTAAATGGTTCATGATGACACGTAATATTATGAAGGCCCTAAAAATGTCCCTGACTGACACCATGAAAAAAAGAGTCGAGGACATGTGAACCGCTGAAAGGATCAATCTAGTTCTTTATGGTAGGATGTGCTGGTTGTCGAGACCAGACAATATGTGTTTAACAGACCTCACTAGATGTAGTTCATATAGCCCACTCCACCAGATCCACCACCATCGCTGTCCTTTGTAATTGATCAAGAATAATAGTTGTAGTTTCACTATGATTGACAATGTGCAGGTAAAGACATGCCTCAATCAGACAATAGTCATCTAGTGGTGGTTTCTAGAAGTTTATCTGACGACCAATAGAATGTTTCCAGTACTATATATAATCTATTAGTTTATCCAAAAGTGGAAATCATGATCCCTATAATAGAGATACCATCTATTTGTTGAAATGTGTGACTAAAAAAAGGGACAATGTGATGTATCACCTCACCAACATTTTAGAAAAGACTTCAATCCTCGAGGATCTCTATCTATTAGATGAGATTTGAGAATCCATCACAAAAGACTTGAAACCCCTACCCCGATAGATTAAAATATAGGTTTCAGACATAGATACATTCTATTCATAGGAGGTAAAGCAGTCAGAATGTCATCCATCATTGATTTCTATAGATAAGATGAGGGCTCTATCAGGTAGGGTAATTTTTTCTAATATTACAACATTTGAATGATTTAATGAAAAGTATATAAATCTATATCATGTTGAGATAAGATATAAGATCAATCTCATCCAAAACTCAATTATCCCCAGATATTCACTCATTGAAGAAGACTTTAGACCCTCTAACATGAAGATTTCGGGGTATGATAAGACCAAATAGAGACTGTGTGGTCGGATCGATTTGAGGAACTAGTTCAACAATTAAGAATAAATAAATAAATTCATGTTTTTCTTATAGGACACTGCATACAAGACATTGATGGGAAGGTCCTATCTTCATCTGCAAGAACATGTTCCCTCCTCATACCACCAATTCCATAAGTACTCCCTCAATAGTGAGTAGGAATACAGAAAGGTGATGTGTCTCTATTTGACTCTTGTGAGCTTCATTATACTGTTTCAACCTATTACTGAATCATGGAAAATTAGTTTGAGATCAACGAAGATGAGAACACCTCTGTCATAACTAGCCCATGGTTAGATTCTGATGATGTATTCATCCTCTTGATAAACTAGTTAGAGGATATAATTCCATATTTTTGGAGTAACTTTTCCATTTTTGAGAGTAAAGGGTGTTGTGTCCCTAAGTACAATTAACCCTAGAAGATTAACTCTTAATCCTTGAAAGATTATACTCAGGTGAGACTAGAACCCCCAATTCCTATTATGTATTGAGATGTTCACCCCACAGCTACAACTATATGTTTGACCCACTTGTTTCACTGATTTGGTTTAAACCACCAATAATTGACCCATATCCATTGCATTAACATCAATAATATACAACATTGTTAATGTCCTGATGGAATTAGAATGAATGCCATTGTGACTGTGGTTTAAGTAGAGAAGTAGTCTCCTAAAAAATATTCCACTGCTTCTAAGGCTAGAACTAATGTTCCCCCCAAAATCTGTCACCATGGAATGACTACCTCTTCCAAATTCATCCCCTACCTCAGATGAAGAATAAGATATGGAATATGCTCGTCCTAAATTTGTGTAAAGAATCTCCACCATCATCGATGATTCTGTTCATGTTAACATTGATACTGATGGAGATCCAATGACATATTTGATAATTTCATCCACGCATATAGAGGAATATAATCAGTACATGAATTTACTAAAGCAATATCATGATTAATTTTCCTGGAGTAATGATGTGATTCCACAGTGGGACCCTTAAGTCACCTTCCCCCATATCAGACTTCTTGTGATTCATAATGGGTTCAAGTATCATCCAAAAAATGCACATGTATCACAGTTCCATGTTCAAGGCCAAAGTGGAACAACTTATCAATTCCATCTTCATTATGGAGGTTTAATGCCACAATTTTCCAACCAACATTATTCTTGTCTAGAAGAAAAATTGGTAGATCAGAATCCATATCACCTTTTATGACCTTAACTTCCACTATCTAAAGGATGATTTTTCCATTCGAAGGGTAGATTTATTGATTGATCCCAGGGCTATGTTATAGGATATCATTTTCAAAGATAGGAACTCTAGGTATAATTAAATATAGATCTCCCCCAAATATGAAGAGGATAAGAACATCAAATAAATTCAAGAATCTTTTGGTTACTAGGTAATTCCCTTCAGTATGATGAATAAAGGGGATACAAATAACTGAGACATGAAACACAACTATAAATTGATCCTTAGGATGCTAGTGGAATGCTATGTTGACTCTTTGGTGGTCAAATTCCACCAGCATCAGTACTATCTCAGTGATATTGATTAATTTTTTCATATTCCTTCATTCCTAGGATTTGAAGATGAACCTATTGAAATGTACATTCAGGGTTACCACTAGGATACTTCTCTATATCATCTCCAGGTATAGAGGTTTTGAGTTTGTCATAGAAAAGATCAAGGAAATCATCTTAATGCCTCCTCTGAGATTATTATGGGAACTCTGGGGCCTCCAATGCCACTTGGCCTCCATACCCAAATCCACAGAAAATCTGGATGGAATATTTAATCCCCTTTCCAGGTTCATGAATAAAGGTGATGTCAACCAATGTGATAAAGAGTTTCAGGAAAAAATTTAGGATATCAAGAAATTTATAGTATAAACTCCTATTTTGACACCACCCATCTCATTTAAGTCATCGTTCATTTATGTGATTGTCTTGGAATGATCCCTTGGAACCTGTGTCACTCAATAGAACAATGAAGGGAAGAGTGAATAGTTTATACTACCTTTGTCGTATGATCCTAAACCTAGATTCTAAATACTATCCTATTGATAAGAGTTTCCTCACACTATGTTTCACAGTACAAAAGTTTTAGAAATATTATTAACTTCACATGATACAGTTGGTGTCCCATGTGGATCCACAAAATTAGTTGTTAAACTGCCAGATATTGACATGATAACTATATTTTTTTATTGATTCTTCAGATGATCAACATCATGTTTTTTCCATATAATGTCATCAATGTTCAAGTGTTGGGACATTTAATGTCTGGTCATCTGACACCCAATTAAATGTCTAGGGATTTTGATTATTTAGTTGGGTACATCCTCAATGTGAATCAAGTCATGTCGTGATGGAAGATTCATTTTGATGGTGCCTCACAAAGTCCAATTTTTAAAAGGTTTAGTGATCCCAATATCAATAGAGTGGGTTTAATAATTGCCTTTATCAACTTGGCACAAGAATTCCTTCCTTCCTACATCCTTCTATTGGAAGGATTCACTAATAATGATTAAGAGTATCATGCTCGCAATATTACTTTCAAGATTTCCCTTGATATTGATGTTCCAATTTTCCATGAAATGGGACTTGTAGTTATTCATCAAGATTATCAATCATGATTACATCTTTAGGAAGCCATAGATCATGCCCTTGATCAAGTATTATCGTCATCTAATAGCTTAGTAACCTTCTCATCCGGAAGGGACACATGTTCCTCGATCGTAGAATGATTGAGATGATTCCATGGACAGTTTAACCACTTCATACATAGAGTATGACCAGCATGATATTTTTAATAATTTAGAACATCAAAGATTAATCACTCATATAACATTGGATGATGATTAAAATTAGCAAGTAAACCACCAGACATCTGGTGATTCCACAACTGGACCACTAGATCCCCCACTGCTGAAGAAATATTTGATTGGATAGCTCCCATCATCGATTATCCCCATCATGGGGTTTTCCCATTGGGAAAATCTGAATATCAGTGATTCAGAAAGTGCATAGTGCAATTCACTATCCAAAGTGGGCCTAACCACAAGAAGAATATATAAAAATATGCTATTGATGGAATTATTATCTACTGCTTTCATGGAGGTGAGATCTCCAAGATTATTCATGAGGTTTGTGTTAGGTCTTGTGGTTATCATCAGATAGGGTTGAAGCTCTCTCACAAGACCCTTTGGTCAGGTTACTCCAATCCCACCATAGTCCATGACTACATCTTTTTTCCAAGAGGTTCCACATATGTCAAATCCTTGAAAACATTAAACATCGACCACTAGAGACCCCCCATACTAAAAATTATTCTTGGACTTTTTTAGTGTATGGAGTTGAGGCAGTGGGACGATATCCACCAGCAACAGATTGCCAGTAAAGGTTCTTTTTGACTTCTTCAAATTTCTTCTCAGAGTGGGATGAAGCGATCCCTCTCAAGGATGTTAGGGCCTGATCAGTCATCGCACTCGTGAGCTCCAATATCATTCATCAAATTGGATCACCTCATGATATTCTCACTAAAAATGGATCCATATTCAAGGATAATGAGCTGAATAATTTATATTTCAAGAGCATAAACTGGCCCAACCATGTTTTTCACTACTATGGAAAGGCAAATGGAAAAATAGATTCATTCAAAACAAATTTCTCCAACATTCTGAAAAATATGTTTGACCAAAACATGAAATTTTTTCTAGAAAATCTCCCCAACACCCTCAAGGATAATCTAAAGTGGAAATGGAATTCCAACATGGTGACCCCATATTCTAGGGTGTATGGAATAAAATCATCTATTTCTATCGATATGTTTCAACATTCACTCTAAAATGAAATATACGATTAGAAAATGAATTACAAGATTGTTGAAGTCCGTATAGTTTTACTGGAATCTCCCAGTGAGAACATGTTCTGGGCCTTACATAATATAGAGATTCACCATAACAAGATTTCCATATCATTCGATAAGAAGGTTCCCTTATTATCCTTCCTCCATAGTCATACATTATTGTCTCTTTTAATGTTAATGATACATAGAAAGAGGTCACCAATTTTCGAAACCAAATAGGATGTGAAATTTATGAGCAAAAAAATCATGCAGAGGTGTGAGATATATTATAATTTATTTTAATAACCATTTACTGAAGACAAGACTAAAAATATGGGATGTCAAATTAAAAATATAATTTATTTTATATTTGAAAAAAAAAATACTTAAGCTTGTGAACATTCTTCGTTGGTTAATGTTGATCTTCTAAAAACATACATTCTGATTAACTTCATTTAACTATGAGTATGAAATGATAGAATCCCTCTAGAGGTGATTCACACATGCTCTCGTGATCTCTAAGAAACACGAAATGATGTTTAGGTGCTTTCTTGGTGGGTCAAATGCCATGCGGTTTTCGTTCTTGATAGATCATTTCTCAATCCTAAAGAAATATTTCATAATATTATTGTTCGTAAGATGAATATAGAAGGTGGAGTTGAGAGAGAATTCATTGTGTTCAACAATTCCCTAGTATGAATTTTGGATACTCCAAACAATAGAAATAGTCAGCCATTTATAGAGTTAGGATTTTTGTTATAACCTTATTTCATTACATACCAGACATTAAATAATATTTATTACATTTAATAAACCCCATTCCACATAATAATTATTATATTATTACTATTTTTTGGTGTGATCCAACTTGTAAAATAACAAATATTATATAGTGGTCTTGTTAATGAATATTTATAACTGAAATTGGACTTGGTGCATTCAAACTCATCTAGATTTTATTGAATAATTGAAAAAATATTTTATACATAAATAAATATTTTATTCAGAATATAGATAGTTAATATTTATTTAAATATTTAATAAATTAAATAATTATTTTATTCACATGCTCGTGAATAATTTATTTAAATATTTGATCAATATAACTTTTATAAATTTATTCCTCATACTTGGGAATAATATTTATTCCTAACTCAAACAGAATTTAATTAATGTCAATGAAAACACTAAATGTGTAACCCCATAGGATACGTTCTCACTAGAATTAGGAGGACTAAGGTACATAACAATATTTCTATATAGAAACAATTCAAGGAACATATAAGAAGTAAATTAATTTTTCAATGTCGACATCCACATATGAGCACTCACAGAGTAACACAATCCTTTTCAAAATATGTAATAAATATGGTATCAAATCTGTGTCATCAATATGTATGATCGATATTTCTTTCATTTAATATCTAAAATAAACTTTTCATTACACCATGTCCATGAAATGTGATGAAACGTTTATATTCTAATCAATGTGTAATGCTATCATCTTCCATAAATATGGAAGTGTCAAATCCTTCTCAACTTATTCATTAATGAAATTTCACTCATGACACACCGAACTCATCCTAGTTATCTATGAACTATTACCATAATTGTTTATGAAATACATCTAACTACATGAGTTTTAACATGAATTAATAATAATACTAATGTACAAGGACCAAGATAGAAGCTTGTAGAAAGCAATATGCAATGACACCAAAACATGCAGAATTCTTATATGTGGGTCTGTTATCATAATCTCTTATATTGGATATTACCATGTTTCAAATTCATGAGAAGGAGCCTCATATTAATACAAGTACTCATGCTTAATATCTTCTGTATTATTTGTCCCATCATTATATTTTATCTAACCAAAAAATGTAATTTGAAAATATTTTTCTAGAACATCAAGGTTCTTTTCATAGTAGGGAACTACTATGGCCTTATCAATGAAACATATACACTGTGAAATTATTAAGTTATATTCATAAATTATAATAAAAAACTTGTAATAATATGATTTATTAATATTTAATACATTGAATATTTATGTAATCTATGTACAAATAGTTGTTTCTATGACACAAACTCCAAAAGACTCCCACTTCGACTATATCAAACTGCTAAAACCTTTAGTACTCTAGGCCTCACATTATTATAATGTTTCTACTAAGTAAAGGATTTAGTCAAGGGTTATTCCACATTGTCTTCAATGGAAATATCTCTCAATACAACTTCACTACTATGATAAAAATCTCTCACGAGATGATACATATAATGTATGAGTTTTATCTACTGACGTGACATTGGTTCATTATCCAGAACCACCACTTTAGCATTATAACAATATTGTGTGATAGTATCATCACTTCTATGGACCACATCAATATCTTAGATGATGTTTCAGATTAATACTTCTTCTTTACCTTCCTCAAAAACTGTGATTTAATCGGAATCTGTGGTAGAATCTACAAAAACAGCTTGCTTTGATCTCTTCTAGCTCACAGATCCTCAATTAAAAGTAAATATGAATGTCATTTGTGACTTAATATAATCTTTATCAGTTTGAAAACTAGAATATAAATATCTTATGATTAATAGTTATTTATATACTCCATAAATAAGGAACATATCCTTGTAAACCTCAGGTACTTATAGGTGGTATTGACTTCTATCTAATGTTGTCACATATAACATCATTATATCTTTATACTAAACATAATGAGTAGGTGACACATATCCTAGTATATTGAAAAACCTACATAACTGACCCAATCAATGATTTGTATTATATCGTTATCATTATGTTTCATTCCACATGTGTCGGAGGATAAATTATCCTAAAAATATGAATGTAATGTGAAAATGGAAACAATCCCCTATTGGATTGTTCCATGATGAATCTATTCAACGTTGTTTCAATGTATGTACATTGACATATGCTAAGAAACCTATTTTATCTATTGTGATGGATCTTGATTCCAGGAATAGATGATGCCTCAACCATGTCCTTCATATATATGTATTTATTAAAACCACACATTAGCTGATCGTAAGACTATTGTTTCATTTCCAATGAGTAATTTATCATCAAAATATACTATTAGGGAAATGACTGAACTCACACTAAATTGTTTATAGACACATGGATCACATTATTTTTTTATGAAACCAAATATCGTTATGGCCACATCAAAACGAATGTTTCGTGACCTAGATTATTTATTTAATACAAAAATGGATCGTTCCAACTTGAATACCTTATCGGAATCCTTGGGAGTTACAAAAACATTAGGATGTGTCATATAGAAATATTCTTAATGGTTCCCATTAAAGATGGATGTTTTTATATCCATTTTAAAAATATCATAATCCAGGAAATAAATAACATAAATTAAAATTTTGGTGGTTTTTATCATTTAAACTTGGAAAAGTTTTAATTAAAATCAATGCCTTGAGGTTTTTTGAACCATTCTACAACCATCCATGCCTTATAGGTACTGAAATTTCCTCTCATTTATAATTTTTCCCGAATACCCATTTATTACCAATAGGATTTACATATACTGATGGTTTTACCAAAAACAAGACATGGTTTCAGCATGTCGAATCCACTTTAGAATTCATGAATTCTTTCCACTTGGAAGTGTTTTTTGAAAAAACTATTTCCCAATAGTTTAGAGGATCACTATTACCAACTTTGAATGAGTCACCATAATTGGTGACTGGAAAACCATATTGTTCTGGTTATCTAACCTCTCTACGACTCCTACTTAGTAATTATGTATTTAGGAAAATTTATTATTCCCTAGGGGTTTGTGGAATTTTTTCCTCTAACAACTCTTGTAAATCTTATCCTTAGAATTCATTAATGACTATCTTGCTCCCACTATCTATTTAAGTGATATGATCCTTTTTAGAAAAAATGTGATGTATATAATCAAATCAAAAATTGTCTGATGGATTATATAGGTCGTATCCTTTTGTTTCATTGGGGTATCCAATAAAGAAAATCATTGTTTCTTTGGGTGAAAAATTATTACCAGAAAATACCGTAAAAAATTCATCACAACCCCACGCATGTATATAATACAACACACGTTTCAATTCATTCCCTAATTGTAAGGGTATATCATATTTTTCATTAGTTGGAACCCCAATTAGTACGTATGATGGTTTATGTAACTTGTATCCCCAAAAGGATAATGGAATAAATGCATGACTAATCATTGATCTAACCATGTCAAATAATGTGTGGTTCCTCCTTTAACTTATACAATTCCACTGTAGAGTATAAAATGGAGTTAGTTGAGATAAAATTCCAAAACCCCCATTGATAATAAATGAATTCTTGATTAAGATATTCTCCACAATGTTCTGAGTGTAGTTTCTTAATCCAATTACCATGCTCGTTCTCAACGTCATTCATTTATTTCTTGAATTTGTCCAAAAAATCCAACTTATACCTCGTTATGTAGACATATCCATATATAATAAAATAGCCAGTAAAAGTTATAAATTATGGGTACCTACCTCTTCCTTCAATAAAAAATGGTCAACACACATCAGTATGAACTAATTGAAGTGACTAATTAGCACTTTCACCTTTACCATTAAATGGGGATTTGATAATTTTTCCTTTTAAACATATATTACATACACAAATTGGTTTTATTAAAAATGAATATAAATATCTAGATTGATTTAACATAGTCAAGAACTTTTCATTTAAATGAATTTGTTAGTGATGCCAATGTGTGGTGTTGTATGAGTCGTGTAAAGTTACATCATTATCAATTTATATTATTTTATTAGTCTAATCAAACATATGAAAACATCAATTTAAATGTTCATTATCTTGAGAAATATATATTTCTAAAAGAAAAAATATTTATTCAAAAATTTGAAAATAAGTCCACCTATATCATGTCTGGATGCATAAATAATGTTTTTGTTAACTTTGGAATCATAATAACAACCATTTAAATCCAAGATCAATCCAGTTTAGAACATGAGGCATTAGTCCTCAGTAGTCGCATTGGTATGTTTAGCTCAATTGGTTGGTCAATGATCCAACTATCCTTGGTCAATCTTTCTAAATCCACTTTGTCCCTATATTTGAATACATATGTGATCACCAAGAGCTGTATCTAATACCCAATTTGTAGAAATAGATAAATTTTACTTGATAACACACACACCCAAATATTCCCCTTTATTCTTTGTCTAGGTGAAGTTTTTCTTTCAATTACCATTCTTGAGACATGAGAAACAAATATCATCCCATTCGGTTTCTTCCCATTGGATTTTTTATTATTAGAAGGGTGTGTATGAGATTTGTAATTAATGATCTTCACTTTCCCTTTCCCTTTGTTCACCATAAGGAAAAAAGTTTTTTCACACATCATATCTTTATCTTCATGGTGAAATCTAGTAATAATATATGGAAGAAACCTCCCTATTTTATATATTAAAATTCACAACAAATATGGAGACGATTTGAGGGAGTGATGCTAGAATGAGTTCAGTTCCCATTTCATTAAGAAGATTACACCCTAGAAGAACTATGTTATCAATGTAACCAATGATCTACATGAGGCCTATCTGGGGAACCCTCTCCATGATTGATCTGAAATAACACCATAGAAATTTCAAATTTTTCAGGTCTTTCTCTCTGGTAGTAAGAACTAGGGTGGTTTTCAAGCGCAATATACATCATTGTTTTCATGAGACTTCATTAATTCACTAGACAATGATGAATGCATAAAACATTGAACATCTACCATGTGGATCAAATATTTTTCTAAGAAAAGAAACTCTTCATCACGTTCCTCTTTAGTAAGTGAATTAGGACTTGGGGATTCTAACGTGTGACATTACAATTTTGGTCATAGAAAAACCTTAGGGTGTCTAAACCACTCTAGGAAGTTACATCTAGTTATGAGGTCATCATTCTCAAATATTTATCATAAGGATAGTGTGGATGAGGATATTTTATTTTATTCTACAATTAAAAATATTAGATTATTAGTACTTTGATAAATTACAAAATAAGTGATACATAATAAATTAAAAGTTTTTATTTATTTATTAATCTAATCCTTCATTATTTTATCATGTCTGAATATCCATCACCATTTGAACTCAGAATTTCTAGTTTCTTTAACATTATTTTTGTAAGGATATCCATTAAATTTATTAATCATCTATACATTATCCATGAAAAACAAAATAATGTAATAAGGTTGGAATTCATTCCAACTACAAACTTGTATCTCCATGATCCATTGAGTATATTCCCCTATCATGAGATCCTCACATGGTTATCCTAAACCATTGACTCAAAATTTGTGTTGAACAGACATTCCATATTACACTCAATACAATTTTAGTTATGTCTACCCAAACCTCTCAAGAGAGCTCCTCAATAATTGTTAGTGTCCAAACATTGGCCAGGTATAATAATTAGTTCTATGATTTCATTCACAATCAAGTAATGCAGGGTTCAGTCTGACTTAATATTTAATTAAGGGATTTTATGATATTATGCCAAAATATAATCTTTTTATCATTTACTCAACTTTTTAATATTATGTGGATGTTATTTAATTAATTAAACATTTTGGATAAAATATTTACACACAATACATTTATTTAATTTCCATATTTTCACATTAATTAATTTATTTATGTTATCATGATATAGATTTAAAAAAAATAATTTTATAAACAGAAATAAATAATTAATTAAATGACCCATTCATGAGCATTACCTAACAATTCGATTAATGAGAAGATATTAAATCAACCATTGACCTAGGAGAAATAACTCATATTTCCAGTCCTCGCATGAATTACAACATTCCACTTGTCCACCTATGTATCACATAAGTTGGAATCAATATGGTTCCATGTTGAACAACCTCTATGTACCTTGGGATGCTCTATTAATTACAAATATTTATTACTCACATGCAGGTTAGGGGAACTAAAGGATTTGTTAAATAGGGATACATAAATATCCATAGACATGTAGGTCATGTATAATAAGGGTGGGAGGGATAAATCACATGTCATAATTTAATTTAATATTAAAAATTTTAAACTCATTCAATAAATTAAATTAAAACATTAAACATATACACATGTCTTGGTCAAGCTCATTAACGAGCATACATACAATGAATATGAAAAAGTAAACTCCTTTCACTCATTTCATTATATATTCATTAATTATTTAAGATAAATGTTATTTCATTAATTAATTAATCAATAAATTAATAGATTTACTTTCATCTTAATGATCAATTGATCTTATTTTGAGATAGCCATTACAAATTAAAATCATGGAAAATAAATGGAAGAAATAATAATGACATATTAATTAGAATAAAATAATTGATAATTTAAATTTCTTTAAAATAATTATTAAATTTCCAAACACACAATGGTGTTACAATCAATAAAATAATGTTTTAATACTAAAATTTAAAAAATTTATATAACATTATTTTTTTCCATTAATGGGTGACTACAGGATGTGCACATCAAGGTACATTCCATGTACTTCGGTTCCAGTATATACATGTCACACACCTGAGGATTCGGCATTTTAACTCATCTATACTACACAGTGTGTACATGCTAGCAACACACCATGTATCCTTTTTCCAGATGCCAGGTTAGCTCGGTCAACACACGGTTTTCCATAAAAGCATCACAAGTAATTAATTGATTAGTGAATCTAGAAAAAATGCACATTGGTATATGGTATCTGCTTCTGCCACACACTAGGTAGCCAAATTGTACTAGCCAATAATTTTTCACATCCTGATAGAATCTCCAGTTGTTATTAATTTTTTCATAAATCATTTATAAAATTAAACACTGAATAAACATTATTAATATATTGATAACATGTTAATTTAAATCAGATTAAAGAACGAATAACATGAAATGAATATCCAACAGCAATTGTACATAGATCTACAACCTAATAAATAATTATACATTTAAATGTGACCACTCAAATAAAATGGTTCAATTCACAATGGAAGCGTTCATAGGTGGGAAATATTTTTATTTTTTTTAATAATCATTGTCCAAAACCAAAAGTAGGGATTTGGAACATCAACTTACAATTAGTTTATTAAATATTTGATGAAATAAATACCCAGGATTATGAATTTCTATTGGGTGAATGTTGATCATCTTGAAAGGCCCTTTTAGATTACCTTCATTTATATGTGAGGATCCAAGGATAGATTCCCTCTAGTGGTGATCCAAATATTCCCATATGATCCCTTAGAAACACCACTTGATCTCAATGTTCTAACATGGAGAGTCCAATGTGTTGTGTTGTTTGTTCTTGATCAGATGTTCTCTGGTTTTCATGAAATATAAATGAAACTTCTATTTCCTGATAGGGATAGGGAAGGGGGAGTTGAGAGAGTATTTTTTGTGCACAATAATTCCATATTATCTAATTTAGATACTCTACACAATACCAATATCCATCTATTAATTGAGTTAATATTTAAGTTAAAATATTATTTAATTTCATATCAGCCATTAAATAACATGTATTACGTTTAATAAACATCATTCAACATAATAATTAAATTATTACTATTTTGTGGTGCCCGCCAACTTGAAAAATATAAAATATTCTGTGATGATCTTGTTGTTTAATATTTTTCACCAGACATGGAAAGTGGTCATTCGAACTACAAAAACATTTATTGGAAAACAAAATAAATATTTTATTGATAAATTAATATTTTATTCAAAATCAAACAAATAAATATTTATTCAAAAAATAAAAAAATTAAATAAATATTTTATTCACATGATGAAGAATATATATTTAATTAATTTATGCAATGAATATAACATTTTTAAAATTATTCGTCAGACTTGAGATTAATATTTATTCTATTAATTAAACTCAAATAAAATTTAATTGAGGTAAATAGAAACACATAGTGAATGATCCTCTAGGATTATTTCTCATTATCATCAGGTGGGAGTTCCTAATGTCACAGATTACTGTCTTGAAAAGGGTCAGGACACCCAGGATAAAGAACTAATTATCATAATTCTGACAACCAAACTCGGATTTTTATTGTATAATATACTCCATTTTTTCACAATGTGCCATAAAGCAGGCTTCACATCCACCTCACAAACCTATATTCTTGATATTTATTTATTTGACTATCTGAAATAAACATTCCATTACACCATGTCCATGAAATTTATTGTGATGGTTCTATTCTAATCATTGTTCTGAGATATCATCATCCATAATTTTGAATGGGGCAATTTCATTCTACATCTTACTAATTAAAGACATGTCACTCATGACACACCCACCATATCTAACTTCTTCATAAACTGTTATCGTTATAGTTTACACAATACATCGAATCATGTGAGTTTAAACATGCATTAAAAATATTCATAACGTCTATGGATCATCACAAATACTCGTAGATAGAAATATTTGATGACACAAAAATATAAAAATTTCCTATAGGTGATTTGTTTCTCATAATCAATTATATTGGTGATTACCAAGTGATAATTTCATTATAATAGCCCTTAATTTATTATGAGTACTCTCAAATAAAAATATATGTACTATGTTTTCCATCATATTAAATTATCTGACCATAGAACATTATTTGATAATATCATCATAGTACATCAAGGTTCTCATCATAGCAGTGATCTGATATGACCTTATCAATGCGATGAATACTATAGTACAATATTACATTATAGTCATGAATAAAATCAAATAATATGTAATAAAAAGTTTATATAATATTCAATACATAAAATATTTAGGAAATTAAAGCATAAAAAATTACTCACTAGACACCAACTCAAACAGCAAGTAGCGTACATCATTCAAAAGGTCTACCCTAATGGCATGTACTCTTTGGTCACCATGTAAAGGTATCACATGACCCTTCTATATAATTTCATGTTCCTAAAGTAGTACATCATATGAATATACATGCTATTAGTTTCATGACGTTAAACTACATAGTAACTAGTATCATAGCATCATGACATTAAACTGCACATCATTGACAGTCATTTTCATATGATAATAAAATGCAAGTACCCCACTTCCAAGGAACATAATATTTAAATCGACACCAGATTCAATACAATATGACATTAAAATATGTCCATATTTTTTATTGGATATGTGTCATGGGGATTTAGAATCCTTTATAACTCATAAACGTTTTATTTCTTCTATTATTGTACACATGTCCCCTTTCTTGGATACCCCATCTCTTTTATGCTATGTTGTATGAATTCAAACTACATTTACCTAGTCCATGCATCAGGGAATTAAATGATGTCTGAGTTATTCTCAGGAATGTGTTTTGATGTGTTCATCCTTCTTCATCCTTATCCGTGTTGTGTTTTCACTATGACAAACCACATATTTTTTCCTTAGAAAAATTATTTTTTGGATTAAAAACCACTAATATAATCTAATATACCCTACAGTCCATGTTGCACATACTATGTAACAACCATTGTCCAAGTCGCATGATGATAAATTATTTATCAATCATCATCCTAACCATATGATGATAAAATATTCAATGCTATAATTTTATCTCCTGAGAGTATGTTTCCCATAAATGTAGTCATCTTCCATGCCACATTCAAGAATTATGTGTGGCTTGATTAATGTGCATACTGGATACATAACAACGCTTGGATTCTAAATCACGGTCCTGCCACTCCAAGCATAATGTCCCCTCACTTTGTATGGATCATATCTATGCATGGATATTTCATGTGTTTCATGTACTATGGGTGGAATTATTCCCATTATCATGGGATATGAACTGACACCCAAACATTTATTATTTAGGCTCAACCACAGATCTATTAAGACATTTTACCCATATACTCAACTCAGAATACTTTAAAGGAATATAAATTGTAATGAAATATCATTTGTAAATGTCAAGTGGGGAAACCATTCTTGGTCACAATTCATGTTGGGTTTTAAATTTCATGTCAGGTGCATTCTGATCAAGACATTATTCCACCAGTGTCTTTATCGCACACTGTTAAACTATAAGGACCAATCCTGTTACATGAATTTAAAAAGTCACATCATATTCCAAGAATATGACATTAAAATATGCATTGGGTTTCTTTGAGGTGTTTTGTGTATTATTAGGATTCCATTTTCCTCCTTCACTTTGGGTCTTCCAGAATAATGCATAACATGTACCCATTGGAGATATCCTCCTCATTGGTCTAAAATCTTGGACCTTAAACTAAGAAATGATTTCCTTAACACACGATGTTAAATAGTAAAAATACCCTAAACAAGAATAGGATTTCCCTAATAATCATGGGATGCCTTATTTCTATATCCATAGATGATTTCCACAACCACTATCAGTCTCTTACTATGCTGTCCTTCAAAAATATATATAGCTTGATTACCATCCTCATAGAATACATATCGAAACATTGGAATTTATTATTTGGGCCAAACCACCTATTCTTTCAAACCATAGAATGTTTTTCTTTATTATTCCTCATACCACATGACATTAAACTATGCACAATCAGTGGGAGGGTCATTTTAGTTGGTTAAGGGCCTCATTGTCCTTGTTCAAATAGGGTATTAAACTCTTTCACTTAGTGAATGCATTGAACACCACTCTATTCCATGGTCCATTCATTATGAAATTAAACTACTTTTATCCCCTATAGAATGAGAAACATGACTATGAAATTTTTTCAGGATCTGGTTTTGACTCACATTCCCAGATACTCTCATTCCACACATGAAGTCTTTCTTGATTCAGATTTCCATCACCTTTCACACCCTGAAGGATCCCCAAATAGCCTGTTCCCATTAAATTTTTGACCCACATCCTATCATGGTCCAACGTTTTAATTAATTTTCTATAAAAAACATAAAATCATGTGTTTCGTACATGGTCAACGGTTGATCCTACATTTTACCACCCCACTCTAGATTTGTTATATAATGGTCAATGTGTTTCAAACAACGTTAATGGTTGGACACTTCATATCAGTTACCCCTTCATCCAAACCTTGAATGTATCAATATACATTATTTCCACGATCTTTTAACATAGTGGGATTCTATCTTTGGTCTCACAACTAACTAGCACAACCCTATGTCTGATAACCCACAAGTACAATTCCTTGTTTTCCATAATGAGCATGGCGCATGTGGGCGTAGATTTTATGTTTGAGTGAATGACGATGTGGTTATGCCACATAGGGATTTCTTGGTCAAATCCCTATAAACATAAACTAGGAACCTCATTGGGAATCGTGGTGTGGCACTATGCCTCTTAAGGACGTAGTCTCATTGTTTTTTCCTCCCTCCACATCACATACACCAATTTTTGGAACCATTATCCACATTTATTCCTGGATACTTGTTTGATACTCAATCCACCTATAGTTATTTCATGTTGGGTTTATTTCCACTACACCACAAAAATAATCTAGGAACATACATTTTCCTAGTTTGTGCGACATGACTTTAAACGACTGGCTAGGTTCTCAGTAGTATGATCTTAAACTATGTTCAAATACCTGATATTGGGATGTTATACTATACCATGATTATTATTCACCATATTATGTTAAACTATGTGTTAAATATCATCCTTTTCTCTAAATAAAATGGAAAGGTATCCCAAACCTTAGATGAGAGGTCATTTATCTTGATGCTTGTCATCTACCAAATTATTCGTATCTATAGTTGTCACTCAAGTCCTAAGATGTATCTCCCATGGATGATGGTTTGGTAAATGTTCAAACCAATGAACTTACACCATTTTGATCTAAGGAATGTTGGATTATATGGGAGAGTTTTTTGATTTATTAAAACATTCAATCACTATATTCCCCACTTTGGGTTCCCTTTTTTTGGATCTTCATCCTCTTTAATGTATGAGGGGACCCCCTAATAGACAAGTTATATTTCACCTTTATATCACCTAGTTTCATGGTCCAATTTTCCCAAATACATTCGATGATATTTCAAGACAGGTTACATGTTTCGATCATTTTTAGTAGTCAATCCTCATTTGTTTTCCCCATTTTTTATAATAGTAAGGACACTGTTTTTTAACAACATTAGTAGTCACATTTTTTCAACATTCTCTCTTCCTCATGTTCTATATTTTGGTCGTTAATAGTCACACACTTTGTTGACATTATTTTAAGTAGATTCTAATTCCCCCATCATTATCCCATTTGTGCACTGGCACACACTAGAAGAGCAATTGGATGTCCTCAGAGAACTCTTCTCCAGTCATAGCTACCCTCAGTCTAAACACTCTAGATGGATAGTCAATAATAGAAAACATGACGTTTTCAATGGTGATAAACACTTAAAAAAGTGAACAATTATGTGGTAATCCCTTATTTCTCACACAGGACATCTCCCATATGAGCTCAAAGATCGATAATTAATTGCCTCACATATATGATAAAAGTGTTATAATTAAAGAAGATAATGAAATGTGTCTATGAAAATTGTTTGTTTCATAACATGTTATTTATTGGTATTTTAACAATTTCCCATATATTTCTCCCATTTATATCTAGTATTTTAATTCCTCCAACTTGTGGCGTGTGGATTCCTAGGTATGTTCCCACCCCATGAGCTTTGTTTGTTCTTCCTTAGCTACTAAAAGAAGCTCATTTTCCTTGATATATGTTTACTCCCAAATGCTATGATACTTTTAGATTTTGGCTAGTCTCCCACATCTTCTCATCAAGGTAATCACGGTCCAACATGTTTAGTTCTTGAGCATCCACCCCTCCAATATAGAGGCAACATAGAAAATGGAAATGTGGCCCCATCCAGCTCACCGATTATGGTTCTTGAGTTTGGTATTTGAATCATTCAATGGAACTCCATTCCATGTGTTAGATGATGTAATTATGTTCATTAACCTTAGGGTCATAGTAATCTAATTATTTAGGATCTGTTGGCACATAATCTATGAAGAAACCAACCAATTATGAATCCGGGCCATCCTCTAGGGTCCTTTCAGATGGTTTGGGATCTATTTCATGAGGTTTGTTAGGATCACATTACCCCACCATGATGATTTTATCTCTTTCATCATAGAGTTATCCCCACTACTAGCATGTCCCATAGTTGTAACAAACTGTTCAATAGAGGTCATGGTCTGGTCAGCTCGAATGGATGGATCTTCATAGACCAACACCCATGTTAAAAAGGAATCCAAGTTCCTCTAGCCATTTTTGATTGTAGAGAACATCCTGCCCCAAGAAAGGTTTAGTCTGGAAATGTGTTATTCAACCTAATTAACAGACAATGAATGTGAAACATTATGGCATGGTACTTACTGAATGCATGTAGTGAGAGATCATGCTCTAGGATCGTCATCATTGGGATACCATGGAATTTCCAACATAAATTACTGATTCATCCGAGGATTTTAACGTAGCTTCTCTAACCTCCCCGACATCATTCGACCCTTCGACTGATTTTTCCCTATATGAAGATCTAAGATTTTGGTCCCCTACACTTGTTTTTTGCACCTCCAAACCCACCAGTTGGGGTCTCTCGTTCCAGATTCTATTTCACAAAATATATTTTAGTTGGGAAGGCTAGATAAAACATAATGGAATGTGTAACACAGTGAAATGAATTTAAACTTATTCTGATAATTTCAGATAATTAATAATGATCAAGGCTTAATATAAATGGATATTACATAAATTTTGATGAATATTCATCATATTACAAATTTACATGCCTAAGGATCGTAATAGTTTATTTTCTTCATAATCTCAGAACACAATCTTTTAACTTGGTGAATTATCTTTAATGTAATCTATAGAGATATTCCCCTACTATACATCTACCTAAAACATTCATTCATAATCTTTGGGAAGAAAACATAAGAATAGTGTGAGCTCAGATGCTCAATATGGGTAAATAAATAAAACGCATAAGAAAAACATGAACAATGTTTAAAAAACTAGACCATATCATTTTAATATAAATAAATGAATATAGGAGATCTTAAAAAAGATTGTAATTTCATTAGACATGGATCAAAAGAGAATTAAGAGAACAAGTCAGGAAAGCCTAACATAGGAAAAAATTGTTATTTGTGGAATGTACAATAGTTTATAACATTTTGAACATGTATATGTTGAAATAGGTTCACTCATTAATTTAAAGACATGAAACACACCACCTAAATCAACATTTGACAATGAAATAGGTTCATACATAACATTGTGAATGTGTAATCAGGTTCACACAAAACCATATGCACATGTTACTTGGTCCATGCATCACATTGTGAATATGTAATCATGTTTATGTGTAACATTGTTAACATGTATTCTTCTTCATGTATAAACTTATGGACAAGTAACCAAGTCCATGCATTACATTGTGAACACGTATTACGGTTTACACAATAAATTGTGAACATGTAATCAGGTTCATGAATAAACTTTGCTACATGCTACCAGGTATATGAATAACAATTTTAACATGTAATCAGGTTCATTAATAACATTGTGAGCATGAAATAAGGTTCATGCATAACAAATTTACTCATGAGTAATCCATCGTTACCCAATACAATTGAGAGAGATATATATCCAACCTTAAACATAAAAATATCATAAATATGAGTTCCAAAAGACTATAAACAATGATTATACCATAATACAATAAATAATATAGGCACCATTAACATTTAATCATATCATTACCTATAGTAATGTGGTATGCCTTATAATCACCACCTATGAGAAGAAGCAGACTTCAAAAGTATATAACCCATGAAAGAGAACTGGGTTTCATAAAAATCAACCCATAAAAACATTTACCTTTAATAGAAAGTATATTAATTTTTTATTTAATAATTTTCATATAATGGAATGAGTAACACCAATTGATGTTTTCATAAAAGGTAAATAATTCTGAAATATCATTTTAAACATTGATTTAGAAAATTTTTTGTTCGTAATGAAAAAAATGCATTTAAGAAACATAAAACATTTTGAAAACATTATTATTGAAAGATTATAAAACATCCTTGGAAATGTTTTGAATACTAAATCCATAAAAATAGTATTAAAATATATAAATAAAGATTCAAAACATTTTTAAAATATTTTCCTTGAAAAATAATTAATGAAGCCTAAAAATATTTTGAAAACCCTTATATTTGAAAATAATATGAAAACATATAAATAATTCATGAAAATATTGAATCATTTTTAAAGTTTTTTTACTCCTAAATTATCATAATTTATCATTTTTAAACCATTTTATATCATTTAAAAAATACAGCATTTTAAATAAAACAAATTTTGTATCGAAGATAGAAATACTATCAAAATTTCATAAAACCTTTTTCCTAATTATCTTAAGCACCAAAGAGTTGAAAAATGTAGTAATACAAGGATATATCTTGAATAAATATAGGATAATTTATCGAATAAATTGATTTGAGATATATATCATTATATTTCATCAAATAAGGATAATTATTAATAATCTTGAAAAGGGATGAGATTATTTCAATAAAATATTATCACCTAGTAAATTGGGATCAAACACTCCATGTATGAAAAATAAATTAAATAAAGATTTAAATATTATTAAAATGGGGATATTATTGATATAAAATGTAAAATGGAAGTATATAATCCTTAAAAAATAATATAAGTGCATAGAAAAACATGTGTCCAAAAAACACTAATTGAGACAACACCTATAAGGCCCCGACCTTAAACCTTACTTAATATTGAATTAAAAGAATAATTCACATTGAGGATCTTTTCAGGTTTAGAGTTTTAGAGAATTAGAACATAACTATTACATCTTAAAAGATTACAAAGTAGACACTTCTACTAAGTCTCCATAAAATAAAAACTCTTAAAAAGAAAGATGTCTAGATTCCATGTTTTAGATAGCATGAAATTCCCTTGATCCCATCCTTGACCTTATTCCACTTTAAGTCCTATGAAAAACATTTCGAAAAACTTGGGGTGAGCATAAAAAGCTCAGTAAGGGATACAAAAATAATGAAAACTGTTAGTTTTTCAAACATCAAGTAAACCATGTATACTATATCAAAGTAATACCTTCACCTTCATGAAGTTGTAAAAACTCTTCACTGAATAAAGTATCATTACTTACCTTTTTGTAACCAAATGATTACCATAAAATCCATAAAAAGAACACATAACATTTATAAAGGTAACTTGGGACATAAACATACTTAAGTGTAATAACCATACGGTCGACTTCCACACATATCACTTAATGGAATAGCCATACGACCAATTTCCATACATACATAATGGAATAGCCATACGGCCGACTTCCATACCCAATGCATTGGAGGTTATAACGTAACCACCCGTCCTGGTATTCACGGCACCACCCGTCATATAGTTTATAACGTAACCACCCGTTAAAATGTCCAAGTACCAGTATAAAATCATAAAACATAAAACCAATATAAAGGAATGATAACATTTCCACATTTCAATCATGATATAACATAAATATATTGACATAATAGAATCCTTTATCAAAACCATTTTCAATACCAAAATACATAAAAGAGTATATGGTATTTATTTTATTCTAAAAACAATACGGCTTGTTGAGGAATCCAAAGACCAAATAATACTCGCGGCGGCGGAAAAAGTCGTTGTCACCGCGTACATTAAAAAAACATTTCTTTTTGTCGTTTAGTAAAACGCTTCGTAGAAAAAGATTCATTTTGTATAAAATTAAAAGTCAAAGGGTTTATACACCGTATAAAAGAAAGTTGTGTATAAAACGAAATATGCCTCAATGAAAGGAGATTGAGACGAAGTCCCTTACCTTGGGTCCGACTTGACTCGATCGTTCATTAACGTCCTGAATAATAAACTTGAGTTAATTTATACTTGATTAAGAACCTTTTTAAAGTTCATTATTCTTTTTATATCACTTATTTCCATGTTATAAACATTATGTAACCATTTAAGTTAATAATTTTTGTTTTGTCAATATTTGGTTCTTAAGTCGAAAGTTGACTTCTTACAATTACATGTTGTTCATGTGGTCAAAATTTCTTTATATCCAGAATGAAATTCCTGATTTGGATATCATATATATCATATATATCCAGAATGTACATGTATTTATAATATTATATAATCATTTAGAGGTAAGAAATGAAATGCATCGTTCATGGAGACGGTAAGTCGTACGTACGCATGAACGCTACTTTCATTTCTTTGTCATATTAGTGGAATTAAAACTAAATGAGAGGTATGTATATTTTAATTCCAGAATTATATTCATCATTTAGATATATCATTAAATATATATATACATTATATACATGTAATTTTAATAGTACATTACATTTGGGGATAAGAAATGAAATGCACCGTTCATGGAGACGGTAAGCCGTACGTACGCATGAACGCTACTTTCATTTATATCTCATACTTTAATGGAAAGAAATAATAATGATATATATGTATATTATAATTCCAGTATAATATCATATATAATAACATTAAATCCATCCTTTATACGTCCCACGTATGGCATTAATGAATCACATCACTTTTAGGGGGCGGTAGTCCGCACTTCCTTAAATGAAGATATCGTGTTTACCCATAATGGAAACCATAAAGGTATGCCAAAAATGAAAAATACATAAGCTTAAAGAAAACATAAACATATTATATATCATAAATAAAAATAGTGACATCATAATGTCCACCCTTGAAGGTGTTAAATGAGTATTGAACAATCATCGTTTCGGGTGGCAGAATTTCGCCATCCACGGAAACCGTATGTTCTTTAACCATTTGATGTAGTTGTGTGAGAGTGTAGCTTAAATAAATATTATAACAACATCCTAGTATATTGAAGATACTGGTGTTGTTACAAAAGATGTAAATAAAAAGAGTTTAGAGGGTTGGAGAACCAAAATAAAACAAATGAACAAGAGAGAATGAATTACCTTTAAAAGTGTAACTTCCTTTTGATTTGAGCCTAAAGGCTTCCTTTGAAAGGCTTCTGCCCAAAGGGAATCCTCTAGGATGAGGAGAGGGATGTGGAGAGAGTAATTGGGTAGGGGTTGGCCGAGCCAAAGGCTTGAGAAGTGTGTGAAATGAGGTAGAGCTGGGTGCCTTTTATAAGAGGAGAGGAGGGGCACTTTTTGAAAGTAAAGAAATATTACTTTATTTGAAAATGTGTTTCGGTTTTAAAAGGTCCCACATTGCTATAATTCGTGGATAAGGTGATAAGGGTTCTAAATCCACTCATCCAATTGGTTTTGGACATGTGTAGGTTTTAGATTTTTCATTATCTTTCCATTTTATTTAAATCGTCAAATAATGATGTCATCGCTGCATCATTATTATGTCATAAATAATTTAATTTATTTAATGTCTAAAAATTATAAAAAAATACTATGATGTAGGAAATAGTTTTATCTTTCCAATGACTATTTATAATCAAAATTTGGACTTGTATAACCCCACTTAAAAATTATTTTAGTAAAACAATTTATGTTAGTGTCATTTTCACTTTAACATTAAATAAAAATATATTAATGTCATTTTCCAACTAAAGTGGCTACATGGGGTCCCCAAGTTGGCCCATGGCTTGTATTGGTCGGCCATGACTCACCCAATAGGTGTAGGACAAGTGTCAGAGTGTTTTCACATTCTTATAATACCATTTTTACCTTAAACTACACTAATTACCTCTAATCGCGATTAAGAACTTAATAAGTTACTATTCACCAAAAAATTATTATAGTCTCATTGAACCACATTTTACTTCTTAATGACAACCATGTATGTCGGATTTTTGAAATTCAAAACACAATAATGGCAAAATTTCATTTAAACGGAAAATCAGTCTTTATAAGTACCACTTAGTGGTTTCACTATTCATAAAAAATGATGTTTTTCAGAAAATTACCAAAAATTCACCCTAAGCTATATTTGATATTACGAATTCAAAAATGAAGTCTATTTTACAAAATTCAAAACATATAAGTCACATTAATTAATTTAATAATTAATTCCCGCTGTCAGAGCAAATAGCATGTTTTTATGAAACAATAAGTATCAAAAGATTGACACCAGTTTAAGTCCAATTTCAAAGTGAAATTGATTCCAATGACCACCATTGGATTAACTAGTAAAAAATATTTTCTAATTTCACTTTAAAACCAATTAAAATAATAATCTAATCATATAAATAATTTAGATTAAAAAGAGGTTTTGAATTAAAATACAACATTTTACACTATTCATAAAAAAATGAACTTTATCAGAAAGGTACCAAAAATTTACACAAAGTAAATTTTGATGTCCCGATTCTAAAGAAGAGTTATATTTGGTCTAAAATAAAGTATAAGAGTGATAAAAACTATATTTAATGACGGTTCACCATTAAAAGGTGATAAGTGAACCTTTAGTGAAAATTAGAGTATATATGCCCTAAAATTGAACTCTTTCCGTATTTTAAGCCTTTATCTTTTATTGGGTAAATGTATAAACATTTAAAAACATATCTAATCATATTTTAGTTATTTCTATCCATTCCCGCCAGTACAATGGCTACTTGTTAACTAACATTTAAAATAATATTATTTTATTACTAGTGTGCTACGTAAGTTTCAAAGAAACTCATCGTTGCGTATCGGGTACGCTATCGAACATAGCAACCCCTTTAAAATAAAATTAATATTTAATTCGTAAATATGAAAATTCTTTATTCTTTATTTACCTGGGATGTTACATCCTTCCCCCCTTTTGGGAATTGTGTCCTTGCAATTTTATTCACTTATCAAAATAAGTGGGGGTATTTATCCCTCATAGCATTTTCATATTTCCACGTTGCCTCTTAAATCACATGGGTTTTCCACAAAACCTTTACCTGATGAATCACCTTATTCCGTAACACTTGCTCCCTGTGGTCAAGAATCTGGACTAGTTGTTCTTTATAAGATAGGTTCTCTTCCAGCTAAACTACCTCTGGACTCAAAACATGAGATAGATCTGGCATATACTTCCTCAACATTGAAACATGCAAAACATTGTGTACCTGAGATAAACTCGGAGGCAAAGCCACTCGGTATGCAACTGATCCAACTCTTTCCAGAATTTCGTATGGTCCAACCAACCATGGACTCAACTTTCCTTTCTTACCAAATCTCATCACACTTTTCCAAGGAGAAAACTTGAGAAAAGCATGATCACCTACCTCAAAAGATAGATCCTTCCTCCGGTTATCCGCATAACTCTTCTGCCTGCTCTGAGCTGTTCTCATGTGTTTTCTGAATCAACTGAACTTTTTCTGCCATCTCTTCTACCAATTCTGGTCCCATCAACTTCCTTTCACCCACTTCATCCCAGAAAGCTAGAGTTCGACACCGCTTCCCATATAATGCCTGAAATGGTGCCATCTGTATACTAGAATGAAAACTATTATTATAAGAAAACTCATCCAAAGAAAGATGTTTGTCCCAAATTCCCTGATAATCCATAGAACAAGCTCGTAGCATATCCTCCAAGGTCTGAATTGTTCATTCTGACTGCCCATCTGATTGAGGATGAAAAGCTGTACTAAAATTTAATTCAGTACCCAATGACTTCTGAAGTCCTTTCCAAAAGTTAGAAGTAAACCTGGGATCACGATCTAATATAATGGAGAGAGGAACTCCATGTAACCTGACTATCTCTTTAAGAACCAAACGGGAAAGTTGATCTAGAGAGAAAGTATCTCGTATAGAAAGTAAATGAGCAGATTTGGTCAAGCGATCAACAATAACCTAGATTGCATTATTACCTCGAGATGTCCTCGGTAATCCCAGAACAAAGTCCATGGATATGTTTTCCCATTTCCACTCTGGCACTGGTAAAGGCTAAAGCATCCCTTTCGGTAACTGCCGCTCTGCTTTAACCTGTTGACATGTCAAACACTTCACAGTAAAATCAGAAATGTATCTTTTCATTCCATCCCACCAGAAATACTCCTGCAGATCCTTGTACATATTAGTACTGCCCGGATGAAAAAACAACTCATTCTTCAACTGTGAATCACAAGGCACACATAACCTCTTCACAAACCTCAAAACACAAACTTATCCAAGAACTCATGGAAAATTTTATTCATAAGGTCCATGAATACAGCAGGTGCATTGGTTAACCCAAAAGGCATAACTACAAATTCATAATGGCCATATCTAGTACGGAACGCAGTCTTAGGAACGTCTGCTTCTTTTACTTTCAACTGATGGTACCCCGACCTCAAGTCAATCTTCGAAAAATACTGAGCTCCCTGGAGCTGATACCACTTCATTCGATGGCCCAACATCTGCTGAAGTTGTTGCAAAGGATTTCACCACCCCTTTCTGCTTGTAGTCTGGATGAATTCCCCTAGTTGAGTTCTTCGTTGGACACTCGTTTGCATAATGACCCATTTCATTACACTTAAAACATCTTACCGTTGGCTTTTCATTTCCTTCTTGATCATCTTCCTTATAGTTACGAGCAATATGACCAGACTTACCACACCGAAAGCACTTACCAGACTTGGATAAACATTCTCCAGGATGCATTTTACCACACTTCTCACAGGATGGATATTTGGTTTTCTTACCTCCTTGCTTCTTTGATGAATTCTTCCCCTTTGCCTGCCAACTAGACCTCTTATTATGTTTTTTGTCATAGAACACCTGATCATCGGAAAACTCCATTTCCACCTTCTCAGCACATCGAACAAGCTTTTCATAACTTTTGAACTCATGAGAAGATAAAGCCCTTCGATATTTTGGCTTTAATCCTGAGTAAAAATGATTGATTTTACTATCAAGGTCTCAGATAAAATTTGGAGCATACCTTGCCAATCGAGTGAACCTTTCTTCATAGGCAGCCACTGAGTCTTCCTCTTGCCTCAATTCCAAGAATTTCTTTTCCATCCTAAGTCGAACAGCCTTAGGAAAATACTTCTCAAGAAACATACCTTTGAATTCATCCCAGTCAAGAGCATCAATCTCATCAGCGTCCCTGATATTTTTAACCATAGACCACCACTGATCTGCTTCACCCTCCAAACGGTAAATAGCAAGACTAACCTTTTGATTGTCTGAGCACCCCATGACATCAAAAATCTTCTCCAGTGCTTTAATCCACCCTTCAGCTAGCACAGGGTCAGATGATCCTCTAAATGATGGTGGATGTTGCCTCATGAAATGTTCCACAACTGACATGTTCCTCTGCGGTTGTTCTGGCTGACCTCGTGCATGGATACCACCGCCATTTATCGCTTGAGTCAACTGCGCCATTACTGCAACAAACTGTTCAGTTCCGATTCCGACCATCTCAGGTTGCTGATTTGGAAGGTTATCTTCCTCCTGATGTCGTCCCAACATAGCTGCTTTGTTTACTCTGCGGAAAACCATTTTGAACACAGAAATATCTTAGGCGAAGCAACATGGTAATCTGTAAATGCTATATCATTTCAATCATATTATAATTTAACACTTTTCTAACTCCTAAAGTTGTCTAAACCGACCTCTGATACCAACTATAAGGCCCCGACCTTAAACCTTACTTAATATTGAATTAAAAGAATAATTCACGTTGAGGATATTTTCAGGTTTATAGTTTTAGAGAATTAGAACATAACTATTACATCTTAAAATATTACAAAGTAGACACTTCTACTAAGTCTCCATAAAATAAAAACTCTTAAAAAGAAAGATGTCTAGATTCCATGTTTTAGATAGCATGAAATTCCCTTGATCCCATCCTTGACCTTATTCCACTTTAAGTCCTGTGAAAAACATTTCGAAAAACTTGGGGTGAGCATAAAAAGCTCAGTAAGGGATACAAAAATAATGAAAACTGTTAGTTTTTCAAACATCAAGTAAACCATGTATACTATATCAAAGTAATACCTTCACCTTCATGAAGTTGTAAAAACTCTTCACTGAATAAAGTATCATTACTTACCTTTTTGTAACCAAATGATTACCATAAAATCCATAAAAAGAACACATAACATTTATAAAGGTAACTTGGGACATAAACATACTTAAGTGGAATAACCATACGGTCGACTTCCACACATATCACTTAATGGAATAGCCATACGGCCAATTTCCATACATACATAATGGAATAGCCATACGACCGACTTCCATACCCAATGCATTGGAGGTTATAACGTAACCACCCGTCCTGGTATTCACGGCACCACCCTTCATATGGTTTATAACGTAACCACCCGTTAAAATGTCCAAGTACCAGTATAAAATCATAAAACATAAAACCAATATAAAGGAATGATAACATTTCCCCATTTCAATCATGATATAACATAAATATATTGACATAATAGAATCCTTTATCAAAACCATTTTCAATACCAAAATACATAAAAGAGTATATGGTATTTATTTTATTCTAAAAACAATACGGCTTGTTGAGGAAGCCAAAGACCAAATAATACTCGCGGCGGCGGAAAAAGTCGTTGTCACCGCGTACATTTAAAAAACATTTCTTTTTGTCCTTTAGTAAAATGCTTCGTAGAAAAATATTCCTTTTGTATAAAAGTAAAAGTCAAAGGGTTTATACACCGTATAAAAGAAAGTTGTGTATAAAACGAAATATTCCTCAATGAAAGGAGATTGAGACGAAGTCCCTTACCATGGGTTCCACTTGACTCGATCCTTCATTAACGTCCTGAATAATAAACTTGAGTTAATTTATACTTGATTAAGAACCTCTTTAAAGTTCATTATTCTTTTTATATCACTTATTTCCATGTTATAAACATTATGTAACCATTTAAGTTAATAATGTTTATTTTGTCAATATTTGGTTCTTAAGTCGAAAGTTGACTTCTTACAATTACATGTTGTTCATGTGGTCAAAAGTTATTTATATCCAGAATGAAATTCCTGATTTGGATATCATATATATCATATATATCCAGCATGTACATGTATTTATAATATTACATAATCATTTAGAGGTAAGAAATGAAATGCACCGTTCATGGAGACGGTAAGCCGTACGTACGAATGAACGCTACTTTCATTTCTTTGTCATATTTGTGGAATTAAAACTAAATGAGAGGTATGTATATTTTAATTCCAGAATTATATTCATGATTTAGATATATAATTAATTATATATATACATTATATACATGTAATTTTAATAGTACATTACATTTGGGGATAAGAAATGAAATGCACCGTTCATGGAGACGGTAAGCCATACGTACACATGAACGCTACTTTCATTTCTATCTCATAATTTAATGGAAAGAAATAATAATGATATAGAGGTATATTATAATTCCAGTATAAAATCATATATAATAACATTAAATCCATCCTTTATACGTCCCACGTATGGCATTAACGAATCACATCACTTTTAGGGGGCGGTAGTCCGCACTTCCTTAAATGAAGATATCGTGTTTACCCATAATGGAAACCATAAAGGTATGACAAAAATGAAAAATACAGAAGCTTAAAGAAAACATAAACATATTATATATCATATATAAAAATAGTGACATCATAATGGCCACCCTTGAAGGTGTTAAATGAGTATTGAACAATCATCGTTTCGGGAGGCAGAATTTCGCCATCCACGGAAACCGTATGTTCTTTAACCATTTGATGTAGTTGTGTGAGAGTGTAGCTCAAATAAATATTATAAAAACATCCTAGTATATTGAAGATACTGGTGTTGTTACAAAAGAAGTAAATAAAAAGAGTTTAGAGGGTTGGAGAAGCAAAATAAAACAAATGAACAAGAGAGAATGAATTACCTTTAAAAGTGTAACTCCCTTTTGATTTGAGACTAAAGGCTTCCTTTGAAAGGATTCTTCCCAAAGTGAATCCTCTAGGATGAGGAGAGGGATGTGGAGAGAGTAATTGGGCAGGGGTTGGCCGAGCCAAAGGCTTGAGAAGTGTGTGAAATGAGGTATAGGTGGGGGCCTTTTATAAGAGGAGAGGAGGGGAACTTTTGGAAAGTAAAGAAATATTACTTTATTTGAAAATGTGTTTCGGTTTTAAAAGGTCCCACATTGATATAATTCTTGGATAAGGTGATAAGGCTTCGAAATCCACTCATCCAATTGGTTTTTGACATGTGTAGGTTTTAGAGTTTTCATTATCTTTCCATTTTATTTAAATCGTCAAATAATGATGTCATCGCTGCATCATTATTATGTCATAACTAATTTAATTTATTTAATGTCTAAAAATTATAAAAAACATACTATGATGTAGGAAATCGTTTTAGCTTTCCAATGACTATTTATAATCAAAATTTGGACTTGTATAACCCCACTCAAAAATTATTTTAGTAAAACAATTTATGTTAGTGTCATTTTCACTTTAACATTAAATAAAAATATATTAATGTCATTTTCCAACTAAAGTGGATCCATGGGGTCCCCAAGTTGGCCCATGGCTTGTCTTGGTCGTCCATGACTCACCCAATAGGTGTAGGACAAGTGTCACGGTGTTTTCACATTCTTATAATACCATTTTTACCTTAAACTACACTAATTACCTCTAATCGCGATTAAGAACTTAATAAGTTACTATTCACCAAAAAATTATTATAGTCTCATTGAACCACATTTTACTTATTAATGACAACCATGTATGTCAGATTTTTGAAATTCAGAACACAATGATGGCAAAATTTCATTTAAACAGAAAATCAGTCTTTATAAGTACCACTTAGTGGTTTCACTATTCATCAAAAATGAAGTTTTTTAGAAAATTACCAAAAATTCACCCTAAGCTATATTTGATATTACGAATTCAAAAATGAAGTCTATTTTACAAAATTCAAAACATAAAAGTCACATTAATTAATTTAATAATTAATTCCCGCTGTCAGAGCAAATAGCGTGTTTTTATGAAACAATAAGTATCAAAAGATTGACACCAGTTTAAGTCCAATTTCAAAGTGAAATTGATTCCAATGACCACCATTGGATTAACTGGTAAAAATATTTTCTAATTTCACATTAAAACCAATTAAAATAATAATCTAATCATATAAATAATTTAGATTAAAAAGAGGATTTGAATTAAAATACAACATTTTACAATATTCATAAAAAAATGAACTTTATCAGAAAGGTACCAAAAATTTACACAAAGTAAATTTTGATGTCCCGATTCTAAAGAAGAGTTATATTTGGTCCAAAATAAAGTATAAGAGTGATCAAAACTATATTTAATGACGGTTCACCATTAAAAGGTGATAAGTGAACCTTTAGTGAAAATTAGAGTATATATGCCCTAAAATTGAACTCTTTCCATATTTTAAGCCTTTATATTTTATTGGGTAAATGTATAAACATTTAAAAACATATCTAATCATATTTTAGTTATTTCTATCCATTCCCGCTAGTACAACGGCTACTTGTTAACTAACATTTAAAATAATATTATTTTATTACTAGTGTGCTACGTAAGTTTCAAAGAAACTCATCGTTGCGTATCGGGTACGCTATTGAACATAGCAACCCATTTAAAATAAAATTAATATTTAATTCGTAAATATGAAAATTCTTTATTCTTTATTTACCTGGGACTTTACAACACCTTTTTACTGATTTGGTATCTCTAAAACATAAAAAACATGAAAAATATATCCACTAATTTATATTTAAATAAGAATAAATTTAAGTTTAATAATCATTTAATACATATATTTTCATTACACACTACACACGAAAGGAATGGTGGGTGAATAAAACATGTATCTCATGGAAACAAAAAGTTAGTTGAAATCCCCTTACCTATACCTTCTTTTTGTAGTGTGGTATTTAAATTCATTTATAATGGTTTATAATATGTTAATAACTTATAAATGAAACATAATCATGTTTATAATACTATATACTATCTTCCTGTGAAATCTTATTAACTGTTTATTAACAGTCGTTCATTATTTTCCCTATTTCAGGTGATAATTGCCATGTTTTCTCAAGTATGTTTTGACATGTTATTTTCATATCCTATTACATAGGCCCTAATTTAATATTTATTATTATATAAGAAATGAAATAATTATATTATATATTAATTAAATATTTATTTACAATAATCTATAATGTTTGGATATAATTAATGAAATCCACCATTTGTGGAGATAGTAGGGAATACGTACGCATTAACTCAGCTATCATTTATTTGATGTATTAAAATAATTCAAAGTAAATTATATCTTTATATAATAATTCCATAATATTATCTATGTTATATATATTATAATGGTTTATTAATATTTTCCTTTTTATATTCCATATAGGGCATGAACGTGTACGATCACTTTGAGGGGGAGGTAATGCACACTTCTTCAAATAAAACTATTATATTTTCAGGATAAGGAAAGTATAAAGGTATTTTGTAAATAAAAATAATATATTGATAAAGAAAATATAAACATCACATATATAATATATAAATAAAGTATCCATAATAATTACCACCATTATATGTGGTAATGAATAAATGAACAATCACCATTTCTTGGGGCTGCAGTTCTCTATACATAGAAACAGTTTATTTTTTACCCATTAGGCAGAGTTGTGTGTAAGTGTAGGTAGAATAATAACATAAAAACATACTAGTATATCGTTTAAATTTTTTTAGTTATTTAATCATAGAATAATTAAAATTTATGGAGTCTCGAAGAAAATGAAAAAATAGAATGTTGGAAAACATTACAATTAAATCGAGTAATTCATTTTGTTTTATACCAAAGGGATTCCTTGGAAGGATTTCTTCCCAAAATGTGTCAGTAAGGTCAACATGATAGATTTTTGGGAATCTACTTTGGAATATATTTTATTAACCAATGTGGTTTGAGAGGTGTGATGAAGTGGGAGATGTGGTGGCCTTTTATAGTGGAGGAGGAGTTGCACTTTTGTAATATTATGACAATGGAATGTCATAGATATTTTTCACATTGTAATTGGCTCCAATAATAGAAACAATTTGATAAAAGGTGGTATAGGGTCACAAAAGTACCATAAAATATCCCACGTACAATTTTATAGGTCATTTGGTTATGTAAGGTTAAGTTCTAGTCCATTACTATGCTTAATTTAACCTCATTCCTTATATTTAATTCTAATCAATTCACTAATATAATGTGTAAATTTTTTTTTGATATTATTATATATTATAATTTTTTTATTCCAAATATGGATTCCAATTTTTATAATTAAAATCACATAAGTGTTATAAATTAAATTAAAATTCATCTCATATGCAGGATGACAAGGCAAATATTAAAAGAAAAAATGTTCGAAAGTTTGCTATATATTAATAGTAAATTTAAAAATGTAAATTGATTAAAATGGCCTAAATAGGATTACTTTAAAAAAATATTGTCTAATAAAACATTAAATATAAAATAAAACATAATTTATCCTAATAAATAAATTAGATGAAAATCAATTTTGAACTAAAATTCATTATTTTTCATTATTTATTAAAAATGATTCTTCAGAAAAGAATACCCAAAATTGGCACAAAGATAATTTTATGTCTCTATTCCAAATATGAAGTTCATTTTGAAATATTAAATTTATAAATGGGTAAAACTTTTGTTTTAAAATGGGTTCTCCATTAAAAGGTAGAAAATTTGCCTTTATAAAAATATTGGGTTCTTTTGAGTGAAATTGGGATTGATCTTATAATATTACTATTAAACCTAATGGGTGAATATTAGATATATATTTTTTGAATATTTAACTTGTATAATAAATTAAAATCACTCCCTTATGAGGATTAATTTTGATTATCTGGGAAAAAATCCTTTGGAAGCCTGAAAATAATAATAATATTTCAATTTATTTTCATTTGGTTATTAGTTTCATTTATAAAACATTTCCCACAAATGACTTCATTATATATTTATATGAACCAAAAAATTTCATTAGTTAGTTAATACTATTCATAACTAATGATTTAATGGATAGGTGATATCATATTTAATTAACTCATAATCATTTAATAACATTTCATTATATTGTAATATTTAGTTTTTTCTATAGTATAATACATCATGGAAAGTAACTATTGAGTGTAAAATAAGATAAATAAGTTTGGTATGCATTAAAATACATATGATATATTATACTTATTTTATATAGTAAATATATTGTAAATTACAAGGTTATTTTATTACCTTTTACACTTGGTGTTGCATGTAATGGATTCCATGTCAGTGTTACATAAAAGACAAGAAAAGTTGGTTTCATGTAGTGCAATTAAGGTTGGTGTCTTGTGAATGTAATTTTTGACATAGTTCAATATAACACCTCAATGAAAATTATTTTTTATTTGAAAATAATATGTTCAAAAAAACATTGGTTGACATTCTACCCCTCAAAAAAATTTCTCCCTTGAAATTCATATGGGTTATCAAAGGTTTTATATTTGAAAGAACATTTCACAGAATCCCACATTGTAAAAATGAATTCTAAAACATATTTTTATAAAGAAAATTTGAATATATATTGGTTAACCAATGTAAAATATAAATAGGGTTCCATATAGGAAAAACATAGGGGAAAATTGAAATCATGTATATGGAAGAGATATATAACTATCATGTTTTGATAGAGATTGATAGAGAACATGGTCAGGATAAATTTTATAATTAGAAATACATTAATATGAAATTATCTAATGGAATATTTCATTCATTTAAAACGAATGTAGTAGGATAACCATTTTGATTTAGAAATCCTTTCCCTAAGGTTGATTAATTTTTATGAGAATTTATACTTACATGATTTCATTACATTTCATAAGTACACTCTAACCCTTTTGTCATGTCTTAAAAAACTTCCTCATTATCACATTCTCCAAAAAAAGGAAGGTGAATTTTTCATTCACGATGAATTAACAGTTCATGATATCCATGATAAGTCATACCCTCTCTCTTTATATACCATCAACAAAAAATTGTTTTAGAGGGTTATCCAATTTTCACAAATCCCCATGTGGTGAGAAAATACATAAATCTTTAAAACATCATCTGGTGATTATCTTAAACATCCCATAAATATTTAACCTTATTATCTTTCTAAATGATGAAAATCCAAGACATTATAAATAATGATAGTAAATAGGTTTAACATTGATCCCAACATATCAAAAATAGTAATGAAAATTTCCCATATCCCAATATTTTCAAATAGTTGTGATATGATATCCCAACAGTTCTAGGAACTATTGAACAGTTGGTCATTACAGTAGACCCAACAACAATTTTATTGAAACTATTGGTATAGTGTATCTAAAGTCCCTCTATTCCAACGTTCTCACTGAAACTGGTTGGATATATGTTTACTAATAATTTTTGAACCATTAGAATATATGTTGTCCAATATACTCTTTTCCAAAGGTTTCATGAAAACCATTTGGAAACATGTATACCAACATTTCAAGAACCATTGGTATACATGTTTTCCAACATACTCTATTCCAAAAGTTATATTAAAGACATTTGATTATATGTATACCAACGGTTTAGGGACCATTGGGATACATTTTGTCTAGTATACAATCCATCCTACACCAATGGTTTGGTAAATCATCTGTATATCCCCTTCTCCCCAGGAATAAAATAGGTCCATCTTCCACTCTTCCAGAACCTGCACTATTAAGGAACCTACATTCTTCTAGAACCCCATCGAGAATGAACCTAATGTCTTCCAGGACCTGTAGTCTTCCAAGAAGGTACATTTATTATAGGTTCCACAAATTACATAGGTTTGAAGGGATGGATATCAATTCAACCAGTAGTTTTATAACACTTTTAAAATCATAGAATGTTGACTATGAGGCTCTAGTCACTCAATGTCTAGAAGGGAAGAAGGTATTTGTTATAGAAAAATAAAGGTTGTAAAAGTGGTGGTTCAGTTGGGTCATGGCCCAAATGTAGGAGTGTTTCAAGATCCTAGTTCATCTAAAGACAACTTATATGATTATCTAAATAATGGATGAAGATGTGTCATAAAGCATGAGACTTGTTTTATGGGATTACAAATTATATTTTAATGTGGAAAAATTTCCATATTTAGAAGGACCGAGAAGGGAGGTGTCATCACTGATTCATATGTAATTATATAGGGACCTTTATTATAATATCTAATAATTGAAAATTATATTAAAAAATTTGAATAACATCACTAAAATGTATGATATATAGATTATAATAAATAACATATTCCTTTGGCTAATGTTGTTTTTCATGAATGTATCAAAAGGTGAACTACCGACACATCATATAAATGAATTCAACATGATTTGGGGTTATTTAGATTCAATACAGATGAAATTTGGAAAACAGAAGTGGGGTTTTTTATTTTCATCACTCCATATGTTTGGGAACATGGCAGTAATTGAACTGAGAAATTCAAGAAAACAAAATTAACCAGGTCTCTGCAAACATTATAGACATATTATAGAATGAAGAAATTCATCAAAAAGATGAATTCATTATATGCATATAGTATGGATGGAGGGGAGAGTTCCAAGACATGGAAATGTTATAGAAAAGTTAAATCATAACATTTTGGAGTGGGTGTAGATCATAGGAATACGGTCTCTGTGTTGGCATTATGGGATGAAAGGACACTAAAAAGGATTTCAATGAGTGGATATTTAATTATAGAAGATACACATTCAAATGTGGATTTCTTAATCTTATATTAGAGGATAAGAGTGGTATGTTTTTTATTGTATCTAAATCTCTTGAGTCATATCTATAGAATCTCTAGATTCACTTCACATAACATCTAGTAGGGGAAGTCTAAATAACTATACTTCCAAAAGATATGGAAAGGTTAATTTTATATATAATATTACTCTAAAAATTATAGGGAATGTTTAAATATCGTTGATGATGGGAAATAGAATTATGTTTTACTTAAGGGGTGTATGGTGTATACTAGGATTAAAAAGATTTTATTTACACTGTGTAGTTAGATTATGTATGCTTTTATACCTCATTCATATATGGTTCAGGGAAATTTACACATAATTCCATGGTTATGGAAAAAACATAATTAAGGATGGGATGTTTTAACTCATTAGCATATGGAATATTACAATTCATGCTATATATGTTACTTTTTCAGTGTTATGGAATAGCCATCTTGGTCACTTCAGTGAGAAGGCGATAAAGATCCTCATTGTTAATGGTATGTTAAAAATTACAATTATGGAGTATGGGATGTGTGAACGTGGTAAATTTACAATGTAGTTGATGTTTTCCTTCCAAAATAAAGGTAATGTTTTTAGGTGGTAGAAGCTAGAGATTTTTTATAAAGATGTATGGGGGATAGGTCCAGTTCATTTTAACAGAGGATCATTGTTCCATATAACAATCATCATTATTGAGACACATAAGGTGTGGGTGTTATTTCTCAAGAATGTGTCTGAGGGGTTTTAAACCATTCTTTAATGAAGATACCTAGTTAAAAAAGGATATTAGTTTGATGGATAAGTTCATAAATTCTCATAATGGTGGTGAGTATAAAAGCAGACAGTTTCAATGGTTCTACTAGTGGAAGGGCATATGGTTTGAGAAACCTATACTATAAACTTTAGAACATAATAGATTCATGGAGAATATTAATCCTAAATTGGTTAAAATGAGAATATTATAATAATTCACATAGTATTTACCAAGTCATTTGGGTAAAGGTGATGAATTCTATGATATAATTGATCAACATGACTTCCTTTTCTAAATTAGGTTAGGAACTACGAAAAGTTTTTTGGTCCTATGTTGACTTAAAAAATATCAAATTTTTTGAGTCACCCACTTATATCCATGTTTCTTACAAGGGAGGAGATAATATTGAAGCTAAGTCCTAAGCATGTTACTTAATAAGATATTTAAATGAGGAGATTTATTTTTAGCTCTACGATAACAAATATTAGAGGATTTTCATAAGTTTAATTTTTTTAATCAATGAATAGATTATGTGGAAGGATAAAAAATTAGATAATATTTTTAATGTGAGAAAAGTATATTTATAAAATTATGTTCAATTGAATGGACATCCAGAAGTTTTGTATGTTCAAAAGAAATTCAAGAATAAAAATGGTACCAAAAACACAAGATTATCTAGAAGTTTTTATGGATGAGATTCAAGTTACAATGATGTTTCCAAAATAAGAAGTATCATAAATACCTAGATCTGTTAAATATTGTGATCAACTTCTTAAAGAAAGAGATATAGAAGATATATATCCATAAGTTACAATATTAGTAGGAGATGCGCCATCGAGGGAGTTGTAGAGGTCTACTAAAGTAAGGAACCAAATGAAATGATATAGTAGTTATCTTAATTATCAACCAGTCATGGAAGATGGATTGTGAGATATCCTCACAGAGGATAGAAATATTAATGAATCAAATAAATGTGAGTTATCCATGAGAGGTGAGAATAATTCCCACCTTGTATATTGACCATGGGAGCTCATAAAAAGGCCAACTAGATATTAAATTCTTTATAGTAAATGGGTGAATTAGTTGAACAAGGGAGAGGATAAAAAACAAAGGTATAAGAAATATCTAGTCATAAAGGGGTGATAATAAATAAAAAATGTGTATTTATAATAGATTTTTTCACCATTGGATAAATATAATACTATTTGAAAGATATTTATTATCATTTTCATTGTGGTCTTTAATCTGGAATATTTGAAAATTAAGATAGCATATCTTCATAGGGACTTATTTTAGTAAATTGACATGGGGCGTTCAGAATTTTTAATGGAGAATGGGAACTATGATATTTTTTCAAGACAATGTGAAGACATTACATTTTGTAACATACTCCAAGGTATTGAAATTTTATGTGGAAGATTAATGACCTTATGATTCAATATAAGTGCATATAGAGAAATGTTGACCGTTTATACTAACAAAAGTTTTTTGGTGATGGGAGTTTCAAAATATTTCATCTATATGACAATGATACACTTATTTTTGATTTTGTGAGGAAAATTATTAATGATATGATGATTTAAATGTATAAAATATTTTAGAAGAAGGATCTTGAACAAGATAAAAGTGTCTTCAGGAAACATACAGTGAGAGGATTAAGTTAAAATAATTTATACCAGACTCGGTTGGATTACATTTTTATTATAGTGGAGTTCTTTCACACAAGATAGGTGAATCCTCTGACTACACCCCTAAGTATCCATTTTAAATTCATTTAGGATAAAACACAACCAATATAAGTTATTTTACAGTACATGAATAATATTCTATATGCATTGGCGGTTGAAATCTTGGTGTATTCAGTAAATGGAGAAGTCTTATGATATATAGTATTAGTAGTACAAGAAACGTTTTTTTAAAGTGAAATGTTCATATATAGTATCATCTGGTTTCATGCTCCATCATTAGAAGTAATGTATTAGAGAAATGAGTGATGCACATAAAAGGAGGGATTCTCGTATAACATCATAAAAAAATGAAACAAAGTAATCAATCTCTCCACTACCCTAATCTCCCTCCCATAAAAATAAAACCACGTAGCCACCTCTAGAGTCTTATTATCCCCCTTATTAGAATATAACTACCCTCTGTCCATAGAATGTGGTAAGTTCGATGTGATGAAGAAAATAAAATAAAAACTAAACTATAACATACCTATCTCATGTGTCTATACATGGGTCATACCATGTTCCTCCAATAAAGGGGAAACTTATACATGTTTCAAAATGATACAATTAAATAGTACATTCCAATTAATAAACAATTTCTCATCCTATTAATGGTATACAATCCTTTGTGCTCGAAAAATATATAACATATCCGCATTTCATTTCTAAAAAATATATAATGGGAATAAATAATATATTAAATTCACTTTGATCAATTCATATTTTTTAAGATCTTTGTTATTTTAAATTATGTGAATCATAGTATGGTTATAGAGAATTATTTTAATTTACTATTAATTCTTTCACAGTACATCAAAATTTCTTTAGTTACAATCCATTTATTATTTCAAATATCTATGAGTTTAGTGAATTCTATGACTAGTTGGGTGAGTTTTATTTTGCCTAATTCACGGTTATTTTTTTTAGATTCGGTTAATTTATTTTTTACTTTTAGAAGTGTGTAATCAATTTTGTTTTATATTATTTTTGGATTGTTTGTGTCTTATTTGAATCAATTTCATATATTTTTTTTGGAAAATTTATTTCTATTTGGATTAGTAAGGTTCTAATTTTGAATGGCTCATTTTTATTAATGTGGAATGATTCAATTCATCTAGAATTGTTTTTGTTTAGTATATATTTTTCAGTTCTATTTTTTAAATTGGGTAAGGTCTGGTTGGTATGGGTTGAGATTTTTGAAGCCACATAGGTTCAATTTTGTTCTATTCTTGTTAATTTTATTTATTTTTGTCTAATTCATTTTGTATCCTTTTAGATTAGTGTATAATTTAGTAAAGATTTTTTATTGTGGCATCGATAAAATATATTTTTTAGGGTTTATATTAAATATATATTTCATTAATAAGGATTCATTTGATTATATCTCAATTTATTTATTTTAAAATTCTGTTGTTACAGTTTTGACCGAATAGGTTGATTAATAAAAAAATTAATATAGGTCATCGATGTAATCATGTCCTAGATGAGGGAAAGAGCCCCCAATCAAGGTATTCCCTCTTGGAATTTATCTATACTGAACTCTCTAATACCAGGATTGAAAGAGGGTAATCCTAAAGAGTTTAGAACCAAATTCATGTTCTCATCCAATATAACATTTTTTAAAGGGAGTGGGCTGTTACTATAACCCACCTATTTTCCCTTTAATATGAGGGACAAGAAATGAAAATGGAGGCTAGAATCAAGGGGAAAATTTCATAAAACAATTCACAAACACTTCCAGGATTTTGTAACATAATTACCCTTTGAATATATTGGATGGATTCAGCTAATTTATTTTCCATTACTCTTCATGAAGTTCCTCTTTAAGGGGGAGGGAAATCTTATGAGTGGGTCGATGAATTGTTTATTTTTTTTATATGTGGTAAATGATTTGAAGGGACACCAACATTTTTCTTCGATATATATATTATCCTCTAGACAAAAAAGGAAATAGTTCTCTACTTTACCCGATTGTGGGATATGGCCAAATATTTTGATAGAATTTTGTTTTTCTACATAAAAAAAGGAATGAGGTTTCATTAAAATCAACAAACATTCCTAAAAATCCAAAATTATGTCATGGAAAAGGTTGGGTATTCCCATCCATGATCATGGCTCTAATAGTTCATTGCTTAAGAACTAGCATTGAGGCCATAAATCACATGATAAGATGAATTTACCCTATGTAACCTCTCACATTCATAAAGAACTACTATAAATAAAAATATTTATTCTAATAAATTAATAAATAAAAATTATTACAACATCATATGAGGAATGTTTGTCCACCAAAAATATAAGAATAATGTAGTGGAAGTAATGATGATACCCTAGTGCATGCACAATACAAAACCTAGGGTTATGGGGAAAATAGAATTCCCACATAACTCAGGTGAACATCTAAACTAAGATTTTAGCAATTAAAACCTATATATACCTCTTAAACAGTTTTTACTTCCACCATAATAATGCATTTTGATATGTTCATGATTATAAATATAGGTCATAGAAGTGTTCATATAGGGTTGATTATTTTTAATTAGGTCTCATCCAAAATATAACACCAACAAATCAATATGAATAAAATATAAAAGTTGTGAAAAAAACATCAAAACCACCAAATACAAAATCATCTCAATCCCAAAGGTATGGTCTAAACAAAGAGCTACTCATATTTCACAACAAATTAGTTATTAGTAAATTCATGGAATGGATCAATACAAATATTAAATATATTTATATATAAACAATAATATACACAAAAGGTTTTATTCCAAGACCTAAATATCAAATAAAATTTAGAGAGTCATCCTACTTTAATTAATACCATCGAAAATATCTAGCGTAGGCCATTCCTAATAGCTACGCAACCATAACTTAATGAGAATCACTTTCAACCACATTGATTTGGAGATATTAATAGGAAGGTAAGGGATAAATATTTTACTGGGAAATGTATGCTCAAAAACCAAATCTTAATTTAATATAACTTATATAGTATGGTTTAACCTCCTACCTCTACTACCCTTTTCTTATGGTGATTAATAGTGCTAATTTTTGTTGTATTCCTAGATTCTATATAATTATATGTTCATTTATACCTGACCAATATGATAGGTTGTTTATAAACATAATCAAAACTCGAATACATTATTATAATCAACATTTTGTTTTTTTAAATCATCTTAACCAATAACTATACCAATCAAATATAACATGAGGTGAAAACATTTGACCACCAAAATTTTCCTCTAGAGAACTGATTCCAAGGATCGACGGTTCTCCCATGAAAATGGAAATTGAATCAATAATCATTATAATAACCACATTATTATAAAATTTGGGTTATCCCAAATTACATAATCCAATGATACTCTTAGGGAAATTTTAGCTTAATCATAAGCCGACCGGTAAGAGAAATGAAATAAGGGAAGTCGTGAAAGTAGAAATATCTAAAGATATGCCCATAAATAATTGATTTCAAAGTGGATCATTATATATGTATAAAATTAAATGACATTATTCTTCCCCGAGTCTTCAATTTAATTATAGAAAAATTGAGAAAGTAATTTCATTTGAAATTTTTGACCCACACTGACATATTTTGTGTATTTTTTGTAATAGAAAAAAAAAACAGTAGGGAAGAATAAAAAATACTAGTTGAATAAATCATCATAAAAATGGCCACCAAATGTGTCTCAATAGATATATTTTTATCCATATTAATAATAAATTTAAAAAATTACTAAGAATCAAAAGAATATAATGAATGCCACATCAAATCATTTGTCTCCAATAGAATGTCTTTAGAGTATCACAACCGTAAACATAGAACTATAACACAGTTCTTTGCACCCAACACCATTGTTTTCAATGATATTTAATGAATGGGTTGTTTTAAACTGAAATGACTAAAAGAATCATTAAATCATAAGGGTTGGAAATACTAAATAATCAATATAGATTAAATTTATGGTATAACATACATATATTATCTCTATGAGGACATAAATGAAATTTACCAAAAAAATGTGAGAGACCAATATTTTAAAGATCAAACATTGACTAATGTATATGTAAAAATTATAAGATAATTATAAAATTCCACTTATATCTTCTAATAATTCCCTTTAGGGGACCCATGAATTAAAAATAATAGAAAAAAAAATAAAAAATCTTACCATTTGAATATTTTCTAGGCCCTCTCGACCACAAACTGTAGTTGGTAATATATGAATCCAAATAAATCCATTGAATATTTGGCATGAGGATAAATTAAATTAAATATCCTAGATAAAAACACCTAAAACCTATTTTTTCTACCCTTTAATATATTAAAAACCATATAAAATCAATCAATCACCTAAATATGAATATATTTTTCCTAAGAAATAATTTATATCGAAATATCACCCAAATTCAAAAGAACCCACACCAAATTTCAATGAATTCATGAATAATATATTAAAATAGATTACATTTTGGAATTATGATCAAACAAAGAAGAGATTAACTTTGCGTGTTAACGAGGAGGATGAAAGCCGAAGTGGAATGGTAGAATCTGATTACCTTTGAGTGTCAATGGGGAGGATGGTAGCTGAAAGGGAACAATAGTATTGGAATGAAGTTTAGTAGAGGCATGGTTTCATCATTGAGTTGGATGAGAATGATGGATGAGAAAGGAATCAGGGGGAAGAGGGTTTCCGTGTAAGAGGAGGGTTGAAAGGGGATGTACCTGATGGATAATCATGGGAGAAGGTATACAGGGGGAGTTATGGGTTTTATGGGGGTGTAGATATTGTGGGGGAGGGTTGGGTGAAAACATATAGGGCTCAAGATAGAAGGATTCAAGTGGTCATTAGTGGAGACCGATGCTGCTAGTTGAGATGGGAGGAGGGGAGGAGTGGAGCGGTGCTGTTGGTATATAAGAAGGGAATGTAGGGGGTAGTAGGGATCCGGATGGGAGGATGACAGGAAGAAGAAGAGGTGAGTGGTGAGAAGTGCCACTTGTCGGGATTGGAGGAGGATAGTAGGGGAGAGTTATGCGGAATTGGGATAGGACAAGGAGGTAGTGATGGGAGAAGGGGAGGGTGAGGTGAGTGGGGGATTTAGGGAGGACTATTCAAATACGTTTTAGTGAACAATTGAGATAAACTATCCAATACCAACAGTGATGGAAAACCATTGGAATATAAGAATTATTATAGATTCTATTTCTTATAGTGAAGGTGTCTCTTGGTTGTTAAATTCCAAACATTTGAATATCATCATTATATATTCACTTAAAACATGATAATGACCATAATTACCCAAAATCTTTATTAAAATATACATCCTTTCTTATTAAAAAGGTTACTATATAAATTACTTAATTCCATGATGTTTTAAACATGACTCAGGATAACATAGATGACTTCTTCAATAATTTATTCATCAGTTTTGAGGTAATCAATGCTATCCTATTTATATTTTCTATATCAATCAACTCTTTGCCCATGAAAAACCAAAATTTCTAAACATCTTTATCAGGTTAAGGGTTACCTTCTCTTCATCAAAATATCACATTTATATGTCTTTATCTCTATTAAAAATATCCTTTTCAATACTTAATGAAAAAATATACTAATACTTATAAATTTCACATGATTTTAGGTCATTTTTGGCCTTAAGGTTATGTTTTAGTCCCTTATTATGCTTAAATTAACCTTAATCATTTAATGAATTTTAAACACATTCACTACTATTTTTGGTAGGAAAAAACTTTTGTCTTATTAGATATTATGAATTCGTATTATTCCTTGTATGGAATCCATTTTTCCAAATTTCAACAACATAAGTGGTAAGTGTTAATTTAAAATTCATCTCACGGGCGGGATGACAATAAGGGTTTTTAAGATAAAACATTCAAACGTTTTCTCTATTTATAGTCAATTTCTAATGAAAATTGATTCCAATTCCCTAAATAATATTAATTAGTAAATATATGATATTATTGTAATTTTAAAATAGTAAACACTAATTTATCGTTATAAATAAATTAGACAAAAATGAAATTTTGAACTAAAATTTAGTATTTTTCACTATGCATTAAAAATTCAATTTTCCCATAAAAATATAAATAATTCACCATAATATAATTTTTATGTTTCTATTCAAAATATTATTTTTATTTGGACATGTTGAATTTATCAAAACTTCCATGTTTTGATATAAAATGGGTTCTCAATTAAAAGGCGGTATACTATTCTTTATAAAAATATTGGTTTTTATGTGTGAAATTTGGTTTATTATTATCTTATCCCTATCAAAACTAATGGATTAATATAAAAATATTTTTTAATATTTAATTTATTTATTTTATTAAAATCACTCACAAAATTTGATTAATTTGGTTTATTAAGACAAAACTGATTTGGAAGCATCAAAGTAATAATAGTATTTTTCATCATTTTTTTCGGGTTCTTAGTTTCACTTTTAGTTAATTAGTATCCAATTAAATCATTTTATATTTACAGAAACCATATATTTTCATAATTTAGTTAATAATATTCATATCTATGGATTTTATGGACATGTTATATCTTATTATATTAAATAATAATGTTTTAATAATATATCATTGTCTTGTAATATTCAATATTGTGTGTAGTGTAAGCTATCGAAGAAATACACCCATGCATATAACATAAGATAACTTGGATTAGTCTTCATTAAATGCCATATAATATATTATATTTATTTAAGATTGTAAATATCTTCTAAATTATCAAGTTATTATATTCCCTTTTACATTTTGTGTTCTGTGTAACGGACGCCTCGTTAGAGTTGTGTTTGACACAAGCCATGTCAATGCAGTATAACGTATTCCATGTTTTTTTATTTTAAAGGAATTTTTTATTAGTAAAATAAAATACCTCAATGAAAATTAATTTATTTAAAAAAATTAGTTCACAAAATCATTTGGTGTTACAAAATTCCACCAAGGAGGTTGTGATTTAACCATCCTCTGAATGGATCCCTTAATTAGAATATTCATCCCTATATTCTTATGATTTATTAGGAATAGGATAGCACACACCTATCTTAGTTGCTGACAGTTGCATAAGGGTGGTATTATTCTGTGGTATCTTTACATGGTCTTTCATTAGGAATGTAGTGCCATATAAATGCACTAAATCTACCATCTCCACCACATAAAATACACCCTTTTCTTGAGACATGAGGAAACCATACATGGAATTACAGATCACCAGAAGTTCCATCCCATTTTTTTTCAAGTAATCCCATATCTTGTTGGGATTGAGTAGATGACTATTGATATCCCATGTTCTCCATGTCTCAGGGTATACGACATATTTTAGAAAGTCCACATGATGCAACCACTTCCTTGGATATTTGACAGGAATCATGTAAAACCCTATTGACCATTCCCCTTCCTCCTATGTTTGATTGATTGGGAGTGTTGGTTCTGGTAATGCATCTCCACTTTCTCCACATCTGGCTTTTGCAGACTCATGAGCTGTTGGATCTGTCTCTCAAGATTAACCACCATGATTTCCCCCATCCCTTCATCTATGATGCTATGTATTCTCTATTATAACTCATCTTTGAGGGAGAGTTAACACTCCCTAATTGGGGTAGATGTTCCACTACATAAGAACTACTCTCGTATAGGAAGTATCCTAGATATTGTCATAGACATGAGTGAGACCATATGCATCGGTGTATGGGGACAACTTGTTCTGTATCATTCTATCTAAATTAGTGAACATGATACTGAGATGCATCATCACTGAAAGGTAATTTTCATGTCATACCCCAGAGTGAACCATAAGAGTCATCCACTGCATGCACCTAAAGATCCTTATTAATCAATGTGGGTTGTATAGATAACATATTATCTCAAAATAGAATCTCACCACCAGCACCATGACAAGGAAGGACATGACATATGCTAATTGGCCTTCGGTCCATTTTCCATCACCATTCATCAGTCTCATTTGTAGAAGAAATTGGTGGAAGGTAAAATGATGTTGTTTCCCATTCTTGGTCAGCACATCCATCAAGCCCACCATGAATGGGAAGCTTGCTATGACATTCAGAATCATTGTCTGGAAGATAACCTTGGGAGGGGAGATGGGTTTTGGATACTCATATCCCACAATGTGTGAAGACTCACTATTGTAAAAGAAGTGTAATGGAAGACACATGAAAAAAGGAGTCTTCCCATCACCGATACGTTGAAGCAATATACCTAGAATTTCTAGAAAAGGGATCCCATGATTTATTTGATTCCATGATTCCAATATCACCACCATTTAAAATGTGTCCGTCTGTACCCCCATGTGGTCATCCCTTACCAGAATGATCCTCCCATAGATAAGTGATGCATTAAACCCATAAAACATGACTATGTGATGAGGCTTAGTATTTATGTTTTACCCCCAATGCTACCATTATCTCCCTTCTATGATCCTCTACTAGGAGCCCTCTTTTCCTCACTTGAATCCTCTCAAATAGGTGTTAGTCCTTACTAATAGTTTTTTTCTTCCTTCTCTCCATCTATAGGATCCTCTTTTTAGAATTTCATAAAATGACTAAAACATTTTTTGAAGTGGATGTCCCCCATACCATCATTTTCCTTTGTAATTATCAGCAATATATATTGAGGCACCTTTTCCAAATTTTGAAGCTACTCCGGATCCTTCCACAAAATCATTATAGAAAGAAACTCTGCATACATCTCCCCTAGGATAGGTATTCTATAAATCTAATTATAGTACCATTGGATAATGTCCACCTCTATGTGATGGAGATGAAATGTGTTGGTTCTCAGTGACCATGTTCTCATTAGTGCATGAATTATATCCTATTAATAATATAAATGGATCTAAGAATCCCGTGTCGCTTCAGACAACACTACTCTCGTCATCTCATACCTAAACTCAGCTTAAGACCTGAACCCCCACTAGGATAGTGACCATTCATATGTGAAGTTTTCTCCCTGTCACAAGTCCCAATTTTCGATCCATCGCTTATCCAGGTTTCCTAATCCATATTTTTTGATTTTATATGTTTCTTCAAATAAGCCTCATCATTTGGCTTCTACCCATAAATGTTGTTGAGGTTTTTGTAGATACATTTGGTTATGATGAGTGAGTGGTCCTTCCCGATGTCAATGTCAGTAGCCCTATTTCAATGAGACTTTTCTGGCGTTCCCCGGAACTAGTAGGATAGTTCATCCCTGATTAATGTTTGAATAAATAAAATGTATATGTAGGAAAATACATATAGTTTTAGACTCTTACCTTGGGGGTAACCTTTTTGAGCTTCTAAGAGAATTTTAAATTGACATTCGTGGTTTTATTGGACCTGAATGTACTCCATGATCATAATATTTCTTTCTATTTATTCCCTTTAGGCAGCATCTATACATATTTATGAAGAAAGCTATTGAGTGAACATAAAATCCATGACACATGAAATTTTATAACTCTTTTTCATAAAGTCATTTAATAGGGTTCATTCATAGAGAAATAGATTGTGGGGTTTTAGTGTAGAATACACATTTCCAATGCTAGCAATAGCTCACAAATCCCAGTTCACTAAAAATCCCTCACTGAACTAGGGTTTCAGATGTATAGTTCACAAGGAATGAATTTTAAGTGTACATATCAAAGATAATATATGCTTCATTAAAAGATAGAACTAGATATTATCCATGGCATGGCAAAATTTTTATTGAGTGCCCCCAGTACTATTTAATGACACTTGGATTTACAATGCACATCATGTTTGTGGCCATCATATGCTCCATATTTCAATCCATCATAGTTATGTACCCCCTCAAATAAAGTGTAGTTAGTCAGATTTTCAATGATTTTCCCTCAAAATTTTAACTCCCTCTTTCCACTAGTTCATATTTTTATGGAAAATTTTTTTTTGTGTCGAAATATTTTCCTTGGGATTAGTAGAGAAGATCAAACTCTTTTGATGTGAATCCTGGATCAAACATTCCCAGAAACCAATTTTAGGTATTTACTTGTGATGATGTTTCTTAGATATCCTTCTTGTACTGAAAATGTGTGAGGTCATGACAGAACACTCTGTGACTCCAGCACACCTCCACACCCACAAGGATAGTTAAAAGACTACTCCACAACACTAACTGAGTAGTGACCATACACAAATCCCACCTTTTATTCATGGCGTGTTACCTAGAGTCAAGAACACCGAATTCCAATAAATAACATAATCATTAAAACATCAACATATTCCTACCATGACCTTTAATCTTCTGATATCCTAATTAAAAAATCACCTGAGCACCTCAAACCAAACCATAAAGGAACCATTCAAGTTACTAGTGAATCACGAAACACATGTTCCATTGTTCTCCCAACTTAATTTGTGGATGAATCTAACAAAGGCCTACACCCTTCACAAAGGAAGATGTCCCTATTGGGTACATGAGGATTTGAAAAGAATTAATCCATTGAAAATCAATTTGTTAACCGATAATGTCTCCATGCAATGGTACGGTCCCCATTTTTAAAAAACATAATTCATTCAATAATCCTCGGACCATTTTGAAGCACTCTATCTTTGGGAAACACTTTTCTGGGAGACCCCTTCTTTGAAAATCACTTCTCCCTGTCCTCTAGATGTTTCCTCCCTTCTGTTGACACCTCTTCAAAAAGGTTGAGTGCTCTAATCCACCACATCCATCTAGGATTGGTTTGGTTGTACTTCACACCCTTATGTTCAATGTGACACACATTCCTATTTCCCACTCCACATCTAGTGAGTCTCAAGATTCCAATTCAATTTTTTATTTTTAGGATATGATTGTTAATGATTCTTTATTTTCATCCTAGGGATGATAACACGACATTGTGAGTGATCATTCATCCCTATTGTTATAACGTAGCACTGCTAGAGTTACCCCCTCCCACGGGTGTATGTTTGATGGTTATTCAAGACCAAAGGGTGAGAAGTGAGTCCCCCAAATCCAAGATGTCGGATAACAAACTACACAATACCAATCATCCTCAATATATGATGTTATACAGTGGCCTCTTATTGTGTGGAATGTTTAAGATTTATGATGTATGACTAACATGGAATGAAATCCAACATACCCTCTTCATTGGAAATGATATCCTCATAGGAATCCATCATGGAGTAATATCTTATCCTTTATTATAGAAGAGGACAAAATTTCCACTCTTCACCATTCAGACCATGGGTCGGAGAACTGATGGGAACTAGAGACCTCTCTTTGTCTCTCCCTTTTGGTATTTTTCTCCCTCGGATGCATCCATTCATATGAAAAATCTATAGGGAATTAGATCCTCCTAACATGTAATGAGATCCCCCTCAGGAATCTTCCACACATAATCCTCACACAATCTCTTGTCGATGATTCTTTCATGACAAAAGTGTCATGAAAACTACTTCCTCTTATTTCTCAGACTGAGCATAACTCACTTGGGATTAGAGGAGAGTAGTAGAAATTAAACCAATACAATCCCAACATGCCTTCTCTTTAGTAGTAATCCCCAATTTTCCTCATGTCCCACAGTATAGATTCCATGCGTAAGAACCAACCATGCCATGTATCCATCCAGAATGCTCTTAGGTGTTAGTACCTATCATATTCTCCATTTATATTAAGCCACCTACTTATCCATAAGCCCCAATGTCCCGTTAAAAACTATTTGGAGATTAATCCCAAAAAACCTAGTACACCTAGGAAGCCTCCTCGAGGTTCATGACCAACACCCCTCACAATCCATCAATTCTATACTCTTCACCCAACACTTCATTCAAATCCATCCAAATTTTTCTTGGGCCACCATAACCTAGTTAGATCAATCCATCCACCTAGGAAATTATTACAGGTAATCTCCAAACACATCATTTCATCTCTAAGAATAACCTCGGTACATTCCATGAATAACCCCAGACAATCCACACAATCCAACCAAGATGAATCATGTATTAGAAAGAATTTACCTTGTATAATCCCCACACCCACCAATTAACTACACGATTTTTGATCACTATCTTCTAAACATGGTACATATAATTCCTACATGAGATTCAATCATGACCATTAGTAAACCCCGGTGTCCACCTCATAGGTTTGATCCACCCTAAATCACCTTTAAGGTTTTTTATAATAACATTCATTGTGTGACATCATACCTTTTTAAGAAACAGTGATCTAGTTCCTTATTCACATGAATTTAGATCCTAGGATGTGGTAAAACATTAATTTTCTCGCTCATTGGGACACAACTTCTTTATCAACCTCCACTAGGAATTCTAATTAACCTCTTTTGGTTTAAATAAGAGGTTCATCTCCCAACCTATCACCTTTTTACCTCGTGTTAAACAAGGTATTACTGATGGAAAACATGGAAGATGTTACTTTGTAATTAGATACCCCATGATTGAAATGGGATTCCATGGGATCCATGCCTGAGATTCCAATATGAGATTCCCTCTAATGTAGAAGAATACAGGTGACCAATGATCAATGGTCCAGACATAACAGTTATTCCCATCATCAATATCAACATAACCAAAGGTTGATAAAATTTTGAGACCCCTTAGAGTGTCAAAAAATAAAAAATATAATTAATAAGAATCCATAATGATATGGAAATGACAATGATTTTCACGAACACTTCATAATATATGAGGTAGACCCGGACTAGGCAACACGTTCCAATGAGAATTACAGGGAAGGAAGAATCAACATCCTGTCAACCCATTTTTATCAAAGAGCAGACATCTCAATGAAGTTAATGAATGTCTCCTACCATTGGAATGCAAGAATGTGCGGTAAAATGCATGTCCTCTTAATATAATACATAAGGTAGTGATCTCTAGAGAAAGATCCATAGATAAGAACGTGATGAAAATTTAAAAGGAACTAAATCGAAGGTTAGTTAGTGAACCTAAAATTACATTACCCTATATTATAGATGGGTTTCCAACTATATGGAATCATTAAATAATTAACTATGATTAATTCTCATGTATAATGATATAGTGATACCTTTATCCACACACTAAGTGAATCTTATGAGAGAAATTACCAAATTCATGGTTTTCATTTTTCAGTGGTTAATTTTTCATTAAATATACGGAGGAATTCAATTTGTTTTTAATGGTGTGATATGTATACTAATCATAAATTCTAAATGTATATTTTACATTAATAATTACTAAATATTAATTATAAAATATTGTTGTAGTTTATTAAGGATTTTGGCTACCTAATACATTACCCCCTTGGAAAGGGAACAAGGAGGTTGTTACTTTGAATTGAAATTTCATGATAGATTATTTATGATTAAAAGCAAATAAGATCCAATATTTAAATATCTATTAAGGATGGATATAGAAACACTGATGGAAGGGGAGTAATATAATCTTTATCATATTAGAGTTTAGACCCCTATCCATTTGAAAATTAAAGAGGTGTAAACGGAGGATGTTGATTGGTAAATGTTGTTCAGACATGTTCCTGAGATTAACCTTGATTGTAATTGAATGATAAGGTTCACAAATCATTAATGTAAGCCATCAATTGAAGACGTGAATAAGTAGATATAAGAGGTAGATTATAGTTTAACCTTCTTTATTCATCATGGAATTAAGAATATGTATAGAGATCTGTATGAATATTCTTAGAGTGACCCCATGAAGATAGATGTTATAGAGTACATATCTCGGTTCTTGCTATGTTGGAATTTTATAGATCAGAGAGAGAAGAATAATGTTATACTAAAAAAATTACCCAAACTAGAGTGGAAATGGGAATATATCCCCATTAATTTTTTCATCAAAAATCCATAAAAAAATAATGGTAATAATTCTATTTGGATTTTTGTAGATTTCATTATTAATTCATCACATTTCATTATTATCATAAAATATTTCCATCTTGATTACCTTGATAAAATATACATTAAATAAGTGTCAATAATTCATGGAGTACTACATTTTATTTTATATAACTAGGATCCATATTTTACCCCAATATTCTAGAGAATTCTTCCACCGGCTAAGGATACAAATTTGAGTATCGGTACTACTTATCATCTTCAGAAATATGGATGGTCAAAGATATCATTATAAACCTTATAGGTGACAGTGAGAACTTTTTCTATATATTTAAAAGGATTTTTATTCCATAATCATCCTATAATATATTTTTTCAAAAATTGGTTTCACTCATGTATTCAGGTTACAACTTATGAATCAATATATGGAAGAAAGTGTATATCTCCAATAGTGTTTGGATAAAGTTGGATAAATAATTCTATTTTCTCATGAACTTTCTGAGGAAGTGGAAATGAATGATATATCAATTTAGAAACACATCAATGTAGACCCGAATAGATATAAATGATATGATGAATATCATTAGAAAATATAGAAATCAAAATAGGTGAGAATGTATTTTTGAGAATTTATCCATAGAATAAGATTATTATATCCCAGAATATTGGAAAGATAGACTCTAGTTATGTTTCCTATGTTGGTATTCTTAATCGAATATAGATGGAATCTTAACTCTTAAGGGATTCATCAAACATCCCTCAAGTTCGTGATGTGTTCTATCTATCTTCTGTGAGTAAGTACATACTTTATCCCTCACATTTACTAAATTCATTTTTTGTACTAATGGTTATTGATATTTCTTATGAAGAAATATTTATGAAAATATTATATCATGGACATAAATTTATACATAAGACGATTAATCACTCGGTTAATGTTATCTTGAGGAATCAGAAAAATTAATATTCTACATGGAAACTATATGATTCGAGGAAATATAGATATACTATTTTTTTAATTTAGTGACATAATTTTAGGGAATAAATTCATTATTATGTGTTTTCTATCAAATCATGATATTTTATTCTATTTTTTAATAAATTTAATTTCTTTGATATTATGCAACACCCACAACATCATGTTTAAAAAACCTATGATATACTATTAAAATATTATTTTTAATGAGATAGTTAAAAATTATAAATTTGGTTGGTAAATATGAGTAAGAATAAATAAATTATAAAGATTTATTGTTTTACATATGAATAAAATGAATTCATTGGTTATCAACTTATTTGAAAATAAAATAAAAATAACTTGAAATTAAAAGATATATTTTTCTAGAAGACATTTTTTACGCGTGAAATGAGTTCTTATCTAAATAAAATAAATTTATTACTAATATATAATTATTTTACTTAAATTTATTAGTTATAAATTATATTAGTTATTTTAAAAAAATCTAATATTTCTCCAAGGCATGAGATATGAATAAGTCTAATTTTTTAAATAAAAATGTTTTTTCAAATAAATAATTATTGTCATGTTTTGTGCATTTATTTTAAAATGAATTTATATCACTTATTAAAATTTAATCTTGATTAATGGATCCCATATTTTGGATTAGAATATTTAAATTGGGTAAACTTGTCCCTTTTTTATATGTCATTACGAATTTTATCACGGGTAAAAGAATTCACCTAGGTGAGGTTTAACGGGGTAAAATATAGTTTAAATACTGGGATAATGGATTACAAATTTAGTAACACATGTCTTTATCAAATTAGATTATTGTATAATAGAAATTTATATAATTTTTTTGAATATATGTTCACATGGTTGAATTTTTATTTTATTTATACCATTATATTAATTTACGAAAACAATAAATAAAAAATTTCAATCTCTTGACATTAAAATTTATAATATTTTAAATAAATATAAAATATAATTTATTCTGTTATAAACTTATATTTGAATGATAAATATATATTAATATCATTTTACTTTATTTTTAAATTTATTTCATTAGAAAATTACATTAAATTATTATGCAACACCGACATAGTATTAATCCAATTTATTGGTAAATAAAATAAATGATTTTAATAATATTAAAAATAATAAAATATGGAATAATTATACTATTTCAAGATTATTGTTGATAAAAATAATATATTATATAAGTTTTAATAATTTATATTATAACTCATTAACTGTAATGTTTTCTTAAATCGATTTTAAATTAGTAGTTAAAAAATGACCTTGATGATATTTTAAAATAAATAATATCTTATTTAATGATTTAAACATCATGAAAAGATATATTGATTAAATTTAGTGGGATATGGTAAAAAAAATTATCAATGGTCCATTTATGGGTCTGTTTTGTTTTTATGGTAGCATTATTTTATGTTAAATTATTGGAAGCTATAATTTTTTGGTAATAGTAAAAACGGTCAACAAGTTGAGAAAATTATAAGATAAGGGAGAAAACGTCCCATAAACATGTTGAAATATTATTATATGAGATCATATCGGATAATAATCAAATTATACCAATTATGAGTGATTTCCCAATGAAAACAAATTATATTAATGTAATAATTTAATTAATTCCAAGTGTTCCCCTATGCTCACATTTAAATAAGAACCTCCTCTATTTCCCTATTCATAATGTTTGGGCCTTCTTGATCATAAAATCTATTCCATAATAAATTTATATCCCCATTTAAAAAATATTACATCTTTTTTTCATTCAATCTAACCATCTATTCAAGGTTTAATATGTATGGAAAAGAAGGTTTCCCAATGAAGGGATATAAATTTTAACCGAGTGTTTCCAGTTTATTTCTTTTTTATTCCACCACTAAAAACATAGTTTCTAATAAAAATAATGAATTAGGTATATTATATAATCTAAATTATTATTATATTTATGTAATAAACATTTTCCATCTTCTTCCCATCCGTTGGAAAACAACAATATTGCTCATACATACGTGTGGAATACCATGTCTGTGATGAAATGTGAGTTGTATTGCTTTTGTAATTTAAAAGGATATAAAAAAATATTTATTTAACAGACATTTATTATATATATATATATATATATTATATAAAATTTATCACATTATGGTGAATTATTATTTTCCATTCATTATTTACATTCAACGAAAGGTGAAGACATCATTCATACATACATACAGCCTATTGTCTCTATAAACAGTGTATTTAATTTTTATATATCTATACTTTTTATATGAATTTAAATATAATGAATATATATGATATTTATATCATGATAAAAATTTTGGTTACGATATAATCATTATCAATGTACAATGATACGAGCTATCTAAATTAAATTATCAATATGAGTGAAATAGTTAAAACATAAAAAACATAACTTTTAAAATGTTATTTTAAATAAATTTATATTGAAATGATATAAGTGAATAACATATCACATTAAATTTTTTTAAATGAATCCGGTATAAAATTATTAAATTTATTATATATAATTTTGGATGAATTTTGATGAAGTGGTAACTTTAGGTATGTAATTTATATTACAATATCATTTATTATTTGGATTGTTTATGATTACATCTAAAATGATTCATTTATATAAAATATTCATCATTAATTTCAGGTATTTTATTATCCTCCGGTTATTTTTAGAGAATAAAATATTTCCTTTTTACTCAATATATGTACTCAAGATAGTGAATGAATATTTTTAATGAAATATTAATTTATATGTATATTAAATGAAAATAATTTTTCTTATATGTCTTTGTTTTCTAAAAATTAGTTAAATAATGTTTTTACTATTTTACAATGATTTTCTTAATCCAATTTTACCCATGTGTGAATTTTAAAAAATATATAATGAATCATCATATCTTTTTTTGAATAAGTTACTTTTGGATTTTTATAGAAAATAACAATGGAATCATTTTTTAACATACATAGTATGAAAAGAAGTTCCCACAATCAAGAATGATCAATTATAGGGGGTTTCGTTTACATATTTACATGGTTATTTTAAAATGAAATGTTATAAATAATATTATTGTTATTTTTATATTTTAAATAAGTTATTTTAATGATAAATGAGTATTTTCATCATTAAATGTTCTAGTGAGCTTTTAAAGTAATTTTTATTCTATGATAACATCCTATGATGTTACATATTTTATTATGTGGTTATAAACCAATTATAAAATCAACATTATTTATTTTGATGGCTTATAAAATGATTATTTATAGCTCATTATATGAAACCTATTTGTTACGTATAGGTAAATTAAGTTATAATGAAGCCTTTATAAAACCCATTTCTTTTCTATGGTTTATTCTATGATAAAATAATGAAATTCTTATAAAACATGATTCATTATAATGTTTTAGGATATGATGATTGTTTTATGATCCTTTGGAACACATTTTTAGGATTTTTGTTTTGTGATGTGTGGGATCTGAATTATATATCCCTCTAATATGCTGTGTAGATATAGATATCACATGAGATAATAATGATAAAAATGATGAGTAAACACAGTTTAGTAAGGGACTCTATAAACAGTGATAGTATTAGGAGTGAATCTTCTATAGGGATATGATGGCTTTCAGAGTGACCTCAATTTACTATGATAGTTATAGATGTAATCCATAACTATGTAGGAAATGATTTTCTATTATTATGTGTATTCTAAAAACTGAAGTCTTATATGAATGTTATTCTCTCATGGATAATGTTCTTTGATTCTATTATGATTCAAGTCTTATAAATTTTCATGTATTATTACATTAATAAAGATTATGATCTATTATTTTCAATGTATTTTTTTTCAATGTTATGATCAAGTTCTTATACCCTTACGCTCATGTCATATTTATGTGATCATTGATACATCCCTTTTTTACCCTTACTAAGTATCTTAACTCACTATTTCTTATATTTCGTTTCCCCGTGATATGAATGATGGTTTTATATATGATAAGTTTTATAAGGATAAATGTTTTTTCTGAACTAATTGGGAGACAATTTATATCTCATATGAAAGAATTTTTTATATATCTATGTTCCCAAAGAAACTTACCAATTATGGGATTGTTCTTAATCGTAATATTATTTAATGAATAATCATGTAATAAGATGTTATATCTATGTATGAAAAGTATGGGTCATGATATATAATACCCACTTAATATATTATATCATTCATTTAATTTTAATCATGGAATTTTAACATAAACCATAAACCTTAAATTTTATGGGGGTCTTTACTAATGTCTTAATCAAGTGAAAATATATTTATTTTTACCAATCCATATTTTTTGAGACATGGTACATGTTAAGAATAATTTTTATGATATATGGTGCATTCAATCCATAGGTATTTGTTTTTATTACAAAATTTATGTCTTAGGATATACTATCGAAATCATGGTAAAACATTCTCTTGGATATTTATACTTTTTTCCATAGTAGTGAGGATTGTTGGTAATCAAATCCACTTATTTTAGTTAAAATGTTTTATTTTAACATTACCCTTCAATGTTTGGGTTCTAACATCCTAATAAAATATTATATTAAATTTTATAATCCCCAAGGTTAAAATGGTTTTATAATATAAAGAAGGTTTTATTACTCATTTTTAAAATGTGGGTTCTAAACGTATGTATATTCCTGTATTTAAAATCTCTCTTTCATAATTAAATTTTTTTGATCCACATTTCCTATAAAGAACATTATTTAACTTTAATGAATCCATTATAAGATATTATTTTAACAATATATATCCTCAATGATTTTTCATATAACAATTTGAAATTTTATTTTGAAAGTGACTTGTTATATAATCATTTATGTCAATATTAAAAATTATTTCTAAATTCTCATTTATGTTTTCACTATCATTTCCTTTTCATTACTAATGGTATTTACCATAATAGGATTTATGTTTAATTATTTGTATTCAAATATATATATATATATATATGAGTAATGAACATAGGATACCAAATAACCAAATTCATGAACCTTTTTTGTGGTATTTATTATGCATTCTATTGGAAGGATATTTCTCATCAATGAATAAAATATTTCTTGGTTTCCTTCATTACAATAATGGAAAATTATTTTGAATCCATACACATTTTCAATATGGATGAATTATGATCATGTTATTCGTTTACTAATTTATTCATATACTAATTTCTCTATATGACATGGACATCAAAATCTTCATAATCAACATTAGATTATGTTCACATAGAATTTGTGTTCTTCCATTGAATTGGGGAAATATATAACCATTACATATATTTTAATTATTATATTGTTGAATACTAGATAGTTGTGTATATATATATTTTTTACAATCAATAATCTCCCACTGAATGGGTTATGATCATGTAATCCATTTTATTGAAATTTGAAAAATTATTATCATTATATATATTTTTCCCAATACATAAAATTATTAGCATGTTGACTTAGTAATGTTTGATCATCCAAATTATTTCTATAAATGGGTTAGGAACTTCATATCCTGTTTATTTTCATGGGGTAAAGTATATTAATTCTTTATTATTATTTAATTATAACACTCATTCATTATGTATTTCAGTTCTGTATTTCTAGATATATAGATAGAAAATCATTATTGAGTAATAAGTTTCAGGGGGAAAAAATTAAATATATTGAAAAATAATTTAATGAATGAATTTTAATTAATCAAGTGAAATATTGGGATTAGAATTGTATATCACCTTATTATAATAAGGCATATCAGGAGACAAAATAATCATGGGTATTTTTTGTATGCCTTTCTAATATAGAAATATTTTAATATTGTTCCCTAAACCATAAGAAAAGTGTATTAGAAAAGGGCCTAGAAAGAATTTTTTTTATGTTTATCATTTTAAATTACATATATATTAGAAAATTATTATTTATATCCATGTATTCAGTTATCAACCTAGATATAACATTCTCTATGTTTAAATATGATTTCAGTGTCATTCCATTTATCTATTGCCTCCAAAATATTTATTCAATGATTGTTTCAATGGTATATTTTCACATAATGACAATTTTATCTCACCCAATATTAAAAATATAATTTACCATGTTTTAAATAAAATTAAAACATGTAACATGGAAATAATGATAGAATACGTGTAAAAATTTATTGGAGGTGCTGAAGAGTTATCAAGAATTATATAGTGTCTTATATATAATTGAGAAAATGTTTATTAGATTAGAAAAAAATAATTCATTAGTTTATTATCTATCTTAATTTATTAATTATCTAAACATGAAAGGATCCTTCATATGTGAGATATTTAGTTATCTATGGTTAAATCTATGATTTTATAGATCATAGTAAAGTATGAATTTGATATATGTGTTTTTTAGACCAGATTTGGAAGTGCAGTTTCATAGCATCAAATTTGAAATAAAATTAAAATTTTAGAGAAAATTATAGACTATGAATTTTATAGAGAATTTTTTAATGTGTGATAATTAGGGGATGATCATAATTTCAATGGTGTTAATAACTCTTTCAGATAATTATTTTATTTATTGTTATGTTACTAATGAACATTTTATTTTTGGATTAGGAGAATGTAAATTCAGTGAAATGACTAGGAGTATGTGTATGTTTAATATGTGATCTTGACTATTTGGTAATGTATTTAGTATATGGTTTTCTTAGAAATTACATCTATTTTAGGATACTATAGGTGGATGCATGATCTTGAATTGAAGTACCTATAGGTTACAACCCCAAAAAACAAGGAGTGGGTATTATTTATATGTTGACATGGTGTAAAAAATAAGAGCCTCAATACATAAAAAATTTATAATCCACAATTATTTTCAGTGATTATTTACAGTATCTTTATGAATCATTATGAGTGACATAATAATGATGTTAACTAATTGTTTTAGATAATCTAGTTTAACATTACTATGGATGCCAACAGATTTAACATGGGGAGTCATAAGATGTTCTGAAAGTATAATATGTTTAAAATATTGTTATCATAATGAAGACATATTTAGACTGATAATTTATTATTCTTGGTTTTGATATAATTATAAACATTTAATTTTTTTTTAATTAAAATGGATACAATAAATGATCTAGAAAAGGTACATACCTAGAAACAACTATGTCTTAAAACCAATGACGGGAGAATACAAAAATATTAAGAGTATTAGTATATTCCTTTTATTATAAAAAAGGAGAATATCATACTATTATATATGATAGAGAAGTTGATGTCATAATATAAATTAATGTTTGATAATATAAGAAATATTTATTAGTGAAGTGATATTTATCGGTGAAATTTTGATATATTCTATATGTTTCCAGGATTATTTGAAAAACATAAGTATTATTATTTAGCAGTATTACATTAATTGTATGTTGACACATATTAAACGGTATTATTAAAAGTGAATTGTGATTTTATGATTTGGTTATTTATTTTTGGGAAAAATATTGAATGAAAAATGATTTAGGTATCAATAAGTCTTTTGTTTAATATTCCCAAGATAATGATATACTAAAGGGTTCTTTGATTATAAATAAGTATATTAGATACTAATTGGAATCCTTTGTATTGATAGTCGATTAGTGACATTATAGATGAGTTTTTCTCATTTTATAGGAATTTAATATATAGTGATAAGGATGTGACAATATAAAATAGGGGTTAATTATATTTGTGGGTTAATTATAGAGTATATTATTAGAATAATATATAATACTATTGTCATAGAATTTAATAGTGATTGAAATAGGTTTTTGGAAATATATTTTATATAAAATACATGGTAAAGTAATATAAAATTTTTGGTATATGACTGTAGGAATGACTAATGGTTTTTAAAGATGGATTAGTCAGATTTTGAGAGCATATATTTTAAGGATGATGGGGTTTAGAATATATTATGAAATTCAATAGTAAATATGGATATCTATTTTAAGGATTTGGTAGATTAATATTAGAAAACATAACTTAGTGTAACCTAGGATGAACCAATAATGATATATGCTAAACTAAGAGTGATATACGTTGAAGCGTGTCCTTTACAAGTTGATTTGTAAGAACTATAGGTTAATGCGATAGTGCTATAAAATGAGATATCATGAGGATACATTTTCATAAGGTTGTTTGTTAAAATGATCTTATAATAATGGACACTCATGTTAACTCTCTTAGTTAAAGTAACAGATTAAGCATTAAGGAACATGAATAACAATGGATTCCTTGGACATTGTGAAAACTGTACCAACAAACAACAAAATGAGATAAGAGATATATTGAGAAATGAACTAATTCTGCAAACTAACTATCATGAATATTTAATAATAACATGAACATATTTGAAATCCAAATAAAATAATATAAGAGATGGTTGGAATCTCATAGAAATTTCTTTGACCATGAAGATAATGGAAGGAAGATCAAATTTTCTACATGTCAAGAAATGTGGGGAGAAACCTGGAGGTACTTCCCATAATGAAATGTTTATATGATATAATCATGGATATGAAGTTCATTAGACTCCCAATTGTAATGTGAAGTTAAAAAATTCCAAAATATATATTTTTTAATTAAAAGAGAGTTGTGCATTATATGGATTAATGTCTCAATACAAGGTCCAAAATAGAGATAGTCACCAGTAACCATGAGAAAAAGGAAAATCCTATGAAACAACTACTATTATAACTGAAAACCTTTTTTGAATTCATATTTTCTAGTTCTATTTGATATGTATGTTTCCAGTAATGAGTTATAAAGAACGAACCCTAGTGTTATTTTGGCCATGTATATAATTTATTGGGGTATTTAGAAGTTATTATATTGGGATCAAGATAAATATCCCACAATATGATTAAAGGTGAAATTAAGAATGGTCAAGATCTCTTTATAAATAACATAAATTTATTTTTTGTATAGGAAAATATCATTCAACTTTCTAAATAATCCCATGATCATCTTGAATTGAATGGTCAATTATTTGTAAACTATATAAATTACACTAATCTTAGAGTCATGTTGTGAGAATATAATTTATTTAATCTGAGATAATGTTACACCCATAAATTATAATATATTATTTCCTATGAATAATATAATGTGTTCGATAACTTACTCCAGTTGCAAATCCAAACATAAATGAGATTGCTATTTATTTATTTGTTATATCTATATTTATGTACAACCATTTAAACAAATCCCTAAAATTAGAGGGAATCAATATCGATAACAAATTTATTAAATATATTCATGAATAACATAATGGCTACTTGTAATAAGAATTAAATTGAATTATTCTACCTAAAATGGCTGCTACAATCGATTATTTAGAGATTTAATTTTCTAAAAAAACATCATTATATGGAATACGCATCAATACTTCAATAGACACATGATTAATGTTAAATATTATTTTATAATAATAAATGGTAAATAGAAATTAAGTCGATAAATGATATGATATTATAATGAAAACAGTTAAAATTTGAAAATGACTTTTTTAATGAGTTTTCATTAACATTAATGATTTTAATACAAAATAGAATTTACATATTTTAAAATTTGAATTAATAAACATGGAATTAATTTTTTTATTATTCATATTAAATTATACATAGAATTAATTTTATATCTTTTTCTAAAAAGTAATTGTTTAATAAAAAATACAGTTTTCATAAAGCATGTAATTCCTATAAACTTTCCATTATAGAAAAATGTACTAAAATTTTATAAAACCTTTTATTTAATGAAGTATGATTTTTTGAATAACATTATTCATCTTAAAATATTCCATTAAATTAGAAAACCAATGAAAATAATTTTTATAATTAATTAAAATGATACTTTAATATAATTTTTTTCCTTTCATTGAATTAATTATTATTAAAGGAAGATTTGATTTTAGATTGAAATAGAATCATCATATAATTTTTTATTTTATAATAAGAAAATTTTAGTCATTAAAATATGTATCCATGATAGTTTTATCTCATATATATGTGATTAATTCTTAGAAATATCATTTCCCTAAAATTTATGCTTATGGGATTGTGTGTATTTATATTAAAATTAACTTGTCATACATTATAGAAAGTCTACTTGATAAATTAATTTCATATTATAAAATATAAGTACAAAATTATGTAAAAGTTAGATCATAAACATTTTAATTAAAATTAATTATTATGATTAGAAATTTATTACCATGGGAAAAAGTAAGATAGGGTAAAAACAAAAAAGTTAAAAAAGGAAATAAATCACTCAAAAACTTTATAAAATGGAGTGGTTAAGGTGATTTTCAACCCACAATGATTTTCCAAAATTATTTTTCTATTTGTTTCTTTTTAGAAATGAATAGTAACCTTACATTATTGAATTTGTAAGAATTATGCAAAGAACTACCCTTCCATTCACTTATAAAAGGGTAATAAGTTTACAAATTCAGTCTCACTTATCCTTATAATTTCATCCTAAAAAACTTTTAAATTAATCCTCCAAGAACCATCATCAGCATCCCGAAGATTTTGGTTACCATTAGATTTCATAAGAACTACATTTCCAAGGATATTTGTAAGAACTATTTCAATTCCTTAATATGGGTGTTGTGACTACATAACATTAATAAAAGATTAAATTATTGTATATTTATTGTATCCACAATAATATAATGATATTAGTTTCATTTATAAACACATTTTTATTCATATAACACATCTATTATGAAAAATAGAACCATTAATATTGTATTGTGATGAATACCACTATCACAATGTAATGTATTTTTATTTCCCTAACTTCACTAAATGTCTTGATATAAAGATGGGAATAAAGGATAAATATTATGATTTTGGAATCATTAAGGATATGTCATCCAAATATTATTAACATATTGATTATATTATTAAAAAAACCACGGTAAATCTAGTCATTTAAAATTAACATTATAAGAGGATAATCATTTACACAAATTTTGTAATGTTATGATATACATTATTTATTATCACAGTTCCTAAAATTTACGGTATTTATAACCAAAAAATAATAAATATGATCATTTTTATTCTAGGTCATTATATCACCCCTTTTGGAATAATTTTATTTTAACATGGAATTTCCAAATTTTATAGAATATACACCCTTCCTCTTCAACACCATACTATCTTTTAAATTTTTAGTATCAACACTATGAATAAAAATACATTTTTTCCTTTATTTAGAGATGTAATCTCTTTATTATTATTCTTTTCATAGGATAAAATATTTCAATTTTCACAATTACTTCTAAACAATTTTATTTAATCCATCAATAGATAATAAAAACGCTTGATACAAGAATAAAAAGCATTATTTTTCAATTTGGAACATTAAAAAACATTATAAATCTATTTTTTGAAATATTATTTCTATTTAATAAATTAATATTATAATTCCACAAAAATTCCATCTAGATTATTCAGATCATTATAATGTGAAATGAATTTTGCAATTTTAAACTCTATTATCATTTTTCTTACATAAAAAATTTCATTGATATCACCCATTATCTCTGAAAACTGCACCTTCATCTCATTATTCTCTCTTACATTTTATATATGATGTAATTTATTAATAGTCAAATTATCCATATTCAATATTGACTTCTATATTTCATGAGGAAATATATTTTAAAAACTTATTCAGTCATCTATTTTCAATTATAATAGTTCTGGTATCACATTATCAATGATCTCATGTTAATTACTCTATTATTCTATATTACATGATGAATTTACAACATTTCATTTAGCTATAGAGAAATTGGTCCTAAATTATTAGGGACGTCATCCTCTTTATTATATTACTCATTAAATGATGTGACATCTCTATTTTAGGGAAGATAATTTTTCTAGATGCATTGTCCAATATCATGCCATTTAATCACAATTATTAATTATGATAACTTACCCTCATAATTTTCAAGGATGAAAATGATGGTTCATCACCACTTCCTAAATATGCAAGTTACTAAATTGTTTCAACGATTAATATAATTGAAATAACATAATGTTGTTTTAAAATTATATTTATTTTTTTCTAATTACATGACATTTGAAATGAACTATACTATATAACAACCTGGACTTCAAAAAATAACATAATAATAATTATTTATTAAATTATGAATAAAAATATTATATTTAATTCAAGAATTTTTTTTGTATTATATTCCAAAAATTTATACACAAATTTACGACCTAATTTGTTCCCATTGTTGAATACATGTTTTCCATCAATATTTGTTTTATTTTATGAATAATAATTATTTGTTATAATGGTTTTATAAAAGAATTTATAATTATTGTCAATAATTTTTAGTCAAAAATAAAAACTAATCATCAATTTATAACTCGCAATATAGTTTATTTAATTTATAAAATTGATGTTACCAATTATTTTTCAAGTCTTATTACTTTTTAAAAAAATTATTTAAAATTTAATATAACATTTTTTATAATAAAATACTATTATGAAAATTTTGCTGTTTTAATTCGAAAATATATTTCTCAAATATATAGTGTCTGATTACAGTGACTTGGTGATGAAATTTTGGTAATTTAGTATTTAGTTATGTAAAATAGTTATTGAAATACAATTGCAATCATGATGTATAATGTCAGTTAAATTAATATTATTTTATCGATTATTTATTTAGAAGATAAATTATATAAAATAAAAAGAATAATTTCATTAAATATTAATATTTCAAATGTATAACAAATAAATTATCAATTATATAATAATTAAAATATAGAAAAAAAGTTAGATTTAATCACACATAGGAATAATAATAGTTTTTATTCTAAATACTTTTTCCCCTATATTTTTTTATTATATATGAAAATTAACTTTTAATAATATAGAAAATGCATTTTATAACTGGAACACCATTTTTTGAATCAAAATATAGAAATTACAAAATGGTAAATTTTATGTATTTTTATAAAAATAATAATTTTTGGTAAAAATTATAACTATAGTTTTCATTTATATTTTAACATTTTGGACGTCTTTATGAAATAATCGTGACCTAAAACTATGAAACCATTTTTTTTTGAAACATGTGTTCTTATACAGTAAAATTATATATTTTAATATATATATATATATTGAATTTATAAACAATGAATTTAATTTCAAAACGTAAGTACTATTTTAATAAAACAAAATTGTGTAAATTTTAATTTAATTAATTATTCATAGTGTTATATTTTGTCTTCCAATGAATTTGACAGTAATATAAATTCTAATAAAAAAAGAAGTAAATATCATGGTAATTATTAATATATTTAAATTTTTAAAAATTCAATATTTTATTATAAACAACCCATATCATTCCCATATAAGTATCACTCATCACCATGTCACCTTTATAAACCTCATATTCATTGGAGATATATAATGAAACTTACCTCGGTAGAATAGATCTGCTGCATTACCTTATTAAATTGGCATAGATACATGAACAATATCATAAATGAAAGAATATATTTTCATATTTAAAAATGTTTATTACATACATGATAACAATTATAAATTGGAAAAATAGTGTATAGAAGAACAAAAGTAAAAGTTCATTATATTTTAAACCCATTCGAAATATCATGTTCATATCATGAAGAAAAGGAGACAATTAAGGGTGAGCTAAAATTCTCGGTAAATGTTTTCAAATAAGGATGATATAATGAATCCAGAAGTATAATCAATATAGTATGGTAAATAATTGAGGACATATTCCATTAAAAAATTTGATAAGGTATAATCAATATAGAAACGAAGACAAGTATAATACATTTTATTTTATTAATAAACTAAGAACGGAATGAATCCATAAATAATTTCAAAGATAAAATAGAGTATATAAATAATAATATAATCTATATTATCAACAAAATAAAATTATTAATTAGAGGACGACATGTCTTAGACACAAGAAAATATATCCCTAAAAATCCTTTCACAATATGGCATTAAACTATAGGTAGAAACACATTTAATTTTTTTAAATTATTTTTCTCCTCAGAACATATCAATGCATTGAGGGCTATATAACATATGTGACCCACCATTCAATTTTTGTACAAATAATTCCCCATATATTGAATAATTGATTCAGTTCATAATCAACTTTCCTTATAATTTTTTTTATTGTGAAAATAATACAGATTTATCAATATTTCCCTAGATAATAAAATAAATATCAAAGTGAGCACAATTTTTAAAAATGGTATATGGTTTATAAAATTTTGATATCTAACACCCATTAATACATATATTTAAGATAATTGAAATTTTCATCAATTAATTATGACAAAAAAGTGATTATTACAGAAAGAAATCTTACAATCACAAAAAAGTGATATTTCACAATAACTATCATCACATGGTAATATTAAAATATAATCACATTGTATGAAGTAATAAAAAAATGGACATTAAAATACCATGATGAATGAAGTATTCATGATATAATGTATTGACCCGAGCCAAGTAAGGGCTCAAACCACAACTGCCCCAAGCCCACCTCTATAGTCTAGGGGTTGCGACAAGTGTTGTTGTAATAAATAACATGCGGATGCCTTTGAATAAGTTCCTATATAAACATAAACATAGAAATATCGATGATTAAGTGCATGGGGAAAGAGTAAAATTTTGAACATATCTAGAACATAAAATAGTCCTGCATAATATCTAAGGTGTATAAGAATATGAAAACGATAACTTAAAAGTAAAGGAAAAAAATTCACTCCCAAACTGAAAATTTTCACAACATGAAAAAAACATGAAAAGTAAACTACAGAGAGAGTGTAGCAACTAAATCTTAATATACCACAATTATACAAGGTCTATAGAACCCAGTATCACTATGCACTTCTAATTTCACCACTAACATATCTTCCATCTTCATAAGACATGATACATGTGGGAAACAACCATGAAAATTTGTGTATATACATAAATAGTAGGACAGATGGAAAGATGAAAGAGTAGTACTAAGAGATACAACGTGAATAGTAATAGTAGATACAATATATAACCAAACAGAATAACTCTACCCAAAACAGGAGAGAGTAACATCATCCAAGAATAACGTACTTTACATAGTGATTACATGAGCTATAGATTTAGTATTTGACATATATATAAGGATAATATACTCATTAAACCATGAGAAGATAACGGTGGAAAACACATGGAATACGCCACCCATATTCACCTCTAATTGAAATAGAGTAACCACATACAATGGTAAGGGTACAAAAGAATATATATATATGATTAGTAACTAGAATCCCAATGAGAGAGTTACTGGATATCCATCTCATAGATCAGCCTTTGAATAACAGTATCCAATGGTTCCAAAACTCTATCAGTGATACCCAACATCTCATACGTCTACCCATAAGTAACCGCTAAAGTCCATCAAGGCCACTTCACTGTGTCACACTATCGAGTAAGGACATACATTTAGTAGAGGGCAAGAACCCTTGAATGTTAGAGGGTTCCACTGTGTATGTACACATAGTGGACCCGCACCCATTCCATTTGGGGGGGGGTCCACTATAGTGTCATAAGACCCAGACACTTTTTCAGTGGGGGTGGTTCCACCCAATAATCTTGAGGACGTGTGCCCATGCAGATGATGGGTTCCATTCTAATTATTGAGGAACATTTCCCTATAGCAATAGGGGTTTCCACTCTTGTCATTTAGGACCATCACCCTATCTGATAGGGGGTTCCACTCAGAAATCAGGGTCCCCTTCTCTAGTACCAAATGTTGGTTCCACTCTAATCATTATGGACCCACACCCTAGAATGTTATGGGGATTCCAATCATAAGGTAGAATTAGAGGACTCGATCTCATGCTGATGGGGGGTTCCACTAAAATCATCAAGGACTCCACTTCCCAACTCTATCATAATGTACAACTTGGTAATATATGGTGATTCTTCTGGATTAATTCCATCATTATGAGTTTTTTCAATAAAAATTCTTCTCGTGACACATCACATCATATCAATAAATCCAAATTGGTGGTACCATAGCAATCAACATGGAAAAAATCAATATAGGATACTTGCAGGAAAACATTTCTGTACAAGAAAATGAGATATGGAACCTTGATGTTTCCTGAAAATAGGACAAGTGTTAAAAAGAATGTGAGGGGACCGACATGGTGTGTATTACAACCCCAATTCATGGTTTCATCCCAATCTGAAACAAAGCTCCCATCCCATGTAGTATTACCCACCAGGTTGATCGACTACACAACATGCCCATACTAACTGGTACCTGGGTAATGCCCTTACTAGTTATATCTGTTGACTAGAACTAATCTCTCTATACAAGACCTAGAGACTGTGTACTCAAGTACACATTCATGTACTTGACCCTATACTTTCACATGAGTTACTAACCATGTGATTCTCCATAAGGGTCTTCCATCTATGGATGGAGTACATGAAATGTATTAGCGATACATGTCATGTCATTATTTACATTTCCAAAAACCCTACCCTCCTCCACTGAGTGGCTACTCTCTATGTGTGTATTCTTGTACATGGTGTCTAGTCAGGTTTTTCACGGTTTTTAATTTCTCCACCACACACCCTAGATTTGGCAATTTCACTCAATTTCACCATATATCTAACCTCTAATCCATCTACGATGAATAGATATAGATGAAATTCATGAATTCTATCCATACATCCCTGAAAATTCCTCTCTGGTTATCCATGGGGGTTTCATTTTCCAACCAGTACATTTCTGATCATTTAGTGTTTGACTTATCAATCAAAAATCATCATAATGATTGTCCATACATCACAATGATCCCATTTATATCCACAGTCCTACGATCTATTCTTTTTATTGATATTTCATGGTTTGGGGGTCCAATTGTCTTCAGTACTGCCTAAAAAACTTGAACAAGGAGTGTAGATTACTACTAATGGTCAGGAACAATTATTTTGGGTTAGAAAATATTGAATAAATATATTTGAATCCAGTATATAGGCACATATTTATGTCATAATTGGTCTGGTTCAAAGAAATATGATATATATACTAAAAAACTTAATAAATGGGTTTATACCACCAATTGACGAGGCCTACCAAGTTTTTGGATAATTCATTGATGAAGAACATGATCTCTAATGATCAAAGGATTTATTTTTTTACTGTATCCTAATTCATTCAATTATGGTATTTCATCATCATTTGATGCAATTATCTAATAGGAGGTGGAAGGAGAGCATTATCTCTGATTTTAGGTTGATTTGGATAACACTAGGAAACTTTATTGGATGATGTATTTATATAAACTATTTAGGTTAATTGAAATGACTTTATTTATTTAATGAATTAATTAATCCGACTGAACATTACACTAATGGGAAAGGGATACAAATTTTGCATGCCAAACTATTTTATGTCTCCCCTATAATAAAATCCATATTTTAGACACAATTTGGGACCATGATTTATTATCTGAGCTTCCCTATATGAGTTATCCCGTTGTATATAAAAATACACAGGCACATTATAGAATATATTTAATATTTTTATAATATAAATTATTGTAACATTGAGTCGTAGAATTTCATTCCATCTTGTTTCCCAGCTATAAATATTAATTTATATATATTTCAAAGTCTTACAAGGAAGGAAATATATCTCTACATTATTCTGTTCTTTAATATTTTCATCACAAAAAAAACTAAAAAAAACAACTCCAGATACTGAGCTCAAAAAAGGCTCACCCTCTCCAAGAAACTTTCCATCATATTCCCAATCTTCCACAACGTGGTATTCAAGGGGATGTTCCATCCATGAAGGGTCCCCTATTGCTAATCCATGACCGCACCAGGTACTCCACAAAGGTGGTTTCATCTTCGATTTCTATCTCACCCCAATCGATGATTTATGTAGAGTCATACACATATTGAATCATCTATGACACATGGAATATGTTGTGCACATTCTATTCTTGTTAGGGAAGGGTGAGTTGTTATGAAACCCCACCAAACCGTTGCATGATAATGAAGGACCAGATGAACATAATTTATTTCTTTCCTCCCTCGATGAACCTCTGTAATCCTCATCTTGGGGAGAGTCTCAAGAAAATGTTCCCCCCCTGCTCAAACTCTAGGGTCCAATGAAGGAGAACTTGATAGAATTTATATTTTCTCTCAGCTATCCTTATACACTCGCAAATCACCTATACTTTATCAATAATTAGCATAATTATCTATGGTCCCACAATATACGTCTCATAGATCTCTGTCCAGTATTAGGGTGACATGAATGGTCTCTCATACTAGGCCACAAAAGGATCCGTGTTTATAGTAGAGTGTTAGTTGTTGTTTTATTCAATATTCACCATGGGAAAGTGATCCTCCCAACATCGGCCAATGCCTAATACTGAATACCTCAACATATCTTCTGACACATGGATTGTGATTTCAATCTACCAATAAATATTGAGGTGATAGGTTATACTCATCCTCATAGGGATCTTTAATTCTTCCTAAAGTCCCCTCCACAATTGTGAAAAATAATACATGTCAAAATAAAATCAAATAATCTAATCACCCCAGAAGGTGAACAGTCTCCCAAACGTAAATCTTACATAAAAACTCCACAGGGATCTACTCCCTAATAGAAGGGAAGTGTGAAGACTTCATGAGTTGGTCAACTATCACATAGATGGAGTCATGACCAATCACTCTGTGGGGAAGATCTATAAAAAAGCCTAGGGATATTCCATCACATTTCCACTCATGGATCACAAGTGATTTTAAAAAACCTGTCAGAAAATGGTGTCTATTTTTACATTTTGATAGGTGAGGCTCTGAGAGATGAAATCGACTACACATCATATCATTATAGAAACTGAAATTTTCATTGAAGGTCTCTTTACATCTTCCCCACAATAGGATGTAAAATTGTTGGAGAAGTGTCAGAACTCTCACAACACCTCCTCCAAAATGGTGACTAAAACCACTGTTCACCCCTGGAACAAGATAACATGATTTTGTCATTCAAAATATCAATTTGGTGAGTCGCCTATGGATATCAGATCATCTGAGACATCACAATTGATGTATCCAAGCCAATACACTCTCACATGCTCCTAAAGTTGGGGAGTCAACATCGTCAGTTGTAGAAAATTTATACCCTCATCTCCACCAGGGTTAGCAGTAAATAGGCCATCTACTCCAAATAATCCTAAAATAAGAAATACTAGTACTTTTTACTAAGGTATATAATAAAATGTCTCCCCTTCCCATATTATAAACTATATTGAAGTCATAGTTCTACAGAAACTCCAACCAGTGTAGACATATCATGTTAAGGTCTCTCTTCACGATGATGTACTTGAGACTCTAATGGTGTATGTGGACAAAAATGTTCTCCTTTAGAAGGTAGTTCATCCACATAATTTGGGATAAGACTACCACTTCAAACCCTTATTCATGAGTTATATAGTTATGCTCATAGGGTCTTAACCACCTTGAATGATATGCAATAATTACATTCCACTGCATCAAAACATAAATGAGCCCATATCTAGAGGCTTAAAAATACACTAAAAACTCCATGCCTTATTTTGATATTCTCCATATTGGGGAACTCATCATCCACAACTTAAACTCATCAAAGGAGCTCAATCACTGATCAGACCTTGTAAAACGATACTCTTTCTAATTCGTCGCCTTCAAAGGGGATACAACTATGGAGAAGTCTTCCAAAAACATCATGTCGTGCCCTGCCAAGCCCAGAAATATTCTCACCTCTCACAAATTATTTGGTGGCATCTAAGAATGAAATACATAAATCATTGTTGGTTCCACACCTAAACAATTCTTAGAAATGTCATGGCCCTGAAACAAATCATCATGAATCTAGAACACAGAAAATGAAAAATTTCTAAAAATTTGTTTCTCTCGAACTGAATCTAGGTCCATCCTCAAGTGATTTTCATTCTTATCCTATGGAAAAGACTATATGATTATGTCCTCAATGAAGGAAACAGTATACTGGTCCATGTATGGTTGGAATCCCTCTTTCATCATATCCATAAACACACTAGGGCAATTCATCCCACCAAATGAAAGCAATAGGATATCATAGTGTCCATAGCGACAATATAATTCGATAGTTTGACTATCAGATTTGTAAACCCTAAAATGGTAGTATCCAAAACTGATATTGACCATTGAGAAACATATCAAGCCTGAACAAATTTCAAACATGTCTTTAATCCTTGGTAAGATGTACTGATTCTTTATTCTGGGAAGATATAGGTGATGGTATCCACACAAAACTACAATCCCCCATTCAAATTATTCAAAAAAACACCATTGTTTCCAAGAGGAACACACTCGGTCTAATAAAAACATTCTCTCATTGGTCCTCCAACAATAATTTTAGATCCTAAATATCGGTATAGGCTATCTGATAAGACTTGAAAGATATCAAAGAGGTGTTATGAGGCATGTCACTGGAAAACTACTTCTCCCACCTCATAGGTTGTCATAGAAAGTGTTTATGGAAGTCATCCATGTAATCCTCCACAACTAAAGGTACCTAGATAGCTGAATGGCCTATTTCATTAAGTAATATGCTCTCCAACTGATGGGTAATGGGCTAAATCCACCAAATCACAAAACCTAATTCTCCTACCATTATATCTCTCTCACCAGAAAAGGATCATCTCATCCCCATCAATGTGTAGACATTTGACTTTTTTTTCTCACAGTAAATATGGGCTCGAACCATGGACAAACAATCCATAACCAATATGAAGTCACACTGCTCCATCTTGATGACCAAATGGACCCACATGAACATATCTCTATAAAGAGATATCTTTCACGGTTGGTAGATAAAATATATAGAAAAAGTGTTCCCTGTAAGAACCATAAGATGAATTTCCTGGGATAACACCTCAACTATGAGCATCATCTCATTCACTGAGAATATATAGATAAATTAATGAATGGAAACCATGTATACTAATATGGATGAAACAATATATTAAACATGGATCATACCTCTAATGATCTCATGTGCTACGAGATCATAAACCACCAAAGCCTATAGTTGTCCGCTTCCCAGACTGCCAACTCATTAAGCCTGTTTTCGGACACATGGGGGTGGTGGTGGATGAATACCATTGAATTTGACACCACACATAATTCCCCATGATCCACTTATACCTCTTCCTGCTTAGGTACACCCATGTCATTTACTATTAAATACTTGATCAACACACTACCTCTATCATGATGGTCCTTTAGTGATCTATATGTGCTTCTCAGTACATCTGGTTAGGTACTCTCAGGCCATGTAACATTTCCCATCACATGTAAAAAACATATTATCTCTATTTTTTTGGATCTCTTCCTTCATTCAAAAACCTGAGATTAATCATGTTAAGTTATCATGTACTGAAATAATAGTGGTTGGTGTCTGTGAGCTATTGTGGATGGATTAGCATTATGGTTCCCACTAATAGCTCTAGGTATCATGTATCCCTCTGATATAATTTTCTATCTCCCTAGTTCTTGATCCAAAACCCTAGTATATATCGGTATGTATAAGGTAACCATGGTAGAACTAATCTCTCTTCAATGTCCCCTCTCAAAATTTAGTTCTTGGAAGTTGAGATACCGGATCATGTTAAGGGAGTATCATATAAGGTCCAAAAACCTTATTTTATAAATAGATACTATCATCCCTCCATGCTAAATCTCTAGTAGATCCTGAATCCAAAGTATGTTAAAAAGGGTGGAGTATAAGTCCTTACAGAAAAAATATTTTAAGTCATCCCATGAGAGTGTCAAGTCATCATGCTTTTATGTAACGAGACACCACTGGATCCTAGGTGCTATGTGGAAAAGGATAGATTCCAACACAACAACTCGATCTATCAGGTTCCCAAAAATCCTAAAGATACAAACAAGCAACACTAGCGAGTCCTATACTACCCGAGGATCTGGATATCCATGGAACCATAATAGCCTCTAGCATTGGGATTTACAGATCACACTAATACTACACACGTACTCAGCCTTCTCAGCTTAAAGGATCTATTAATCGATAGGGTGAGGTTCTACTACCTAACCACATGGATGAATTGGATCATGGTATGGTCCCTGAACTGAGCCCTCAGCGCTCATCGGATTGAATTCTTAATCAGGAATGCGTGTACTTCCTAGCATACATCATAAAGTCATCCTTAAATTTATCAAGGAATACCACGGTTAGTTGATAATATATATATAACCAAAATGGTTAGATGACTGATATATGATAATTAATACAATAAATCATATATGAATCATGTACCATTGATCTTTGTGACCAATTTCTAATTATTCTGAGTCAACAACAAGGTATTAAATGTCTTGGTGAATGTATACATCATCTGTCTGCACTATCACTGAATTCTATGGACTGAGAGGTCCAAGCAGTACACATTGAAACTATTTCCCTAAAACCCAAAAAAATCATTAAAAGTAGACTAATATGAAAAAACACATTGAATTAACTTCTTTGATACCAATCTATCATGACCATACCCAATCCAGGTCTTGAGCCGCAACTACCGCAAACCCACATCCATAGGCCAGATAGTGGTGACAAGCACCAATGACATTACTAACATAGGGATTCCTCTGAATAAGTACATATACAGACAAACACATATATCATAATGAATAAGTTCATCAGGAATGAGTAAAAGATACAACATAGTCAGAATGTAAACTAAACATTCATATCCACTAAGGTTTACAATAGTACGATAGTGAAAACTAAAAAGTAAAGGGGAAAATACTCACCTAACTAGAAATATATCCAAAAATGAAGTACAAGAAATGAAAACTACAAATACATGTCATCTCTATAATATCAAGATATAACCATCGTACATGGTTCAATGCTCCCATTTTCCATAAGCTCCTCTAAAGTCACCACCAACTTGTCCATGATCTGCATAAGAAATGACACTTGCGAGAAAAAACCATGAATGGGTGATTATATACATAACTAGTAAGAAAAAACAAAATAAGATGGGGGAGAAGTAAGTGATTCAATAGAAATAAGAAGAAAAAATATACAAGATACAGTCAAATAGTACAGATCAACCCAAAAAAAGAGAGGGAAATTTCACCCAAGCACAAGGGGTCGACACGATGAGTAGATAAACTACACATCTTGACATCACCACCTCTAAAAGGAGATTATAATTATCAAACCAATAGAACATAAACAAGGAAATAATGTGTCATATATTTTTCATCTTACCCTCTCATGGAATAAGATAAAAAAATACAAAGGTAAGGATATAGATGAAAATATATAATTGCTCAATCAAAAGAATCCCAAATGAGAGAGTAAGGGGATATCCATTTCATATATCAGCACATGAAGATGAGTATCCAATTGCTTGAAAAGTCCATCAGAAGTTCCCATAATCTCAAAAATCTTTCCAGAAGTTACTACTCATGTCCCGGAATGCCTCATTAGAATACCTCAAATTCGAGTTGGCACAATCATTAACTAGATGAACTCCACCCTTGTATATCAAGGTGTTACTCTTTATAATTATCCATAGACGACCCACATTGAATCCAATGGTGGGGTTTCCACTCTTGTGTCATAAGGGAATGTGTCTTATGAAGATAGGGGGTTCCACTAAGTAAGTTAGAGGACTTGTCCATAAGCCGATGGGGGTGGGGGGGGGGGGGTTGCACACTAAATGATGAGAATTCTTGCACTATTGGAACATGGGGTTTTCTACAATAGACTTCAATGAATTTAGTCCTAACTAAGAAGTGGTTCTAATTGAAGGTTGAGGACCCATGATCCAATACCACATGGGGTTCCACTCTTGTCATCGATGACCCGTTAACTAGTGAAATAGTGGTTTTCTAGTCTAATCAGTGAAGACTAATGGCGTAACTAATAGGGGACTCCAATTTAAGGTCGAGGACCCATTCCCCTGTACCACATGGGGTTCCACTCTAGTCATCAAGGACCCATACCCGAGTACATTAGGAAAGTTCCAATCAGAATTTAGATATAGAGAACCTACACCCACACTGATGGGGAATTACACTATAATCATTGAGGACTCCACTTTCTAGCTCTACTAGAGGGTTAAATATGGAAATATTTAATGTTTATAATTGATTAGTGTTGTCATCGGGTGTCTCCTAAAAATAATAATTCCTAGAAAATTTCATATCATATCACAAAAACAAAAAATGAGGGAACCATATGATTCTATATGAAAAAACACTCCAGATAGGCTACTTGTGGACCAAAATCCATGTTCAATCTAAGTACATATGGAATATCAAATATTTCTCAAAATATGTCAAGCAATGAATGGTGTTTGAGGGGTCCCACAAGGCCTATGGTCCCACTCCACCACCTAGACATGTCATTGGCTAACATAATACTTCCATCACATATAGTAGTACATTTTGGGTAGGAAAAATACACATTTTGTCCAGACAAATAAGAACTGGGGTCATCTTCTTTTCAGTCGTGTCTGTGTATCAGACCCCATGATTGTGCAATAGACCTTCTGTCCATGTATCCATCATTGTGTTTGTGTACTCGGTTACACAGTTGTGATCCTGGATATGTACATCCATAAAGGTTCCCACCCATTTGATCCTCCACATGAGTTATCTATCCAACAAAGGGGTACACTACATATAGGAGTGATAAATGTCATGATTCCCTTAAAATTTCCAAAACCATAGCTAGCACAACTGAGGGGATACAATCCATGTGTTCATCCTTTTAAATGGAATGTATTTAGGGTTTTCACTACTTTACTGGTCCACTTCTCAAGCACCAAATCTGGTTTTTTCACTCTATTTCTCCATAGATCCCACCTCGAATCCATCCTGGATGAGTGGGTCTATCCAAATTCATTTTTCATGGCTATAATTTTTTGAAAATTGGTATTTTGTGGTACAAAGTGTATTCATCTCCTAATTCGTACATTTCCCAGCCTTACGTATTTGACTTCTTGGTCAAAACCATCTAGATTATCACACATTCTCCACAATGGTCCTATATCTAACCTCATTCCAATGATCTATTATTTTTTATCAACCAGTCGTGGTTTTGGTAATCCTATTGGGCACATTGCTCCATTAATGTCGTACTACAGTCATAGGGTCCTACAAGTGACAAATAAGAAAAATGTTTGGGATAAAGCACTGAATTTTTTTAATCATTGTTTCCCATGTTTTATTGTCCAATGATCTTGAATAGTGATAGTAAGTCAAAAAAAATTAATAAATAAATTTAAATATGGTATGTAGGTGCCTGATTAGGCCACAATGGGCGCAGACCCATGAACAAAAAAGGATCTTCTCAAAATATTTAATAAATGGAACTAAATCTCCAATTGATGATTCATACATGGTTTTTGGATTATTGTTTGATGAATAACACTCTTGAATTTTTTTGACAGATGCTGTTTCATTCAATGATTTTTGATCTACTATGCATGGGTGTTTCGTTATCATTTGATGTGGTTTTCTATGGGGTGCATGCTAGATAGAATCTTATGTGATTCAAGTATTATGAGGCTAACACTATAAAATTTTCAATGATTACGAATTTGTAGGAACACTTTAGGCCAAATGATATTAACTAATTAATTATTTAAATTAATTAAACCCACTAAACGTACCACCACTAGAAGAGGGATCTGAATTCTCTACACTAACCCATTTGAGGTCTCACCTAGGGTATTAATCATGTTTGAGATTCAACAATAGTCTCCGATTTTGGATTTCATATTCCTCTTAAAATTAATCTTGTTTTATTTAAAAAAATTTCATGTAGTATAGAATATATTTAATATTTTTATAAAATTATTTTCGTACATACTAGCCCTCTTAATCACACTGTATTTTATCACCTAACTCTATAAATAAATATAGAAATATTTAAATGAATTTCATGTTAAATACTGGGTTCAATATATTAAAGGTAAAAGCAGCAGTAGATACTCCCCATTAAAGGGATTTGGTGTAGAATAACGAATAATTATATATGGATAATATATTGATACAAAAAGCCTTGGCTTATAATCCATTTTGGTTGAACATAATTTATCATAAAATATAATGGTTTATGAATTTTGTTACTTATAATATATCAATATTTATATTTATATTATATTATCCTTTCACAATATTTTATCACCTATTTTTTTAACAATATTTCATTATTTTCATTGTATCAATTGTTAATTGTGTTGTTTTTTTGGTTATGTTTTGCATGTTATATATTTTCATTTTACTAAAATAATAATTTTACCATCACAAAACATTGAATAATTATCTATATATTATCTATACTTATTATATATGAATTAATATTACTTTATTTAATTTTTTTATATAAAACTAAGTAAAATTTTCATTGAGATGATAGGTCATACATACATATGAATGCTATATCCATTATATTTTCATATTAAAAGAAAGTACAAGAAATGATATATATAAATATATATATAGTTTAAATATCATATTTATTTACTATATATAAAATATGTTCATTGAAAATATCATTAATACATTCCAGTGAATGTGTGAACAAATCACACCATTTCGTGAGGCGATAGTCCATAATACAAAAGAAAGACATTATTGTGCTCCCACAAAATATAAACCATGACGGTATGTGTCATATTTTAATTCTAGAAGAATAAATATATTATAAATATAATATATATCATATATAAACATTAAATCAATCATTACTCCAAACCTTGAAATTTTGTAATGGAAGAATGAATGACATCCGTTCAGGAGGTGTTAGTCTACCGTACACACCGACAAAGATTTTGTACCAAATTTTATGGAGGTTTGTGTGGGTGTAGCTCATATACTTAAAAAATAAATATATTTAACTATAGAGGTTATTATATAATAATTAGTTTTGAAAATTGATATAATGGTGTAAAAAATAAAAAAAGTTCTTGTTGATTAATGTTAAATATTCTTCGGGTTACTCCTTTTGGTTTATACAAAAATCTTTATGTGGTTTTATTTATGTACAAAAAATTATTCTTTGATTTGGGTAGGGGTGTTGGGAGTTTATTTTTATTCATCAAATGATAAAAAGATATTGATATGTTAGAATAAATGAGTGGGTGAGTGCCCTTTTATAGTGGTGGAGGTGTGTAATTCTAGTAAATACCGAATGTCAAATAATATAGGGAGGTATCCCTCACATAATGTTCTTCGAATGATGAACCTTTTTCTTTATAATAAGTAATATGGTCAAAATAGGGCATGAAAATGGATTTTTTACAAGGTTGAAAGTCATTTTCCCATTCTGTATAATATTTTTCCCATTAGTGAACTTTTTTTTCTAAATAACTATTATTAAATATAATTATTTTCACAAATAATTCTTGTAAACATATAATTCAACATTACTATAAATTTAAAACTAACATTACTATAAATATGGGATCCATTTTAAAAAATTCAAATCACATTAGAGAAAGAATTCAATTTAAAACTAATCTAAATGGTGGGGAAAATCAATGGGGTTTCAATGCAAAAACGTTGAGAAGATTAAAATTATTTTATTTTTAAATTCAATATAAAAATTATTAAAATAAACTAAATTGCATTAATATATGCATAATGATTATAATTAAACATTAAACCCAATTCAAAATATAATTTATCTTTATAAATTATTTATATGAAAAGATAGTTTTTCATTTAAATTTAGTATTTTATCATATTCATCAACAAATGAAAATTCCCTGAAAATACCAAGAATTGACCCTAACATAATTTTGAGATAAATTTTTAAAAAATAATAATTATTTTTTCAAAAATAATTTATTAATATGTCAATGTTTTTCTTTAAAAAGTGTTCTTCTCTTAAAAAGTAGCAAACTATCTCTCGAAAAATAAAACAGTTTTTGTTTTAAATTTGATATATTTTTTCCCATTTTATGAATAAAAAATATATTTGAATATTATAAAAACTATTTATTGAATACATAATGTTTAAATTTCTATAATATAATTCAGTTATACAAAATATTTTAATTTATTAAAATAAATTTCCTTTAGATGAATAATAATATTTCGTTATAAAAACACTTCATTTTTATTTTGTTATTTTTTATTTTCATTTAATTTTAATTGGAAACAAATTAATTCAACCATATTTTATAAGTGAGTTATTCCTAATCATAACCTCCAATAAAATGGCTATGAGAAAATTGTAATTTTTAATAGTATTTGGTAAAACACGTCCTTGCATATAATAAAACCAATCGAAGAAATTCATTATTGTGTGTGGCACAAGATAACTTTGTATTGTGTGAATTAGAAGGTATATAAAAATTTAAAAATATTTATAATATTAAATATATAATAAAATATTGATAGGCCATATTGAGTTATATGCATGGTGTTGCAATTCCCACACACATTCAAATAAAATGTAATTATTTTTTGAATTTCTAGGGTCTTATATTCCGCCCATTGTAAATAAATTACATCCACACAATTATAACATGATGTTGGTAATATATGGTTTGATATTGGGAAATTACATTTTAAAAAACCACCTCAAAAAATGTATAATAAAAAATCATCCTAATAAGAGAGAAAGGTAATTATAAAAGTCATATGGAATAGTCACATAACTATGATTTTATATTGGAGAAAATTGGTGGAATGTGAAGATATGGACCTAGTATAAAAGTGTAAAAATTTATACAGAGTTATTATGGTCATTGATATCAAGAATGTGAGTGATAAATGAAATTTTGAGTGGATCTAGACCATAAATCTATAAAGAATTAATATAAAATCATTTGGAAAAGTGATAGTTGTAACACCCTAATACTTAAATAATATATATTTTAAAATAATTAATTTCTTTTATATAATTAAAATCATTCTACACCATGTCATGAATTTTCTATACACAACACCAGCTTATCTTGATTTACAAGAAATATTGAGTTTCTATGGAACCTTATTTTTTTATTGTAAATATTTTAAAAACATAATTATAACATATAAGTTAGAATAAATGGTATGAATATTATTAAATGAATAAGAAAATTCTATTTTATACTTGTATATATAATACGTTTTCGAATTATTTATAAACAAATAAAAACCCCTTTTAAAAATATAAATTTTTTTTTTATAAATAATTATTTAAATGTGAAAAATTGTGTTTTATAATAATATATAAATAATCAACACCTATTAGAGTATATTAATTATATATATATATAATTCAATATAGTTTTCCCATTCAGCATAGGTGTTTCCATGAAATGATAGTAGAAGAAATCTAATTTTTCTCATAAACGATGTATTTTTATAAAAAGAACATTTTAATAACTTTTAATGGAACATGTTCTTTTAATAATGTTTTTGACACTTTTATAATTTATATTTGAATAAATAAACTTCTAATTTTAAACAATTTTAAAAAAATTACATTTGTTTATTTTTTGATATTTTTCCATTGAGTTTCATGTTTTGATGAATGGTGAAAAAATTTCATTTTAATTAAGACAAATGTTTTCATCTGAAAACCTAATAGTGTAAAATTATATTTTTAATTATTTTAAATTAATATCAGATAAATTTTTTTCAGTTAATAAAATGTATTCCATTTTAATAAATGTCACGTTTTATTTTGATATTAAAACATACCAATCCTTTGAACATTTTTTCTTAAAAACCCAGTTGTTTGGTCCCGTCTGCGGGATAAATTTTTCATTAATTTTTAAAAATAATGGGAATTGAATTAGGGAAAAATTATTTCATATTTTTAATAAGAATATCAAATAAATTTAATCATTATGCTTTTATTTTTTGATAATATGAATAGTAACTTCATAATTTTTATTACCATGGTTTATGGTAAATCTGGTAATTCAAGGTAAAAAAATATTATTAATTTTAGAAAATTACCAAAAAATCTACTAAATTTTTTTTAATGAATTTATTTATACCATTAAAACATATATATCAATATATATTAATTTAACGGGAACTTTTTCAAGAAAATGACTTGGATATTATTAAAACTAATGAGACTAGTAATATAGCACACTCTTACTTTTAATAAGTATAATATTTTTCATATAAGGATACATAAAAGTTATACTCAACTATATTTATTATTATGAAATATATATGTTTCATATATATCATGGAATTTTATTTAATTTTATTTAATTTTATTAATAAATAATTATCATAAATAATTACACAAATTTTATGAAATAATTATTCAATTAATGAAAATCCCAATTACAATGTATTAAAATTAATAAAATAATTATAATTTGAATTAGTTAAGGTTATACATGTATTTTATTAATTAATATGAAACTTTATGGGTTTATTAAATGAATTTTTTTGAAGTTAGCAAGATGGGATGATTTTCTTAATGTCAATGTAATGAATAGTGTAACAATTGACACGAATGATATTTTATGTAAATAATATTTCAACAATTTAGTAAAAAATAATAAAACACCTAAATATAGAAAAATGTGATTTATTTTGGTCTAAAAGTTCATAAATATTCCATTTATGTTATAATTGAATCATTATAAGTATAAATATCGAAAATTTAATTTTGAAAATGTTGTTATCATAGTTAAAATTAAAATCGATTATAAAATGGTTAATAAAAAAGTAAATGAATAAAATTAAAAAAACATGTATAAAATATATTTTTTTTGGGATACTACCCAGTCACATATTATATTATAATTCATTTCCTTTTGGAGGAGTTTGAACTGAAATTAAATTAATTATAATTTAATCTTTTCAGAAAATCCCAAAGTACCCATCACCTTCAATATAAAAGGACACCTTCTCCCTCAGCACATTTCACCACATTTACCATTATATCTCAAATTATCTCAAACAAATTCTATTATACACATCCCTAGATACATTCTACATATTGTTTTCTTCCCATGTGACCAACTCTTGAGTTTTTATGAGAAGATCAAAAGGATATGTTTTGAAAAATAAGTAATCACTCTAACAAATCACTTTCTTTTTCTATCCTTCTATACCTCCTATAAATCAATGATATATATCATAAAATTATAAAAATATAAACATATGTATCTTGAAAGGTTATTATGATTATTAACACAAAATTATAAATCCCCTATACCATTGAATAAGAAATGAGAGTATCAGTCCCACAAACTTATGGCTTACTGTCTCCACATAGCAACATAATTCATTTTCCGTCACAAGTTTTTATGATTTAAGAATTATGATGGGTTTAAGGTTTATTTTTTTTATAGTTATAATTTTATCAGTCTTCTATAATGATAATATCATATCTAATTGTTTACCACTTATTCATTTGGGAAATGATAGCGTTGCTCGTGCGTACGTATGGCATACCATTTCCATGATGTGATGTGATTCGTCTTTCATATATATTTCAAATGGGTGGTAATAAGGATATATTTTATGAATATATATGATATATATAAGAGAAAAATTATTATCTAAGGATAATATATTATATATTTTCCTTTATTTTAACATGACAAGAAAATGAAATAGTGTTCTTGGGTACCTACAACCTACTATCTCCAGGTGCGGTGTACTTTTTTCGATCCCAAACATTTAGAAATATACATGAATAAAAATATAATGAACATATATATATGATATTATTATATTTTTATCATCCTAATGATTATGAAATTAATATCTATTTAATATCAACAAGGATAACAAGTCAAAACATATACAAAAATCAAAGCGTTTATTCCCTCAAACATATCTTTAACATGAAATGGTAATTAATTGAGTAGAATAATGTCATAAGTAAATAATATATGGTATTATATATATTAATGTGGTTATTTGGTAGTTTTATAAGAACAATATATTTACTATACATGATTTTTTAACATGTATGATAGATGTTAAGATATATGGTAAGGGAGTTTAGTCTTACTTTTATTTCTATGGGGAATATGCCTTATACACTACTTGTTCTTTTTTTAGTGTATAAACATCAACTAAATTTATTTTATGATAATTTTTCATAATATTTTCATATTTACATATACATAAATTTTTCATTCTCCGATGGCTTATATGATTCTACTAATTATAAATTGATAACTGATTATTTCACAATCTCATTAATAATCAGGATTGTTTTGTTTTAAATTACCATAGTAGAATATTTATCTTCAATGACTATGTTTTCTGAAAATGTTTTCAATTTATTTTTCTATTTTCCTAGTAATATATGATGTTAGTTTTACCCATGTTTTACTTTTTACAAAATATTTCGAAATAAATCTATTTTTCCAATTTCTAAAAAGTTACGTTGTAACTTTTCCAAAAAAAGAATGAGAAGAATTTTTTTAAACTTATACATCATGTAAATATTTTCGCGCTTTTATGATTCCTTCTTTCCTTGAATATTCCCTTAAAATATTACATGTATATTTTTATATACAATTTTTTCTTTTAAACAAGTGAGAGATTTTATTAAAAGAAAATTTTTACAAATGAGAAAGGATATGTTCATAAAAAATTATTTCAAGTGATCTTTAGTAAATCAATTTCTTTGTAAGACAACATTATTTTATTTTACTTGTGTTTTAGAGGTAATATTATCCAATGATACTGTTATTATTATTATTACAATTAATGGTTTATGTTTATGATAGAATTATATTTATTAAACCTATTTCTTTTATATGGGTTATGTTATGATTTAATGATGTTAATAGAACACATTTAATTCCAGGGGTTTTGATATGATGACAGATTTATTTTCATGTGGCACACATTTCTATTGTACTCATTATGTGATGGGTAGGACCAATATTTAATCAATTTTATTGGGTAATTATAAATTGTTATGAGTATAAAGTGTACAAAAGAGTTCATAATAATACTTTCAAAAGAGGTTATACAAAAGGTCATCGTATGTCCATAATAAAAATGTAAATGGGAGGTCATCTTATGCCCGCAACAAGAGGGTACTTGGAAGGTCATCCTATGCTTGAAACATGAAGGATCATTAAATGTCATCCTAAGACCAAATTAAGAACATGGGTGATTAGTTATATCCTAACATACTATGAATTTATTTTTAGGTATCATTTACATATGATAAATTATAATTATGTGTCTTTTGAAAATTCCATGTCATATTCCAGTATTATACTCTCATTGATCTTGTGTTTTATTATCTCATGATTCATTCTTTATAAAATATGAATATTTATCCCATGACCCATGTATATGATATTGGATATGTAGGGTGTGATATTAAAATTCTATGATCATGTTTTCCTACCCTTATTCTACTATTATGATTACTTTTATTCCATTATTTCCCTTACCAAGAATTTGATCTCACCCTTTCCATTGTTTCCATTAATTATTTTATAAATAAAGGATTTAGGTAGGATTATTAAATGAAAATATCATTATTATAGATGTTTAAGATCATTCCCCAAATTAAAATAATTTTTTCTATGCTTATAAAGGCACTATACTATTACATTCATCAGGCATGGGTTTTTGCAATGTAATTAATATTAATCTAAAAACATGTGATATCTTTGTTTGAAAAGACTAGGTCATTATATTTTTTATAATAAGAATGAATTAGTAAATATTTGAAAACTTGTATTTGAAAACTTTTGTGATAATCTAAGGTATATTTATAAATATATTTATATGGATGTCTCTAAGGATAAGCATAATGTGTGATAGATTAAATCAGGTATCATAATTGAGATATCCTATAGTGGAATTTTCTTATTTAAGTGGATTTATTAAATGATATGTGTTTTTCAAGCTATGATATATGGTTTTAGTCAATGGTAGTAACCATAAGGAAATGGGTTAATTTTGACTTTGTTGAGTAAATTTTTTATGAGAAGTTAAATGGGAGGATCACTAGAGTGATGGACATTATGATCAATCCAAATCAGTTCTCCCAGTATGTGATTAACAACATGTACCTTTAACAACTCTAAGACTCACCAAATAATATAATTAATGTGTTAGTTAAAAATTATTGTAATGGATACCATAGAAGAAGTAAGATTTAATTTCTGTTTTTCCAAGAATGTTGGAAGATACACCCAAATGGATTCCTTGAACGAACATAAAGATATTCAGATTGTGGAAAAGAAAGAAAAAAATAATGTATCTAAAATGAGAAAGTAAAAAAAGTTCAGTTAATGTAATAGATGGAAATAATTACCTTCCTGAGATACTATCATTTATTGAATGTTTTAAATGTTAAAATAATGGTCATTATGTTGATAAATAGAATAAGTGGGAAGCTCAGGAAGATATTCCAAAAGGTGATTCATGTAATGGTTGTATTACTAATTTTTATTTTAAAATAGGTGAAATGTTAATGGAAATATAAATTAAGTAATATAATAAGGTTTTCTTGTTAATGTCTTGAGTATGAAGTGAAATAATTGATCTTTTTATTTATTTGAATTAATCAGTTATGTGAAATACATAAGAATTATACAGTTTATGTTTTACTATTTTGATGGACTAGAAAAGTAATTTTATGGAAAGGTGATATTCATAGGAAACATATGATCATTGCGACGATAAACCTTAATATGTTCATGATATTATGATAATGATGTTTGCATATTTTTTATTGAATGTTACTAGTTACTATGGAAATGATTAATAACTATTGGAAAAATAGAATTATACTATCATTGATGATGTTTACATCATTTATGGACTTATGGAATATATCCAATAAACATTATGGGAAGCATGAATTTTTCATTAAGGATTTGTGTTAATTCATATTATTATTATGTTTCAGCCGAGTAAATGATGAAGGTATTCACATGTTTGATCTATGATAAACAAGAGAAACACTATGATATATGGGGGAACAATTTTAAAATGTTTTTAGATATTTAGTGAACTTCTGTATAAATTTTTTTACTTTCATCTTTTGAAAGGGTTACAAGGCTAACCATTTATGAAATTATTTTTGTTTAACATAGAATATGGTTATATAGATTAATTTATTATCTATCCATAAGAGGATTTATGAGTATTGGATAACTTTTGATAACCTTTTTTTGATAATGATATATGGAATAATGTATCATTCTATTTATATATCTCATTACCTAGTAATACATTAGGGATTAAAAATTCCCCATCATTTTAGGGAATACGATATGAACTGGAAATTGATCAAGGCACAATTAAGGGTGAGATTATGCTGAAATCAAGCAAGTATATCATATCACAACATAACTAAAAGTGTCTTCATTCAATATTTTGTTCCATTATCATCATTTTTGAGTATATCAATGATCAATTTCAATCCTATTTTAATTATGTATTTTGATCATTAACTTTTTCCTAAAAATGTTCTCTATCACTCTCCATCAGAACATGATATTTAGATTTCTCTTCCATGTCATTGTAATTACATTCAACATGTGTTATACAACGTGGAAATATAGTTATTATTTACTTTGGAAAACTATTATGTTCCAAAATATCTTTTTAAAATTATGTTCTATTATTTGTTTTTATTATGTGGGTATATTTGAAAGAAGATTTCTTGTATTATATATATGATAACCTATGTGAATTTTGAGGTAAAAATTCATTTTAATGGGGGGTTATAATGTTGAACCCATAGATTTTTATGAATTATATATTTAAATAATTTGTTTCATTGATTTATTACATTTCATTCTATACCATTTTAAGCTTCTACTACACCCAACCTCTATATATCTTGCATTACATGCAACACAGAGTTTCTATGAAATAATATTTTATTATTTCAATTATTTAAAACAAAAAATTATAACCTAGCCATTATAATTGTGGATATGTACTTGAATAACTAAATTATGAAATTATCGATTACACATGTATATATAAGTCCATTGACGAATTAATTTAAAATGAATATAAAACCCTTCTTAATATAAATGGAAATGTTCTTTGTGAAAAATATTTAATGTGCACAACTATGATTCATCCTAAAAAATTAATTAATTAATCTTATTAGATTATATTAATGATATATATTGATATTATTTAATCTAATTTTTAATACCCATCTTATGTGTTTTCTATAAATGAAATTAAAAAAAAATCCAATTTAATATATATAACATATATTTTTATAAAAAGATAGTTTACCACCTTTTGATGGAATAATGGTTTTAAATATAGGGTTTTTATAATTTTATAGATCTATATGAAAAATAACACACCTTCTTTGAAATAAGGATATAAAAATATACTTGGGTTGATTTTTTATTTATTTTTATTTTTTACGTTTTGATGAAGAGTTAAAAATATGGAATTTTAATTGATAAAAATTTTCATCTAATTACATTATATTATAAGATTATTTTTTTAAGAGTTTTATTGTATAATTATATCCCATTACTACCATTTAATCTAATTTATCTTTTTGAATTAATTTTATATTGAATATTAGAAAAACATTTCAAAAATTTGAACTTTTAACATTAAAAACCTGTTGTTTTGTCCTATCTTTGAGATTAATTTTTAACTAATTTTTGAAAAGTATTTGAATTATATTCAGAAAAATGGATTCCATATTTGGAATAAAAAGGAGTAAATTTCATTACTATGTTCCTTTTTTGGATAATATCAATAGTAACTTTAGTTATTTTTTGTTACTAAACTTAAGGGAAAATCAGGTAATTGAGGATAAAAATAATATTATTAATACTAGAAAACTACCCCAACAATTATAAATATATTATTGGAAGACATTAATTACACCATTAACATAGAAATATTAAAAATGAATATTTTAATCACCTATTTTCCTTGAAAACAATTGGGTATTATTAAAATCAATGAGAGTGACCAAATTTCATACTCCTACTTTTAGTAAGTATAATATTTTTAACGTGGGATTAAATTGAAGATATTCCTAAAAATGTGAATTATTATGAATAAATACTTTTTTATTCTTATATTATATATAATCTTAAACATTTGTGAATAAATAATTATCAACAATAATTTTAGAATGATGATGCAGTATTTGTTCATTTAATGAAAACCCAAATTAAGTATTTTATAAAATCTAAAATAAATATAATATAAATTAAATAAAGACATAGATGAATTTTATAGATTAATATAACACATCTTGGTTTTAATAAATTAATTTTTTTAAGTAAACATTCTGGGATGTTTTTCATAACGTTAATGTAATGAATAGTGTAAATATTGACACAAATAATATTTTATGAAAATGTAATTTTTGGAAAATAATATTTTATAAAATACGTTAAAAATAATAAAAATATGAAATAAAGGAATATATAATAAAATATGGTCTAATATATCATAAATTTACCTGCTATGTTTTAACAAACACCTTATACATAAAAATGACCACCATTTAATATTGAAAATTTTGTTACAATAATTGAAATTAAAATAAGTTAACAAAGGGATGATATAAATAATAAGGTGTAAATATATTTAAAAAATATATATAATATATTTTTTTATGTAATTACACCCCATCCCACATTTTCTTCTAATTAATTTTCATTTTGAGGTAATTTAGTTCATATTTATTTTATTTTAATTTAAAATTATGAGAATTATGGAAAGTACCCATCACATTCATTATAAATTGAAACCTCCTCCGTCATCACATTTCACCACATTGAGCATTATATCTTGGAAAATATCTATAATATTATCATCACTACTTCCTTAGAAACATTATAGAGTACCTTTATTCCCAAAAGACAAACTCTACAGTCCTTTAGAGGAGATCTAAATGAGATGTTTTGAAGAAGAGGTAATCGCTCTAACTAGTCACTCTCTATTTCTATTAACATATAACTCCTATAAATATATGAGATATATCATAAAATAATAAATTAACCAACCTATATATTCTGATATTTTATTATGATTATTAACACATCATTATATAGCCCCTTTCTAATTGAAAAATAAGTGAAATAATCGCTGGTGCATACGTATGACTTACCTTCTCCACATAGCGATAAAATTCATTTTACGTCACCATATTTTATGAATGTTATTTATGATGAATTTAATGTCTATATATTATATTTACTATATTATTATACTTTAGGAATGATAATATCATATCTACCTTTTTACCACCCAATCTTTTGGGAAATGATAATATCGTCCATGCATATGTATGGCTTACCATATCCACGAAGTGATGTGATTATTTTTTTCATCTATATTTAACATGGGTGGTAAAAAAATGAATTTTATGAATATATTTGATACATAAAACATAAAAATTATTCTTTATTGATAGTATATTATATAATTTTTTTACTTTTAATATGACATGAAAATGAAAACAATGTTCAATCGTACCTATGACCTACCATATTCATGAATGGTGCATTTTATTTTTTACCTATAAATTTTATGAATCTCCAAGAATAAATATATACTAAACATATATATGATATATATAAATATATCATATTTATTATCCTGTAGATTATTCAATTATGGTATATGTATAAGAGGACCAAATATAATGAGCAAAAACTAGTAGGAAAATCAAAGCGGTTACCACCTGAAAAACATCCTTAACTTGGATTTCTTAATAAGTTAGTAATTCAAATCCATATGTAAATAATATAAAATAATATATATATTAATATTGTTAATTTTAATATTAATAATAAAAATATATTTACAATACAGCAGTTTTTAATGAGTATGAAGGAAGTAAAGACATAAGGTAAGAGATTTTTGTCTCACATTTATTTCTATGTAAAATATGTCTTATAGACAAATTGTGTCATTTGTGTAGTATATATACATCCCATGAAATTATATTAAGAGTGTTATTTTGAATATTATGGTATTTTTATGTCCATATAATTTACTTTTTTCAATCGGTCATATGATTTTACTGAATATAAATAGATAAGTGATTCTTTCAGAATCTCATCAATAATCGATCTTATTTCATTTTAAATAACTGGTGTGAAATATTTATCTCCAAAATTAATTTTTTCAAAAATATTTTTTAAAAAATATATTCGTTATTCTCTTCTAAATTTTGGACCTTTATTTTACCCAGGTTTTACTTTTCACTAAACGGTCTGAAAGGAATCTTTTTGGTTATTTTCCAATCGAGGTACATTTTGATTATATTTGGAAAAATTTTAAAAGCAATGTTTTTTAATTTATACATGATGAATAGATTTTTACACATTCAGAATTCCTTATTTTATTTATTCGTCCCTTATATTCTTAGAAGTTTATTTTTTGAGAAAATGATTTATTTTAAAATTGAACACATTTTTAAGCAATGAAAATGAATTCAATGAAGAAAGAATATTTTCTTAATTTGTTTCTGGTGATATTTAAAAATCAATTTCCTTCAAAGAAATTTTTTTATGTTACCTATGATTTAATTTGGATATTATCCAATGATACTACAATTATTATTTATATGTATTGTTTATTCTTATTATGAAATGATATTACTGAAATCTATTTCCTTGCTATGGGTTATGTTACGACTGAATGATGTTAATAAAACCCATTTCATTCCATGGGTACCGATATTATGAATGAATTATGATCCTATTGAACACATATATATAGTTCTCAAAAATAGATGGGTGGGACCTATATCTACCAATAATTCATTGGGTCATTATATATGTTCAATAATCTCAAAGGGTACATGGGAAGTCATCCTTAGCCCGTAACAAGAGGGCACACATGAGGTCATCTAATGTCTATAACAATAGGGTACCTAGGAGGCCATATTAATCCCATAATAAGAGGGTGTATGAGTGGTTAGCCTAACCTAAAACTAGATGGTTCATAAGATGTCACCCCATGACCGATGTAGATACAAGGGTGATTAAATGAATCCCCACATAAAATTAATATATTTGTTGGTATCATTGACAAAAGATATTATAAACTTATGTGTATTCCACATAGTCCAAGTTTATTTTCATTAGTAAACACTCATTGCACATGATATTTTATTATATTATGACTCATTTATTATGAACTACCACTATTTACAGCACATATCATATATACGATCATTGATATGTAGGTTATGATCTTAAAATGTTACAAAAAATATTTTTGTACAATTATATTCATGTTAGTCTTATATATCTTCCACGTTTAACAAAAAAATGAAAATCTGATCTCATCCTTTGGGATGTTTCCAGTCATCATGTTATAATTAAAGGTTTTAGGTATGAGTACTAAAGGGGAATATAATTATGGGAGATGACGAAGATCATTCACCAAAATATAAGACTGTGTTCTATGTTTCTAAAGGAAGTAAACTATACTGGTTCTCTATCATGGGTATTTTTAATGTAATGATTATTCATCTTAAATGTTGTAATATCCATGTTTGGAAATATTTGGTTGTTATAAAGGTATTAGGAGAAATGTTTTCTTCCAAGACCCGTTTTACTGGAGTTGAATAATTATTTCAATCTCTCTGGATATTAGGAAATATACTTACTTGATACATTTTATTTGGATTAAAAAATATTAACTTTTTTCCCCAGTCACTTTCTACCCCATATCTTATCATAGTTTTAAACATATGGTGAATAAATACATTAATCTCAAAACCATTTCTAACATCCCAAACCTAGATACCACTAAACGGTGCCCCAATATAAGTTTTCTATGTGTCCTCAATCACATCTCCCCAAATACCAAAGGCTTCCAACTAGTAGTGTGGACCTATGTGAGTCATTAAAGAGAATACTCTCTCCTTACCAGAGTATATCACATTGGAATTCAATCACATTCAATAGAGGAATAATATACAATAAGAAAATAACATAGAATATATACAACCAATACAAGAATATATATAAAGACACAAATATCTCATATACAATGATGTAGATTATACATATATCTATAAAACAACAAAAATAGGTACATGGAAGAACAATAAGGTAAGAATATCCTAAATTCAAAAAACACAATATTTCCCATCAGTATCGCAATCCTTAGATTGGTCCAATTATCACCTTATCCAATATAATGACTAACAACCATTGTTAAGTGGCTTAACCCAATTGTCAAATTCCACCATATAATCTATTTCGGACCCCTACGATGACCAAATATGGTGTTATATAAGCATCCCTATAGGTTTTCACCCAAATATATATACAGTTATATGTAGTGCAATTCAATATGATAAACAAGTGAAATTAAGAAGTAATGTATTTGTAAAATCCCATGTCATATAACTAATGAAAACAAGTAATACCAAACACCCTCTCAATGCTCCCTGCAACAAATTTTAGTTCCTATAAAGGCATCTCCAATAAATAGAAACAACTAATATGGCCACGCCATATAACCATACATATTCTATCCACAAGGCCTTATCATATAACTAAACCATATCTAAATCCTGTGACATTGTTTTATAAAGAAACAAATTCATATATCCCATGACCATGTCCTATAAAGAAGTGTAGACCATGAAGGGTTATATTCAACATTTCGAAGAAAAAGGAATCATCATCAAGTACTAAGAGTATCTCGATGGAATCTCAATGAAAGAACTAGTTGGATTCTGAGGATCATTTGTACCAATATGCCCAATATAACTCCAAAAAATTGGATCTATGTTGTAGCAATGCCAGAGGCATCCCATGGAATCAATACATAAGATGAATACTCAACCATAGTGTCCAATACTGCATTCTGGGACCTTGGAGAGTAATCCATTGCATATTTACAAACATTATTCTATTTCATTTCATTTAACAAACAAATTTCATATGATTATACCCCTTCATATAATCAATTACATTCAATTTCATTCATCATGTATACCAACTCATTTAAATAATTACATCACATGAATATATCCACTCATGTACCCCACATCAATTTAATAAAGTCACACTAGTATACTCACCCATTTAGCACAAACATATATTTATGAAATCACATGGTTATACGCACCAAATAACCACAAATATCTATTTAAGAAAACAAAAGACATCCAACATGTATACCTACTTGTTTAAAAATTCCCATTTAAGCATTTAATAATGTCTGACATGGAATATTATTTTAACTAATGGAAAGGAGGTAGGAAATCTCATATTCATTCCATTAAACACCATTTAAGTACACCTAAGCTTCCATATAGTAAGAAAACTCGAGAACACACCCATTGGTTGGTTCATCACAAGGAAAAACCCAACGAAAGGAATGGTTCACCCCATGGGTGTCCTTTGTTTGGGGAAACAACTAGGAAAGCATCTCAAGGAACCTAATGGGATCTATAAAAGGTCCTATATAGTCTATTTTAGATTATCATTTCATGACTAGGTCACCATTGAAATTTCTTGTGGCCAACAAAAAAGATGACATTCCTATAAATAATCTAAAGGAGGAAGGAATATATTCAACACCTTCTTAGTTATGTCATCGAGTACACATCTAGTATCAAGTCCTGATTCATACTACTTTGGAGGAAATATATAGAATTGAAAAAGAATGAGAAATTTGGTCATATAATCAAAAATCCAAATAGTGGATCATGGTTATTAATAATCAAGAATGGATAAAAATAAATTATGACCTTGATGATGTGATTCCCAAGAAACTGAAGGAGAAATAAATATAATCCAAATGGTCTCCAGATGTGAAAAACTAGAAAAAAACTTTTTTAGTCTTCAAAAGAGAGAGAAAAAGGTTCTGTATCAAAAAATAGAGGCCACTATATTTATTTTTAAAAAAACTTGATTAAGTTAAAGTACATAAATCACCTTTAAATTCATTTAATGATTGACTTTCCATTCATGGGGGAAATCCATACATGTCATAAAGGGTCCACGCCAAACTAGTACAGATCGTGTAGTAGTGCTACAAATAGTACACAACCTTCCTACCTCTTATTTCCAAAAAAAAAACAAACTGTCTCATGACATGGATTAGGGTCAAAGAAAAAATGGATGTAAAAACATGTTTAATCTAAAAAGAAATGATTCATACCTCATTTAAAACCAATGATCATAAAATATTCCTCCCTTAATGTAATTTTTCCCTAAATTTCCCACTCAACTATGCTCAAGTTTCATCTAAAATATACTATGTCCACTTAGAAAATACGTCAGCCTCCCTCTCCCTTGTATCATCCTATAAATGATCATGATTCCATAGCACCAATACACGAGTAATTGACCGAGCTAGAAGAACCTTCACGGTCTTTTCAACAATAATAATCATATTCTCCTCAAAGGTAGCATCGACCTATAGCTCAACCTCCTCAGGTTGAAAATCATGAGTCATGTATGAATGATAGTGGTGCCACTAAGATATGTGGAATAAGATCTGATGGTCTCGATATCTATAACGTAAATAAAAATAATACGCTACAAACTGAACTCTCTCCAATATCTCAAGTAGCCCAACATATCATGGTGATATCTTACCATGTCTTATGATTATCCTATATCCCAACCTTAGTGAAACTTGCAAAAAGACCCAATCCTTGACCTCGTACTCTAGAGGTCATCTGTAGTGATCATTTTAATATTTTTGATGAGACTATAAAATATCCATCTATTTCTAATTCAACTGGTCCTGTTAACATGTATCTTGCATGAGATTCAGTCCAAGTAATGCTATATATCTTATCTCTAAACAACATATGCGTGATCTGCATGACCTACCATAGAAAGCCTCAAAGGTTCAATCTATATCATCTCTTAATAATTTTTATTATAGTGAAAATCAATGATGGGAATGTGCATCTCCCAAGACCCACTAATTCAAAGATGCATGCTCTAAGAATGTTATATAGTACCAACATCATACTCTAGGACTGGCCAATAGTCTGAGAGTGGTATGTTGTTCTCAGAAGAACTGGTGTAACTAAAATCCTCTAAAAACACTAATATAAATGAGATATATGGTGGGTTTCACTATATAAAATTATAGTACACGGGGGCCCATGGAGTCTTAAAATATCATGGATGCGAAACCTTCCAACCTCATCAATACCAACGGTCTCTTTAATCTGTATGAAATGTAAAAATTTTGTGATCCTGTCAACAATAACCCATGCAACAATGTTAGCTCGAGGATACATTGGTCAACCAGTCATGAAATCCATCACTTCATTATCCTATTTCCACTCTAGAATATGTAACCACTATAAAATTTTGGTTGGTCGCTGATGGTGCGCCTTCAGTTGATGATCGGTGGAACACATCATCATTAAACCTACTACCTCACTTTTCATACTTGGACACCAATACTCATGATTCAAGTCACAATATATCTTGGTAACTCCAGTATGCACTTCCCACAAAGAAACATAGAACTCAATCATCACCTCCTTATATATATCCACTAGCACCGAAATGTGTCCAGGGATATGCATTATCTCATCAATGCCTAAGGTCCATCTAGGAAGAGGTTCCCCACCTCCATAATATCCCATATGACTATGTCCTCTGAATATGACATGTACCTCATATTTACTCTATCCAATTGAATAGTGTTCATAGATAAGTATGATGGATATGTCAATAACTAATAGTCATGCACCTCCAGATGCATCTCAGAGAACAATTCTATAAGCTGCCACTCGATAATGGCATGCTGCACTGCCTATATCTTAGTACCCCTACTTAGTAAATCATACAATTCATTGCCGTTATAGGGTATTTAAGGAAGCTCTATGTCAAAAGACTATGGGTACTCCACCTACCTTTGCTGCCTCAAATTTAAATCACATGGATTAAATATATACTTGAGGCCTTATGGTCCTTATACAATAAAAACATTGTCCTGGTAGATCGTATCTCTAGAAATGTAAAGCATGAACGATAGTAAGTAACTAGAGATCATGTGTCAAGTAGTTTCTCTTGTGTGTCCTAACATACTCAGACTTGTAGGACATGACTCTCTCCCCTTGAATTTTCTCTACTCCCATCCAGATACTTGATGCATCACAATACATAGTGTAGCTCCTACCCTACTATAGTAGAATAAAGATTGTTGCTGATTTCAACCTTCCTTTCTGCTCCTAAAAGGCTGTCTTGCAAGAATATGAACAAAAAAACATCACACCATTCTTAGTCAAGAGTTTTATTAGGGTTTCTAAGTGTGATAAGTCTAATATGAAACTCCTATAGTAACAAGCTATCCCAAAGTAACACCATATGTCATAAATGTTCTTGGGATTCTCCTAGGAAATTAAAACTCTCACCTTATATAGGTTGACTGATACACTTATATATGAGATTATGTGACCCGAGAAGTGATTATAATCTATTAAAAAGTCTCACTTTATGGTCTTATAATGTAACTAATGATACCCTTAGTGTATTCAAAATGATCACACATTTGTTGGAATGGTTAGGTTGACTATGAGAATACAGCAAGATATTATCCACAAAATTACCATACAAGAATCCATGTAAGGATACGACGCTCAGTACATTCATGTTGTAGAAACTGTAAGCATGATTGTGAGACGTAATGGCATAACAAGGTACCTGTGTAGATCATACTGGCTATGAATGGTTGTCTAAGGTATGCCTATAGGTCAAACATGTATGTGGTAATATCCTAATCTTAGTTCAATTTTAGATAACACTAGGAATCCTCGAAGTTGATAAAAGTGTTTATCTATTAGTTGAAAGCGATATTAGTTTTTAATTGAGAGCTGATTCAAATTTTAATAATACATTCGAAGCCTAAGAGTTTCATCCGCTATTTTCTAAAAAAGGACATCCAAATTCCCAAGAGATGTACTGGTCTAGATAAACCCATTCACCTCAAAATCCTCTTGCTACTTCTTGAGATCCTGAAACTCCATCATAGCCATACTATACCATGGAATGGATACTAGTGAAGCTCTTGTGACTAGTGTGATAGATAAATCATCCACTCTCTTAGAAGTTAAACAAAGAAATTCATATTGGGACACATCACTAAAGTGATCAACTACTGGAGGAAATCTTCTTGACTCAATCCTTAATCACCTAGAAACATGCTAGTAATCTAGGTTGTCATCCTGCTATCCCATGATGCTCAGGTCCATCTTAACTCGCCTTGACATCCCATTCTCCCTTGTAACTAAACACTTCACTGTCTGGTGATGTGAAATTAACTCTCTAGTGATATCATTCAATTTAAGCTTCATAAGATACTATCCATTCCATCATATGAATGACATAAAACCCTTTCATCTAGTGGAAAAAATGCTCCCAGATGAAGAGACACACACAACCTAAAGGGGGCACTCTCTGAACTGGCACACATCATCTGTTCAGATTCCCAATAATGTGTCCGGCTTGAAAATTACCTTAGAACACCACACAACAAGCCCATGTATTTTCACCATATTTGCATATATGAAACTATGAGAGACACCTATATCAAAATTATATGATGGAATACTAGAGGCTATTAATATTATACCTCTCACCATATATGGTATGATGCCCTTCTCTTTGATGGTAGGTTGTACAAAATAGATCTTTCAGATACCATGGTCCTCTGAAACAAACCACTACCTGTAATAGGTCAACTCTAAATTATAGGTGTAACTGGTGTCTAGATAGCTCTTCCATGACAACTACTACATCATCTTGATTTGGTCATCACTTCTCTAGCTCCCTGTTTAATGCATATCTTAGAAAAATACTCCTGAAACTAATGTTGTAGATGACCTCTACCAATCACAGCATTATGAAAGGTCCTACAACATCGTTGAACATTTCCATCCTATTGCAAGCTATAAACTTGAATCTGTCTTGGGTGAACTAATTCACCATGTAACCTCTCCTTCCACACTAGTGACAGAACACCGGGTTACCAACACTCACTTATTTACTAGTGATCTCCTCAGGGAATGCCTCAAAATGTCACATCATTCCTTAATATGTATACCCAATGGGTCGAGAAGCTACCATCCCCGAACCTATGAACCCATATTACCTCAAGTTACACTATATAATTATTAAATGATTTAGAATATCAGTGATATAGGGAAAGAAAAATAGGTTGACCTAAGATTTGATAGCACATCAATGACTTTCCTCAAAGTCTCTCTCTCTATATTTCTAATCAGTAAGGTACATCAGCAAAAAAAATCAACAACTCATTAAATAATTCAGAGTACTCTATAACCATCATGGCTCCCTACTCCAAATGAATGAACTCACTAGCCTAATATACCAATTGAGTATTAGGATAATGGTAGTCATTAATCGGGTCTTGAAACCAGTCCAAAAAAATAGCTGACAACCCTTCATCCTGATTCAGAGCATCCCACCAACACTTTAATTATCCATGTTGCATATAAGTTTGGTGCTTTACCCTAATCTAAATATTATTCTAATGATGCTCAATGATAGAATGTGTGGCCTCAAGCTAGAGCTCAACATCCTATAGACTGCGATCCCCTAAAAACATTGGAGGACGCTGCTACAGGAAGGCCAATGTTAGATTAGAAATAGTAATGAAAGGTTGTGTTTCTCCCTGAAGAGTTTTATATATATTTAAAGTAACCCTCATTGAAATATTCCTCAGCACCTATGTTTGAAAAAATATCTTGTGCCTCAGTTGGAAATATAGGTGGATCCATCGATAGCCCAGGTCCCCCCACTAATGGAGTATGTTCGTCTCCTCCCTTGAGGTGTACCACTATAGTCTTTCTGGTGTCATGTATCTACAATTCCAATTAAACACCTCCCAAAGGAACAATATCCATGTCATAGCTGGAAAGAGAAGTCCAAGTCAAACCCCTTTATGAACATTTCATAACCCACATCCTACTCTTAAATCTAGGACTATATAAGGAATAGGCACAACACAACTAGAAACACTACCTCTTTCCCACTCAAAAGATCAGTCTTGGTAATGTCTATATTTTCCATTCAATTTCATTTTAATTATCATTATTTCCCATGATTTATACAATGGTCCACCATGTAATTATCCTTGAGGGTCCATAACACCTCCTGAACCAAAATTGGATTCTTATATAATCCATACATTTCAAATTTACTTTATCAATTGAATTAAAAAGGTGTTTCATCTTCCAGTTCATAATGGACCATAAACATTATGAATTTAAAGATGTTGTCACTCCTCTATCCCTTAAACAATGTCTATCAAAACAACATGAACAACAATCACATCACCTATCAAAGCAGCATACGTCAAGTAATTCATCCTCAATGGAATGACATAATGCATAAAATTTTATTTCTAATAGGTGCCTATATGATTCATGTGATGGACAAACCCTCATATAATCATGACGAAATAGAAATAGAACGCACAATTGCACCAATAATATGAACATAAATAATACGCACCATCCAACAGTGTTATCAAGTCAACCAAAATAGTCAAAACTAGTCATTCGAGGGAATTTTTCTTTTCCCTATATGTGGGGTTGCTGATCCCATGCACATCTTATTAAAAAATTATATTTACTCTATATCCTTATATATTTTCTCCAACCTGTAAGTCAAACCATAAAATAAAACTCTTTGATACCACTTGTTAATGTATCGAACCCAAATTCTACTCAACAGTTCCCTGATCCTAGATGGCTACATAGTCCCAAGTGTATTTCCCTAAATTCCATAGGCTTCCAACTAGAAGTGGTGTCCTAAGTGATTAATTAGATATACTACTCACTCATTACTGTAGTGTATCACAACAGAAGTCAATCAAGTTCAAAAGCAAAAATAGATGAAATAAACAGAAAATAGATAAAATATACAAGAAATATAGGACAAAATAATAATAGGAAGTGTCTCATATACAATAATGAATATGGTACAAGTATATAGAAAACATCCAAAAAGGTACATGGAATAACAATATACTACAAATATCCAAAATCCAAAAGAACAAAAAGTGTCCTAGTAGTATCGAATGCCTCAGCTTGGTCAATAATCTCCTACTCCAAATTTATGATCAACACCCAGTTTAAGGGAGCTTTCCAATATTAATAATTAAAACCTAATAATTTTTTTAGGATCGCAAGGAGTACCAAAAATGCTTTGAAATAAACTTCCCAGTAGGATTCCAAACAATGATCTATACATTTTTATGAAGCACAATGAAATATTCTAAACAAGTGCATGTTAGCAGTAACGGTAGTGTAAAATCCAAAGTAATATGACTAATTAAAACAATTAATACCAAACTAAATCTCAAGAATACTGGTAAAAAATTTCAAATCCTACTAAGGTAGATGCAAACAAAATAAAAAAACATGTCCATGTTGTATAACCATCCATATTCTGTCCACATAGAATTATGGTATAATTAAACCATATCAAAATCCCATGACCATAATTTATAAAGAAAATATTCCATATATCCCACATTCATTCCAAATAATGATGTTTTGAGCATGAAGTGATGGATCCAAGGTGTCAAAGGCCAAGTCATCCTCATTGAGTCCCCGGAACTTCTCAATGTAAACATGGCGTAGGCATTGGTTGGAGTCCTAGGAGCATTTGGACCAACATGTCCTATATGAGTCCAAGAATGTAGAATCAAAAGGGTAGAGAATCCAACGTCATCCCAGGGAATCAAGACCCAAGGAGAATAGACAACAAAGGTTTCCACTACCACATTCCAGATCCATTGAGAGTCATCCAGGGTATATATAAAAACATTAATCAATTTCATATCATTTAAAAAAGAGATTACATATGAGTCTACCAATTCATATAATCAATTACCTTGAAAACCATTGAATGTGTATACCCACTCATTTAAACCATTATTTATCATGTGTGTACCCAGTCTTGTACTCCACATCCATTTAATCAAGTCACATCGGTATAGCCACCCATCTCTACCAAATATCTATTTAACAAATCGCATGGGTATAACCACACATTAATAACAAATAGAAATTTTAGATAACTAAAAACATCCAATGAGTATAACCACTCATTTAACAATTTATATTTCCAAATTAAACCTTGTTCGGGATAGTATACTATGATAACATAAGGCAAGGAGACATGAAATCTCCTATGGAGGCAATTTAACATCATTTATCTACATATGAGATTCCTTAATCTAGGAAAACTTGAGAATACACTCAATGGGTGGTTCATCAAAGATAAAAACTAATGAAAATAAATATAATCCAAAATGGGTTTTCTTAGGTTGGGGGAACATCCACCAATGCATCTCTAGGAACCTAAAGGAATCCCTTACAGGTAATAAATCATCTCTTTTAGATTAAAATTTCAATACCGGGTCGACACTGAAAATATTGGTTAGAGGAAAAAATGTTGATAGATTTATAAAACATAAAACACAAAAAGAAAATTTTATACCACTTACCTTATATTGGTAGTGTATTTATCATCCGGTATCAAGTCTTAATTCATTATGGATTGGATGAAATATAAATATTGGATGAATAATGAAAATATTTTCCATATGAGCCTAAATATATCTAACATAGCCTTTTTTCTGAAGTATGCAGAATGGATAAAAGGACAAATGATCTCTCTTACATGGATCCAATGAGACCGGAATCAGATTAAATGGTGTATGGATGGTCAGTTGATCTGGAAAACTATAAAGGGAGTTTTGAGGCTTCAAAAGAGAGGAAAAAAGGCTTCATTATGAGAAATAGAGGCCTATTACATAAAAAAACTACTCTGAAAATTATAGGATGTTTAATTTCCTTTCATGTTGTGTAATTATTAGTTTTCCCATCCTTGTAAAAACAACATACACATCATCAATGGTCCTATCCAAACCATTACACATCATGTAATAAAATTGCACACACCATGTAGTTGTCCTACAATTAGTGCACAACCTTCCTACATATTTTTTCAATAAAACAACCCAACCAACTGATGGAACAGTTTAGGTTCAAAGAAAAAAAAGTTAATTAAACAATCAATTAACACAAAAATAAAAGATATGTACCTCAAGAAAAACTTGGCATCTTATAACATTTTCTAATGAACAACTTAAAAAATTTGAAAAATGGTTAATCATATGTAACTTCCAAAATATCCAGATACCAAGATTTTTAAGGTCAATGAATTTTATAAAATGACATTATCATTAATCCAAGAAACATAAAGTAGCACTAAATTATCACTTAAAAAACATGTGAATACCTTCATCTTGTATTCTATTGAAACATGGTAATAACATGAACTACTATAAAAAAATTGAATACATTCATGCTTCAATATTTCTTAATCCAATAATGATTCAAAGTCTATAGATGATGTAATAAACTAATTTTTCAACAAATAGTTATCATTTCCCACATAGTATATACTATCAAATTTACATTATACATATAATTCATCTCTTTTTCCCTAAATTTTCATCTATACATAATGAACATACTAATGGTTTAATTTCCCTCAATCATATGTTCTTTATAATGTTTATCATTTCACTAAATAATTTTTCATGGTATTCCATACAGTTTAATATGTTATATCCAATCCTTAATGAAATAGTAATTTAGTACAATAAATATATATTTTATTATTCTTATGACAAATACATCATTGATCAAACACTCAAACAACATAATTCATTAATTCAAACATAATCAGATTAATCATTCCTCTTCATCTATAGTAATTCATTAATCTTGACCATGATATGTTAGCTTCTTGAGAGGTTTATTCCATTTATGCTTGGGGAATTTATTTTCATAGTTCCACACACCCTTAATGTTCATGAATTGATCTTTTGAAAATTATTTCTTTCCTTAGAAATCAAGATCATGTTGAACGTTTTATATACCCATGAAGAAAACATATTTTCCACTTAAAGAATATTAATTAGTTCTTCCCTCCACAAATTTTACATGTGGGAAAAATACATAAATCCCCTCTAATATTTATCAACATTTTTTTATAGGTGTCCTCTTATTCCCATGGTTCTATCTAACAGAATCATATTTAGATAAATATTTCTCTGTCTCTCTATCACATGATAATATGTACTCATACTATAATAATTCTTGAATTAATACATCCCCAAAAATATTTTTAATAATACTATAAAATAAATGATCGTTCATACCCATTGGATTATTTTCGTTAATTCTGTTCCCATTCCTTCTAGTAGGCTCCATTTCAAATCAATTAAATAACGTATATGTGATCATATCATTATGAAACATAATATTTAACCCCAAAACTAGTGATTACATAACATAAATTAAAAATTTGTATTTGTCGATAATCTCAAAATCATAATCATGGTTTATTTGAGATTTTATTCTATAATTATCATCAAATAAAATCACATGGTTGTGTTACCTAGTCCATGTCTTTCTAAATATAGTTTCTTATGATTCTAAGAGAATTTCTCTAATACCAAATAAAATTTCCCCGAAAACCACAACCTTGAGTTAGGACCTTACATTATAATATTGGAATAGATACATGATTCAAATCCCAAAATAAAAAATGGTTTAGTAGTTTGGGAAAAGAAGATTATATACAAGATACACATAATAAATTGGGAAATGTATGTAAAAAATAAAAATAGTAAAAGATCATCATCTTTTAAACTCATTCCAAGAATCCATATGAATATCCTGGGGAAAGTAAATAAATTAAGGGTGAAGGTAAATACTTATTAATGTTTAAGTACAATATAATCAACAATTATTCAATTTATATAATGAAAATGGAATTGAAAATAACTATGAATAGAAGAGATCTAGTTAATTGGAAAAGGAACTATTAATATGGGAAGGTAAATAACTCAAACACATTCCATTCAAACAATAAGGGTAGAATGAGATGAATCCATAGATAATATAAAATTGAAAATATAATAGACAAATAATAATAATAACAACAATATTATAAATGAATTAAATTCTTCATTATAGGATGTTACGTATGTGGTACATGTAAACCTTTACCATCATCACTATTCCCAAGTTTGTTTGTAACTGTAGGTAGAAACCAGTTTAATTTGGGAAACTGATTTGTCTCATGAGAACCTATCAATACATTAAAGGGAAATATAACGTATCATCCCCAACCATAAAAATTTATCCAATGAATTACCCATATGCACAATAATATATTTAATTAATAAAATATTATTCTCATCAAATATATATATTGAATAAACAATATAGATTCATCAATATTTTAGATGACGATCACATAATTATCAAAGTAAATAGAATATGTAGAAATTGTATAATGTTTAAGAAATAATCTTATCCATCATCCAATAATATGGATATTTAATTTAATTTTAATATCTATTGAAAAATGATTAAAATATAGTTATTGTTATAATATTAGGTTATCAGTCATAAAAGAAAGTGAGATTCGACAATAACTTTCATCAAATGTTAATTTGAGAATCAAATCCACATTGAGAAATAATTCAAATTAAATATTTAAAATACCATTATTAATTATGTATTCATGATATTAATTTTCAATGTAGTCGTATATAGAACACAATAATGATTATTTGTGCATAATGAGATATATTTCTCTATGGAATAAAAATTGATAAGAAATCACTTAAATTATACTCTCTTTTGGTTTAACACCCATTAAACTTATATATAGTGGTATTAAGAATTTCATCAAAGTATACTAGATCCCTATTTATATCTATGATATATGAACCTTTTATAACTTCTTATCAACTATTTTTTTTAAATAATCATTCTTTAATTTATTCATTTTGGCTATTAATTGCAATGTCCTCTGGGAATGTTTTTCCATGTTAATTTTTTTCCTATTAATAAGATCATCGCATCATCATAACAATAATTTATTCCATGATGTAAATATGATATTTATTTATTATATTTTTATTTATATTAATCTATAAACATTGGTGATAGAAAATGAAATATATTATTCATTTAGAATGAAGGTTGTACGTACACATCAATGATATTTAAATTTTATTGTAGTATTAAAATAATGTAATAAAGTATATATATATATATTATTATATCAATAAAATATATATTTTATATTTATATAATATTTTTATTATAACTATCCTTAATACACTTCATGTAACATGCGAATGAATCACATTGCTTCATGGGGTGGTAGTCCGGTGACACACGAATGACATTATCATATTCCCAAAAACCGGAAGGAATTATGGGATTTTATATATAATAATTTATAAGAATAAATAAATTATAAATAGCATAATTATTATATATAAACTAAAATACATCATTTCTTTGAACCATGAATGTGGAAATGGAAGAATAAACATCATCGGTTCGTGAGGTGGTAGTCTGCTATACACATGAACGATGATTTTGTATCCCAATTGATGCAAGTATGTGTGGTTTTATTCCACATAAGTCACATTAAAATTAATCAATAAATTAAATTTAATTATTTTATTACAAAATAATTATATAAGAATAATTTACAAACTCTTGAAAGAAATAATATAAAAGTTCTAATCGATGAATGTTACCTCTTCTTCGAGTCACTCCTTTTGGTTTATAACAATATATAAATTGGTTTTTGTTATGTTCTAACAAATGATTCTTGTATGAGGTTTTGGATTTTGGGGGTTTGATTTTATGATTTAACTAATTCAATTTTTTTTAGGATTGTGAATAACTGAGGGGCTGAGTTTCCATTTATAGTGGAGGAGTGGCATTCTTGTAAATACAAAATGGTAAACACTATTGGGAGGTCTCCCTCATATAATATGCCTAAAATAGAGAACCAATTTCTATTCAATATTGAATATTGACAAAATATTGCATGAATATTGGTTTTGATCAAGTTTCATGTTCATTTTCCCCTTATAAATAAAAATCATTCCCTTAGTAATGTCAATTTTCTCTTAATTACTATCATTACTTTTAAGACAATTTAGTAAAATTATGGTGAAAAAATATGTTAAAAGATCAATATATTATAAATTATTATGATTTAAAATATTTAACACCTTTTAAAAATTAGTCTTATAAATAATCAATATTAATTTAAAAATAATCCCCCTGACGGGATGATACAATGAGTTTTAAAATAAAAATGTTCAACTATCTTTTACGTTTATTTATCTAAATTCAGTATAAAAATGATCTAAATGAATTTATTGGGTCTATATATGTATAAAATAACTAATTAAACTTTAAAATAAATATATAATATAATTTAACACTATCAATTGTTTAGATAAAAATACTTTTTTTTAATTAAAATGTTGTATTTTTCATCATTCATCAAAAAATGAAACTTCTCAGAATAAGGAAAAAAACTCACCCTAATAAAATTTTGACATTATTATTTTAAAAATAATGTTCATTTGGTCAAATATAATGTATAAAAATTAAAAAATTTAGTTTTAAAACAAGTCCTCTATTAATAGGCCTCAAAACTACCTTTAGACAATAGAGTGTTTATGCGTGAAATATGATTTTTTTATTAAGTTGTTATTATAAAATCAATTTGATTAATGTAAAATAATAAGAATGAATATATAGTATATAAATTTCTTAATTATAATATAATATTTATATTTATATTAATTTATGAAGATAAAATCCATTGGGTCACATAAAAATTTTTCTTTATAAAAACATTTCATTTATATTAAGTTGGTTTTTATATTCTTTCATAATTAATTGATAACAAATTAATTAAACCATATTTTCATTAGTTAGTTAATCATATCTATAATTTTAAATTGTAAATCTGTGAGATAATTTTCATATCTAATAGTATTTATTAAAACTGAATCATGTGTGTAACACAAGCTATTAAAGAAACTCATTGGTGTGTGTGACCCTTGATAACTCAGTACTTCCTGCATTAACAGATATGGAATAGATTAAATTTATTTAAAATAGTAAATATTTTTGGTTTAGTAAATATAGAATAATAAATATAATCGTTAGAATATTCATAAATGACTATATATATATGAGGGGGTGAATTGTAGTTTTAAAAACATAGTTCAAAAGACTTAAAATAAACAAACATAGAGATTATTTATGTAAGGGTATAAGAATTGGATCATAGACCAGTGAATAATTTAGGTGAATCAAAACCTAGAAATGGTCTTATTAAATAAAATTAAATTATCAAAATTACTACGGATCCAATTTTTTTGAGTATAAATAACATATACCTCATGAATATAATAAATTCAAATGTATTTTTTTCACCTTAATCAGATTAATACATATAAAAATATAGAATAGAAATATGACTATGATATTTCACTATCTAATATATATAAATAATAATATAAACACTTGTAAGGAACATGTCATATAATAGTAGTAAAAACAACAAATAACTTTTAATCTATTAAGAAATAACTATTTTAACCTTAAGAAGAAGGTAGTCCATATCCCAGACTAAAGGTATCTATTGATTAATACTTATTGATAAAATTGAATTTAATACCAAATAAATCCCTAAATATATTGATAGAAATGAATATCTATTCCTATCCCATAAATCCCTCGATATGATGATAATATTCTCTGTATTCTTAGTCCTATTAGCTGTAAATCATGGGGAACAGATTCACTATATTTATATCCCTAGAATTCCTTGATCATTTAATGATTGAATGAATATAACAGTGAAAATGTTCATAAGAGGAAGAATTGAAAAGTATTCCATATAATTAAAAAATGATAAAAAAAATTAAAAATACTAATAACAATATGATTATGCTATGTTGTCTTTAGATATCATGAAAAATATTAAATTTCAATTGAAATTAATCAACAACAATTATCTACAAAATCATTAAATGTATTGGAATTTATAGGCATCTCCCCAATGGTCATCATGATCTCACAATGCTTATATTTCCCTATGTTTTTATAAATTACATAAACACTTGACACATAACAACTCATAATGATATGAAATAATTGAATTTATTAGATTGTATTAGTTTACAACATTACTATGTGAAATATTTTCCATACATTAGAAATAAATATTTTGACTACAATTATAAACATAAGATAGTCTGATCGATATTTTTATAATTGTCATTAAGTAGTATTTATGAGTATCTATTAGATGTTTAAAACTTTTTCATAATGATAGTCATGAAAAAAAGTCAAACTTCTGGAACTGATAAAGGTGAGTCCAGTTAATTAGATCGATACTAATTATAATAATCATAACGATGAGTATAAATTTTATATCTATAATACTTTATAACATATTATAAGTATGTCAAAATATAATTTTTTCGACAAGAATGTTTAAAAATACTTTAGATATAAAAAGTTATTAATTATAATTATAATAATTTTTTGTGATTTGTTAAACAAAATGAATTGAAATGTAAGAAGTAAATCTTATGAAAAGAAATCTCTACCATATTGTAAAGAAAAAATAAAAAACATAAATGGATAAATTACATTATAAAACATATAGTCTATGTTCTTTGAAGTCCATCATATTTAGAGTGAATAAATTTCCCTTAACTCCCCATGTTTTTATAACTATTTTAAATATGAGGATATGATTAATATGATGAACCCCCTTATGATAATATCTTCCCCATAAGGATCATAGTCTCACATTTACATAAAAAATATCCACCTTTGTAAATAAATACTCATTTTTTAGGAAATACCCCTATAAATATTTCTCCCACTTATTTTAAAATTCCCCCAATGTGTTTTTCAAAAATGAATGGGGAATACATTTGAAGTATCCTGAAATGTTAGACAACCAAATAACCATAAAACACATTATAATGAACTAACTAATATTCCATAAAAATATGAAAGAAAATTATTTAAATTTAAATAGAAATTATTAAAAAAATATTAATTTGGTGAAATAGAAATTAAATAATATATTATATACTATTGAAATGTTTTTCCTAAAAAAATAAAACGTGGGTTCGAACGAAAAAAATAGTTAGTATTTCTTGATTATGGACTTGACAAAGCATTTAATTTTCTTGAACGCATTTAGTTCCTCTATATTTTCAACCAAATTTACAGAGTCCAAACCTTCTCAGAGAATTATTTCTTCTGATTCCATAATATGTTAGTTTTATCTTCTTAAAATTTGAGTATATTCAAATACAAATAAATATATCAGATCATTCAATCTAAAAAGTTTACTTCCTCAGTATGATTACCAGATGTATCCACAATGTCTTCCATAAAATTGATTATCTCAATAATTCATTTTGATAAATGATTTAAATATTCTGCTAAATAATTCATGATCTTTTCCTCATCATCTGAATTCTCATCATGTAATTTAACATATGAATCAAATTGATGAGACCACATTACCATTAGACTATATAACATTCAATGATTTTGGAAAATTTATTGATAAGAATTCACCTATGATTCATGGTGAATAACGTTCTATGTTTAACCTTTTATTTATTCAAAATTTTAATTTAGTATTTATTGAATATGTACGAAACATGATTCTAGATTTTTAAATTAAGGGATCAATCCTTCTATTATTTTCAATGAAGAAACAAGTAAAAAATCCGTGAATAGAAATAGTTACTACTGAATCTGTTAGGTCTGGATGAACTTCAAGTGGATTAATTTGGATTGATCTAAAATAAATATTCCTATATTTTTTTTCATACATTGAAACAACATTTTCAACATTAATATAACATTTCTTTTAATTAAATTATTAATCATCATAGAACTCAAGAATACCAATATCCTTATCAGTATCCACTTTTCCATCATATTTTTTATTATAAGTTTCATATTCATCGTCTTTTTTTTAGATTATTGTTCTTATTTCTCTGATGACATTAGTTCTCATTCAGAACATTCAGTATGAAATTCCTTGTGTGTTATTAATGATAGTATTTATGATGTGGATTCTAGTTATTTATTATTGTGTTGAGTTCCTTCATTGTAAAATTAATCTTAATTTTCATCCTCTTCATCCTCATCATTTTTATTCACATCCCCGTATACTTCTTCTTCAACAAAATCTTAAATATCTTCTTTTTAAATTACTTTTTCTTCTTTATATCCTTATTTTTATTCTATCTCAATATTATAAACCTCTTCATCAACATATTTATTATCCTCCTCCCCAAGTTGTCTAGTTATTCTAAAATCTGCTTTTCCTAATTATGGGTTTGATTGCTTTTCTTGAATAATAGAAACCTATTATTGTTCAAAAACCTTTCAATTCCCTTAATCAATCACTAATGAAAGATCAACATGAACAATATAGGTTTCAAAAAAGGATAATCTAGAACCCATATTCACTTAATTTTTGTGATAAACTAATAGATAAACCTTATCAAAGTATCTTTCAACACCCTTTAACAACTTTTCAAAAAGGTAAACTTCTATTTACTTTTACTTTTTATTGTTCCTATTTGATTCTTCTTGAAATATATCTACAACAAGAATTATTATGTCCTTGGACTCAAAAATGTTAATTCCTAACTATATGTCACCTTGTTTAATTTCATATTTCTTTTTTATCCAATATTAAAAAAATGTATTAAGGACTTTCTTTTTCATTATCTACTTCTTTAGTGGGGAGGTCTCAACCTTCATCTTTTTTTTCAAATCAATTTTCATTGAGTTCCTTGAGGGTTCACCTTCTGAATCTACTCCATCAACATTCTCAAAAAAAATCATTGACTTTTTATAAAAGACTAACCTTATCTCTTGCATCATATTATCACTAATAAATTATATCCTTTCCAACATTAGAGTTGATTTATTGGTGATTTTGAAAAACACCCTACACTTTTCAACCAATTTTATTAAGAAGGTGGAAAACATGATGATATTAGATTTTATAGATCCATTATAAGTGTTTTCAAAGGTAGGAAAGATGAAAGATAAAATAACTATGTTCTTTATGTTGATGATAAAATACTATAGGAAAATATTAGAAATGTTGAGCATGTTGTAGTCTCTTTTTCTTGGTATAAGAAACCCTTGCATCCATAGTAAGAATACGTGACTGTATGGTTTCCTAGGGGAAAAATTTCTAATTTTTTTAATGATCAATGAATGATTCGTATATCATCATTTTAAATGATCCAAGATCATTTTTTAATTTCATTTTATGGAAAAAAATATTCTCTATCCAATGATACGTGATCTAGATTTGAAAAATTCTTATATGAAATATTATATCCCGCTTTGTACATTGTGAAATATTTTCTATCATTCCCAGCCTCCGTTAAAAACATTAATTAATCATATAACTCACGTACATGATCGGGATAGAACAAATCAAAATTGTTTTCATGTTTTTTCACATAGACTCATTCCCAAACTAGAATCTTATTTATCTTTCATGAATTATAATAATTTTTTTATAAACTGAACTTCTCAAAAACCATTCTATTAATACAAACCATTTATTATAGTCTTTATTATATGATAATATGCTAAATTTAAAACCATTGGGTAGTATGGAAAGGAATGTTAACAGAATTGGATACATAAAGGGTGTAGAAGGATAAAAACGAATATCTGAAACAACCAATGTGGGACATGGGGGTCCCCCTTTGTATATGCATCAGTTGTCACTATTGAATATACCAATGATATCCAATGGTTTAGATAAAAAAATTGATCTGATAAGTTGATATCAATCTGAAGAATGATTTTTTTTAATTTTTAACTCGCGATTTTTTAAACATTATTATCACATTGAAAAACAAAGCGATTAGGGACTGTCTTAAAAATATTCAGAACAACATAATCTTTTTAAAAAAATTTAAAAACCGAATATTTTTACAACATCAATGGAAAAAATCATATTGAAATAGTTTGAAAACTAAAAATATACAATAATACCTTTCAGTGTAAAGAGTTCCATCATTATTATTACCTTGTTCTTCATGAATTTGTTAAACTAGTATATTTTGATATTATTAAAATAATTAATAATAATTTTCCATTTCAAATACTAATTATGATTGATTTTTAATGAAATTCTTATTATGAATCTTTTAGATGAAAAATGTATTATGATATTTTGGAAATGAAAACTCAACGAAAAACAATGCATATAAAATAAAAAATTCATAAATATACTAATATCTTATTATGTTAATTTCATGGCCTATATCCATCTCCTCTACCATAAAATGCGAAATGAAACTGTCTATTTTGTGTATGATGGACTACCACCTCATGAACCGAAGTAAATTATTTTCCATAACAACAATTAAAGGATGGATATAAGTATGGATTTAAAAATTTATATTATATATATGATATTATTATAAATACATATTTTTAATATATCATACACCTTCTAACATTATATTTCGTTTTATTTGGTATAATGTTGGTTAGGTGTATAATGGAAAACTGAATCACGAAGAGATGTTTTTTGTTTTTCAATAATCAATAAAATGGAATTAAATTTTTACACAATAAATTAATATATTTTTTGTATATTATATTATATGGATTATTTAAATTTAATATATCACCAAAATCTATACCCATTCAACCATTAACAAAAAGACATAGTCCCTCATGCGTATAAATAGCCTACCATCTCCACAAGATATGTGATTAATTAGTCACAAATAACATTAATAATTTGATATAATAATGTATAAATTGAGAAAATATTATATTTATAATTTTATTAAAATTATGGATGTGAAGTAAATAAATATTATTTTTAAGGACTAGAACATTAATTTCAAAATAGGTGTGATAAAAAAATAATTAACACCTAGAACAATGAAAATAATTAAATATTATTTAAAATTGGGTGAAACAAATGTTATAAGTGGATAATATATCATATTATAAATAATATTTTATTTTTTTTAAAAATTAATATCATTCTTAAAACTATTATACATGAGGTTATATAACATTCAACTAATGAAATTAATGAGGTAGTGGGATTGATCTTAATTTCTTTTCATTAAGGCATATTGTATTGTTTGGAACCTAATTTATTTTATATTATAAAATAAAACCAATTTATAATTTAATATAATTAGTCATTAATAATTTGTATTATTTTTTGATTAAATATGTGTTCTTTCACCCAAGGTTATTTAACATGAATGTTACCAAGCGGTAAAGAATTTCATTACTCAATTTCTTTTCATTGGGATATATTACTTCTTTATTTAATTTTGATATTATAATATTATTTTTATAATTACTATTGATTATCGTATGATTTATTTAGAAATTTAATATATGTATTTAAATTTTATAAACATTATCATTTCACTGATTAATCCTCAATTGAATGTTATGATCATTATAATGAATTTCATCTGAATTTCCATTCCATTGTGAAAATTTTGTTAATATCAACCTATTCACTTTTATGTGATATATATACTTCCCAATTGATTTATTTTACATTAATAAAATTTTATTAATTATGGATAATGATTAAAATAATGGTTATCCCTCTTTTTTCATCATGAGTATTAATGATTCATAAAACATATACCATTTTTACATACAATGTTTACTTAGAAAGATATTTGATTAAATGAAGAAATATTGATAAGAGTGTTATTTACTAAATGATGATATTTTCTGATAAGAAACAATATTCATGAAAAAAATAAATTATTTTATATATGATGAACATTTTTGTATCACCCTAATTTCTATTATGAAATAATTCCATTGTTTATTAATAGTTTGTAAAGTGTCAGGGTGATGTTTCGGAGGGCATGGAGTATCTTTGGAATGTTTGGGTTTCTAATGTTGAGGTGTACAGTTTGATCACGGTTATTAGAAACCATAACTGCTCTATTTGAAACCATGCAATGTAAAACCGAGGATTTTGGTATTAATAGTTTAGGCACATGATACAGAAAAACAATACGAACACATTGGCATAACCATGAAAAGTGTAACTGAGTAAAATACCTAGTTTGATAACAATTTTTATAATGGATGAGCATACCATGTGAAGGTTTTTTTGAGGAAGTGGATAGAGCACGTTTTTCCAAACTACATGAGCCAAATGTGGAACATTAAAAGTTAGATAAAAAATAGCGTATTTCACTCAATTTTACTCCTAGAACTCTATTTTTTATAACTTTCAATTGTAACATTGATTTTTTTCCTTAAAAAGGCTATAGAGACCATACTCTTTGATTATGAATAATATTTTGGAAAATATTGGTGTGTTGAACAACTAATTGATTGGTAAGTCTTTCTTATTGGTTGTTTTAATTATATCTACATTTCTTTCCTATATTGGATTCATAGATCTTATATTTTGGGGAAGTATCAATGATATTTGAAACCAATAATGATAATATATAGTTGTGGTGATGTTTTGGAGCTAGATATAAGGTGGGTTTTTAGAGATTCAACCCGATTTAGTTAATGAATTTATTATGTTATTTGTTTCGTAAATAGTTTCATAGAAAGGTGGAATCAAACTAAACTATTCTTATTAGAACATGAAACAATGATTTAAAATTTATTTTTTCCTTCAAATTGATTGTGAAATTTTTGTGAGAATATTTAAGGAGACCCTCGTTGGTTTCTATTTATTAAAATTTGATTATTTTCTGTTTCGGTGGGAAGTTAAATATTTATCCTGACTTTAATTTGATGATTTTAAAATGGTTGTTTGGTTTTGATGCATGGAAAATTGTTTTAAATAAAATCATATATTGTGTTGGAATTTTTTCTAGTTAAATGGTTATGATTGAGTTAAATTTGATGTGTATTGGTCAGGAAGTACCCCCATCAAATGGAAATAGTATCGACATGATGTTCCAGCATCAACAGTAATCACAAATCTTGTGTGGTTGAGTGTGTGTCTGTTGTCATGTGAAATAAAATGGGTAATAATAATTGAATTGATGAAATATTTAGAATGAGATGTTTGATTATATTCTTTGGAATTTTTTTTTGGTTTGTAATTGGGTTAATTTGCATAAAATATTTTGGACTTAAAATTGTTTTACGTATAAATGTTTTGAATTTTATAAAGTTATTTTAATTTTTAAAATAGAAATTGTATTATAAAAATTTGATAACAAGTTCTATAATAGTGGCATGAGTAGGGAAGTCATTTAGGGAAACCAATTATGTTTAATTAGTCACCCCTTCTATAGAACCTTGGTGTTTTTTCATATATTTTTTATCAGGACAACGGTAAAGTGATAGTACCAAATTTCTTTAGTGGATATTTTTGAAACATGGGAATATATAGTAGAGTTATTTCTTATAGCTATTTGTGAGTTACTGAGTTGGTGTCTTTTCAATTTTCTATGTTTTTCTTTGTTATTTCATCCTATTTTTAGTTGATATTGTTATGGGTTTGTACATTGTACTCTGATATAGTAGGAATTAATTTGGGTGTGATTGCATTGTAACCATGCATGTTATAATGGTTTATGTTATGTTGTGAATGGCAGTGGTCATTTTATTTTAAAATAGAAAAACGTCCCCCAATAGTATTATGACCCATGGATTTGTTTCTAGCCTTCAGCGCCTTAGGAATCTCACCTGAGGCTAGGTAGAAATTCTAATTAAACTCAAGACAATGAGGAGGGGTGGGATGTTATAATTGGTATCATATTATTTAGTCATTGAGTTGAAAATGGTATTAGTACTGGTCATTTCAAATCTTTTGGAACAAATGGTTTGTATTTTGAATAGTATAGTCAAGATTAATTCTTGAATATTCCTTGAGTTAGGATTGTATAACTGAGTACTATTTTGTGAAATGAAATTTAGAGCCTAAAAATTCATAATTAACCTATTTATTGTGAAGGAAAATTTACCATGGAGTTAGAACATATGTGTTTTTACAAATCTTTGAGCATTTGTAATTTCATTATCATAAGCCTAGCCAATGAGACGATCATGACATGAATCATTAATAATGAATTCCCACTAATAGTGCATATTCCTTTTAAAATAAATATTTATGATTTTTTGGAAAGGTGATATTTTTTTAAAAGTGTTGATTTTTTTTCAAATGAGATACTTTGAATACAATGTGATAATGAAATTTTGATAATTCGTTTCTTTTAAAAATTATGGTGAGATTTTAAAAAATGGTTGAATGTGAAAAATGATGAATTTTGGTAATGAAAGGATGTGATATATGATGCATTAAAATATGATATTTTTAAGAATTATGTTTTTAGAGAGTGAGATATATGGTGTTTTATTTTGTTTATTGAAAATGGAACATGTTTTGTGTCATAAAAACCAACCCAGAAAAGATTCTAATAATGTTGTTGCACATAAGCAACAGGTGAACCAAAAACTTTTTTAAAATATTGACTATACTTTCTCGGAAAGGGATAGATAGAACATTAATGACTAAATAAGGAACATGGATAATTTTGTTCCATTATAGAAAAAAAATCCACACATCATTCATGGTGATTCAGAACCATTCAAGGTATAGTTATGGCTAAATATGATGAATCAAACCATATATATCATTGGTGAATCAAAAGAGATGAGAGATAAATTGGTGAAATTTATTTTGGATGATCTTTTATACTAGAGGTGGGATTTATTAGTTTAGGCTAACTTACACCATGACGTGGTAAGGGAGGATTTTGAAGTATTATAAATAAGAATTTTATCCTCATATGTTAAGAATTGAAATAAAAATAGCCTTTTTCATCTTATATGAGGAGAACCTATTAGTGATTTTTATGTGGAAAAATTAAGGGATTTAGTCTGATCTTAACCCTAAGTTAATTTTAGTACATAATTAATGAAAATAATATTTTAATTATGGATGAGTAAAGATATTCTCTACATTATTTTCATGCTTCGTATAATATATTATAAAAAAATGGTAAATAAAGAGATGGTGGTAGAATAGAAGTTTTTTATAGAAATTGGTGGAGGGTTAATGTTGATACATATGGGTTTATGGTGGGAACTCTAATGCTAAGAATAAGATAAAGTGTGACACCTATTTCCAAGGTAGTGGAATGAATTAGAATCAGATGCATTGATCCATAAATCTTCCTCCGAAGACTATGAGAAAATAAGGATGTTTCTAATGTAATTCCTTGAACCACATAATGCAACATTTTACGATACCACCTAGAGAATACCATTATTGAAATTTTATGGGGAATCATTAGTGCTATTGTCTTTCCACACCAAGGTCGATAGTTTTGGGACAAATCTCATGTGTTGCAAACATGTTATTAGTCACTGTGATGAGTGAATAAAATACCACTCATCTATATAACTAGGATAACCATGTTGAATGCAGGAATACCATGACTCTTCGACAAGTGAAATCTCAACATGGTAACAATCAACAACGTTTAGTCAGTAATAAGTTATATAAATATAAGAAAGATATTCTGGATGTTCAACATGGACCATTGATAGGGAGAAGTATGATTCTTTTGAATTCTATCCTTATGAAAGATCTATTAGATATTAATGCATCTCATTTATTTATTTCTTTTCGTGATTTTGATTTAATGGGATTAAATTTTGAGATTGTTTCTTCTATATTAATGCCTCTAAATACAATGGGACAAACAGAATTTTGAAAATATATATTTTGAGCATGATCTGTAATTATAAATGGATTTGTTTTGATATGAGACTTCACTATTCATGTGATGGGTGTTTATGACATAATCCTGGTTATGAATTATTTTATAGTATTCAAGGATCACATTGAAGGTTATACATGAAGGGTTTTTTTCTATTAATGATGTTGTCGACTATCTCATTAAAGGATAAGGAAATTAAAAGGATGGTGAAAATATCTTCTTGGAACCATTAGTTGGAATGATATCATAACAGTTGGAATTGTTGACATTAGCCTCAATTGAAGTGATCAAGAATAAGAGTTTTCTAGTAGTTTTTTATCATTTTACAAATGTTTCTCCAATATATGTGTCAGTGTTTCCACACATAATAGTATTGGAGTCTACGATTGAACCCCTTCTGAAGACCAATTCTAATTCCCTTATACCTATTTTAAATGGATCCAATTTAATTAAGGTAATTTAAATTGATGTTTTACTAGTTGTAAATAAAGGGTTTTATTAACCCTTGCACATCACCATGGGATGCACCAGTCTTGTTTATCAACAATTAAGAGGTAACCCTTCAGTTGTGTGTGGATTTTCATAATATTAACCATGTTTTGATGAAAATTCATCATCCACCTTCATGAAATAAAAAAAATTGATCAATTTTTGTGATCCCATTGGTTATCTAAAACTTAATTTGGAAAAAGATTTCACTATATGTGGTTTCAGAAGGATGATATTTGAAATACCGGTTTTAGGAGTAGATATGGGCATTAGAAGTATGTGGTTATGCCTTCAGACATAAAAATAAATAAAATGGTATTTATGGAATATATGAATAAGGTACTTCAAATATAACTATATTAATATTTGGTGGTGTTTTTGGATGACATATTGATGTATTAAAGGACATGGACATGTCTTTAGAAACACTTGATAACAATGTTTGGAATTGTTTGGGATCATTGAATGTATTCCAAATTATCAAAGTATGATTTTTTGAAAAAAGATGTACATTTAAATAGACATGTAATCTCTATAAGTTGTTTTTTTATCATGAAAAAATAGATAATTATATCTCTAGGAAACCCACAAAGAATCTTTTTTGAGATTAGTAGTTTCATTATTCAACATGGTTCTTAGAAATGTTTTTTTTGTGATTTTAAATTACAGTACTAGCCTATAACATCCTTGATAAGGATTTATGTTCCATTATATTTTAAATATGATTTGTAGAAATCTATTAAAGATATTTAGGTTCATATTATATCATCATTGATCTTGAAATTTCTAGAATCCGGACAATGGTACGTGGTTTATAATGATGCCTTGGGAACTGGGTCGGGATGTGTACTCATACATGGAAATCATATTATCCCTTATAGATCAAGATAATTATGGAATCATTATAATTACTACCTAACATATCATTTGGATTTATCTTCCATATTTTATGATTTGAATACATGGTTTCATTACCTATTTGGTGTGAAATTTATAGTTTTTACGGATTATAAGATCTTAAAACATATTTTTTAACAAAATGATTTGAACCTACAAAAAATAAGATGTATGGGGTATATAATTTTTTTTATTTTTACATTATTTATACACCGGTTAAAGGAAATTAATTGGAAGATGAATTAATCATAAATTCATATGCCTATTTGGAAAAAATAGGCTTTGGATCTATGGTAGTGGTTGCCTCTCCTCGATGAAATGCACTTTGAATGTAAAGAATTAGGTATTGCCACCATTTATTTATTCAGTTTTTTTGTTTCGTTATTTTGGTAAGAATGTTTTAGAGGAATGGAAAACCACTTTTGAATGCATTTATATTAGGTTAAAACTCAATAGTAGTAATACCATTTAGGTAAGAATGCTTTATTTGATTTTATCTTTGTGGTTTCGAGATTGGATTGGTGTACCTTTAAATTGTCAGGAAACAATTATTCATTCTTACAACCATTACTGATGGGTTGTTCATTACAGATTATAAAATATTCACAATTCATTAAATTCAATGTTCTGATGGGTCAGTATGAAAATAAATGTGGATTGTTTTGTTTCAAGATGCTTAACCTTTCGATAGGATAGGGTAGTTCATCAGTGACTAATAGGTATGTTGTAGTCGTTACCTATTCCTATTTGGAAATTGAAGTAGATAGCCATAGATTTTATAATAGGTATCCCTTGAATAGTTCAGATAGATGATTCCATATGGGTGATAATAGGTCATCTTACAAATTCATCCTAGTTTATCCTATTTTTAAATCTTTTACGGTGGAGGAATTATCAAAAATCAATATTTGTGAAGTGGTAAAGAGGCATGGAATACCCATTTTGATAGTATCAGATCAAGATCTAAGGATTATGTCTTGTTTCTATAAATACTTTCTGTAAGTCCTCATGACTCAATTGACTCAGAGTATGGCATATCATCCTCAGATATATGGAATGATAGAATGAATGTTATAATAATTGTAAGACATGATACGGTCTTATGTAATGGATTTTAGTGGCTCATATGGAGAACACATTCCACTAGTGATTTTCTCATATCATAATAGTTATCATTCCATGATTTACATGGATCCATTTTATGCATTGAATTAGAGTCCTTGTTTTTTCTTAAATTATTGGCTGGAAATAGGTGAGACTTCACTGGTTGGTCCATGCTTTTTCCAATCGATACTGAAGAAGACTTGGTTGATCAGGAAATATATAGAGATGGAAAAGAGTCTTCAAAAATCATATGAGGATCATCATGGATAGTCATTTTCATTCAAGGTGAGTAGTAATGTGTTATTGAGAATCTATCAAATGTTAGTGGATCATTGTAATTGGAAAAATCATAAGTTATCTACTGTACTCATAGGCCCCTTCAAGATATATGAATTTGTTGGTGAGGTGGAATATCATTTGGACTTTCTAACATGGTTCATTATTGTGAAAATTGTGTTTCATGTGTCTCATTTGAAATAGTATCAGTCTGACCATAACAATGTGATTCAATGGGATCACATTGACCAAGAGGAAAATGCTTTGTTCGTTCATGTTCTTATACAGATTTTAGATATTAATGAAAAATTCATGCATTGGAAAAGAATCGGTCTAATGTAGGTTTTGTGGAAACATGGTTTGATTTCGGATGAAACATATGATTGGGAGAAAGAAATGATCGAGAATGAGAATAATATATTTTGGGATATCAATGGTTTTCTACTTTCTTGGGATGGAAATTCCAAGAGTGTGGAGAACGTAATACTCCCAGTTTCAAGTAGATAACACTTTCATTATGTGTTTTAATTATGTATTTATTTGGGGTGATGTTTGGGATGGTTTGGAGGAATTTATGACTTTTGGGTGGGGGTATTGAAGTGGTCCATGGTTTGAGACCAGTATATAGAAACTGTGAAAATCCTACCTAAAACCATGAAAAGTAAAAAATGGGAAACTAGGTAGGGTCACTATTAGGAAAAAATGTTTGTACACCTATGAGTAAACATGTAATATGGAATAGAGGGAAATTCATGATTTCCACACAATTTTCTTATTCATGTAATCCATCATTGTGGAGGGTGTTGAGAGATATTGGTTGGAACGTGGTTGGATGAAGTTTTACCTAATCATGAAAGTCAATCATGCAAAGTTAAAAGTTATATACTAAAATAGTACATGTATCTCATATTTTCCACTAAACCACTTATTTTTAACTACTTTCTATGCTATTTATTTTTTTCATTGTCCCAAAGTCTGTAGAGACTCTCCCCTTCGATTCAGATGTGACCTGCTAGCAAATCTAGTTGTGTTGATCATCAAATTTCTTCTTAAATATATATTATTGGTTTTTTTATTAGATCTAATATTATTAAAAATAATGGATTCATGGATATAGTTATTTTGGGATATATCTATGATGGTCTATTCCAATCCTGATATGAACTGACTCTTTTATTTTCTGGGAATAAAATATAAGATTATTTTTTTGACATTCAACATGGTTTTTTTGAAAACATTTTTCCTTTATTTGTTTCTACCATAATTATTTTTCTAGGTCGCTTGACATTTATCCTCACTTATTATAAGTGAAACTTTTTATTCCTAATTTAAGGTTTTTCATTAAATTTATTATGGAACTGATGTGTCAATACTATGTAGTGATGGTTTATGAATTTGAAAAATTTGGTTGTTTTGTAGGAATGTGAAAATGGTAACATGATTTTAAATTCATTTTTTTGTGTTTATGCATGGGAAATTATTTTCAATTAGAGGATATTTTTATCGTAATTTTTTAGAAAAGAATGTGTTTCCATGGTTTTTATTTAAATTATTATGTGTGAGTTGAATGGGATGGATATTGGTAATGATGTACTATTATCAAAGGGAATGAGTATGGATGTGAAGTTCCACAATCAATTGTAAACACAAACATTGTGTGGTTGAGAGTGTGAGTTTGTGTGGCCATGTGAAATGAAATGCATAATGAAATTATAATTCATTAAATTATTAGAATTAATATTTTGGTTTTTTTCATTTTAAATGGTTTTGGGATCAGAATTATCTTTATTTGGAAACCTATTTTTGAATGAAAACAATTTTACATGAAAGTATATTTAATTTCATATAAATTGTTTCTTATAAATGTTCTAACATGTTTTATTCATGCTATATAAGCGGGTAATTAATTTGGAGAAAACCTACTAAGACTCATTACTCACCCCTACTTTGGTACCATGGTACGTTTTTAGATAATGTTTATTAGGACACATGTATTGGGAATATATCACATTTATTTAGTAGCACCACATTACACATTCTCATGGATATTTTAATTTATTCTTAGAACTTGATGGGAGTTTATTTATTGGTGTCTAAGGATTCTTCTGTGTTTGTATTGATTTTGTCCTTTGGTTTGTTGTTGATTGTAATCATGGTTTCCAATTAGTAATGATATATAGTTGGATTTATTTTTTATGCATTGAGTGGTATAAAATTATTATAATGAACCTTATAGTGATTTTGGTTGTTTTATGCTTGGTTGTTATTGTTTATTTTTCAGGGGAAAATAACCCCTGATTTGTATTAAAGACCTTGGTATTTATTTTCACCCTTTAGTGACTTGGGGATGTTCTCATGTCCAAGTATAGATTCCTCCTCGAATCAAGCCAATGAGGATGGGAAATATATTACATTTCTTGATATATAGTTATGTGGGCCCAATTACTGATATACCCTTGATGAATTTACATGTCTAAAGAGGGAAATATGTAGGCCAAATTAGATGTGTATTTACCTATTAGTTCTAATTTTCTTTTTAAATAACTTGACAGTTGAGGTATATTGTATCTTGATATCATGATATCAAATAATTACAAACTTCCTTGATTTAAAATTCATTTTTTATTTTTATCGATATTATTTTCACTATGTTATTATATCAAGATGAATTTCATTATCAGTTAATTGATTAAATTGTATGTGTTTTCATTTTTTACCTTTCCATATTGATTATACAAAAATAATTATGATATTCATGTTATTGATTAAATAGAATGCATTTTCTATTCATTAATTTTATATTTTGATTATAAATTATTTAGTCAGGATAGTTTCCACTATATGTAACCCTTATATAGAATGTGTCTCACCCTTATTTTTCCCCTTTCATCAGTTTATGATGTTCAATCCATTGGATGATTTTCAATGAAATAGTGCATTTTTTTTGTTGTATTTAATATTTCAATTGTAAAATGTTTTTCTTTTATGAATATAGTTATCAAAAATATCTAAATTGAATGGATATTCAAGATTTTACCACTTTTATTTAAGATAATATAATAATGTAGGCATAAAATCCATGTTACTAGTTTTTGGAACATTGTAGTCCTTATCTGATGGAGGTAAAGAAGAAACCCTACGAACTAGATTAATGGAAACATAGATTAGGGAACTTAGATTAATGATATACTTTGTAGATATGTATTTAAGAACATAATATTGTTTTTATATGGAAGATATTATGTGATTTTCCATGAAATACATCCATGTATGGGTATTATAGGTTGATGTGGTTCTGGTACAGAGGTACCTATGCATTATGAATCTGAAAAAGGTGCATTCTACTTGACTTGTTTGTCACATAGTAGATGATAATGGGCCTTGCTACATAGTTTGACAGTATTAGGGACACTAATAAGATAATTCAGATTATATTTAGAAAAAATTATAAAGCATCCAAAAATCATGATATTCCTAATGAAACCATGTTTTTAATTCTGAGACTAAGATTGCATAAAATTTAATTTAATTTAAGTGTTACATTATATTTAGTATTGTAACTTATGATTAAAAATACATAATTTTATGATCTAATATCATATATTTCATTGTTTATATATGGTTCCTAGAAGTAAGAAGGGTAACAATGCTCATGGAAAATGTAGGTATTTATATACTGAGGAACCTAATAAAAGTTGTATTGGAACTGAGAATCATATTTCTATTTTAGTGAAGCTTATTTATGGTCTGAATATAGCCTTTCCAAAATAGAGATTCTTATTCTACAGTGAGATTATCCTTTTTTGTATAACATTATAGGATAAAAGAATTATTAAATTGGTGGTCATACTAAGATAATTGTATATGATTAATGGATTAATTCTCTGCAGAAGATATTTATGTCCATGTGATGCGATGAAAAGGTAAATGTTACACTATTTATACATTGTATCAAACATGATGTTGATCAATTGTGGTAATTGATATATAATAATAGAGGTGAAGAGGAAATATAACTCATGAAAAGGAATGACTAAAAAGATTCATTCTTAGAAAAATATATCCATCATGGAAACGAAATACAATTAAGATAAATGTTCTCAAAATTGAAGAAAAGATAATAATAAAGTGTTTTCAAATATGAGGATATATTTACATATTTATCCAGGTTTCCGAAAAATTACATATTCAACTTTTATATCAATATTATCCATTCCATTAAAGGTATTATTCCTTATCACCAAGGGGAACTAGTATCTCAAGCATCTTTATTCTATAATGAAATTGTTTTATGGTTCATAAAAATGGAGAAGGAATTCTCTAGATAATACCTTTCAACTGGGCACTGATAAAATACGAGTTCAAATGAGAACCATGATAATTTAAATGTGTAAATTAATAAGAGGAATACAACAAATATATCTAAACCTTCTGAGAAATACATAAGCAACCATCTTTGTAAATGTATTAATATCTTAGGACTTTCTATAACTATGATGAAAGGGTCATCATTATAGAGAGTGAAAATGGAAGAAATAAAACACTTTAATTTAGTATATTATCTCAATGTTGAAGAGGAACTATAAAAACAAATTCACTATGCATTAATGGAATATTCCACAGAAGAGGCCAAGGGGAGAAGGACAAGATAATACCACCACTACAGTTGATGTGGAAGTACCCAATGATGTGAAGGTAGGTTCTTGAATTATATCTTCAAATTTATATATTTATTTACTTAATTATGTATCCTATCACTCATTAATATCTTACATATCTTCTATGAAAATCATATACTTCTATATCCCATTAGGAAGGCAGTTTTTAGAAAAAACACTTAGGTTAATTTTAACTGCAACTCAGATATTTCAATATATCCCCATTATAAGAGATTATGTTTTTTATTTTATGGACTTGTTATCACACATGTGGTTGACATCAAAATAATACTTTGTATGGAATGGAATTCAAAATATAATGAAAAAATTTATTTCAAGAATATAGAATGTACAATTTGTGATAAGGATATATAATTCTGCATCTTTTTAGAAGAGACACCTTCATTTGAGACATTTAATTATCCACCACGAATAATAATTTAAAATGAGATTCTTATGTATGATTAAAAACAAATATATGGTTGGGAATGTATTCTTGAAATTAATGACGTACCAATTTTACCTGAATACATTGATGTATTTTTAATGAATAACATGTAGATCCCCTGGAGTGTGAAGCTCAGTTTTATTTTGATCTAATGTTTTATGAAATATAAATATCAAATAATAATTATAGGATGACCTCTATGGAATTAATGGATTTGATAAAAAACAAGTGTATTTATGTGATAAGGTATTTAATATCCCTACTATTTTTTTGTGGGGATCCCATGTTCTATTCATTATGAAGATTGATGGATCCATGTTACTTTTCATTGATTATAGGGAAATCATTGTTATTAAGATAAAAAAATTATTATTTTCTTTTATTTAATAAATTATCATCATCTTTATAGAGCCCAATATTTTCAAATATTTTTCTTTCATTTTAGTTATCATCAATTTCCTGTAATGAAGTAATACATTCTAATGATGGATTTTGGAATTTGGTATGGACATTGAGAGTGTAAAATAATTCTATTTGTATTGAAGAACTAACCCATTATTTTTATGGATTTAATGAATAAATTATTCAAGGAATAAATTATAGATTTTATGTAGTAAAAATTTATTATATTTTGGTGTATTTTTTGATCTCTGAGGACCATAAGAATCACTAGAATATCTTTCTTGAGATAAATTAAAGGAAAGAGTTCTATTGGAAAATTTTTATGTTTTATTTTTGGATTCTAGAAGATTCATTTCTAGTCCATATAGTCCACAAGGATGGAAAATCAGTTGATCCAGTGATGATACAGTACATTAGATAATGTTTTACACCAAAAAACATCAATGAACTATGTAGTTACATTGATTTGGAAGATTACAGTCAATTATTCATTCTGAATTTTTCCGGATGGGACAACTAGTTAACGATGATTACATGTAACTAGGTTAAGTTCATTTGGAAAATGTAATGTGGTGAATTTTTTTGGTTGGAATAAAAGATTAGTCAATGATTCTATTTTGACTCTACCATCATGAAATTATAGAATTCAGATATATAGTGATGCATCGATGAAAGATATGGTTGTTACTTAATTAAAAATTAAAATGTTATTACACATGAATTAATGAAATTGGTGACTCATTAACAGAACTATCAAACCCATGATCTAGAGTTAGATTATGGAATTATTTATTTGTGGATGAAGGCATTACCTCTATAGTGAAAGATGTAATTTCCACCAATTTAGCACTCTCTCATGTGGCTGATGTGGGTTGATTATGAGACTTCAAGACCACCTCCCCATATTCCAAAGGTTTCTAACTAGAATTGGGGTTGTGATAAGTATATTGGGGAAACTGTACCCCCATGATATAGAGATGGAAAATAATGTAAATAAGTAAAATGAAAAATGAATAAATATCATAGTGTGGAAATAATTAAAATAGTGTGATATTGTTGAAATAAAATAATATATCCAATTGAATAATACAATAAATAATAAAGGAGTAATGTAATGAAATGATGGAATATAACTGAATTTCAGGCTATGTGTAATTTGAAATAATAGAATATAAGATATCATAAAGACTCAAAAGTCCCTAGTCCCAAAGCCCATGTTAGTCCCATCTCCAAACTCTAGCCCATCATGTAAAAAAAAATCAACATCAAGGTCATTTTTTATTTTCGAAACCTGTATCTATATAACATAATTGGTTACCAAACGATTACATAGATATGGTGGGATTATAACTCTGTAGGTTGACACCACTCTATCTAAACATGACTAGTCTGATAATAAATTCATGATATAATGCAATAGTAAATTATATAAAAAAATTAAACATTTAATTTAATACCAAATCATCATGGTTCATCCCCATATTGAAGTATCTCTGATCATTTCACACAATGATGCCAACCAAAACCATATAACCATGGGATAATATAACCTTGTGATAACATTACCTTCCTCGACACCATGTCAGAATGTCTCTGTTTTGTCTCACAATAATTACTACTATAATTATTTAACTACAGTAAAACATAACCTTATAACCAAGGTATAAATCACACAATACTTTGTTAAAACCCTCTATATAAGAATTTAATCATTTTATCAATTTGGATTGAGCCTGATATTTCATCAATTAAGAATCCAATCAGTTTTGGGCCCGATATATCAACATTTTAGCATGTTTCTTTACTAATTATGATATATAATAAATATAAAATTCAGTCAGGGACATGACTGATTATCATCATTCCAGATTACATCAATTCTAAGTTTGGAATATAAGAATTAAAACCTATAAACCACAATACAAGTCACAATAAAAATGATATCACATCATAATTCTAAATTGTTAATTAGAAACATTACCATTTAACATTTATTTTCCCATTTATTTTAATAGTTTTTCATAACCAATAACATGTCAATAAGAAATTCATACCAATATGAATCTATATAAAGAAATAACAAAAAATCTAATTCTAGCTAAATAATTTTTTTTACCAATATCAAATTATTTATAATCAAGGATTTTCCCACAAAAAAGGTATCCACAGGCATGTTCAAAAGCCAATTAAATCCAAAGTTACTCTATGGAATAATCCAATTCATCAATTAATTTATTTGGAATAAATTATACTAGAAAAATATCAATATTGAACATATATTATAGTTATCAAACCATTGTATTAATGTTTAGACCCCCTAACAGTAACTGAAGACCAAAAATGGTTCTAATAGAAAACATCCACAATGAAGAAGGTGTAGGTGATCATAATAATGATCCTAAGTCAAAACCAATCAAGATAAAAATAAAAAATGAACATTGTTAATAGAGTGCACTACAAAAGATGGAGAAACAAGGAAGATAATGGAAAAACTAAAAAATTAAATTAATATGGATCTTATACAGAAATGTTTTCTTTGTAACCAAGAGATATTCTCCAAATTTTTATGGATTGTTCCATAGGGTCTATAGGAGGTAGCCACAGGTGAGTTGGGAAAAAAATTCAACTATAAGACATATTTTAAAACTCAAATTCTGGGAATTTCATGAAATTTAATACATTTACATGTCGTGTTATTCATTTTAATTGTATCCTATAAAGTACATGTCACCTCATCTTATTATTTATTCCGATCAATCATTTCATGAAGTGTAATCCATTTAAATGATGATTAAATGTTCTATAAATGGTATTTTTCCTATTTTCCTAATTAAAGTCCAAAACCCCCCATTTGTTTCTGCTTTCTCAAGGGAGTTTCTACCTCACATGTTATCGTCCACTGTTCTCAAATTTGTTTCCCAGCATTCCCGCTTTCCAAATGTGGGAAGCATTCATCTCTTTTGTGGTGATGTTTTCTCCTTGATCAAAGTGGGATGACGAGATCTTGGTTCATCCATCCATGTATTTCTCCTTTTAACTTGTCACCTAGTCCAGGTCTCCCCAAAATATTAATTTTTTATTCATCAAACTCTTTCCTATTTCCATCTATTATTCAACGTTGATTAATTATACTATTTTTGTCTTGATATTCAGAGGGATCTTGACAGGGCATCGACCTTCAGTCCGGGGATTAGTCATAGTGGGCATCGATTTCATGTTTGGACATTATAATAGTGGAAAACCTGTATTCTTTTTAACAGGAAGGATTCTTAGGGTCATAGAACCCAATGCATCCATTTCCATTCATAAGGTATATCATAACATAGTAATTTCTTATGAGGTTTTCATCAAGCATCCTATGATTGACATAATGTGAGACGCAATTTCAACATATTGTAGAAGAAGAGTTAGAAATGAACATACTATCTCATAGATATGGATGAAACTGGTGGATACCTCAGATAGAGTACCCAGAAGGTGGACGGATGAGTCATAACTTCTATGGAGATAGACCCTTGATGGTGTGCTTCATTAAGATAAGGTATCACACAATGAGGGCTCATCTGGAAACTACAGAGAGTGGATCAGAGAGGTGAACCCTAGTGAGGGGGAACCATGTTTTACCATTGGTCTATATTTTACCTTAGGGAGACATCCTATATACAATATTTAGAAGATTGTGATCATAAATTTTGTAGTTCAAAAAGGATGGGGCTTATGCAGGGTTATCATCTCATGAAGGTGGAAACTTGGGCTTACTAAAGGAGGCATTCCTGATGGAGGAGGGATTCATGGTTACTATAATCATAAAAGATCACATGATTCATGATTTTTATGTGAAAAAAGTGGAACTAGTAGACTTTATGGTCACACCATGAAAGATGCGTCAGTGAAATATGGTGTGGGTTTTACGTGTAGAAGCTTCATGAAATGGGTCTAATTCCATTTGAGTAGGATCTATTTCCATGTGAATAATACCGTACTCCCATGTAAATGTGTGGGAATATAAAATTCTCAAGGAATGTCACCCCATGTGCATTGCATGAGATGAGAATACAATTTAACATCATGTACTGAGGATGAAGGATCTTGGTAATTTTATGTTAAGTATCACAGATGGGGAGGTATCACTCCTCACTCCATGGACTAAGAAAACTGACTCTCATCAACACTTTGGGAATGGATGGAATCATCAATTCCCAATGGGCTTAGTGTAGAGAAGTAGTAAAATGTGGGGTGTATATTAGTGTGGATATGCTAAAATTAAAAACCCATTAGCGTATCATTTCCATAAAATTATGTGGTGGATCATCACCACAATGGACACCACATGAGGGACCATGAAATAACTGCACGCATTCCTAGAGGGAAGGGAAGGAGAGTTTCCCTAAAGATGTAAATTTTCCATGCATAAAGGGATCATATGGGGTTATTAATGTTAAAGGAAATTCTTTGAGTATCATAGAGGAATTTCACACAAGATTGGTGTCTTTCGCACAAAAGAGAGGGTGTTAAGCGCAAGATGGGGTGTACAGTTGAAAGTGTTCTACACAAAAGGGGTCTTTGTCATGAAAATTCCATAGGATTATAGTAAATGAGTGAGGGTCTAGCCCTTATGGGACCGCATGAAGGGGGGCCATATGGGACCTTTTGTGAATGATCCTAGAATTTGAGAGGTTCATAGCTTGGGCACTATCATAGAACAAGAACTCTTGTGTGCACAAGGACAAATTTTTTACTTCTAGACCATTATCCCGACGAAAGTGTGTGCCCTCCTACATATAGGTAAAATCTATGGCAGTGAAATGTATAATTTTAGGTGTAGAATAGAGAATATTATGTTTCATTGGGTGCGTATGAAACATATGTGTGGACCATATTTTTATGCACACCACATTAATCTTGAACATGTCCCTGTTAGTCTTAACAGAATGATCCATTGAGTCAAAGGTTGTATTTATTTTTCTTAAAGATGACCATTTTCATTGTCAAGCAGAATTTAGGGCCCACAAATTCCACCCAAAATCTGAACTGAAAGGTGTTCATAAGGTTGTGTTCTGAGGAAAGCACTAAAAAGAACGGTGCATATGTGGATTTTCAAGTAACATCTGAAGGCCTATGCATATGGATACATTAAAGTGTATGGAACACCCAGTCAATTCCTGTAAATATGTGGGGGTGGGGGCATATGCATAGTTCCCTAACTTTCCAAACAACAAGTGATTTTTCTTTCATGCGTGTATGTTTTAGAATCTTGCACCGAAAACCAAATCTTTGTCGATATCTTATACATAGATGATGTATTCTTATGAGCATTAGAATATGGATAAAATTATAGTCATTTTCTATGATCTCTATCCAATATTACTTGAAAACAATCTTTTTTCAAGCTAGACCCCTAATATTTCACGCTCCGCACATAGTGTTCCAAAACATGATACACATGGACAACCAACCAAATACTGCTAAGAGGGAAGCATAAAATGCCTTGTGGATAGTAGACATAACTAGGTATCATAAATATTTTATACTAGAAATTAATATTAGAAAATAAAATTCCCTTGGGTATGTTAATGTAGATGTAGACAGATTATTTCCTAAGCAGATATCTCCCACTATGGAACATTAGGATATTGGATTAAGTATCCATCCCTAGCTTTGAAACTGATTCACTAATGTTTTGGTTCAGGCATGAAGATAGCCTCCAATGTTTCAAAATCAAAACAAATGGTTGTTCTATAAGGGAGAGTTGGGATATGGCCATCTAAGATATGAATATGGATATTATGACTATCCAGGGAGATGAGTCAATGTGTGAGGAGTACCCGACCACTACGAAAGAACCATTCAAATTAGTATAAGTGTTGAAGGTCATGGATGGAAGTAAGACCGGGACCTGAGGTTGGGGGTAAATTTACTATTGAATGGGCAAGGGTGTACTTGGTGTGCTACACATATGGATATTTCGAGGAATAGATCTTCAACATCGGGCTATATAAGGCTTTAGAAACACCATAATTTCAATTATTTTGTCGGCAAGAGAAGGTGTCAGAGTTTTTCAACTGATGGTCCCATAACATAATAACATTCCTCCTCCACCATAGGGTGGTTGGCATGAGTTTGTGGAAAATTCACTATATCAGAGGAATTCCCCCTAAGGATCTTTATTAAGATGAGTTCCTACCCATAGAGAATGTCTTGGAGGATAGAGAATAAACCACTATAATTACATGGAATCCTCTATACACTATGAATGATGGGCTATGAATCATGTAAGTTCATAAGGAAATCCCATTATCAATTTTTTTTTCATGTTCTTCAATAAGTATGAGAAGATGGGGATATTAGGCCGACAGAATCAGATCATGAATTCATCGTAGAGGGGAATGGAGGGATCATACAAGGTGATCTTAGATGTATGAGAATATCAATCATGGGGGTACAACATTAATGAGGACTATGGCCCACGAGTGTTATATGATACTTTCCAATGTGGGTGGAAATTTCTAGTGTTGGATACAAGAATGGGGGTTTTCATGGGATCACTGGTGATGGAGGGGTTCATGGAATCCCACAACTAGGTAAATCTGGGAGTACCTATCTTGTCCATACATTATAATATTTTGGGATTCATCTCAAGGGAGGCACCATAAGTGGAATCTATTGGTCTTTTAGATCCTACATGGTTTTATTACAACCTATTTAAGTGGATATGACTTTCTTATGACATCTGTTCTCTAGGAATCAGCATATGACCATATCTTCTAAACATTGATGGAGTTCGGCCACTGACTCTCAATTATGAGGGGTTCTACCTCATGGTTTTTAATCATTCAAATTGCAACATTATACCCTTTCAAACTCTTTTCATATAGATGGTGGAAGACCTGTGAGGTTTCCCAAAGAAAAGATAATACTTTTAGAGCATATTGGGTGACATTCTACTGGCACAAATTGATAGGAAGATCCTTTTCGAACCATACATGCCATCATTCATTGTTATATAGTTCAGATGCCTTAAAAAACTATCAATGATGTTGTATATAGAGGTTAGTAAAGAAAAAACCCCTACATCATCCATCAACTTTGGTGCAAGCTTGCGACAACTAGCTTCGGTGAAACCATGATGCTACCACTTCAAGATATCAATGTAATATTGTATACAGAATATGATAATTATTGGATGGTAGAGTACCCGAAGAAATGTTTTTGAAGAGATATTTGGTGTATTGATGTAGTAAATGTATATTTAGAGTAATGAAGAGGCTGATGGTCTTCCACCTGGGAGGCAAGATAGGAGGGAGGTGAGGAAACTTGGGAGAAATGAGCATGAACTTATGTAGTGAGGACATCACTGTGTGTGGCTGCACCAGTACCTTCTAAAGAGGGGTGGTCTCAAAAATGTCCACGTGGGCTATCCAAATAATCCCCTAGGAAGATGAAAATATATCTCTTACAACCAATTTCTGACTCCACTTTCCCAAAACTCAAGACTTCCTGGAGGATGTTATGACAATGATTATTAACTGTAGACCTATGGAAGAGACTGACAAGCACATGGCTTGAACTTCAAGAAATCAGGCGCATCCAGTTGGTGGATCGGTTTTACATTCAATGAATTCATGTATATCTCATGTTCATGGATTCCTATGTGTGCCAAAAGGGGAAATAAGAAAAACTAAATCTCATGTTGAAAGTTATTCTTGGTCAAGAGCATGATCTAAATGATATGTAGCCCGAGTACGAAAATGGTGATGGGGAAAAAATGAAAATAAGAATGAGAAGATACAAGAAGAAAGTAGAAGAGAGGATGTAGAAGAAGAGGAAAAATAAGAAGAGTATGAGGCTAAATATGAAGATCCTGGTGATGGAGAAACATAGGAGATAATAACTCATCCAGGGATCCCTCGAAGAGTAGTGAGATTGTGGGCTCTAACGAAGGACTTTCCAAAAATATACTAGTATGTCCAAACATATATTCCCCTTGGTCCCTTCACATTTTAGTCCTAAAATCCACTAATTAGCACTTCTCTTTTATAGGATCACATTAGTGTTTATAAGAGATATCCCAATGTAGGTTTTGAGAATGAGCTAATGGATGTGGAGGGACATGTCCTTAGGCCAACATATGATGCAAAAATAGGTAATGAGATGGTCATGGACAAGGAAACCAGTGGTAGGCCCTAAGATGAGGGGGTAGAAACAACTATGGAATACTACTATGCTCCCATTCTCCATGGGGATCCAGTTCTAATCATTGAATTAAGAAGTGTTAAGGAGTCTCTATTGGTGGAATTTATTGTTGCGACATAGGAACATGATCTGGTGGTGCTCAGATATTGTACCTATCTAACATTATATACCCATTTCTATCATTTAAGTATCATGGTGATTGAGATTCCTTTTTCATGTAGATATCATAAGAGTATATGCCTATAAAATTGATGATTCTTGGACATATGAAGGACCCCTTTTAGTGATTACACCTATCCATTAGGAATCATTCATTCAAGATGATATGGCCTTGGCAATAGATGAGTGGAAGGTTGTAGATACAGATGATGTCACTAACAATGTAGTGCTCAATGTTATAGGATGTGAGGTTATTGAAGAATAAGTGAGTGGAGATGGTAATCCTCATGCCATCGAGAATATTCCTTTAGAGAGGATACTAGAGAAAGACCATGTTTTTTGGTCTCTTTCTTATCTTCCCAGAATATGAACATTTGGATCCCAATGAGATGGATGAATTGGACCCCGAAAAGGTCGATGAAATTCTCATGACTTGGAATAGTGCATATAATTTCATCAAGTGTTTCTTTGAGGACAAAAAGGAAAAATGGTTGAGCAATATATTGTCACTTAATTTTTGGATATTATTTCTATGCACTTGAGGGATGGATGCTGGATATATACACTACTTACTTTGTGAAAATATTTCGGAGAAGATGCAGGAAATTATTCAACATTTGCATGATGCATGGTTATAGGATAAATCTGAAAACATCTGAAATATCCTGCAGTCTAAAAAATAGATTCAACACCTATAAGAACATAAAACTGAGCACTCCTCCTTCACCACTGATCAATCAAAAATCATCATACGAATGAAGATCTGGCTTGAGGAGGACAAAGAGTAACTAAATAAAGAAATTCAAGAACTGTATGATCTCTAAGATGTACAAAACTAGGCATACACTAGGGATAATTAACTTTATACTATGACCATTGATGAAGATATGGAGCTCATTCGGTGACATAAAACTCTAGAGGCCACATGTCTTAAGTTGGTGGAGATAATGTATTCCATTGAAGGATCTAATCCATAAGGATGGTGTTTTTACAAACATATGAAATGTTCATTCATTTTTTATTCCATATTTGACCTATGTGCATAGACACATTAATTATATATTTAATTATTGAATCTCAATCATATTTTAAGACATATAACAATAAATCCATAAGATCACATGGGTCGTTCCCAATCAGAGAAACATTGTAAGACTGTATAATTGATCAATTTGTATGAGAGTGTCCAATAATAATTGAAGACTTGCAGACTTTTATTTTTTACTAACCACCAATATCATTCTGCATGAGAGGGTATGTTCTTGGAGAATAGTTTTCTAGAAACAATGAACATTCATTTCCTGATGTGCCCTAGTTCATAAATGGGATAGAACTAGTGGATTCAGAATCTATTTGAACAAACGGGATTGATAAGTTTGAGTTATGACACCCAAAATTTAGAATACAGTGAAATAGGCTTTGTAATACAGGATAAATATTAACGATTCTTCGAAAAATATTATGCATATTACATATCATGATATGCGGAAAAACGAATGAAGGTCAAACACCTACCATGTTAGAAACTTGAGACCTATCTCAAATTGTTGTCCAATGTCTTCCGGGGTATATTCCAGGATTGGTCAGTGTGCCTTAGAGAGACACCATTATGACAGGGGATCCATTGAGTCACGAAAGATAATGAGGAACTGAATAAATGTGAAGAAAACCTCCTATGTGGAGTGATAGAATGTTAAAATGGATTAAAACACTCTTGGGGTTATACCACCATGTTTTAGAACACACAGATTTGAACGTAATGGTCTGAACAAAGATCAAACCAAGAATCTAAGGGAGTGTCTGCACAAATGTCGAGTGATAGCCAATGATGTGAACGATGATCTAGACGATTAGAATCTAGTTAGAAACCCTCTCAGGTGGGGGAATGGGATACTATTTCATTTTTTATCATGAATGTGGGGAGGATGAACACAAAATATTGCATCATACGGTGCATACGATGCATCATAAAATTTATAATCTAGTGATTAGGAAGTTCCACATAGATTAACATCATTTTAATAATACATTTTCAAAGTGTAATGTCCTACTACCTAGAACATAGACAATATTTTAATGTCATGTTGCATCAACTATGATATAATCCAAATTATCTGTGTGGAATAGAGGGTAGAAATCAGACTTGAATATGCCCAAATAGTCCCACATACCACACAAATATTAGAAATTATGTTGTAATAAGGCTTCATAAACACTGGAATCTATGGTGTGACAGAGTGGAAAAAATGACACACCACACATTCCCTCTATGGATCTCCATTTAAGGTCATAGATTTTGGACCCAGTAGCTCATTCAAAACTAGACCACATTGATACACACCTTACCAGAACATCTAAAACCACATGAGAAATTCCCCATGAAGGAAAAAAGGAATGGAATAGGGGTCTATCTGACATCTGGGAGTAAGCATCATTGAGGAAAATAAGGATGAAATCCCACCATGATACTAGGATACAAAAAGTAGTTATAGATGCCTATCGTATGGTGTGGAAAAGGAAAATGTATTTTCCATATGCATCATTGTGGGTGACCAAGGTTGTTTCACATTAGGAGCATCATAGTGGTTTTAATCACTAATTATAGTTCACATATTATAATTATTTTTGTTTTTTATATTATTTATGAAAATACCAGTCTAGGTTTTGGAAAAAATGGATTAAAAATAATGCAATGAATATTTAAAAATAAATGTCGATGTGATTGAAATGAAATTATATAATAAAACTCTTAGTCCTAAGGTTGGACATTACATGTTAATTCATTATTTGTTTTTTAATTCAAATTGATAATATATTTATTGAAACCTCATTAATGAATTAATTTTCATTAATTTATTGATTTCATGATTTTTTCATTCCTCAGGCACACCAATCAACACCTCCTTCAAAAATCAGATTGGATGACACCTCAAACAAGAATGTTATTGATAAAAGATCTATATCAACTGTATGGTGTTTCATTCATTGAGGAATCCCCATATCCACCATATAAAAGGTTTTCTTTGGATAAGGGAGGTAAAATTAATGAATCAACGAAATGAAATGGAATTGGAAATAATATTATGGTGGATGGTCACCGCATTCATGTAGTAATCCCACATCCACCGCAAATAGATTTAACACATTTTGAATTAAAACTAAATAATGAAGAACACCATGAATCCTCCCCTAGGGCCAAACCTTGGGTTAGTTAATTTCATTTTCAATGTGAATAGATATCATGGTGGAATGATGGAAGAGATAGAATGAGATTAGTGTTGGAATAAAAAGATAGATGGATGAAGAAAAGGAAACACTTTAATAAGAAAATATGAATAAATTTCATCAGAAAAATAAAAAAAAACAAAAAAAAAACAAAATATAATACTAAATGGTAAATGGGATCTTCTTAATGGTTCACCGAATGGAATGATGTGGTCTATAATTATTTGAGTATGTGGAGCTATCCTCCATTTATAGTCCATAATTCTTACTCACCATTTTTCCATGTTTTTCTCCCATTAAATGGATTGTTCACCTGTTACATCCTTCATAAATGTTGTTGATACATGTAGTTTTCATTCAACCTAAACAGTTTAGCATAATTTTCAATTGGATAAAGAAGTTATGGAATTTATACTCAGATGGACTGTTTATATACGAGAATTCTAGAATTCATTTTTAGAAGTATAATGAAAAATTTCATCCTTAATGAGTCAAAAACTCCCTCAATTTTTTATTTTTAAATGATTTTATGATTTCCTATTTTATTTCATGTGGAATAACATGAATTAGATGTATGTAGACCAATTTATGATTCCTTTATAAGGATGGGGTCTACGTTGTCTGCCTGAAAAGTTTCCCAAATTCAATGTTTTTTTGAGCCTATTGATTTTATACTCATCTCTCAGTCCTGAAGACAATTTTGAAGTAACTAAATCAAGAAATCATTTAGAAAAAGAATCACCCAAATTGGATTAATATTTTAAATGTTTTTCCCCAAATTGTTTTATGATAAAATTTTGTGAAAAATCTAAATTTAATAAATTTTCAAATATTTTTTCCCATTTTCATTATATAAATAAAATTACGCATTATTTTAAGAAAACATTTAAATAAATTGGTTTTATCATTCAAAAACATAAAAATTATTCATTATTCGAATAGAAATATGCAAATAAAGTTTCTCTATAAAATACCCCCACACATAAACCATTCGTGGTCTCAAGCATAAAATCTCAACAAAGAGTTAATGAGAGTGCCGATGTTATAAATATTCAAATTTCAATACAATAAAATAAAAAATTTGACAATGTAAAATCATATTATCCTATTCAAAATAAAATTTCATTATAATTTCTCATTTTTTTCATTAATCCAATCAATACATGTATTTTCTTTTTCCCCTTTAAAACATATATAGCTTCAACATTCATTCAATCAAGATCCTCAATTAATTATTATTAAACATGTAAAATCATTATTTACATCATATTTGAATCTTTCATCTTATCTCTCAAGATAAAATTCAAGTGGAGTTATGTTCATAATATGAGAACATGCACCTTATCACTATGATGATAAATGAAATACATTTTCTACTTTATAAAGACATATTTCATGACCCATCCCCTACGACCCATACCATGACTACCCCAAGCCCGTCTTCCATAGGACAAGGGTTGGCGACTAGCACCAAAGGTATAAATCCCTAAAACTGGGAAGGCATTGATTTTATAACCTAAAAACGCACAGAACAGAGTACAATCCGGAAGCAAAACACTAATTAAAATTTTATAAAAAAATAGTTTTGAAAAGTAAAAGTGCCGGAAATACAAGCCCAACTGTAAAGTACAAGAAAGTAAAAGTACAAGTACTAGAAAATTGGAAAACTGATCCTGGATCATCCACTAGGAAATATTACCTGAAGGGTAGGTACAGATAGACTACACAACACTCCACATCTGTCTGTATCCTCCCTGTACCATCACGCTTCGAGGACCACCTCAGGGTACCGTCTAGTCCTAGTACTCTCAGCCTTGGTCAGCGCTGTCAGTCGTCTGCATCCAACACAACGAGGTGCAGGCATAGCCCGTGTTGGGGTGAGTATAACGATACCTAGTAAGGATGATGAGACCATAAAGGTATCACAAAATCCAACAAGGATAAACCACAAGGTATGAAATCAAAAAATAACCCCACTTAGGTATATGCCTATACATATACCTAAGTTATCAAGTCATCCATCTCAATAATGAAAAAAACACAAAGATACTGACTCGACTCACACAAGTATACAACTTTTGTAGAGAGATAGAGATGATTTGATGTAGTCACTAAATCATATTTTCTGTTGAACCCACATAGGATCTAGGAACAGTAGTCAAAGTTGTCGAACCCACACAGGATCTAGGAACAGTAGTCATAACTGTTGAAACCACACAGGATCCAGGAACATTAATTAGAGCTGTCGAACCCACACAGGATCTAGGAATAGTAGACATAGCTGTCAAACCCACACAGGATACATGAATAGTAGTCGGAGCTATCGAACCCACATAGGATCCAGGAATAATCATAAGAGCTATAGAACCCATGTATGATCCCGGAACAGTAGTCAGAGCGCAGCCAGCCACAGGGTTTCGTACAAAGGATTCTTGATTCCAGGAGGGTCTTCTCCTCAGGAAATGTGTCGATATATCAACCGCCACGAAGTCCCAATTTTATGTATCCAAAAGATCAATATTTCCAAAATTAAACCCAATGTGACAAACAGTTCATCAATCAGACACCTAGTCTGAGAGTTATTGGAATTTTTTTTCTAAGGGCATAGTTGGATTTATGTTCGAACCATCCCGGCCTTACCCCAACTATGACCAAATATCGAGTGGGATATAACAAAATAAATGTATCCTTCCATGATTTTGGTTGCCGCAGATGGGTTTTCAATCAGACGCACGTAGCTCATGTTACGTGAAAAAGAGTGGATATAAGTCAAGCGGGTCGGGTCCGGTCCGGCGCAGTCGGACCGACCCGGGCTACAGGGGAAGCCCGCCCTGCGGGGGTGGCCTAGCGATCCCTAGGTCTGGTCCACACTGGGTCCGGCCTGCACTGGGTCTAGCCAACGTGAGGCCCACGGCTTGTGCCTTGTGGGGTCCACCAAAGCTGTATCCAGGGGGGAGGCAGCGCCCCATGTATTCCCGAACGACATAGCCGTTTGGGGGAAATCAAAACCGGTGCCATGTGGCACCAGTCCGCATCACGCGGTACCCTCGCGGTGGGTCTCTCTCCTCCCTGCAGTGCAAGTGATCATCCACCTCCCGTGCGGCGCTATTGTACCGCACCTCCTCCGGTGACCCAGCGACTCGGGCCACCGGTCCTTCTCATGGTCGGCCTTGCACCGACCGCTTCCACACCGCCACTACTAGTTATCCATGGCCCACTCCTCTGGCAGCGCGATTTCTATGCCTCTATCCACGCAGAAAACTGGAGTGTCGATTGCCCTTCCTTCATTTTACCGATATCGTTCACCGGTTTCGACCACCGGCGAACCTTCTGCGGGTAACCGGATGAGTTCGGGTGGCTCGAATCTCATTCTGGAAGTAGCCACACACTCTTTGGGACGTCGCCTTCATTCCGAAACCATTGATGACGAGAATCGCTCATCCCAGAATCATGCCATGTTTAGTTTTAAATTACACAATGATAGTGGAGGAGTCAAGCCGTGTTTGTTCGGCCCACACCCTTCGCGTTAGAGTGATAGCATGGGGCTTCGAATAATAATCCTCGATAGAAAATGAAGATCGAGAAACAAAACAAAGTTCAAATCCCCTAACTTATTTTATTTGTCGAAAAAGGACATGAGGAAGGAGACAAAGTTGTTGTAAATAGACTGACGTCGATGAGAAGGGAAGGACGTTCGTTGAATGGAGACACCCAACATTAGTTATCTCCACAAGGTTCTTCCGATCCAGCTCAAGGTTGGCTTCCACGTTCTTCGATCTCCGGTTGTCATTCATCATTGGGAGGAAAATTCTTTATTGGAAAGAATAAGTTTCTCCATGTGATTTTCCAACCACTTTCCCAACAAAGTAATGTCCAATATAAATTATGTTCTGTTTTATTAATTTAATATAAATTGTGCCATTAATTCAATAGGTGTTGGCATAATAAATTAAAAGGGGTGGAATCATTAAAGTGGGGGAGTTTAAGAGGCTCCCTCACACTTAAGAGGGGATTTCAAGTGATTTAAGACTTGGTTGGTCCCCACATCCATAACCTTTCATTGTAGGTGAGGTTCGGGTGGGCCCCACCACCGTAACCTCTCATGGGAGGTTATGGTTTGGCGGTCCCCACCTCCAACTTCCACATGGAGGCTTTAACCATCCAAAATAAAAACAATTCCAAAAAATTATTATTATTTAATTATTTCACTAAAAAAACCAAAAACTATTATTTAATCTTGACCCACTATCATCGAGGTGAAAGTCTTCTTAAGTGAATATCAGCACTGCGAGTTAAACGGTGATCTCATATTTCAATTCTGAGCACCAATTCAAATGTTTTAAAAACCCGCTCATACGTTCACTGAAAATACCCAAACAAAACTTTAGAAATTGATTTCGGGAAAATCCGGGCTCGGAATCATGCGCCATCAATTTTTCTAGACTTGTCAAATTACCATGTATTTAAGAAAAAAAAATTTCATGGATATTCTAGGTCTTTACAACATAAGACACATAGAATCATGAGGAATTTTCAATATGGTTTTAAATGACTCTAAGGCTTAAAGATGATATGATTTTATGATTTAAATATTAAGGCTTAAGGAGGAGGGTAATTTCTTAATTATAATTCAAGAAATAAAATGTAAATATGTAATGAAATTATCCCATTAGAATTTGAAACACCCACTTCCCAAAAACTCAAAGTAAAGTTTATGGTCATGTAAGCATAATGAATTATTTGTGCTCCCTATTGAATATTTTTTACTTTTGTAGTTTTTTATTTGTTTAAAAATTTATGATTAGATAAAAAATCACATTCCACACCTGACTACATATGCTAGAAGGCCATCACTCTGGAAAATGGAATTTTTTTGATTTTTACTTATAATAACTCATTTTTATCTCTTTTTCTATTTTTTATTCAAAAGGGGAAAACCAATGAACAAAAATGAATACATAAACAATAATTACATATTCCCACAATAATAACCACACACTTCTTCCTTAAAATGTAAATCCTACCTTAAACCATGACTCCCTTCACCTCTACACTTCAATAATAAAATATCATGCAATTATCAATAATATTGTAGGAATTGATAAAAATATCATAAAACATGGCTCATTCCAATAAAGATCATTCATCGATAATATGGTATAAATATATATTTAGATAATTGTGTTCTTTAAGGATAATTTATTTTAAAAAGATTCATCAATCAATTTAAATGTGTTTTTGAAAATTCATTGTTGTTAAAAGATTCAATACAAGTTCTGGAAGGTGACATGTCCCAAGATCACTCAAGAAATATGCTCCGGATAAAATAGGAATTACTTGGTCTATAAATCCTCTCAAGAATGAGACATACATTATTGAAAAATCACTCTAGGTGTGACTAATATTATCAAATAAATTTAAATGAATTTTAGATATTAAATGCATGAAAAATGATTGGGAAATTTCATTTACATGAATCAACTAATTCCATCAAATCACGAGCCCTCATTTAAACATCAATGCTTCATTTTAATAATTCAATTTTCCATTTTACTTATTCAATTTTATTGACTTTGAGATATAAAACATGTAATAACTGGATTCCTAAGAAACTCATGGCTCTTATATAAGTCAAGTAACAAATTAATTTATGTGAGGGTATGCAATTCAAATTGAAAACTCAAATCATGATTTGGGTAAAAAAGTAAAAGAGTTTAAAATATTAAACAATAAAGAAGGAATCAATTTCCCATGAAGCATATTCCTTATATTCAATTATATGAGGATCCGTTCTTCCAGTATAAACCTACAAAATAGTATTACACAATTAAGCACATAGGTCATGTCATTTAAGCTCAAAATAATAGAGGGCGGGGGATTCATGATAGACAACATCCAAATACTAAAATTGAAATATTGATTCCCATAAAGTATTTAAAGATAAATCTTCATATGATCCCCAAAGTGGCCCCTAAATGTTTACTACCTCTAAATGGAAGTAATATCTATTATCCATACTCTGATGGTGGTTAGCGCTTATTTAACATAAACTAGAAAATATGGATTTTACAGAATCCACTTCCTTGTTTTAGTAGAGGTTAATTACATGTATAGAGTACCCTAGATCGACCCCCTTCTCAATGTGGTATGGGTGGAATGAAGTATGAAACCTCATAATCCTTCATTACTTCTTGTGAAACCACTTCTTTTTCTTCATTTACTCCCACTTGTGAAAATACAATGTCTTTTGGGAGCTGTAGGTGTTACTCAATAAGTGCATCTTCTTTTTCATCATCTTCCTTTGGGGAATCATATGATTTGAGTACATCTAAAAATTCAAATAAATTATAAGTGATACTCAAATTAGTATCAACAAAATAAAATGAGTTTGAGTTCCAAAAATTATCATCTCTCTGAGGAGGTTTGTCTTTAATATATTCATATATGGAAAATGCCTCTTGGAGTTGATATTTGATGGGTGAATGTCGGTATTTCGGCTCCTTCATCTTTGCATCAAATTACACCACTTGGTGGAATCTTCCTTTAATTTTTCTTGGCTCTTCTTCTTTTCATGTTTTGTGAAGATCAATTGTTTCCTTCCATTCATTAAATAATTCATATAAATATTTTAGATATACCTCATGTATCTATTTAGGAACATCCTTTTCAAGTATATATACTAGAAATGGTTGATTGAGGATGAATGAATCTTCAGGAACATTTTATTTTACCTCCTCAGGTTCTTAAAATTCAAAAAAAATGTGAAATTTCATCCACAACTTTCTCAGGGTCTTTCCCCTTTTCTAGCTCAGGTTTCTCTATTTGGGTTCAAACATAGTAAAATTCTCTACCCATTTTCCTCCCCAAGTGATACACATTATTGCTCATAATATCAACCTTAGCAATCAGATCATTACAATCAACTTCTTACTCTTGATATTTCACCTACATGTAATCATCCCATGCATATTAATTAAAATTTGAATGATTCAGGGAAAGATGGGTTTTTAGATTTTTTAATAATGAATATAAAAGAAAAGTATTTTTGAAAATGTGAATTTATAAAATGTGATAAAAATAAATGTTTAGCTTCATGACAATGGTGTCAGTTTTGATTCACAGCTATTATTTGGTATATAATAAAATTAATTTTCCAAATTTAGCACGTATGATGTCTAGGGTCGTCTCACATACGTAGGGTGGAAGTTGGTTAAATCACTAATTCAAATTTGTGTAATATAATTATTTTTTGTATTTTTTAATATTTATTGAAAACACTGGTGTTGGTCTTGGAAAACATGAAATTATAATAATGAAATAATGAATTTAAATATAAATGCACATGCTGACAAAATGAAGATTAAAAGGAAATGTCTTGGTCCGAGGTTTTATAACACGAGTTCATTCATTATTTATTTTTTACATATATTTGATTTGATAATTCATTTAGTGAAATATCGTTAATGAATTACATTCCATTTATTTATGAGTGTGTGATTTTAGAATGTGTCTGATACACCAACCACACCTCATCCAATAGTCAAATAGGATAACACATCAACCAAGAATATTATTCCTAAAGGACTTGACTCCACCATATGCGATTTTAATCCCTATGGTAACCCAAACTCCACCATATAAATGGTCTTCCAATGGGAGGGTAGGGAAAAATAATGATTAAAATATATGGAATGGATATGGAAATAGTTTAATGTTTGATGACTGATGCACCACTGCAATACTCATGCATCCATGGAAAATCTAATTAAAAAATATTAATTGAATCACAATATAAAGAGGACAATTTGAAACCTCTCTTTGGGACAAGCCTCTAGTTATTAAAATTTCATTGGAATTTGAATTGAGATCACTATGAAATGATGGAAGAGTGAAGGATAATTATATTTGGAAGAGAAAGAAGGATGGAACATGGAAAATGATACACATTAATATAAATAATATAAATGCATTATATGGGAAAAAACTAAAAATAAAAATGAAATGAAAATCGAAATCCAAAATGGACATTTTCCACCCCTCCTAGGTGTCCTAGATGTAATGGGGTGGATTCTAATGATTTGGGAAGGAGGATATCTCCTTATATAATAGGTCAAGATATTTCCTCAAAAAAATTTCAGGTTTTTCCCCATTCAATGGATGGTTCACGCATTCCATCCTTCATAATTTTTTTATAAATTTATTGTCTGTTCACCATATAATGACTAACATAGTTGGTGATGGTATGAAGGAGTTATGGAAATAATACTATAATGGTCTATTTCTTGCCGAGAATTTCAGAATTACTTTTTAAATATATAACATCCAATTTCCCTTTTAATGAGTCCATGAAACTGTAAAATTTATTTTATAATCACGTCTATCTGTCTCCATTCTATTCCATATAGAATAACATTAATTGGAAGTGTTTGTCTCTATTTATGATTCTTTTATAGAGGTGGGGTTCATGTTGTCAGCCGGAAAACTTATCCTACATCATTGATTTGTTTGTGCTTATAAATTTTAAAATCATCTCATAGTCTTTAAGAAAGTGTTTTATAAAATAACTCAACAAAAATTCCAAAAGAAATAATCACCCAATTTGGATTAGTAATTTATATTTTATGCCCAAATTACCCTTGTGATAATTTTTTTTAAAAATCTAGGTTTTAGGAATTTTTATCTATTTTATCCCATTTCATTGTATAATAAAAATTTTCCCTTAATAAAATATTTAAATAAATTGGTTTTATCATTGTAAAAAAATCATTATTTCAATAAAAATATTCTCATAAATTTTCTCTGTCAAGTAAGTAAGATGAGACTCTATTAGTCTGAATAAAACAGGAAATTGGTATTCAAGGATCAACTTTTCATTATGTTTAAAATGTAGAGATTATGACCATAGCCACTGAGTTTGGGGTGAAAAAATGATAAATTAACTATTGAATAAATGTGAAACATAGGATTCATCATTTATTCCAAATATTTTTTGGGGTATTGGCCTAGGACAGGAGGTAAGCCAAAGAAACATGAGACTATGATCACTAAGGGGTCCTTCTTGATTTCATGGATGATGTAAAACCAAACCAATGAGGAATAAAATTACTGAAATTACATGTCATACAGTGGGATTAAAACCCATGAGTGGAATGATTTTAAGGCCATATTGTGTGGACTGTGCGGGAGATGTTCAATCTTATGGAATGCACAAAGCTTGTATGGGGTAAAACCTGATTCAAGTTAGTTCCAAGGAGTCTCGTGGGTTATAAATACACCTTAATACAAATTAAATAATTATTATGGTCATAATTATTGGACAATAATTAACACCAAAGGGATTAAAATGTTAATGAACTTGTGTATAGGCCCAAATAAAAAGATTTTGGGCATCACTATATATCCCATGAAAATAGGAATCAAGCAAAATGTAGTTCTAAAACATAATGTGGTAGGAGAACAACACTGGTGGGGGAGGAATCCACTATAGTCATGATGATGAAGCATCCCATAATTATCATGTGTCATACAAAACTTTTTTAGGGTAGAATCACAGTTTAATATCATTTTTTGAGGATGATAAATCTTAGTGTAAGTTCATAGAGTATAGACCATAAGGGAGGATATCCAAGAGAAGTATGCATAATGTTGTGGCCTAATAAACCTAATGTGAATAAGGAACATGGTGGCCCTCACACACCACATGTTCATTCTTGAGAAATCCCACATTTACTTTAATGTGTTTTTTCATGGACTATGATAAGACCAAAAGTTCTTGAGATCCGATAACATTGCTTCTAGGTCTAAAGACAAAGTGTATGGGTGTTAGTACGTATCCCATTAGGATGGGAATGAAGCAACATATTGTTCATAAATTTTTTGTATTTTAAATTCGTATGGTAAGTACAATGGTGACCTGGTGTGAAGGAGATAAAATATTATAGTTGGACCCAAACTTGATGGTCTGGATTTCACATCATATCTCATGATGGTGACAATCAAGCCATGTGTAGTTCATGAATTTAAATCACCAAGTTCTGGTCGAATCCATACATAAAGGGGGAGGATATTATATATATATATATATATATATATATATATATATATATATTCCTTTTGTGAGTGTTTGGACAAGGATGAAAATCCCAGGCATCATTACATATCCTATGTGTATATGAATCCATCCATACATAGTTCTTGATAGATGGAATGGTTGATAACTAGGGACATAGGTTATGTTCTCTTAGGCGAGAATACCGAAATGTTGTGCCATTTTTCATCATGCTGACAGACCAATGGTTCTGAAATTTATGGTCGTATGATAAGACTGGTCCATGCTATTTATCATCATGTGGGGAGGACACTGGTTTCTATGCCTTTTATTTTCATGGGTCTAGGACACTCTGGGGGTAGAGGTATCCCAGTGGGTATGTGAATGGTGTGAGAAAATAAACCAATGTGAATGAGGATTCAAGATAGTATGTCTCACACCACACACTCCCAATTGAAAACTCAATCCATGGGACATAAAACCTGAAATTATAGCAAGGCCCTAAGAAAAAATGTCTACGGGTTCCAACATATCTTATAAAGATGGGAATTAATCCACACGTAGTTCTCCAAGAAAATTATGGTAGGTCACAAATTTGGGAAGTAATTTCCTCTAGGGAGAGGATACCAAAATGGAGCTATGTGGTTTAGAGTCATTACTGCGTAGAATATACAATTCTTATTTTAAGGTCATAGAATTCCAACCATAAGGGACGGGCATCTTTGATAGATTTTTGTAGTGTGGGGTGAGAGAAATCCCTATGTGAATGGAATAATGAAAAAAAATTCACAAAAAACATTCCAAACATAACCTGGATACAGTTTAAAGTCATTATTATTAGATATAAATGAGGGGGTTTCAAAAAGAAGGTACATGTATTACATCATATGAACAACACAATGTGAATGAGGTCCATGAATCCCAGCACCACACAACACATCTTCAACGAAAACACACATGAAGATTAATGTCCTAAGGCTTGGAATTGGGATCCCATCTTAAAATTTTGTTCTTGGGATGTATGTTTCTTATTTTAGGGTTATAGAATTCAGAAAATCAGGTATGCTTCTCAAGCATATATAAGTAGCATGGAGAAGTGAAAAACTGACATGAATAAGGACTAGGAAGGATTGTTTCTACACCACATATTTCTAAGGATATTTTTATACAGTTTAGAGTAATGATGATTGGAGTATTACGGTTGTGAATAATATAAGTTCATAATCCTTGGATCTTCTATGACCAGTTTATTTTCACGTTTCTTAGATTATAGTCTCTTAGTTTAAGGTCATATTCATTGAATTGTGAGAAAATTGGTTCAAGTAGATATGTGTAGCGCAATGGTATGGAAAAGACAACATGAATTAAGACCTAGTATGTCTCAAAAGCACATGACACAATCCAATGATATTCTTTATTATGGTTTAATTTCATAACAATTATACTCTAAGTTTCTTAGTTTAGGGTCATAGAATTCTAACCATGGATGTTGTGTATCTCCCCTTTATAGATACAAACCATAACAAAACACCTAATCCTACATGATTCATGCTTGGTATTGGAAACAATGAGTTTTGTGAGGATTCCCCCATAATAGGTTGAAGCAGTCAACATGTTTAGTGAGGTTCCAGGTTAGAATGCCATAATTAGACAAACCTTTCCATTCAATGTGTATAGACTCACAAAGAAGTAACACCAAGAGTGTTGAAGTTAACTACAGAAATAAAATGGTGAAAAAAGTTTTATATCAATACTTCTGAGATTTGGATCATAAAGGAGATAATAATGGGTAGGGAGAAAAGCTCACCAAATTCGAAAAATAGAATAAAATACCACACCAGTCTGGGTTAAGGCTTGAAAATTCTGAATCAACTACTGCCCATGTTTGAAAATTAGGATATGATAGTTGCTTCTAGATATCCATTAGGTAATTGGATATGTATGGAAGGTGATCCCAATATGTAATGAGACCATATTCCATAGGGGTTCTACATGGATATGAAAGGTGGTGGGGATCCAAACTTAGAAAGACTCAATATAGGATAATGAATCAGGGAAGAATCCACGTGGAACACAATACATTATGTTTCATTCCCCATCACATCATAGAATGTATGTGGTATGATGCACCAAGGTTCAAGGTAAATGACCATGGTATTAAAAATAGTTTAAGGTGATATTTTGTCGAACAATGGCTCTTATTTATTTGTCACAGAGTTTGGACCATTGTTGCTTAGTGTAATTTCTTATACTTAGGAGGGAAAATGTTTGGAAGTTTGTTATCATGATACATGAAAAAATTATCATAGTTTAATGCCATTATATAGGGACATGGGGAAAATTATTTTTATGGTCATAAAAAGATACTTAATGTTGTGCAGTTCAATGTTGTGAATCAAGGATGATATTTTCGTAGTTTAAGGTCATGTGATAAGTCAGGTCCTTGCAGTTTATTATCTTAAAATTAGGATGCTATTTGTTATTCCTTCTATCATCATGTATCTTGGATGATGGTTTCATAGTATAAGGTTGTGTGACAATATCGTTCAATGTATTTTATCATCATCAGGTCCGAAAACAAGTTGTTATGACTTTTATTATCATGAATCTTGGATAATGGTGTTGCTATGAAGTTTAATTTTGTGCAACTAGTAGATAGAATTCTGCATAGTTTAACATCTTGAGGAAAAGACACAGGACCCCATGAATGTGATGTACTATTTGAAGAACATGGAATTTATTAGATGGGTGATGTGATCCACATATATGGGGACCAAAGAGCCTCAGCCATTGGGATAGACCTTGTGAATAATATATGATCCTTACCAGTTAGTCTATAAATTTTTTGATTTCCTTCTGGGTATCATTAGTGTTTGGAGATCCAAAACTATGTCACTTTGGAGGAAGGATCGAAGATGAACCTTCCTGTTGAAAGCTCTGGGTATTTTATTATGGCGCCACTATAGATGATGCAAGGCCATATTCCTATTATAGTTGATGGATTCTAGTTTTTCTAGGCTAACTAATACTACATTGTCTTATATATTCTGATCATTGAAAGATTTTGGGAGTGAAGGTAGCTAAATCACGATGGAATGAAATTCCTTCATTCTGTAAACTAGGTAATATAGAGTCACCTAGATGGAATTGTGTTTAATTATCTAATAATCACAGATACTGTTTGGGATCTCTTTTGGAAAACCTTTCTTGTTCTGTCCTACCAAATTCTATATAATGATGTAGAGGATTTTTTAATGACTTGATCTGCCTATTTTTCTTCATGTGGTAGCCTGAAGTATGGTAAGAATGGATGTGGTACTTGACATACAACTTTTTCAACTCATCTTCCTCGAAGTTTGTAAAATTTATAGTGAGGACGGTGTGAGGGACATATAATAGATAAATGATATGGGATCTGATGAATTATACAAGATATTTTGATTTAACTTACATGAGAGTAACTACTTCTTTCCACGTGAAAAATAAATCTATTTGGGTCATAATGAACATACACTAGCGAGCTATTGCATGTGGATATGGTCCCATGACATCGATACCCAAGAAAAAAGTGCTAAGAGTATGTGGTAGTACAAAGAGGATCTAGATGTTGATACATGATGTTTGATTCAATCTGATAGTCATGAAACCTTCTAGTGAACTCGATATAGTCATGGAGCATACTGGGCCAAATGTAACCCATTCTGTGAATCTGATAAGAGAGTTTCAAACCATCCTGATGAGATCCACATGACCTAGAATTAAATTCCCAAAAATACAAGGGAAAAATTATCTTTAAATGAAACTGAAGTGAATTACATTGATCCCACATTTTTAGAGATTCAGATTGGGGTTGGTACCACTCTAGAGGGTGAAATACAATTCATGTCGATGGATTCGCTTGCATTCAGATCTATCAGGTAGTAGAGTACAATACTAAATAGAATAGATAGAAGGATTCATACAATAAGATGATTATTAAAATGCATGGGGATCCAGATGTCCCTACATGGAGGTTTCAGTAGCCATTTTGTTTACATGTTGGATTTCATCACAATCTGATGTGATGGGGGTTGGGAATCTTCAATGCATCACATGGATGAACAAGTAATGCTAGATGGGATCTACAAGAGAGGAATATATACTAGTAAAGGCATCATCTTGACCATTATGTGATCAGGGAACATGAGTTTCCTATGGTTTAGAAGGGAATTGGGCCATTTTCCAGAGAGTGCGTTCCAGCAAGGGTAGGATTTCTGGGTTCTTGAAAATGTAGTCACCTTTGATCTTCTTGAGATATAATTTGGAGCCTATGTTTATGTGAATGTGAAAAACATAAATCTTGATTTCTTGATCAAGACTAGTAATGTAATCTTGATTCACTACCTTGTTATTAGTGTAGCCTTCTAATAGTAGGAATTAATAAAGTAGAATGGCTTTTGTCGAGGTGATGAATACAATCCCTAAGTACAATTTTGTGATTCTCAGATCATTGAGACTTCTACCAGATGTTATCTAAGATGTACCATTGTAATGTAACTTCCAACACATCATATCCCGATCTACGGAAAGTACAAACTCATCAGAGAAATCAATATTGAGGTACAGGTTTATGAGGGACTTATTGGTGTCTATAATGTCTTCAAGAGTTGGGACTTTGACAGGCATATACTAAATATATCTGATGTCAAATTGATAGTGGATCACTACCCAATGATCTATAAATATTATAAACATATGACGGATTAGGATATACATTAGTGGGACAACACATGATACTAGCTTTGTCTCATGATAATGAAAATAGTTCCACTACATCTACATTGTGAAAAATAGCAGAAGGTGGCTCTTCTAGATTTGAGAGTATCTTGATTCTGTATTGAGGAGCATGTTACTATGACAATATTAACTATTATCTGTCTCTTTTTGATATTCTTTTAGATATCAAGGAACTGAGGGATCATTCCAGTTTACTCGTAGAAAGAACTAATGGTTTCCTAGAGATTGATGGCATCAGAACTATAGGATGTAGTAGATACTAATTGATCTCTTCAAACACGGTATGGTACATTTCATCCCACTGGTAGATATCACCATTCTTCATGAGTCGATAAATGGGAATACACTTTCTATAGGGATCCACAATGAATCAGGGTATGTTTGATAATTTTACATGGATTCCTTGAATCTTCTAGAGTTTTCTCAAAGGAGGAATATCTCTAATGGACTTGATCTTCTCTAGTTCAATCTCTATGGATATGTTCCTGATGAAAAATCTAATAAAAACCCTATAGGTTTCCCCGAAGACACACTTCCATGTTTTAGTCATCATATGGTGGCAAGAGGGGAATACAAACACTTTTTTAGGATCATTGAGAAGGTCTAGACCCTGGTGGGAAATAACCACCAAATTGCCGATGTAAAATTCCACTAGCATCAAAAGGATCTTGTTAAATATGCGATTCATGACCTGATGATATGTGGATCCTACATTCATCAAACCGAAGGGCATTACAACATAGAAGATGGTTCATTTATAACCCTAATGGTGGTAGAGTCTTCATCTTTAGGGGATATCCAGATCTGATTGTACCTAGAATTCCCATCCATGAATGATAGTTCCTGGAACATGGTGGTGGATATTATCAATTGCTTTTTCACGGGAAGGGGAGAATTATCAATCAGGTAATGGTCATTGTAATCATGGAAATCAATGAAATATATAATATGTTCATTATTCATGCTAGTTGGAATGATATTAGCAATACATTGGGGATATTGAACATCCTCGATGAAGTTTCTATTAATGATCTCATCATCATTGAACTAAACAGTGCTACCATGTGAAGGGGGAATCTTTCTGGGGGGGATACAAGATCATGTGATAGATTGTGGGGAGATAAAGATGGTGAAAATTTTCATGAGGGTCCAGTCCTACAATCTCAACCTATCCCCATGAAAACACCTCACAATGTTTCTTTAGGAAATCCATATATTGTTGCTTCTCCTATGTAGGGGTGCATACACTAATAAAGGTTGGTATTAGATCTACCCCAATAAAAATAATCTCTTGAATAAACTCATCGATTGTTGATGGGAATCCCACTTCGAACATCGAAGGATCATATTCCAAATCATTTTTATAATTAGAGGAATGAGAATCAGTGGGGAGGTTCATCAAAGCCAAAGGATTCTAGATGAACACTTGTACTCACTTGGGAAGATGTGAAATTTATAATAGGTAACTATAGCTATAATGAAATCATAGTGCCAGAAGATGTCAAAACAATGTCATTAGGACTTCAACTGAGAGGTCCAAACAAGATGATATCAATGTTGTGGCGACAAGTCATTCTGTTCTAGCTCAACCAGGCTCAGTGGAATAGGTAAGTATGGCGTACAACTATAGCCTTGGGGGAATCATCATGATACCTTATAGGATAAGGGGGTTCAGGAGTCACTAGATCTTGTATTTTTATTGAGTATGAAGAAATATATCCATATTCATTGTACCTAGGAATTTTTCTTCTTCTCATTTCATAAATTAGGAAGTAGTGTGCCAGGTCTAGAATTATTCTTACCAACTAGTGAATCAGAAGGATGAAAGCACTTCCTATGTCCGTCCATGGGTCAACCACAGTGATATTGTGATTAACATCATACATTGGAACCCATTTTTCCTTGATCGTGTATTAGTTTAAATCTAGAGAGTGGGTGTCACAAGAAGATAAGGGTGAAAAATCACATTAGATAAATCCCACAAGACAATTGAGTGAGTACATGAGGCACTGTTGATAAGATTAGGTAACCCTTGCATGCAGATGGAGCCATGGTCTACCTATGAGTGCATTGTACATTGTATCCTATATGACAACCATGAATTCAATGCTTTCAATAAGGTCACAAAATAAGATCTTCACGTGGATTCTACCATATGGACTCTACTCATTCCTATCACAACCCTATATCATTAGGCCAGAGGGACTTCCATCTACTTCATTCATTCATAGATTGAGGAGTTTCGGGGTTGGGATATGATTGATTCCAAAACCCATTTTTACTAACAAAAATAGACATCAATGAAATTTAACCAGCTAGTAATGTAAAATGGTTGTATATTCCCTTATTTGTGGAAGAATTCATTTTATCTTGAGACTGGGATTTTTTCCAGGAATTCGTCTCACTCGACATCCACAACTTGGATGTCCTCTTCGGCCACTTGATCTATTTCAAAATAGACAGGTCTCCACATGGATTCTACAACGGCTTCAGGCATGTATTCTTATAGAATATGGGTGACAAGGATCGAGTGATTAATATGAACTATAAGGATGTATTTTTTTTAAATAGTGCATACATACTAGGATCACATTCTTACCCCCATGGGGCTTCTCTTTGAAAGGGGTCTCATCGGGGACTACAGGTTAAACTAGAAGACTCTAATAAATGATGTAAATTTATTGATTCTCATCAGATATACTACCTAAAAAAACAATCGATGAATATAAAGTAGATTAGGACCGATAGTATGTGTACACGGATTATCCTAATGCGGTCACATTTGTTCTTCCTAATCGAGTAACACGATTGGGAGTGACATCAAATCTGACAAGATAGGAATAGAGGATTGTGCATTAGGTGTCTTGTGTAGTGCATGTTACCTGGTCTTATATCATGCATAGATTGTATTCAAGAATTGGCCTTGCCAAATTGATGATTCACATATCCTTTAACCCTTTTATGACTGTTTTATCTATGGACATTCAAAGGGCCTACCCAATATAATTCATCATCATGAAATATATAAGGATCTACCAACTTAACTGTATTCACATAGGTGTATTCTAGTTATTTATTAGAGGAATCATCCAATACGAGTCAGTATCTATGGGTGATGCCCATATTTTGATGAAGGAAATCCCTGAGAGTGTGGAGTGGAATCAGTACTTGTGGAGGATCCTTCTTTCCCTTATGTCGTCAGTGCCCGTACTTTTGAGTGGTGTAAGTATGAGATGTGAACGTACTAGCGGTGTATTATAGAGATTCCTAATTGGATTAAATATTTTTATGATAATTGAAATTGGAAAAAGAGATACCATGGGAATTATAAACTACTATTTTATCTGTCTAGTTACCTTGTTTCTGAGTCATGCTATAGGAGACCTCATGCTATTCACCTTAATTGTAGCTCTATGAATTTGTAGAGATGCGTGCCACCAGCACCAGGGTATCACCCAATCAGACTAAATTTTTTACTACCCTGTCTTGGATATAGTCCATGAACACTTTACATGTCTTGATGTCAATCCCAAGGATCCTCTGATAAGGTATGTATTTTGGAAAAATAGTGTGATCAGCCACCTAGGGTTTAAATTATTTTGATAGATTCAGAAGTCTATACTCTATGGACTATTAAAAATTATTGTTATCATAAGATTAATTGAATTAGTATGTTTTGTTCCTACTATCTGGAATAGTATCTCTTAGATTTGGACCATGACAGGGGACTATACACTAATTATCCTTCTTAGGTAGTGGCAGTGCATTATGGGGTGGTGCCTATAAGTTTTTTACTGGAAATTACTATTCTAGTGGTTGGTTCTATGGAATTTCTATTTAGCGAGTTTGTGGATATGGATCTTATGGTGAAAACTCTAGCAGCCTAGGGGCCTCTATATATGAAACAAAATTGGTCTCTACCTTATATACTCTTATTATAGGAGATGTATGGGGCACTGGTGTTGCTATCTTGAATTGTTGTAATGATTCTTCTAGGGAACCAGATTTGTCTGGGAAATCCCAAAAACCACCTAGGAAGTTTTGATTTATCAGAGAGGGGACCAAATTAGTCTTATTTTTTCTAACCAACATTTTCCACAACTTCTATTGGGATAGTGACATGTCAAGTGAATATGTGAGGCCTTCCTCTAAGAGAAAAAGTTTGTGACACGCCCATCTGGATTTTACATAAACATGAACATGTTAGAAATTCTAGTTTTATGAATTATGGAGCTAAAACGATAGATAAATTAGATATGAAGATCTTCCAAACAAATAATAAAACATATGTGTAGATTTCTATTGAAAGAAAATTCTATACCTTCAAATGTCTGAACAAAACATTAGAGCTTGGTAGCCTTTTGCTGCTTTGATGTTCCCAACATTGGCCCGCACATTCAGATAGAGTGGAAAAAATGTTCCAATGGTTTTACCATCCCATTGATGGAGATGAAGGTTGGATTCCCAAAAATTGATGGTTCTTGAATTTCATCCACCCATTCTTGATACAGGTTTCCATTAGGTGGTATTTCCTTTAGTCGCATCCCCTGCACTGCGAGACGAAAATTGACATTAGGTATTAGATCATATTTTCATGGATTCTTATCATGAAGTGGATTCCTAACCACCATTGTGTTTTGATGATCTTAAACAAGATATGTGGGATAAAAATCTCACCGAGCAGATCATGGAGCTGATGGAAGAGAAGCTGGTGGAGATGTTATTGGAATTGCTAGATCTGGACCATGATAGAAGTTATGATAGTGCTCAATAGGATTCAAAACTCATTGCATGCGAAATTTATATAATCTCTTGTATATACCCTATTTGGATGCATGATATTGTAAACAATAATGGTAGAATATTAGTCAATAAAGAATTTAGGGCTTCCCCTACTATCCCAATGGAGGTGGACAACAACGGGTTAGGGATCTCAATAATATAGATGCTTCTCCACAAGGCACTCAGCAAGTAACTTTTCTATGATCCTACTATGATATGAAATCTTCTTAATAATGGTGGCCAGGAAAAGATCATCCTCTTTCTCATATGTGACATCAGACTGGTCAGGAGGCATGGAAGTTCAGAACTTACCCTTACCCTTATTTGTGTTATCACAGATGAGAAATGATACAGAGGGTTCTCTGAGGCCTAGTGTCTACATTTTCAGGTGAGTGTGAACATCGGTAGGGTCCACCGAATGTTGGAAATCCTTGATAGAAGTTTATCTTCATAAATTAAAGTATCGATTTCCATGTCTTGTCTTTTATCAGGGACAACCATGTTCACTATGTCGATGCATGGAGGCATATTTTCAATGTCTATAGGAAAGTTAGGCCTTCTCAAGATATGACTAATGTGTATAGCAGCATACTGTCCCTATTCCCAGATATGAACATGTGGGGACATGTCTTCCGTAATTATGTAGAGAACCATAAATCTTTAAATTCATAGTTGTTAATGGTTATGATGGTTGTTGGTTGATTCATGGTGCTAGGCCATTAGAAGCACTACCAACTCAACCATGTGACCCTGATGTTCAATGTCATCAAAATGATTCTGACTATTTGCGTAGAATAATTTATGTCCATAGAATCAAATTCACATTTCTATGATTGTTCAATGACAACACATAACCAAATATTTATTGAGGGCCTTAGGAATGTAAATTTTGGGAAATAAAATTGGTTGTAAAATCTCAGAAAACTTATCTAAAATGGGGGTTTCCCAGAAGCGAACATTCCCAAAAGTAGGGTCCGACTCTTGGATGCGCCAAAATCTGATCAGTGATATATTAAAAACTAGAAACAACACACATGTGAATCACTACAGTGGAGGACATATTGGTGGAGAGGCTATAGAATGAACTGACAAGTCATTATACGATGGATCGTCTCTCATATGTGATGTTGACCACAAAATCACATCCTCGTAGGACATGGTACTATCCACTAACCCATTTACGAGGGAATCAGTAGTAATATGTTAGTCTATAAGGTTCTCATAGTAAATCATGTCCTAGAAATACTCTTTACAATCTCATGCAGAGGTAAAAAATTAAACTAGTGACAACAAAGATGAATGCACTATGAGACCCTAGAAAAGAAACCAATCTTCTTCTACCTGTATATATCTTCAATGGAATTTAGGGATTTGTGGCATCACATATTCTGGGATAATGAATATCACACATCATGAGCTTGCCCCAGACTTTGATGTTGATGAATTGGGTGAATGCTATATCATTTAATCACATTCAAAATCAGAATCTATGAAGTGAATGAGATTGAAAGTTATTTTTTATTTTATGGATTTATTCCTTCACTGATGATGGTTCTCCCATCAACCCTAGGATGTTTCATCAGGGTAGGTAACTTTTTCAGCACAAGGAGTACCTATGTATTCTGGGTTAATTGTGTGCGGAGGACCTCTGCTTATATTTATGGAGATTTTGGAAGGACCTACATATATTTTTTCATTGGACCGGGTATGATCTACACACATTATATAGGTATTATGAGGAGAAACAACATGTGATTAGCTATTTAAATAGAAGGGAGGTCCTCTACATGAGTCACTAGGAATATGGGGATGATCTCTATTCTAATAGTTGGTTGAGTGGGGAGGACCAATTTTTTGGTTAGATGAGTTGTGAGGTACACCTAGGAATATATCAATTGTGACATGAGTAGGAAATCCATGATGGGAAAAAATTTTATGGGGAGGAACTCAGTATAGGTTGCTGGACACACCGGGAGGCCCTCTGTGATGATTGCTGCTAGAGCAGGGAGGACTGCCACATGAGATGGTGGAAACCTGGGGAGGGCCTCCATACTAGATGTATAGGGAATATGGGGTACCACTATGTTGTTGAGTACTGATATTATGAGGAGGACCTTCTTAATTGACCTTTGATGAAGGTGTAACAGCCTATGGTTTGATCATTTCTATAGTGGGGATGACCTCTTGTTGATCAAGTGGAAACATGTGGGGGACCTACATGTTAATGGTTAAGGGAGTGGGGAGGAAATCTACTCTGGTTGGCTATAATATTGGGGGGACCTCTGTTCTATCTTGTGAAGAAATGATAAGGGCCTTCCCTTTGGTCATTGTTTCTATGGGGAGGACCTCCACTTCAATTATGAGTGGCATGAAAATGATATGTCTCTTATCGGTTTGTGAGATGCTCTATAAATCTGTATGAGAAACAATAGGCATTGGGAGGACCTTCACGATAGATGTCACCATGGTGTGGAGGAAATTTGATTTGGTTGATGCTGGTAACATTGGGAGGGAATCCGTTTTGAGTGCATGAGTGGGGAGGAACTCCACTCTGGTTTTTGATGGTATAAGTATGACCTCCATACTACATATCAACATCACTGATCATCCCTCAATGGCATTTAGTAGTTCCATCAATCAAAAGATTCATCATAGACAATCTATATGGAAGATGAGGTTTCGATTCTGATTGAGCATTGATGGGTCCCTACTATATAGTGGAATGGATTTGGTGGAATACATTTGTGGTATCGTGGGCCTAATGATCCATGGAAGTTGGTTCATCCTGGTCTCCACATTCCTGATCCTAGGCCTAATGTTTTTGTTGGGTCATTTGGACATGGGCGACAGAGCAGGGGTGTATTTCTCCTACTCTCTTACCTGAGGTACCGGTCGTTAGTGGTGCTAATAAGGCACAGAGGGATCCATCTTCGAAGGCTACCATGTAGTAGTCATAGGTAGTGTGACCTAAGAATCTACTACCTCTTTGGAATTGGGGAGCGAGAAATGAGAATTCTCTAGGGATATGATACTGAAGTTTTAAAACAACTTGGTGGGGAGAAATGGATCCTTGTACAACCCTTATGGACAATGGTGATGGTGATGCACAGAAGACTCCCCATCCTGGTAGGACATTTACCATGTGGTAATGACCCCTACTACTCATACTGGAAGACACGGGTGTCCATCACCCTCCATTGGATGATTCTATAGGGTGATATAGTGTGTGGGAGCCCAGTGGTAATAGTAATGGACGAATTTATGGCTTAGGCAGAGTCATGTGAGGTTGCTTCATTATTTCTTATAGTACCCTTCTGTATGCAAGAGGGGTGAATGATTTCTAGTTTCATGGATCCATCAAAATATAGTGATTCAGATATAGGTATAGATATCATTAACGTAATTCCCAATTCCCCCGTGTTATCCTACATTTCATATTGGGAGAGAGATATCGACACTGACGATGTCGTAGACTGGAGTTGCCAAAAATTAACTACTCCAAATTAGGGTGGGTTCCACTCCAAACACACTATTTTCATGTTGGGACCTGTCAAGAAAATATTTGGATCTAGTGACATGCTCATCTATGGAGGTATCAAATTATAATAATACCAATTTTGAAAAGAAATATTCACATCAGGTTCACCATTTAAATTTCTAATGCTTTCATCGATATGTGTCCACCTCGCGTGTTATAGTCTACTAGCACCACATCTATTTCCATTCATTCAGACATTCTAATTTTGGGATACATTCATCAAATTCTCAGTGATTTTTTCTCCATTCTCAAAATAGGATGATGGGATGTTGGCCCCTCATTCCATGTAATTTTCCTTGGAATATTTATTCGTCATCCGTGTTTCTCTCAAAGATTAAGACATATTTGGTAAACTCCATCATGGTTCCATAACTTTGTGGACACTAGGTAATTACTCATATTCTTTCAGGACCTTACAATGGTTCTAGATAGATTACAAACCTTTTTTAAGGGTATTAGTCACTTTGGGCATCGATGGAAGGTCTGGATGCTGTAATATTGGAATGCCTATATTCTTCCTCATTGGATGTATTCTCAATAGTTTGGAACATGAAGCATCCTATGGAGATATGAAGGTATATTATTGCATAGCCTTGACTTTTGAATATTTCTTTAGGCTTACCATGTTAAAAAAATATATAATATGTGAGTCTAATATTTAGTTGTGATTATGTGTGAAATAACTAGAACCGCTCATAGAGATGGATCAGAATAATGGATCTATATGAGGGAATACCCAAATGGATTACCAAATGGATGGGTTAGAACACATGTAGAGACTGACTGTGGATGGTGTGATCCTTAAAGATATGGTGTCACACCATGAAGACTTATTTTAACACCACTAAGAGTGGATTCGAGAGGACCACACCAGTGAGGGGGAACCAAGGTTTATCATTGGTCAGGATTGAATCTCAGTGTGGAATCCTATATACCCTCTTTAGAAGATAGGGATCAAAACCAATGTAGTTCCAAAAGGATGGATCTTAGGCATGGTTAATGGAATGTAAAGGTGGAAATTGGGGCTTACTCCATGAGGGATGACTAGTGGAGGAGGGAATATTGGTTACTATTAACCTCCAATCCCTTGTGAGTCATCATAGATGTGAGAAAAAAGATAATGAAATATACCAGATAATCACTAAGTGAATTATGAATTGGTTAAAGATGATGTCAAAATTACATGTCTAAGCTGCATGAGGCAGATATTATTCCATGTGAGGGGGATCTAATTTCAATTGAGGAATATCTGATTCCCGGAGAGACGATCAGGCATGGAAAATAACAAATGCATGGAACCCCATTAGGATTTCACGAGGTGATACTAGATTTTAATTACTTGTAATAAGGATAAATAATTTAGGAAAATTTATGTCACGTAGCATGGATGGGGATGCCCCATTCACCACTCATCGGACTTATATAACTGACGCTCAGCAACCCTTGGTAAAGGGAGGTCATCAAAAATTCCTTACACGAGTGGTATGGAGGAGTGGTTGTTGTGGGTATTCCTAAATTAAATTTCATTTTCCATATATATTCTCATAAAAAATATATAGATCGTCACAAAAAGGTACATTGCATGAGGACCAAGAAATCTCCATGCACAATAGAAGAGTTCTAGATAGGATAGGTGAATGTTGGATGCGAATAGTTCATGAAAAAGGGTATCAGACGTTGTTCTTTAATGTAAAGGCAACCCATAGATTATCAAAGAGGATTTTCACACAAGATTTGTGGCTTGCACATTAAATAAAAGGATTTGAAAATAATATGGGGTGTACAACTGCAAGTGTTGCAAGTAATATGGGACTTTTGTGCACTTTCCTTTGGGTGAAAGGAAATTGTTGAGGGTTAATCCCTTGTGGGACTACATAAATGGGTGACCCATTGGGGTCCTATTGCACAAGGTCCTATACCTTGAGGGGTTTGCGGTTAGTGTGCTTTAGAGGTAGAGGAAATCGTGCATGCACGTGATCAACAATACAACATCTATATTGTTACCCTGAAGAAAGGTGTCCCCTTCTATATATAGGAAAAAATCATGATGGTGGAAAGAATGATTTGAGGTGTGGTAGAGGGCTATTGGCATCGCATTGGGTATGTAAGAAACCTACATGAGGACCAGACATTTTACACACATCCTTTAAATCATGTGTGTGGCTCCCTTGGACTTCTCATAATGTTCCATTGACTCAAAGGGTTTCTTCAGTTTGATTAAAGATGACTATTTTCCCCCATAAATGGAATTCTATCCTAACTCCCACATTAAAGGTTCCATACTTTCCAAGAACCCTTGGTAACAATTGACCCATTTATACATGAACCCCCTTACATTCAAAAAACCTATATACCCATAATTATAGGCATTTTATACAATATGGGTTATCTATATGTATTATCTCCAATTTTCATAACATTAATCTCAACCTGAGACATTTTTTATTCAAAGCCATAGACATTTATAAAGAAACCAAAACTAATAAGGAATAAAAATGTGGAAAACTAATATGATTGAATTTTAATGAGAAAATAAGAGAGATAATTTCCATGAAAAATAAGTGATCATACAACCTCCCAACCATATAATAGCTCATATATATGATGCTCCAAGAATCACCATGGGGTCTTGAAAGACATGTTCAACCATTGTGCCTGCATATTAGAAAATATCCCAAGTCTCCTCCTAAACTCCTCCTTCCATACTAATTACTAAAACAAAAGGAATCACCCTACACTACAGATACTTCTCACTAAATTCCATAATCTATAATTTATGCTCCTTAATGGACACATAAACACCAAGCTAGGTGTCTACTATATTTATCACATGAAAAGGGTTTGAAAACATATCAAATCTTGAGGCATGTGAAGCACATCGTGTATGAAACTGTGGCACTATGGAAGTTATAAATAACATTCCACTAGAACAACCCTATACACCATCTCAAAGGGCCTGACAATCATTGGTGCTATCATTCCATATTTCAAGATACATCATGTACCCAATGAATGTGACAGAATAAAGAAAACATGATGATCAACCATGAAGGTTAGAGTTCATCTTTGATGTTTAGAATACATTTTTTTACTTATCGACATGTTAACCAACTTCCATATGATCAAATCAACATGCTCAGACATCTTCTACATGAGACTAGGCCCAAGAATGGCTGAGTCAACTCCCTATAGCAAAAAAAAAGACAAATTGCATGTCCTATAATCCTAATCCTTGAAAGGTTCAACAAGTATTAAATCCTGAATAATATTATTTTATGAAATCTCCATGGCATCCATATGATGAACTAAAAAACCACAAAAATGATGAACATAAGATATATAAAAATAATTATGAACCTGAATAGTCCTTTATATTGACCTTCAGTTTGAGGATGATAGGTCCTACTCAAAATAAGGTACGCTCTGAAACCACTATGCAGACACTACTAGAAGTTCAATGTTAAATGAGGATCTCTATCTGAAATGATACTCCACTGAACACCATAAATATGATCAAAAATATGCACGTAAATACCATCCAGATCATTAACCATGAAGGTTTCCCTAATATGAAAAAGGAATAAACCTTTATCAGTTGATAACCAATCACCCATATAACATCACACTTTTGGGGTTTCCTTGGTAATCTAAACACAAAATCCATTATGGAATCATCTTATTTCAACTCAAGAATGGGAAAAGGTTAAAAATACCATCTAGAATATGATGATTGAATTTCACCTACTGGTAAGTTAATCATCTTTACATAGATCCTTTTACCTCCATCTTCATTTCTAAATAGCAATACTATTCTGAAGATCACAATAAATATTTCTCAAACTTGGATGTACTGCCCCTCTAGAATCTTGAAACTCCATCAAAAGATCCTAAAAAAATATCATAAGTACCCAAACTCAACTATAGAGAAGATGAGAATTTTCAATGCAATGAAACCATCTTGATGGTATCCACCAACCATATATGTCTCATTTTAGAACTAAGTCCTCCAAATTATATAACATCTTAGACATGATCCAATCCAAAGGAAATTGTGTAATAGATATAGATGTTAGAGATACTTGCCTATGATACTCCTGAACATATAGACACATGTATGCAAATAGAGACATTATTCTACAATTACCACAAGAAAACCAGACCACCTCTGTCTACATATTCTAGATTAATGCATTAGCAACATTGTTTCCATTTCCCAGTTTATTAGAAAAAACAATGCTAAAAGTATTCATATATTCTACCAACATCCTATAATAAGGGTTCATTTCTCACTACGAAAATACGTACCAAGTCTATTGTGATCTATGTACTATAGAAACCTATCACCCATGAGATAATTCCTCCATAATCTCAAGTCTTGTCCCACTTTTTCTAACTTTGGATCACGAGGAGGGTAATTCCTCTCATGCGATATCATATGCCTAGATCTATAAGAAACCACTCAATCTTCTTCCATTATTGTAGCTTTGAGTCAACTTTGGATGAATTAATGTAGAAATTATAAAATTTATCCATCCTAGGTAATCTTAGGATATGTGATGTTTCCATCCTTCCTTACAAGTCAATAAAAAAACCTCTCACAATCTTTCAACCATAAAAATGTCACCCCTTTATTGGCCATCCTTGATATATGGTTATTCCAAATAGTATTAGTTTGGGATAATGAATCGACAATAACCTAATAAATATTGAAATCATTGAATCAAGAATAAATTATTGGGATCCTTCAAATATATCATGGTTGAAACATTCTTTAGGTCCACTAACACTATAACCTTTGATATGTCTTGTCTCGAAAACATCACATTTTCTCTCCAGAAACATCTTCCATCATAAAGCAGTTTCCCAGTAAATGTACTCAGGATTATGTGAAGTAGTTTGGTGTGATCTTATTAGGACTATGATTACACTAATATGACATAAAGAAACCACTACAATCCAATCTATAAAAGGATGAGAGATCCAATTCACCAAAACCATAAATACCACCAGTGTGTTAGTCAAAAAAGAAACATAACTATGAATTTAAAAAACTATACCTATTTCTAGAAGAAGTATTTGATGTCCATTGGTCTCACCATCAACCAATGGTATCATGATCTAAAAATATATTGGATAGGAAACTATCACATATAAGCTGATCAGATAGATGTTCAATGTGAGTAAGAGAGTAACAATTATTGACCATTATCTGGTTCAATATCCAATAATCCACACACTACCATAAAGACTTATCATCCTTCTTATTGATGATAACTGTAGAACCCAAAGCTGATGTACTATGCTCTACAAACCCATTAGATTACAAATCTTCCAACTATAATTTCAACACTAAAATATTTTCTAGTGTCATTCTTTTAGGTGGGATAGAAACTGGATCTACCCCCAACACCACGTTGATCCTAAAATTGGTTTGTCACTTGGGTAGTAACATGTGAAAATCATTAGGTAAAAAGTTACAAAAATGTTCTTCCATTGGATGTATAGAATCATCATGAATTCCACTATTATATAGAGCACGAACATTTATTTATGGTGAAAGACCATTCAACCTACACTGAACTTTTCCCACATGACTTGCCTGAAGACCACACTCATGCTGGTGGGAATAAATAACTCCTTATCGAGATTAAAAGGTGGTTCTCCTCTGGTAATAGTTGATATTGTCCTGGTATAGAACTATCCAATACATACCGTGAATCCAATTGAATAATATAATTTCCATCACGAACCATTCCTAAAATGAAATGGTAACCACCAACCTATATAGAACATACCATGAAATATTTGATATTTTGTAACAGCACTCCCATTAGTGTGTCGATGGTCAAAAAACCACCCAATAATTCCTCATCCAAGACCAAAGGATTTTATAAAATAAAGGATAAAATGGAATGTGGTGATATTATATAAAAAATATGAAAGGGTAGATGATACATGAATCATAACTCTAACATAGGAACGTCAAGATTCCACAATATCCATATTGGTCTATATAACATGTAGCTGACTAGCCCCTCTTCCCTGGGCTCCAGCCCAACTCCCCAAAGATGCACCCTATGCCTAATACATACATTCTTTAATGTGGTTACTATACTCCCTTACTCAATAGAATGTCATGTGGAAGTCCAGCTACCTTTCTAATGAGCATTAGACAATTCATTTCTAGTTGTTGGTGTATATCGTTTTCCCCTCCTACTGACCTACTATTGCATTCCCCCAAAAACCATAGTATGTGGGAAAATATTCCACATGAATGACAGTCAAATATAGGGAACAAACACTAGGATCATTTTTTACCCTCTTTCCACACTAATAGAACATGAATAGATTATGTTCCTAAGATAGATAACTACTTCCCTAAATTTTTTTCTCATATTTTACTAGAGAAAACAATCATAATGATTCTTATTTACACTAGAAGAAAAGTTCACTATTTTCTATTCAAAATCATCATGAAAAGTTATCAAGGACTCTCATAGATTTCCCTTTATGATTAGTACTTAGTTTATGACATCTTCATGATAGAATAGATGAAAAACATTCACCCGAGACCTAATCTCATTGGATGAGAATTATGAAAATTTTTCACCCAAGAGATTTTGATGGCATCCAAATATAGAGAAAACGAAAATGTGATTGTGATATTTTTATCCTATTCCATCAGTAAATTACCCTCACATGTAAAATTAATGAACACAAATACCTTATAATCTGTTAATTTTTTGGGATAAAAAGGATTAGGAAGTTCATATCTTAGTCCTTCCAAGAAAACCCTTCTTAATTCCATACCTATTTGAGAATTTCTAACCGATGCTTCTCTGGTCCAAAATGAATGTTTGAAGAAAGAAACAACATCATATATACAAGGGTCTCAATATAGTTAAATATTATCTATAATTACTCAATCAAGCACTCTACTATATGGGGTTATCCCATCTCTAATGAATGTAGGATGATTATACAACTAAAACTCTCATTTCAGCTCAGAAATCGAATTTGTGGCATAAACAGTCTCTCTCTCCAGGGATATCATGACCCTCAAGAAGCATACATGAAACAAAACATCCATCTAATCCTAGGAAACTATATGACACCCCGGTTTAGATGTGTTAGGAGTGTGTTTATTTCCAATACCATGAATCTTAACTCATTGATGACAGGGAATAATTTTCTCTTCCATACAAACACAATCCCTAGAACACTACATATAACAATAGGGTCAATATCAACAGGTGATAAAAATAATGAACCACTGACTCATGGTCAATCAAAACATGGATTCATTGTGTTTTAGTAAGACAAATCAGTTCATTTAACTAATTTTTTATATATAACACATATCTCATATCATATTTCAATGGAAATGTATATATCACATGCAATATATAATTCTATATCTTGAACTATGTGGGACAATTTATATCTCAATGTTTCTATTATGATGAATTCATACACATCTCACTCCATATTGGGACACGAGTTTAAATCTCAAGAATAAATAATATCGTAACAAAATAACACCACAAAACATGTGAATCAAACAAGGTGAAATAACATCAAATGTAATATGAGAACAACATAAAAAAACAATCTATACTAAGGAACTCTTATTTTCCGCCATACATGGGTCAGATAATTCCATAAAACATCTCACTACGATGCCCCAAAACATCATATTCTCTATTATACCAATCCCAAATAATAAATAAATTGAAAAGAATCATGGTGTTATCGGATACCACTTTGTAACATCCACTGTCCTCGCACTCTCCCACATTCCCAAAATGCGTTGCTTACAAGACTTCATGCATGGCTCTCTGTACACCTAAGGGTGATGACTATCATTAGGGGAGTGATATGTATAGTTGGAATACTAAACCCACTAGATATAGAGTTACAACAAAGTGTAAATATGCAACGTTAATTATAGTTACCTAGGATTAACATACATGTATATTACATCATTTTAGATGAATTCTTAGAAAATTACAAAAATATACTCCTGATGTCCATAATAGTTTAGTGTCTTTGGAAGCATGGAAACAAAATACTTATTTCTAGTGGAAGATAATCAAAATTTTCCATAAATATCTCCACCTTTAAAAATTCTACATAAAACCTTCCTTAATAACCTAGGGAAAAGAAACATATGAAAGGGGTGAGGTTAAATGCTCGGTACGGGTAAATAAAAGAAATGTGTTTGAATAACATGAAAAAATGTATGTAACATGAGAATAGCATTTGAGGATCATACCCTATATATTAGATATCATAATAATTATTGGAAGTTCATTATATATGAATCATAAGGAAATAAATGACATTACCTTGGAAATCATGACATAGTAATAAAACATGTAATTATTGGAAACACTTAATAATATAATATTGTGAACATGTATAAGTAAAAATAGGTTCACACATTAGGTTAAGGATATGATATCATGGCCTCTCATAAACATATTGACATACAACTAGGTCTATGCATAACATTATGAAAATTTAATGAGTTTCACCCATAATAGTCAAGGTATCGCTACCAAGGCCATCTTGGTATTATGGGTTCACTCCCCAATACATCATGGTAGTAATGGTTCACTCACACAACCATATTTGTAGTGTGAGTTCATTCCTCATACCATCATGGTAGTGATGCTTCACTACTGTGGAAATGTTACTAGCATGAGTCCACTCTTGATACCGTCATGGTATCCATAGTTAAATCCTCTAGAAATATTAATAGAATGAGTTCACTCTTCATACCATCTTTGTAGTCATGGATCACTCATGTGGTCATCTTAGTAGACAAGGTTTACTCATAAGACAATCTTAGTATATCTTTTGAGATATAAATAATTAAAAAATTAATTGGAGGGATATATTGGTCTCACTCATCTCAAAGTAAAATCATATGAACATGTTCCCAAAAATCATAAACAATCATATCCTAACCCACAAAATTAAATTGAAATCATATACATGAAAAATACCATAACATGTGTAAATGATGTAGACATTATAATAATTTCATAGAAATAATTTCCCACGAAAGAGAAATGTATTTGAAAAATATAAAACCCATCAAATCGAAACAGATTCATAAACATAAGACTAGTGAAAGAGAAATGGTTTTCATAAATACCATGGAATTAATCATAAACTATTCACAAATAGAATATGAATGGTACTATTAGATCATTTCCAAGAAGGGAATGAGTAACATCAATGGATGTTATCTTAGATTGAAAATAATATTGAAATATAGTCTAAATTTGTTTTGTGAAAAATATCTGTTCTATTTTGAAGATGGATTTTTAATACATAAATCCATTTGATAATCATTTTCATAGAAAATTCTATTAAAATTTAAATAAAAGAATTGAAATAATTTTAAAAAATTTTCCCTTGAATTCTTATAAAATATGCTTCAAAACATTTTAAAAATACATTTTCTTCAAAATCACTTTCAATATTTATAAAGGGTGCTTGGAAATGTTTTAAAACCCATTTCTCAAAAAAAAACTTTGAAAATTTATAAATAAAGCTTGAAATTATTTTAAAATCCATTTTCCATGAAAACATATAAAAGAAGATAGATAACTATTTGAAAAATATACTTTGAAAACATATAAATTAATATTGAAAACATTTTTAAATCTGGTTTACAAGAAAACATAAAAAAAATAATTTTTAAAATTTTTTGAAAACCATTTTCCTTGAAAACTTATAAAATATGAAAGAAAGCAATTGGAAAACTATTTTCTTATAAAAACTGTAAAATAATTTTGAAAACGTTTTGAATATTATTTTTTCTTAAAATATTTTTTTAAAACATTTTCATATTATATAAATTTATAAATGAAAATAAATAATCAAAGGATTTATGATGGATAAATATATAAATGTCATATGAGATAAAAAGAACATTTTTGCATTGTAAAAAGGATATAAAATTGAATAATTCAAAAAGTGAAAAAAAACCTTTGAAAACATTGATAAATATAAAAACATTAAAATTTTATTTTAATGATCATAGGATATTATTTTCATATTCTTTGAAACCCTTTCTAGAAAACATAGTTTTGAGGGAACATGGATTTCTGTCCGAAGAGAGGGTAATGTCGATATTTATTAAAAACATTTTTCTTAAATATATTATATACAAAAGAGGAAAAATTGTAACACTACATGAATATAACATAAATAAGCATAAGAGAATAAATTTCATGAATTTATTGAGTTACATAACATAATAATTCAATATAAAAAGCATAAATGTATACAATCTCGAAACGCTATGAGATTTTCTAAATAAATGCTTATAACTTGGTAAAAATGGATTATACACTCCATGAAATAAAAGGAATTTTAATAAATCATACAATATAACGAAAATTAATATATTCATGATATATCTAGTAAAATGGAAGTATATACACCTTAGACAAGAGTTTAGGTGAATAACAAAACATGATTCTCAAAGAAGGTTAATTGAGACAAAACATTTTTACCGATGGGATAACTTTTGTAACTTATACACCATGAATAAAAGTTCATAAAAAGGGTATGTTAATACCCATAAATTTAGTTATACAATATATATAATATAATAATGGTATATACATAAACCAAACAAATGGAAAATAGTAGTGAACATAACATGTATCTCACAAAAATTAAAAGTGTGATGAAATCCCCTTACATTGTTTCTTAAATCTCACTGTACTCGTTAAACCCACCAGCATAATAAATATAAATTTATTATACCAAATTTTGAATAGCCATATTATTATATTTAATACCATGCATTTTATTATTATGAAATTATATTACAGACTTGTTAACCATCCCGTGTTATGGTTTCACTTCGGGTAATATTCTCTTTGTTTTTCATAAGTGTCTTAATTTGTTATATTGTTGGTCCTTATACTTATATAATGATTCCAGAATGTGAAAAATTATAAAAATATCCTATATATACAATATATTTTTATTTTAATAATATATATAATCTGTATGTATGAAACATAATACACTGTTCATGGAGACCCCAAGTCTTACATACGTATGAACAATATTTTCGTTTAATTGTCATGTTGAGAGAATGAATGTAAATGACATATATGTATATATATATATATATAATAAATTAAGTAGCTTTATTATTTCATATATATCATATATATATTCACTTAAAATATCCTTAATTTAATCCATGTAGTGTATGAATGTATCATATCACATTGAGGGGGCAGTAGTCCAAACCTGCTCAACCAAAATTATCATATTTACATAAGATGGAAAGAAAAATGGTATGCTTCAATGAAAAATAATAGAATCATAAAAAATTATTAGTATAATATATATCATATAGAAACATATTTTACATCATAATGGCCACCATGATAGGTGGTAATGAAAAAATGAACAATCATCATTTCATGAGGAAACAGTTCACTGTACATAGGAACAATATGTTCGTAACACATTAGTTGGAGGTATTTGTAATTATAAGTTTAAAAATTTATATAAAAACATCCAACAAAATCTGGGATATTTATTTGGTTATATTATCATAGAATAAAAAGAGTTGTATGGGAGGAGAAGGAAAATAAATGAAATGAATCGAGAGATGACACTACCTCTTAATCAAGTAACTCTTTTTGGACTGTTCCAAAATGCTTCCTGGGATTGCATTCTACCCAAGGGAAGGAATCTAGGTGGAAGGTAGGATTTCTGGAAAATTTATTGGGTAGGTACTGGCCGAACATATGTGTTTTTATAGGTGTGAGGATGTTTGATTGGTGGTGTCCTTTTATAGGGAAGGAAAAGGACTCACGTGGAATTTTTATAAACAAGTACGTTTTATATATGTTCTTATCTTAAAAATCCACACCGAACAAAAAAACACAATATTGGAAGGTTTATGGCCTAAATAAGTACAACCAATTAGTTTTTTACAGGTTACTAGGTGATTTGGAATGTTATTTTTATGGTTCGGTCCATAATAAAGCATAATTTGGTCGTAATTGTTTTGATTATTTTTAATCAATTTTACAAAACATTTTTTTCAAAAATTATTCTGGTATTATTAGAGAATATATATTATACTGAATAAATTTTTTTAATGTTTTTTTAATTCAATTCATAGAATCGGAAAATTATTATTAATGTTATTCCATCAGAGGTGACGAAGTTACGTGTTTTTAAAGAAGATAAATTTTCAAAAGTTTGTTAAGATTTTGTATTCAATATCAAAGTTAAATTGACTATAATGAAATAGATTCTATTAATATATGTAATATTTATCAAATGTGACCGCAAAAATAAAAATATCATTGATAATTAATAATTAATTAATCAAAAAGGCAGTTTTTAAATAAGAAATTGTATTTTTTACTTATCATTAAAAAATTTAGTTTCTCCGAAAAATCCCAAAAATACACCCTCTGATAATTTAATCATTATGAATTGAAATATGAATTTTATTTTATCTAATTAAATATATAATTTTTTCTAAAATTAATTTTATTATTAAAAGAGGTTCAATGATGAAAACAATATTTTTAACACAAAAGGTCTTTACCAAAAATAATCCCTTTCACTTTCTATATGTTATATATATATAACAATTATAAAAAATATGTTACATGTAGTTATTGTTATTTCTTTAACTGTGTTTAATGTTTAAGATATAATTATATAATTTAAATAATTTTTTTTATATATATATTAGATCTTTCAAAAAACCTCAGTCTTGCAAGAATCTTATGACAATTCGGTGTTGCGTGTAACATACGCCAAATCGGTGTTGTGGTTATCAGAATAAAATTTGACACTACTTCTAGAAAAATCCATGTTGGTATTTTGTGGGGTGCAAGACATTTCATTATTTGTTTTTGAAATTAATGTTTGACATAGTGTTTTAATATATATATATATATCCACTATCACATGGAAGGAAAAATATTTAAAAGAGAATCAAATTTGAGAAAAATATTTCAAAAAATCTTGGGGTGTTACATGAATGATGATTAAAAATAAATTTTTGAAACTAATGAAAATATTATAATACCAAAATATTTCAATAGTAAATCCAACTGAACAATCCCATAGATAATCGAGGAATAATGTAATGAAATGATGGAATGATACTTAATGTCATTCTAGAAGTAATTAAAAATAAAAGACTAGTATAATCATAAAAGTCTCAAATTTCATTAGTCCTGAATAGTACCACATCCAAACTATATCTCATATAGTAAGAAAACAAAAATTAGGTTCCTTTTCCATTTTCAAAAATGAATCTATATAATTTTCTTTGCTACCAAACGATGAAAAAATTGGGTGTAAGTATAATTCAATAGGTTGACACCACCATTTCTAAACATAAAAAGTTTGATTGAAAGTGCATGAAATAATGAAAGAAAAAAGTGTATTAATTAATTAAAAAATTAAATTAATACAAAATCATCCTAATGCTTCTATATGAAGTAATATCAATGATAATTTTTAACAACCATTACCACCAAATTCATATAAGCTTATGATAACAAAACCCACATCAACACCATGCCAGAATGTCTCTAAGAATGTCTCACTATCATGTCAACCATAACCATATTACCATGTAATAAAGCCTTATAAGAAAGGTAGAAATAAGATATGTTTTGGTCAAACCCCCAATATATGCATTCAACATTTAATCAGTCTTTCTTGAGCTCATTATGTCCTCATTTTAGCATCCAAGCAGGGCCAAGCCTGATATACGTTCGTTTCTGCTTTAGTTAATTCAATGCCTAGTGTATAATATTTAATGAATCTAGTAAGGGATAAGCTTAGTAAATCAGTATTTCAACATGTGTCTGGACTAATCCTAATATATATAAATTATATTATAGAAATAACAACACATGTCCCAACAAAAATGATATCACAATATCACCTCTTACATCTCAATGGTTGATTATGAAAATTACATTTACCATCCAAATTCACATTTCATTTATCATTTGGTCATTATCAATAAAATTATAGTTGTCTTACTAATCAAACCAATCCATGATTAATATTTATCAATAATTCAACCAGAATGCATTTCATGTAAATCACACATAATTATATAATAAATTTATTTATAGTTAATGAATTTTTATCCCGAACGACAGACACAAGCTAGGTAAAAAAAATTATATTGAAAGAGACTCCAAGGACTAATCTGATTCGTCAATTAATTTTTTATTTATCATGATATGTTTGTGCAATTATAATTTCTAACATAATTGAAAATCCTCAAACCATGGTGTTAATGATTTGACCCTTAACTTTATGTATTGATAAAAATTTATTCCAAAGACCAATGCCCATGGGATAGAAGGTGAGGATGATTAGATGAAGGATACTAGATCAAAACTGATCATGATAAAAATGAAAAACACATATGATCAAAAGTTTACATAGAAAATATTGCTGAATCAAGGGAGATAAGGTAAAACCTATCCAAATCCACTTACTAGTGATTAGAGGCACAAATGGCATATCCAAAATGAAGAGAGGGACTCCAAAATATCTTTGAAGATTCCATAGGGTCTAGTGGAGGATGATTCAAGAAATTTGGGAATAAAATTCCTCAACTTGGAACATTTTAAAACTACATGGAGGGGAATTACATCGAGTTTAATACATTTAAATATAGTTTAATTATTTTTGGAGAGATATGATGAAAACCCATTACCTCGACATATTATTAATCCTGGTCAAAAATTACACAATGTGTAATCCATTTGTATAACTTGTAAATGTTATTCAGATGGGCCTCCTTCCAATTCTCATTATAAAAAACTCTAACTCCCTCTAATTCTTCTCAACATACCAAGAACCCCTTTTACACATTAAAAATTTATACCCAGACTCTCTTTATGTCAAACAAACATAAATCCACATAAATTAAGTAATTTACACCAACATTATCTCTCCATGTGGATGCTCCCTAGTTTTTCTTAGGTTTTCTTACTACCCATGACTGCATTTATTAATACAGATGGTCATTTATGAATAAAATTGAACCGCCATGGTTTAAAGAATATAATACACTCAATCAAAGTATGTTTAATGAAAAAATCATAGAGAGGTATACCTAGACAATGATGGGATCATATAAATTATGTTATATATACAAAAATTATAAAATCATGGAATACATATCTTCCAAGAAATTTATAAATAAGATTGCAAGTTGACGGATTACACTACTCAGAGATTATAATATCACAATAAACTTACACATATGGATATAAAATAAGGTCTTAGATACATTGATTATGAAGGATTAAGTAGTTTTATCCCAAATGGGTAATAGGGAGATCCTATATTCATGAATCGATTAATGATGTGTATTGAAATTAATATGGAAGGTGAGAATTCAATCCTTTTTCAAATAATTTAGAAACCATATTTATTAAGATGTGTACAATTTAATCAATCTTATGTTTAGAGTTTTTAGATTAAAATTAATGTTTTGAATGATGGGAAATTAGTAATCGATTTTGTGATGACCATGTTATGAAATTTTGATAGAGATTCTGTGTTCTATACATAGCTGAGTGAAAAATGTAATTGTGGGCTGATTCATATAGAATAAAATTCTCTTTTAATAGTGGAAAAAAATATTTATATGGATTTGAGGAAAAATATTGATGGGATAATAAGATGTTGGAAATTGATGATTATGTTTCTAGATGTTTGGTTTGTCAAAAAGTTCAATATGTGAGACTTCATCCTAGATGACTCATGATAGCTCTCTTTATTCCCATTTGGAAATGGTATTAAATTACTATATAATTTATCATATTACTAACATAAACTCCAAAAAATAATGATGTAATATTTTTTTATTTTTGATCATCGAACAAAACCTACACACCTCATCACTATAAGTCAATATTTTCCCCTTGTGTTCTTTATTAGTCTCTTAATTATTTTAGTTGTAATACTCCATGGCACACCTATTTCAAACAATTATGACCATAATATAAATATTACATCAATAATTTAGAATATAATTTATAAGGATATTGATTATTAGATTCATTTGATCACTTCCTTCCTTCCTTAAAGTCAAGGATATTTTAAAAGGACTGTTAAAAAATTGGGAGACATGTTGAGTTCATGTTCACTTAACTTTTATGGTATGTGGAATTAGTATTAACATTTGGTAGAGATTGAATAAAAAAATATTTTCAATTAATGTATTCAAATGGTGAAATTTTAGGCATTTTATGGAAATAGATAACATATTCCAATGTATAGGTACGAAGATGGTGTAAGGATAGTTGTACAACCATGACATGTTGAAGAGGTGAAAAAAGGATACGGGTATTCATGATCATAGTAATTTATTTCAATGTAGGAAAAATCGGTATTCCGATAACTATAGTATTTATTATGAATTCCAAGTGGTTGTTCATGTTTTCTAGAATGTATCTGCATGGTAGTGTTTGATTTGGTTATGTATGAATGGAAAGCTAAGCCTTAGGTAAATCAATCCATTTTATGCACTTGAATAAATTAAATTTACTTCTTACCGTTTCTATGTTCCACTAAGTATCTCAAAAGTAAATGATTTGTTTCATATATAACTATTAATTAATTTAATAACTAAAGTTCATGACATTGTGTTATATTAATTAATCATTTACCTTATATATTATAATAATTTTTTTATATTGTATTTTGATATTCTTATGTTGTATTTCATCTTTTCCTTTGGGGATTGGAATTTAATACACATAAAATATGCATTGATTAAATTTACTTATTGATAAATTTTTTTAATATGATCCTAATTACTTTTACATTTTATACCTACTTCTAATTTGATTTATTAAACATGAATACCAATTTATTCGTGAAGGTTGTAGTTTTAATTAAATGTTATTTCTGTTATTCTTATCATGGATATAAAAATTTCATAAATTTTATATCATTCATACATACAATGTTTTCTCTTAATGTTATTTAAATGATTGGATAAATATGGGAAAATATTTATTCTATACACAATTTATATATTTTCTTGAAAATCCATATTATTCATGAAATAAATTTATTTTTTGATGTTGGAGTAATTCATTGGAAATGATGTTATGGGTGGGGACCTACTATCGATAGAACCTTAATTCATCGACACATATTTTGAGACAAATCTGTTATCCAAAAAAATAGGGGCTTTTCCTAGATCTTTTTAAACAAACATAGGAATGAAAATTATGATAAAGGATTAATAATTTATCTTACCAAGACATATTATAATTAAGAATTTCTTTTTATGAATTTAGTTATTTTTATTATAAATTTTATTTTCACTAACATATTATATTTGTATGCGTTTCATTCTCATTTTATTGATCAAATGAAACAAATTTTCATTTATTTACATTTAAATATTAATTATGAATTTAAAATTTATGAAATCATGCTATTTAAAAATTGGATTCTGTGTTTAGTTTTTCAGAATTCCATATTTATTGTGATTTATTGACTCATGATTACTTTTGTTGTCTGTAACCCTTACTGAGCATTTGAGCTCAAACATATTTTGTTTCCATTCCAACAATCTAGAAAGATAAATCATTTGAATTTGTTTCAATGAGGCTAATACTTTTTTTATTATTATTTTATTCAGAATGTAATTTGGGAATAATGATGTATCTAGTTTACCAAACTACTAAACTGATACGATCTTTGTGATTTTACCCCTTGTATCAAAGGGAATGATATAAATTAGGAACCAGCTATATGTTATAATAGTCAAGGACAATACACATATTTAGATACAAATGTAAAATAAATACTAGAAACAATATATTTCAAAAATTCCCTTCTACAACCCTTAGTCTTTGGTAATAAAATAGGATTTACTTTTAAGGAATAAGTTGTAATCCATATTTGGTTTTCCGAAGAAGAGGCATAACTATTAAATGAGTGTTTTATTTGATTTAAACATATAAATCCTTCAAATATTTTATATCCTTGTTAATATAATAACATAATTATATTCCATATACTAAAATTGTACAATATAAGACTCTATTGACTTATTATCTTTCTTTCCGTCCTTTGGAAAAGAAAACATCGCTTGTGTGTACATACATTCTACCATCTCCATGAAGCGGTGTAATTTGTTTTTCAACAATATGTTATTTAAAGGATTATAAAGGTAGAATTAATTATTATATATGCTAATTATAAAATAGGTAAAATTCTATGAATATAAAATATCATATAATTTCATATCCTTCCTTCCATTGAAGAGTTTTAATGTAATTCATGTGTATGTATGGATTACCACCTCCACAAAGTTATGTGGTTCCATTATGATGTTTTCTAGTCAAGAATGATAATAAAATCATACAATCTGGACAATTGTTTTAATTATTACATAATTATGATTCTTGAGACGATGAAACCATGTAAAGAATTCATTTATTTGATGTACTGAACTAAATTGTTTTTGAATAACTGTAGCGGTTAACACTTGAGATAATTATATAAATAATTAATAGTAAATAATTGATTGATAGGTTATTATAATTGAATCATATATTGTACTAAAATTATGAATATGGTTATTTTATTTATTTATAATTAATATAAATTTATTATATATGAGGTTAATTTTGAATAAGATGCATTTTTTTACTTGAGATAAGGGTTTCTTGGCTAATTTTTATTTTTTAAGACATTTTTAATATTCAAAACCTCTTTATTTTGTATGGTGTGTATACATCCATTTTGATAAATTATATAATGGCTCTATTTATATAAATGTTATTTAATGTTTCATTTTATATTATTCATTTCATGATGGTTATGATTCCAATGTTACCAAAGTGGCAAGATTCATCTATTACAATCTCATTTTATTTCAAGATTGTTTACATTTATATTACCATTACGAAATTAATATGTTCATTGAATCATAAACAACATCTATTTTATTATCCTATTGTTATTTTTGGGGGTCTTCCTGTTTATTTTATATTTATTTTTAAATTTAATAAATAAAATAATTATGATATGTGTAAGAAACATTATTTTAAAAATCAGATTTTGTTACCTTCCATCATGCTGATTTTATTCCATGTATATATTTTACCTGAATTTGTTTTAAGATTTTTTGTTATTATTGTATAATTTATTAGTCTAAAATTTACCCATATTTCACTATCTAATATAAAAAATAAATGGAACATTCTTTTCAATGTTTTAATGATATAAGTTTTACCAAAGATGACAATAGAATCATTACTTTAGTATACACCTCAATAATGGATTTTCCCACTATCAGTACTATTGTTTTCATTCATAAATCCTATACGAATTTACATGGTTATTTCCATTTAATATTATTCCCCTAGTGATATATTAATTTTTATTTAAAATTTTATCAAAAGAAAAGGCTATTTTTTTTACTGGAACAGAAATGATTTTTTATGTGATTTATAACACCATTCTTACAAAAAGTCACATGTTGGATATTTTTAATGGTATAAATATAAATTATTTTCTAAAGGAGTTATATTATTTAATAACTATAATCATTGTTAAATTGATGGAATTATATCATCTTTTACTATTAATATATTATACATTTTTTTGAGATCATTCCCTTTCTTGTGAACATGTACTCTGTCACTCACCATTATTCACTGGACATTATTTTTATCCTTATTGTACATATTTTTAATACCTTTGAAAAATTAAGTATTATTTATAATACATTGATGTTGTTGAAATATAATTCAATTTATATATATAGTATTAGTTGAAGTCCACTTTTTTCATATGTTATTTAATTTTCTAGGGAAATGTTGATGTTTTTTATCGCTGACTCATTATGGATAATTTTTTACTTATACTCCATTTTGATAATAAATTGTGTTCATCATAAAAAAAGAGTAATAATTCCTAATATGTGATAGTGATGGGTGAGAACCTATTATATATATCCCATGATGATTTTGTAGGTCTCATGAGACAAAACAGGTGGCCACATTAGATGGGTATTTTGTTTACACCTATAAAATTATTAATAATTATGTCTTGTATGAATGGTCATTCCTATAAGATCATAAATAACTTAGATGGGGCTTGAGTAAAATTTTATTAATGTTTAAATTTTTTGTATTCCTATTAATTTATAATTGTGCTTCCATAATCTATTTAATTCTTATGTTTATATCAACTATTGTTTTTTATTAAAATAATATATTCTATTGACTGGAATTTGTTTTGATTGTCCACACTACCAAATTTACTATTCATTATTAATTTAGGATAGTTCCATTGTATTTAACTATAAATGAAAAGAAAATTTCACCCATTATTTGTTTTATTTCCCCATTGATATGAATAAGTAATCATTAAATTTTTTTGGGTTGTGAGAACTATTTTCATTTTAAGTTGTCAATTTTCAATATAATAAGAAATTCATATACAACCCTAGTTTTTCAAGATCAATAAACAGATTGATTTTGGTTGTTGTGTTACCTTGAATCATATACTAAATAAATAATTAAGTGTTGAATCTAATTTAATAATGATAGTTTTTATAGTAAAAGAATGTTTTATATAATATTAATATAGTATAACAACATTAACAAAATCAATTGACATTGAAAACATTACCACCAAAATTAGTCACATAATAGATGGAACATGGAAGGGGAAACCTGAAACATAACTCTATTTTATATTTATATTCTTGATGATAGAGAAATTTTAAAAAAATGATTAATTAGTTTTGTTCAGAAAAATTGTAATCATCGATTAAAAAGACACAGTTATCAATCTATTTAAAAAAATTTCTATATTTTATAAAAATTTGAAAAATAAATTCAAGGAAGTGGTTTTTGTATTAAATTTTTGTTATCCATAGGTATAACGGGGAAATGAATATTAAATTTAAAATGTAGTTACCATAGGGGTATGGGAATAAAAAAGAAAATGTATAACTCAATTGATATAGATTGATGTTACCAAAAGACAAATATTTACTCTTGATTTCCTCAAATGTTCTTCAGCCTCTAGAATTATAAAAATTCTTATATTAATCACCTAATTAAGAACCATTTTCATATATATACAATTGGATAATGTTAGAAAATAATTATATTATACAAGTATATTAGGTGGTAATTATAATTTTCCAATTTTATGTGGGAGTAATCGAAATAGTATGGAACTACTTTCATAACTGTAGTGTTGTTATTAGTTCTTCTCCCAATGTTCATCAATCATGGGTAATATATGGTAAACAATATATGTCATTTATAATTAAATATATTTTTATAATTTTACAAAATGGTTTTTTTATTTATTCATGTAGATGTAACATCTGTATGCATGTTTTGTTGATTTTAAACAAAATGAAACTGTTATATTAATTTATTAGATTAATAAAAAATTCACTATTCCAAATCCAAAAAAAAATTTATTATTTTATTTTTTATGTAATATATTATTAATAATTTTTTTTGGATATTCATTGATGATATTATTTTAGAGAAATGTTGAAGTATATTTTTTGACCGAACAAAAAAAATATACCATAATTTCTGGAGGATTAATGTTTTAAAAGTTTTTTTAGTTGTGTATCTATTATAGAACATAAATCATATTATATAGATACTTTTATGTTATTGAATATTATTTTACCATATTTTGATAAATAAGATCAAAAATATATGAATAATTAGACATGTCACATCATTGAAGTAATAGTTCGCACATTACAAAAATAAAATTTATTTTATTATTTATAGAAAGGGGGAATATTTGTTTTGTTATATTAAAATAACTTTAAAAAAATATCAATATAATAATAAAAATAACATTTTAAATCAGGTGTAACTGAATTTTAAAGAAATTATTTTAAAATAATGAAATAAAATCAAAAAATAGATTTTCTAGGAATTTATACATCACTTATTAGATTATCTCCCATGTAAAGGGGGGTTCTTCTTTTAAGGAGGGTAATGTTTGAATCTGAGAACATCTATAAAGGTTAATAAATGAATAAGAGATGTTTGGTGTGAGTTTTAGATGAGTTATGTGATTTTTTTTGTAACCTAGGAGAAGAATTATCCTTTAATAAATGAAAAGATAATGTATTTTTGAAAATACCAACTACATATTAAAATGGGATGTCACTCACAAAAAAAATTCTTAATAACTTGAAAAAAATAAATGGGAAGTTATATGTTTGATAATTTCATAAGAAACCCATTCCCACACATGTTTCCAATATGTTTTTTATCTTTCCCACTTCATTAAACACTTTTTACCCCTTTTTCATTTTTACAAAGATAATTTATTAATAACAATGAAATTTATCATTTTTTCTTCAAAAAATTAGCCTTTATTAAATAATTTTGATCTTTTGATTCAAAATATGAAATATATTTTATAATATAAATTAGAAAAAATTGGGAAAAATTATTTTCATAAAACAAAATTCATAATTTTTTAAATTAATTTTTAAAATAATACATATGTTCTTCAATAATGAATGTGTATTTTTAAATTAATAATATAAATTTTGAAATTATAAATTAACTTATTAATTACATATTTGTTCGTAGAAAAATGTATCATGATTTTACAATTCAAACATTTATACATATAATTTCATAAAGGTCATGTTATTTTTAAAATCATTTTTTTCGTACTGTTAATCTAAAAATAAATATTTTTAGAAAAATCAAAAATATTAATGTTATGTTAATATTGAGATTATAGGTTCCAAAATGATTTTAATTTTTCAAAATTCATAATAATAAATTAAAAAAATATAAAATATTGTGAAAAATATTTTTATCAGAAATTTTTTTCGTATACTAAATAATCATGTAAAATTAGTTCTAATCATATATATATATATATAAAGAAAATGTAAAATTTAAAATATAATTTTTATTTATAATAATATATTTTATTATCTACTTTGACAATCTTACAGATGTAGAAATAATAGAGACCTTTATTTTATAATCCATTTTAATTGTTTCAACTCACATATACAATATATACCATACATTGGTCAATATATATTTCAGAAAAATGTTTTTTGGTATATTTGGGATTAGATTTTAATTTTGAAAAATATATTGAAAAAAATTATTTATGAAGAAATATTTCACTAATATATTTGTTTGTTCCTTTCTATCCTCCATAAAGAGGATTTCATCTTTGAAATTTTATCACCATGATGAAAAAACTGTGGGTAGTTTTGTTTCATCAAATCATCAAGATATCACATAGTTTCCACAAAGTGATGATTCATTTATATAAAATTGACCAAAACAGTGTCCCTATTCTGAAACACCTTCTCTCCACCATCCTAAATTTTCCTTTTGTTATTTCCCATAATATAGAACATGGTCTTGTTGCACAAAATCTATGTCTAGAATATATGATCAGTCTTGTATATGGTTCCTTGAAAGAAATATGTAATACAAATCACACACATAGTTGTGGTGTTGAAGGTTTACTAAGCAATAGGATATGACTTAAACATTATAAAGGATCTTGAAGTGATAGATGTACCTAGGGATCAACTTCTGTTTATTCCCAAATATCATAAACCACATCTATTAAGTTATCCTATGGAACTCATTATCCCCAAAATCAAAATATATGTATCATAAATTATTGTCTTCATAACCCTTTTGATCACTCTATACTAATTTTAAATATCACCAAATGTTTTTAACATTATTTTTCATTTCAGGGATATTGTTGTGACCTATCATCTTAATATCACCAAATTCAACATAGAATGATGGTGACCTACATATCTTCCCACAAAGAGTATCATATGTTTCCATCTAATTGATATAATGAAAATTTCTACAATATGATTACTCTAACAAGTTATTGTGATGATCTAGAGATCCTCTAAATTCCAACAAAAATGATCTCAGAATATCTTACAGTGTTAAAATAGATCTCTCTGACTAGTCATATATAATATGGTGATATGTAAGGATGAAACATAACTAGGTGTCTAATGTTTTCAAAAAATTGTCCAAAAGATTACGGTAAACCTCACATCTCCATAAAATACAATTGAGTGTGGCAGTTCATATACACATACTACTTCGCTTATATATATCTTTGTGGTTCGGTCTAGAGATAAATCATTATTGATGGAAATAAAATTCATTTATTTAGTATTTCATTCCACTATAACCAAAATAACATTATGACCATGAGTGGTCTTGAGGATTCATATGTTGAAATCTAGGTTAATGATTTCCCATTTATATACTCATATTATTAATGGATGTAATATACCATTTGAATTTAGTCATTTGGAATTAACCTTCTAGGATACCATGCATCAAAAAACATATTCCATTTCCTTACAATTATTATTATCCCACTAGAATATTTTCACTAGACACTAACACATCATTATACTTCATGAATAAATAGATAATGATGAGATATTAGTATCATGAAAATTATATCAATTCTATTTTTTATGAAAAACATATCTAAGATCCAAACCAAATAACCCCATATTTATCAATAATTAACTCTATAATAGTCCCTAAATTTTACAATATTTGTGAATCATATTTATATTCTTCTTTTATATTTTCTTGAATTTATGTTTGAGAAGTATTTTCGGAATGAAAATATTTTTATCTTCATATTATTACATCAAGATTCATCATCAATTAATATATATGTTGTCAATATTTTTGTAATCTTTATCAGGGATAGTGTAGCTTGTTGTTTTCTTCTCAGAGCACAAAGACTTTATTTTCCTTCCCTATGAGTTAATGTATAGAGAATTAATAACAATTTATTAATTATAAGAATCTATGTTCTTTTTTATTCAAATCCAAAAACATGGATATATATTGCAATAACATTTCATCATTACTTATATTATGCTTTTCACCACAGAGTTAATCCCTCTAAACTATTAATGAAAAGATCACAAATGATTACTCTAAAATAGGTGTTCTAAAATTTTTATCATGATCCAATACTTATTTTGAGGAATGTGAAATTACATTATACATCTATATAAGTACACATAATTTTACATTCATTCATTCCTCTCTGTAGATTACAAACTATTCCACCATTTAGGTTAATATAGTTACTGGTGTAGTGACCAACATATTCTATAGTTTATTTTAAACTTATTTTCATTCCTTTATCCAATTGTAAATTACACCCTATTGAATAAGAATTGTTTATTGATTTTATATACATGTTAAATGACTCATAATGAATCCATAGAAACCATATTATTCTAGAAAACAATGAATCTTAGTTACGATGGTTTTTATGTTCTATTTTGCGATAACATATATCCTTTGAGGATTTACAGATATGCCCTTAATGGATATTAAATTACAAAAGAATAATAATTAATGTATTCAAATAAAATATTTATAGTGTTGACATAAAGTTTATCTAATATTATGGTGTTTAACATAATCCATAAATGGTCTTGATGCGCTTTTTTAATTAATAAATAAATGTGAATATGATCTATAAATTTTAAAATTAATTTTTCAGGGTTCTTAAAAAAATGTTCTATTTCTAAAATATATAAATATAGTAGGGGCACATGTAAGTAAAAATAAAATCACTATAAATTCATACCTTCTTTAACATGTTTATAATGTTGTATTATAAGGATCATCCAATTTTAGCCTTAACAAAATATATATTGATGAAAAGTTAATCATTGAGCTCCATTATGATCACAATATTTTATCGAAAAAGAAAATCAATATTTTGTTGGTAATAATTTCTTTTCATATTGATTTTAATAAGTTTAATATAATAATTGAAAAATTCATGGATAAATCCTTAATTTTAATAAATTTATAGGTACACCCCATATAGAATTACTCTGGCCTATGAGGCCCATGTCATGACTCTCTAAAATGTGATTCCACAATGATCATATTCAATGGGGGTATTCTATATGGACTCTTTATTATAAATTTATATCCCATTATAATTTTATTAAAAAAATTCAACATCTCACTCTAGGGAAAAATTGGATAACTCATATAGAAATACATCAGCATATTCCCATATAATATGCATGTAATCAATGATAACATCCTCCATGATCATTTGATCCATAAATATTTCAAACCAAGGTATCTTTGTAATCAACAAAATGTTTATCAATGTAATTTTTTCCTTATTATAATAATTTTATATCATATAAAAAAATACATATCACATATATCCCTATGAAAACATCATTCTCAAAAATGAATAATGAAATTAGTAAAATTTAACTAAATTATGGAATTTATCCTGATGGAATAGTAACCTAACTGTTTGCAATAATAACACCACCATTATGAATATTAAATAATCCAATAGAATAGTAACCTCATTTTTGAAAGTATGGATAATATTTATGCATATTATAAATGATTATATGATATAATATATCATATTTTGAGTAAATAAATGTTTGTGATATTATTAATTATGTGTTTGTATCTTTGTGACACACATATTTTTTTTTAAATTATAATTAAGATAATGTTTTCAAAGAAATATTATTTTAATAAAATATATTAATAAATTAATATATGTTCTATATTGTTATTGTAATATAATTTTATGATACCTTAATTAATTTATTAAAGTTTTATAAAATCAGTTATAATTTGTAAATTTCTATTTTCCATGTTAATGATGATTTTAATTAAAAAATATTTCTCATATATATAAAATTATTTTTATAAAATGGAAATAATTTTTGAATTCTAAAAATTGATAAATGGTTTGGATTTTTTTTTTAATTTTCTAAAATAGTTTAATCTTTTCTTAATAGTGAAATACCATAATTTACAATATTTAACAAATACATGAATTATTGAGTTATAGATGTTGAATGGATAATATAACCCATAAAATATAAATATTATTCATTATTTAATTTATTTAGTGAAAAGGTTCACCCTATTTATAGTCTTGATAAATAATAATAAACCACTGAATAAAATAAAAATACACCCATATCCTCTAATATATATACTACCCCTCACCACCTGTTCTCATAAACACATTCAAGCGTTGAATTTTGTACAATTTCTAAAATATAATCTTCCCATGACCCCATCCCATGTCCAAAATCCATTGGTCCAATAAATGATGAAATCCAATTTCTTAATGTAGGTTCTCACGGAGAAGAAGTTCAAGTGGTAAAATTCTCTTTTGTTTTCTAGTAAATTATTTACAAGTAATTTTGTTTTTTATCTCCTCACAAACCATCATCTAAGTGGAATGTTAAATAAAATTTCATATATATAAACTAATTTTAATATGTTATTGTAACAATCCATCATCAAACCTCATCTTATCTCTCTTTTATTCGAAAAATGAAAACATAGACCCTAAGGTGTTGATTTATCATCATCGAGGAAGATAAGAATAAATTTTATTTTACCATCTTCAATGTTATTTATATAACCATAATAATTGTCTATAAGATATTGTAAAATTTATTTTTTATCCTTTTTTATGTTTTGGAATTAACATATATAAATAACATTAAATAATAAAACAAAATGAGTTCATTCTGATTGAAAACATCCAAAATTAATCCAATGATTATCATTACCATTTTACCCCATGATTCACCACAATATCTAGAATAAAATAATATATATGAACAAAAAATATTATTTAATTTCATAAATAATATAAAATTTTTATCTGGATTATTATCCTAAATTTAAACAATCTTCTATACATGTAAAAAATCAACCAATAATGAATATAATGAAAACAAACAGTCCCAAATGCTGAAATTAAACACTTTAACTCATAAAAATGTCCATAAAATAACTTAATATAAATATAATGAATCATATAAATGTATAATATTATTTTTATATGATCTTTAATTTAAGAAATTTTATTTTCTAGGATATGAAAAATGATCAAATCATTCACACATAAAGTAAGGGGAATCTTGAACACAATTTCCTTTCCTTGGGTTATTCCTCTTTCCTGCCAAATTTCAATATGGATGTAATTTTAATATTCCTCAAATATTATTTAATTATACATCCCATTAAATTTACAGAATATACATGCTTCCGATATGATTTTATGAGAAATGCAATGTTTTTTTCCAAAAATACTTTTCCATTAAAAAACACATGTTTTACTTCACTTGATATTATTTATTCTTAACTGAAGATCAATTATTCTTATAAAAATTATTTTATTCCCTTTTTAATTTGGGATGAAATTTATATTCATGAACTTATTCTTTTTGAAATTCTCATGAAACTAAATTCCTTTTTTGGGGTTATTTTATTTCATTGATGTATATAGATTCTATGTGGAATGTATGATTATATAAATGTTATGATGTGATAGGAAGGCCCAAAATTATATTTTTCCCCTATAAATTACATATTTTTATGTATATAATGATATAATGTTTATTTTCCATGAAAATGATGAAATAATTTTTCACAATGACGATGTAGTTTTGTTTATGCACATATGTTATGTGTGAACATAATGTAATCATTGTTTAAAATTATGTGTTGTATTTGACCACTAAGAAAAAATGTTCAATTTTTATACATTTCCAAATTACATGGATTTATCTAATTATTCCTATCATTATTATGAAGATGATCCAATTCTTAAGTTTTGATGATGAGGATTTTTTTTCACCCCATGTTATATTTATTCATGTCTTTCTCTAAACTCTTACTAGGATTTTAGCTCACCCATTCCTTTTATGTGAGAAGATTAATTATACTATAGGGAACACATGCTCTACATAGAATCTATAGAATAATGAATTAATTAATTTTTATGTCTTTCTGTATAAAATTAATGAATATTCTTTAATTTTCCCAAGACAATATACCTTTGGATCCTTGTTTTGTATCTCTATTATGTTATTTAACATTAAAATCATGTAATAGTCATGTAAGAAAAGCTGGGTCACTAAATTTGGTATTGGAACATTGTTCAGTTTATTTGGGAATTAATATTAGTGATCCTTATTGAAAACCCTAATGTAAGAGGCCAAGTATATGAAAGCTCTAAAGAATATTTGTTTTATAAAAATGATAATCATAGGGATACCAAAAGTTATTCCTCTAGATTTAATTTCAAAATGGAATAAATTATTTATTCATTACTTATTAACTTATATTTTTTTAAGATATTTATATTTTATAAAGTAGTGGGAATAATGAGAAACCATTTCCACGTCCTTTTGAGGGACAATGCAGCGATTTCCTGAACAAAATTCTGAAATTCCATTAGAGGTGGAGTTCAAAATATCTTGGTGATGCCTACCCAGATGTCTCAAGCTATGAAAAATTACATGAATAATGTATAATTTCCTAATTACCCTAATAGTGATAAACTTGATATCAATTATTTTATGCTCAAATAACCAATGACATTTAGTGTTTCATCCAATAGACTGGTCGCACAACAGTGGTTTAACTCAATGGAGAAATATTTTTGGTGTTACTCTATTCTATAGTGGAGAAGGTGACTATTGAAATTTATAATTTAGATGGAGAGGCCTACCAATGGAGGGTTTTGATTATTAACACCAATCGAAAGGATGAAATTGAAGATATGTAGTGGGAATAATTTATAAAAATAACTCTTAATAAGAATATCTCTTGAACTATTCATATAATATAAAAAGATAATTAATATATCTAATGGAAAATATAGTGAATATATAACATTTAAAAATAAAAATAAATCATAGATTTTTAGGTATGTCTCTTTTTTTATAAAAAATTATTGAAAAATAGATAGAATCTTTAGTAATTTTAAACTAATCCTCGAATGGCTATAAAAATTTGAAAATTTAAGGGTTATGAAGAATTTGTTCGATGTTCTCTCAAAGTGGAGATGGATTTTGGAGAATGGTCCCCTGTCTATGGAGATGGGATACAAAATATGGGGTTTCAAGTTGGAGGATATAATGAAAAAGGATGAAAGAAAAATAAACCACTCACATATCAAAAATTGGGGAAGAAGCACTATGGGAATCTCTACAAAGGGATTGGAAAATGCTTTATGTGTGGGAGAGAAGCCAAAAAATATCATTAATGTATAATAGAATGAGGAATCTAGGAAATGTGTTGGAGGAATGGAAATAATATCCATGTTTCAATGATACAAAAATAGGCAGCAAGGAATTATGCATGAAAATTCACTAAACCTCTATCCTTGAGGGAAATCAGTGTTATCAACCACCAAATCCGAAAGATTAAGGGAATTATTATTCCATAACAACATCTAAGGTAGATCTCAATAACAATTTGGTGATAGGTATGCTGGTAATTTATTTATGTGTAGAGAACATACTATTTGATTTTGGTTCTATGCAATGTTCATGATAGTCATGTTTATTAGATCGATTCAGACACCCCTCAAAATATTGAGTTTGATTTATTTATTAGAACAAAAAGGGAGAAATTATTGTATCCAATGTACATAACTACTGCTCAGTTATGTTTTGTGTATTGAACCTCACATAAAATATTTTCCCACTTATTTTTTTATTTTTATGATATATTTTTCATGTATTGGATATATTATTAATAATTAAACATCAACTAACCAAAATTGAAGATCACTCTATACATCATGAGGAATCATACAATTAATTTTTAGTGTAAGAAGATGGATGAATCTCATTCATGATCATCATATTAATTTTGGATATTATTTTATTATGATCAATAACATATAACACAAATGATTGAGACAAAGGGGATAATCATGCTAAAGGACATGCCCATTATAAGGGACTACACTAATGTGTTCTCTAAATAATTACCCGGTCTTCCTATTGATCGAGAGGTTGAATTATAAATTGGAATTATTCCTAGATCGCTACCTATATCAAAGACACCTTATAGAATGGATGTCAATGAGTTCTAATATCTAAAGAACCAGTAACAAGAGAATCCAAACAAGGGTTTAATATGATCACGTGATTCGCCATGGGGTACACCATTACACCTCATCAATAAGAAATTTGGATCAATGTGAATCTACATTGATTATCATGATATTATCAAAATCAAAATAAAGAACATGTATACCCTTCCATTAATATATTACTTGTTTGATCAACGTCATAGCGATAAGTATTTCTCTAAGGTGTATCTTTAGGTGGGATATCACTAATTAATGGTGAAGAAGGAATATATCCCCATGAAGTCCATTCAAATCTGGAATAAACACTATTATTTTATAGTAGTTCCCTTTGAAATATAGAATTCTATAGAAATATTCATGGACATAATGAATATAGTACTTATATATTACATTTATAATTTATAGTAATCATTATTGGTTATATTTTAATATACTCCAAGAGCAAGGAGGAACATGAAGACTATTTGAATGTTGTGGAAAGACCTTCAAAAGGGATAAGCTATATAAAATATATTGTAAATGTGACTTTTAGATGATTTAAGTATCTTTATTGTGGAATGTTATCACCATAAAAAGAATATTTTTGGACCCTTCCAAAACCAAGGCTTTAGAGGAGTGTCTTAGGGAAACATTTAAAATAGAGATCTATAGTTTCCATGGTCTAATTGGGTATTACATATGATATGTTAAGAACTTAACATGATTGTAAAACAAACATACATAGATGACTCGGAAGGGAGGAAAGTGTTTTTGGACTATTAAATGTTAATATTGCTTAAAAGAGTTGCTAAAGTGTCTTATCTTAGTTCTAATACTCACAGTATCAAAAACTGGGGATCTTGTTGAAGTATAAAACTATGCATCAATTGAAGGAATTAGGTTTTGTGTTGATTGAAAAGGATAATGTGATGGACTACACCTCAACATTTCGTAGTTCTCTATTAATTCTTGATGGGATACACTAATTTAATAATTTATATAGACTCTGAAAAACTAATAAAAATATTTTACATGGAATGTTCGCGTGTTGAACCCACATGGAAAGTATGTATATTCTATATTAATTAATGTAATTAATAGTATAATTGATTATTTTGATTTGTTAAAAGTGAAATAACAATGATAATTATTGGGTCAAAATTTAAGATAGAGGTATGCTAGGTATAGTGATTTTCAGGTTCATGTGCTTGTGATTAGATTTATATGGGTTTATTTAGATTTGGGGTTGAAATTGGGTCTGTAGGGATCCTTTGTCTGGGTACCCTGCACAAATTCTATGATTTCACCATTACAATGGAAATATATTATATGCAATCTCAAAACCCAAAAACCCAAAGGATTATTAAAAATAACCAACCTATATTTAATAATGATCATATGAAAACTCAAGTGATTAATTGATGGAATAAAATAACGAACATCATAATGCAACAATGTTTATGCAATACAGAAATAAGTTTAATAGTAATTGAATAAATTGAGTTTCAACAATCCAAACAACAATAATAAAAATAAAAAATCCTTATGAATCACTCCCTGTACATTCAAATCATACAGAACAAAAAGAACTACTCTGTTATGCTAAGAATGATGAGAATGAGAATCATGGGTACATGAAAAATAAAGGCGACTAAGAATTGTGGTGAATCCGGACACCGGATCATCACTATATTGTCTTTAAGTCATCCCATGGTGTATCGTGGCCTCCATTGATACCAAAATATCTCAGAACGGTTCACAATGGGTCTCTTTTTATATTATATATTATCAACATCCTAGGTTGCCTCATATTTATTTTTCTGCACGCCAACAATTACATGATGTAAAATATACATTCATGTCTTGAAATTTATTTTATTTCATTCGTTGTGAATATCATCAAGGTATTATCCAAAAGCATGTCTGAAAAAATGTCACGTCAGGTAATCTGGATACACAATGTGTAATAGTCATTTACAGTGTGTAATGAGGTCATAAATTGTCTTGTGTGGCTAATTACTTTTGAAAAAATCACGACGTGTAATTTCTTTACAAGGAATATAATATATATACACCATAATTTATATCATTCACCAAATTCAAAAAATCGGATGTCACACCACTTCACATCCATCATGGGGTGATGTTTTTTTATCTCATATATACATCCATTTTCATTCCTTTTCCAAATATTCATTGAATCCTTAAATAAGACATAAAACTAGTTAAAACATTCACAAAATGTCTAGAATATTCAATTTAAATTCATAGATCAATACATTAAAACACTCGAAAATATATTCATGAAATACACTTATGAAATACCCCCCAAAAATAAATTCATAATTTTCCTCAAGGATAGAATCTCAATATAATACAATATAAGTTAACCATTCCATGATTTCAATTAAATTTCAATAAAATCAATTGATCAAATGGAAAATTAAATGTTCGATAATTGCACACGAAATTTAGTCAACACCATATATTTCAAAGAATACAGATCAACCACATATGCTTCTTGTCCTCCTTTGAAATAGCCATGCCTTTTCAGTCATCAATTTTCATTTTAAAATTCATTATAAGTACACATGCCATAAGAAATTTACCTCACCTGAATTCTTCCGCTCATTATCGGGGTAAAAATCTAAATATAATTCCACACATACATAAATAACATGGAACTTATCATAGTTTTTCAAGGATTCTATGATCTCCACCGTGTAAAGAAAAAAATATCAATTAATCACTATAGATTCCCCATTAAGGATCAAATGGATCTGTGGCTTCAGGGTAGGTAGCTAAATGATGTAAATCATGTAACGATAAAAAAGGTGGATTGAATCTATGGTTTTTTCATGATATCAAATGATAAACTCAATATATATCTCCCTTTTAAAATTTTATCTATCTCATTACCCAATAATATCAAAGTGGGATCATGATACAAGTAAAAACATTGAATAAATCAACCTATCTTACCGTGTTTTTCATTTTTTATTATTAAATTTTTTTAATATTATGATATTTAAGTATATCACATAAATAAGAAAACCACATACAATAAAAAGATCGTCATTTTGGAAAATGGTGACTTTTAATCCTCTAAAAACAAAAAATATTTTTTTATTTTTTTTATTTTTTTCCAAATTTTTTTTGGAAAGATAGTTGAATAATGAATTATAAGGAAAAATATATGGCCCCACCCAATATCATAATAAAAACTCTAGTATTAAAATATCCAAAATTATGTATATCCTGGTACACCCTATAATGTTCCTCCCCACAAATATATTTTAATATATCATGTAAAACATTTAGAGGAAGGTAAGAATGGATAAAATAGGCTTATAACACGGTTTATTTACTAACAAGGATACAAATGGATTATACTAGATTAAAATTGATTATTTCATGGTGGTTCCATATAAAAGGTGTGATAAAAATGAATTCCCAGTCATTTTAAAAGTACAACTGTAAATTCAAAGCTTCAATAAGATGTCAAGATTGTTCTAGAAGAAACTTTCCAGAGTTTCTTACATAATTTACTATCGAAAGAATAGAAAATATTTTCTTAATTGATGGCTTATGAACAAGATGAATGGTTTTGGACAATTAATCAGGTAAATAAATACAAATAATTAAATCAATTAATGAAAATATTAGAAATTCAAATAATAGTCAAATCTCAAGAAAATTTCACTTACTACTGATCTTCTTTCTCACCTAAAGCATGATTTTTCAACTCGAAATCCACATGTTTATCTCTACTAATTATTTTTCACATTTTTCAATTCCAATTGATTGACAATGAAGTTTAAATTTCATTTCATGATAATTGTACTTAGAATTTTGTGCCTCGTAGTTTGGTTTATTAAAGAAATAATCAACTGGGAGAATGGAATTGTTAGTTAAAATTTTAAATCTATTAAATTTTGGGAGTATAGTAGAAAAAATATAGAAGAGAAATACTTACACCCAAAGCATTGAATCTTCAATCATGGGATACACAGGTTCTTTTTAAACCTTTTCTGGATGTTTAACTTCCCCTCAAGGCATTTCATTTTTCTGTAGCTTCTCTTCCTTCTGATTGTCTCTAACTACCACCTTCCATGATGGTCTTTCAAAAAATTATTATATTTAGATTATAGATTAGGCCATATCCATGATATTAAAAATATTTAGGGATGACTTATTTCTCCAAATAAAATAAAATAAATAAAAATACTAAAAAACATAGGTTGCATCCTAGAAGCACTTGTATGTAATATGGTTAGATCATACCTACCTCATTCTTATTTATGTGGTTAACGATTGGAAACAGGTTACCGTATCTTGATAAATAAATGTTGATTCCATGATTCCGTATTTTGGATAGGTCATCTCCGTTTTTCTAAAACTAACTTCACACTTCCATTATTGAAATCCTTCTCAATTTCCAAGGGCCCAATCTAGTAGTTCTTGGCCCTCATTGAAATATAATATGGAATTTAACTAACTATTCAAATGTGTTATCCTTATTTTAATTCTTCATGAATGAATTTTCCAACACTATCTTAAACATTCTCAATACTTTCTAATATGATCTCATATTGTTCTGTCATTCTTCATTAGTTTCCATAACACCAACATCATATCTTCTTCGATGGAGAACAAAAGCCTCTAATTTCATCACATTATCCTATGACAAGTCATCAAATATTTCATATAACTTCAACATAATCCGATGAAAATGAAAATTAACATCTAATCCTGTAACATTTAAACTCGGTTTTCCATTTTGGACATCTACATGTTCCCTTCCCTTAGATAGGAATAGTCTTCCCAGGATTATCAGAAGCTATTATTTATCCATTTACATCACTATAAGAGGAAGCTAATATTAGAACTTTTCAACCTTGATATTGTCATATTCAATTATTCATTAAGTATGTCTTACAACTAAATAATCTAGTTGAATGAGAAATTTTGTTGGTTGCATCTCTCTCAACCCTGGGCTCTTGAATTATTGCATATGACGTTACACTTATAATGGAACCTCAATCACATAAACGACAAACAAACTCACTAGTAACAATATTAATTGGAATGTAAAAACAACATAGATCGCGCTACTTCATTTGTAGGATGCTTAGAACTACTTCTGAACATTCTCCTGCTAGTAGAATCGTGTCCAATTCTTCAACATTCTCTTTTTTCATCCCCAAATACTTCATTAATATTTCCTATAAATGCTTGTTTTAAATTAACCAATAAAATAGAATATTTATGTGTATCTTCTTGAAAATATATAATTTTTTATTGTTCTCATCAATATTGACCATCCTGACTCGATTTGGAAATGTTAATGGTGGTCAGTATGGTAGTGGTGATTCTTATTCATTTTGTTACTCATATTATCTATTCATATCAGTAAATTCATCGACTATTTGTGATAAATTATTTATTAGAAATTCAATGAAATTCACTCATGTCTTCTTTACACTTCTTATAAATACAGATTTCACATCTGCATGAGGTTTTTTTTCTTGGGCATCCGAGAGGGTCTCCTCAATATCATTATCTATGTTGATCATCTATCTAACTGACTTGAAATTATAAATCATTCATTATATTCTATTGTTGTTTTGAATAATTTATTAATTATATGAATTCCATTTATTGAAACCATTGAATTTCTATCAAATATTTATTTATATCTCTTTTTTTGGTCATAAAATTTTCAAGTGTCTCCTATAGTGAATGGACTAGACTGGTCAACATTTTCACTCAGTACTGAAATTTAAAACCTTGTTTTCTGGGATGAAATACTTCGCATTTATATTAATTATTTTGTGGTGTCAATTTTGGACTCCATCCCTATGAATAATTTTGATAATTATAATATGAATAATTTACATCTTTACATTACATACCTTGGAGATTTTCATTGGCCATCATCACATCCATCTTCTTTGACCTGACATTCATTTGGGTGTAAACCTAGCTATTTTCCACCATGTGTACTCCTTGTGGATTCCCTTATTCAAGATTACACAAAAAACTATTGCTATAAATATCATCCCACAATTCATAGTTCCCCTAGGGTGAAAGTCACATTAGCGAACCTCCTACAACATCATCAACTCTGTAATTACATACCAGTGATAATACTTTATATAATGTATTAATGTATAACCACATTTTGATGCTTGGATAAGGACATCATCCTATAAAACATCTGAACCTCTCCTATGAAATATGTAATTATTTGTCATTTAATATCTCAAAATTTAAAATATTTACCAATAAATTCAATGACTTTGATGTCTTAAAAACCCTTATTTAATATATCCTTACCAGATCATCCCATTTTGTTATTAAATGTAGATGAAAACTTTTGATCCAATCCCATGCTTTTCCTTCAATGGGAGTCTAAACAGTTGTAGTCTTACAACATCTTTTGTGATGTTTTGAAATTTTAATGTGTAACAAATACCAAGAAACTCCTGATGTATGAGTTTGGGTCTTCATGAGGTATCTCAATGAATTGAAATGAATTTGTGATAATTTGAATGGTCGTTGGATTGATCTCAATAAGTTGAGATGTGAAGGGGATATGATAATTCTTGTATTTAACCCCATGTTTGAGGGACTTTAGTATATGATTAGCACTTGCTCCCCTAGGATTCTTCCATTGACAGGTGCCCCGACTAGTTGACCCAACCCATGATTGGATTCCTCCTTTCTTTATCACCATTTATTACTTGATTTATTCCTGATCATTTCATTTCATGTTTAAATTATTTTTCAGTCATGGTTCAAATGAAAAATATTTGATTTTTTCCTTCCTATAAGTGGAGTGGTCATGAAATGGATTGTTACCTAAAACAACATCATGACAAGACAAATTATAAAACTATATATTAATATAATAACAATTTTCAGGATTCCTAATTAACTATAACATAAAGGCATCCATCTTAGGCAAAGGAAAAAAATTGGGCTTCACACATGGAATCATTAGTTCCAACAGGGCTACAAAAATTAAATAATTTATAATAAATCTGAAAAAATAATAACAATATTGTACTTCATAAATCTAAGTGTTGAACCCATAGAGACATTTTTATATTCTACATTATTTCAAGAAGTAAAACATTTCAATTGATTTATTTGATTAAATAAACGTAAAATAAATGAAATAGTTATTGGGTTGAAGTTTAAGATAGAGTCATGAATATTTCAATGACTTTTAGGTTCGTGTTCTCAGGATTAAATTGATATGGGTTTATTCTGGATTAGTTTCAAAATTAGGTTAGCCAAGATCTGTGGTCTAGGTACCTAGCACAAATTCTATGATGGAATCATTTGAATGGTCATCTAAAAAATTCCACTGTAAAACCAAGCAACCCAAATCCTTATTTTAACAAAACTGACCTAGATTTCATAATGGTCATACAAAAATAATGGTTATTAATTGGTGTATTAAAATAAATTACATTAGAATGCATCAATGGTCATTAAATATGAAAATAATATGAAATGGAATTGAATAAATGATGTATTAAAAATCCAAAACATGAATAATAAAAATAAACAATCCCTAAGAACAACTCCCCTTACAATCACAACACCAGACACTAAACAAACTACTCACTAATTCTAATCTAGATGAGAATAAGTATCATGGGTTCCTGAAGAAGAAAGGTAGTGAGGAATAGTGGTGAATCTAGCATCTGGATTGTCACTTGGTTTTTTTTAAGTCATCTATTGGTACCTATTAGCCACCTAAAATTCTAGAATTTCTTAGAAGGGTAGTCTAGGGGATCATTTTATAAAAAATCTCGTCAACATACTCATACATGAAATTTTATTTTTCCTCACAAAGACACTTACATGACATGTAATGTACATTCACATCATGTAATTCTTTAAATTTAATGGGTTGTGAATCTCATTGGGATCTTCATGAAAAATATGGCTCAAAAAATCGCAACGTGTGATTTGGATACATTGCATGAAGTGGTCCTTCACAACATATAATGATTTCATTACTTGTCATGCACGGATAATTGCTTTTGAAAATTTCATAACATGTAATTTCATTACACGATGTGTAATCTCTCTACTCCACAATTTCATCTATTCTCCATCTTCAAAAATCCAATGTCACATTTCTTAACATCACACATGGAATGAAGTGTCCATTATCTCATATATCCATCCATTTTAATTCCTTTTCCAAATATTCATTGAATCCTTCCATAAAAATAATATCAAGTTCAATCGGTAACAAAATGATAAGAATATTCATTTAAATACAAAAAAATACATTAAAATACCCTAAAACATATGCATGAAATACATTTATGCAATATCCCAACAATTGAATTCACACTTGTCCTTACTGATGTAATCTCAACATACTACAAAGGACATTCACCATACCTGGCTTCAAATTCAATTTCAGTAAATAATTGATCAAATGGAAAACTAAATGGATGTGAATCACAAACATAAATTATTCAGCATCTCATTTTTAAAATAATACATACTGAACATGTATTTTACATTTTCTCATTTGAACTTTCTAGGCCTTTCCCGTCATCAATTTTAATATTTCAATTTATTATAAAAATTCATGACACTTGCAATTTACCTCACATGAATTTTTATTCTCATTATCAGGGTATAAATGTAAATTGAATTCCGAACATACATCAAGAACATGCAACTTACCGCAGACTTCTAAGGCATCAATCATCTCCATGACATGAAGATAAAATCTCATTTAATCATGATGGATTCATAATTAAGAATCAAATGACTCAGAGGCTTCCATGTAGGTAGATATATGATATAAATCATGTAAGGATCAAAATTATGATTTCATCTACTTTTTCATGATATCATAATATAATCTCAATAAATTTCTCCACTTATAAATTTCATCATTCTATTTCCCCAAAAAGCACAATGTGGGCACATGATACAGGTAAGCACAATAAATGAATCAAGCTATCATTATATTTATTTAATTTGTTTACAATCTATTTTTTATTGTTATGAATATGAAAAATCACAAATCTATCAACTAAACTCATATGATCAAAAGATCTTCAGTATGAAAAATGATGATTTTTTATCCTTCCAAATCACAACCCATTTTTTCCTTTTTTTCTTCAATAGTTGTTTTAGCACGAAAAGTGAAATATGAATTAAAATGAAATATACATGGCCTCACCCAATATCATAAGTTCTCCAAAAAAAATATACACAAAGTATTATATCTCTAAAACCCCTATAATTTTCTTCCCCAACACATATTTTTTAAAATATAATGCACAAAAATTAATGTAAGGTGGGAAAAGATAAATTAGGCTTATACATGGATAATTTATAAACATAGTTTTGAATGGATTCCACAAGCTTAAAATGCATGAATGAAAGGTGTGACCATGGATAAGGGTAATAAAAAATAATTTCTCAGTCATTTTAAAACAGAATATGTATAGTCATAAATTCAATAAGTTGCAAAGGATGATCTAAAAGATAACATGCTTGAGTTTCTCAAGAAATATAATATAGAATGAATGGAGAATATTGGCTATGTGGATGTCTCAAGAACGAGATGAACGGATCGAACAAATACTCCAACAAATTCATATGAATAATTAAATCAATTAATGAAAATATGATAAATTCAAATCATGGGAAAATAATAGAAAAATTTCATTTTCAATAATCATATTTATCCCCTAAATAATGTTTTTTTCAAATCCTAATCTACATGATTATCACTTCAAATTCTTCTTCCCATTTTCTCATTCAATTTTTTTGAAAAATAAAATTAAATTTCAAGGATTTATAAGTGTCCTATAAAGTTTATGTCTCATTTTTTGGTATGTAAATCAAGAATACCATGTGAGAATGCAATTGGCTATTAAATCTTTTTAAACAATTAATTGTGCTGAGTATTGTAAAAAAATAATGATTTGAAATTCTTACTCAGCTTTCGTTGAATCATTAAACCTGGGTTGTACATGTTCTACTTGAAACATTTCACAAAGTCTAAATTCCCTTCAAAATCTATAATTATTCTATAACTTCTTCTCATGCTGCATATCTCATCCTATCACCAACCATGATAGTCTTGTAAAAATAAAAATATATAAGTGAAAGCATAATGCATATGCATGATATTACAAATTTGTATGGATGACTCCATTCTCCTAAGAATAAAAAATAAAAAAACAAAAAAAACATGGGTTACCTATTGGAAGTGATTTTTTACCATCATTGGCTCGACATTACATTTTTTAAATCCTCACGGTTTTTGTTAGGAAAGAGGTTACGTGATCTAGACCTACAAAATTTCGATGTCTTGATTCCTCAATATAGATGGGTCCTCTCCCTTTTTCTGAATCTAAAATCACTCTTCATTTATTAAAAACCATCCCATTTCCAATGGGACCAATCTAGTGGTTCTTGGCCCTTCTTTAAAAATAATATGGGAGTTCACTGACTATCCAAACATATTCTCCCTCATTGAATTATTCTTTAATGAATGTTCCTACATTATCTTTAGCTTTTTAAAGCACATTCTTATCCTTCTTTATCTTGTTTTTAAATTCTTCTATTATTTACACAATACGTATATTAGCTATTATTCTAAGGAATACATCATCCTCTTCATTAATCATATTACCCCGTGAAAATTCATCAACTATTTTATCTGAATTCTGCATCTCCAGGTGAAAAAATCTACATTATTTTGGATCCTCCATATCTTTAACACATATCTCCATTATGATCTTAAACAAGTTCTCATCCTATAGTTGGGAATTGTCTTTCTAAAATTATTGGATGATTTTTGGCATCCATATAAATCACCCAAAAATATTCTACATAATAAATCCTTTCCACTTTGGTGGTGACATATTATTGTAGTCCTCGAGTATATATTATTCCTGAATTAGCTAGTTGAAGCATAACTTGATTTAGTTTTATATATCTCAATCCTAGGGTATTGAATGTTTCATGTGACATTATATCTACACTACCTCCAAAATAACATAAATAACTAGAAAACCCATTAGTAACAATAGTAATTGGAATGGAAATCTACATGGATCATGATGATTCTTTAATAGGATTGTTGAAAATACTGTTGAACTTTCTCTTTCGAGTGGAATTCTACCTAATTATTCAGGCTTTATTTTGTTCATCACCAAATACTTTGTAAACATTTCATAGATAGGAATGTTTGGGATTTCCTCAAAAAATGGAATGATTATAAATATCTTATTGACCATCTCTAAATAAAGTTGTTTTATCTCATCAAAATTCACCTTCCTGACCAGATTTATTAATATTAGCGGTGGTCAGTACGGTAGTGGTGCTTAATCTTAGTTATGTTCTTTTCATTCATTATTATATTAATTGCTCCCTTTGAATGGTTGTGGAATATTATTTTCTAAAAATTCAATGCCACATTCTTGTGTATTATTTAAACATAAAAGAACTAGGGCTTTCATATCTACATAGGGATGTTATTCTGGGTATCCTAGAAGCTCTTCTCTTTGACTTTCTCTATGTTTATCAACTATATGACCAAATTGACATTCTAAATTCCTCATAATATATTGTTGATTATTTTATTCATTTCTTAATTCTCGGATTAAATTTCCATGATTCCATTAGTATGTTGCCAAATATTTATGTATATCTCATGTTTTTGTCATAAAAGTTTCAAGGGTATCCTCCCGTGAATGGAAAAGACTGGTCACCATTGGCCATTGGTTATAAGGTTTAAAACCTTCTTCTCTTGGATTAAATCCTTAATCTTTGTATTGATTCTATTGTTTTGGTTGTTTCTTATTTTGTGGTCTCCATCCCTATTCATAATTTTGATCATTATAATCCAAATAATTTTCATCTTCACAATACATACCTTGGGGATTTGGATTGTCTACTATCGCATCCTACTTCAATGACATGGATTTCATTTGAGATGAAACACAACTGTTATCCACCATGTTTAATACTTTTCCTCACCTCTATTCCATCTTCCACTAAAATGAATTTCTATATATCTCATCCAATCATTCATATTTCTCCTCTAGAAACATCCACAACAGAAAACATCCTACAAAATCATCAACTATAGAATGGTTTATCTATGATAGTCCATTATATAATGTTTGATTTAAAAACTACATTTCGAGGCTACAATAATAGCATCTTCTTATCCAATATTTAAAATCTCCAATGAACTATAAAATGATACTTAATTTAATTGCACAAAATTTAAAATACGTACCCACAGATTCATTGACTTTGAGGAAGGGAAAAACATTGTTAAAAATTTCCTTACTAAATACGCCCTTGTCAAGATTAAACGAAGAGGCATAATTTGGATCAACTCCCTAGATTTTTCCTTTAATTACAATTTAAACAAGAATATTCATGCAACATAGTTTTGGACATTATGAAATAGGGACGTGTCACAAATTTCCATGAAACTCCCAATGTGTGAGTTTGGCTATTCATGAGGTTTCCAAATAAATTTTAATGTATTCATGAGCATTTCAATGATCTTCAGCATGATCCCAACCTATTTAGCTATGATGGGGGGATGAGAAAGAATGGATTTAATCACATATCCAAGAGTCATACATATTTTATTAGTGCCTTACCCATTGGTTTTTTACATGGATATTGGGTATAGCTGGTTAGCGCACCTCATGATTGTTTCATTCAAATTGGCCTCTTCCTGCCATTATCTTCATTTCTTTCTCAATCTCTTTCTTCTATATTATTTTATAATGCATTATCTTTTCCATATATCGATTGAGTAAAATTTATTCAATTTTTTTATTCCCATGAGTGGAGTAGTCGTTCAATAGATTGGTACCTAAAACAAATGCATGACAAGACCATTTATAAAACTATAGATTAAAATAAAAACAATTATCAAGAATTATAATCAACATTAACATAAAAGAAATTATCCCCAGCAATGGTTCCAAAAATTTGAAAGCGCATAGTTAATTTTTAACTCTTACGGGGAAAAAAATATATATAATTTATAAAAATAGTTATGTACTAAAAATATAGTATTTTTTAGGTCTAATTGTCGAACCTAGAGACATAGTTCATATTTTTAAAATTAATTAATGTATTTAACAATGAAATTTATTTTTTTCATTGGAGAAAAGAGATATAACAAAAATAATGAATGGGTTTAAATTTAAGATATAATCATGATAGGATTAGTGATTTTCATGTTTGTATTCTAGGTATTATATTGATATTGATTTATTTAGGTTTGGTTCTAGAATTGGGTCAGCAGGGATCCTTGATCTGTGTACCCTACACAAATTATGTTATTTCCCTATTGGAATGGTCATCTACTAAATGAAATTTTATAACTAGGAAATTCAAATATTTATTTAAACATAACATTCCTTGATTTCATATTGGCCATAAAAAAACTAACATGACTAATTGATTTAATAAAAAAAATTATAGCATAGTATTGTTCATAAAATACAAAAATAATATGTACTTTAATTGAGTAAATGGAGTAATAGAAATAAAAAACATGAATGATAAAATGAAACAATCCTAAAGTAGTTCCCCCTATAATCACTTCACATGGAACCAAAAAAACTACTCAGTCATTCTAAGCAAGATGAGAACCACTAGCATGGGTACCCGAATAAGAAATGAGAGAAGAATGGTGGGAAATCAGGGCTCTAGATTGTCGATATGGTGACTTTCAATTTCCCATTTGTGTCTCTTGGTCTCCTATGGTCCCAAAAATATCTCAAACTGGTGGAGGAGGGGATCCTTCTATAGAAAAAATTATCAGCATCCTTAGCTGCAACATCTTTATTTTTCATTGTGTTGGCACATAAATGACATTTAATATACTTTCATGTCATGTAATCCCTTGAATTTATTGTATCACGAATCTCAACATGATCTTATCCCAAAACATGACTAGAAAAATGTCACGCGGTGTAATCAGGTTACACAATGTGTAGAAATCATACATAGTGTGTAATGAATTCACAACCTTTCCTGCATGGCTAATTTCATTTAAAAAATTCATGGCATTAAATTTCATTCCATGATGTGTAATCCCTTTGATCCATTATTTCTACCTGTCTCCATCATCCAAAATCTCGTTCTACACTGCTTTACTAAGTTATCAGTGTGATGTGTCTTTTAGCTTATATATCTATCTATCTTCTTTACTTTTCCAAAAATTGATTCAATATTAACATAAAACATAAAACAATTAAAATTATTCCCAAACTGGAAATAATATTCAGTTTTAATACACAAAAAATTACATTAAAACCCCTAAATTATATTCAGGAAATACATTTACCAAATACCCCCACACTTGAATTAATACATGTCCTCAAGGATATAATCTCAACATACTACAAACGATGTTCAACTTACCATGTATCAAATTCAATTTAAATAAAAAATTAATCAAATGTAAAATTAAATGTTTGATCATCACACATGAAAATTATTCAACACCCAATTTTTTAAAGAATACTGATCGACCATGTATTTTACTTTCCCTCATTTAAATAGTCCATCCTTTCTTGTCATCCAATATCATTTTTCAATTCATTATATGTATGCATAACAATTTCATTTTACTTCACATGAATTCTTCCACTGATTATTAGGTTTCAAATGTAAATTTAATTCCACACGTACCTCTAGAACATGTAACATACCATATCATTGAAAGGAATCTATCCTCTCTACCATGAAAAGTGAAAATCTCAATTAATTGATGAGGGATTCACCATGAAGGATAAAATGACTCTAAGGGTTCATGATAGGAAGGCAAGTGCTGTAAATCGTATAAGGATCAAAAATGATGATTGAATCAAAAATGGTTTGCATGATAACAAAAGATAAGATCAATAAATATCTCCCTTTACAAATTTCATCTATCTCTTTCCCCAAAATCACTATGTTGGCTCATGATACATGAAAGCATAATGAATGAATCAACCTCTCTTTCACTTTTTCTTCATTTTTTTATATTTTTTAATCGAAAGTTGTGCATAGGAAATGTCTCAAATCCATCACCTAACCACATATGACCATAAGATCATCGGTCCAGAAAATGGTAATTTTTTATCCACACAAAACACAACCAAATTATTTATTTATTTTTCTTTTTTTTAAATTTTTATCAAGACCGATGAATAATTAATTAAAATTAAAAATACATGTCCTCCACCAATATAATAATTAAATTCCCCTAAAAAAATTTCACATCTATGTATATCACGGTAAAACCTATAACCCCCCACCATACATATTATTTTATATATCATGTATAAAATTTGGAGGATGGTAGGAATGGATAAAATTGTCTTGTACCATGGATGATTTCCTAAAACGTTTATTCATGTATTCTATAGAAATAAAGTGGATTAATACATGGTTAGTACATGGATAAGTGGTAATAAAAAATAATGTCTCAATCATTTTAAAAGTGATGTTGTATAGTCATATCTTTTATAATATGAAATGAAATTTTTAGAAGAAAACGTAGCCATTTTTATCAAGAAATATAATTTACAAGGAATGGAAAATATTGGCTCAGTGAATGTCTCATTAATTTTATGAATGGTTCAGACAATTAATCATGGAAATGAATATGAATAATTAAATAAATTAATGTAAATATCAAAAATTCAAAGCATGTTAAAATCTCATAAAAACATTCATTTACATTGATTAGCTTGATCCTCTAAATAGTGATTTTTATAATTCTAATACATTTTTATCTGTACCAATTATTTTTCTGATATTTCACATTTAAAAATTTTAACTATGTAATTTAAATTTCATGGAATGATAATTTTTTTAGGTAATCTGTGTCTCCTAGTTCGGTTGTCTAAAGAGTGAGTCATGTGTGGGCATGAAATTGGAAATTAAGGATTTTAAATCAATTAAATATAAGGATTACATTATAAAGAATAATGAATTTAAATTCTTACTCCCCTTTCAGTGAACCATCAAACTTGGGTTTTGTAGCTTCTTCTTAAACCATTTCATGATGTGTTAATGCCTTTCACGATGTTTAATTACTCTATAGATTCTTATCTTACTGATTCTATATTCCTACCACATTTCATGATGGTCTAATAAAAAATAAAATATAAAAGTGAAACCATATTCTATATCAATGATATTATAAATCGTTTGGCATGGGTTATTTCTTCTGAAAATAGAAAACAAATAAAAATACTGGAAAACCTGGGATTCTTATTGGAATAAATTTTGTTTACCATCATTGGCTCAACCTTACCACAATCATATCTATGTGATTGACAGTAGGAAATTGGTTACCTAATTTGGATATACAAAACGATGATTCCATGATTCCTTAGTTTTGTTTATTCCTCTCCCTTTTTTCTAAAACTCACTTCACTCTTCCATTATTGAAACCCTTATCAAATTACATGGGATCAATCCATCATTTCATAGACCTTCTTGAAAATTCATATTTTAGTTCACTTACTGTCCAAATTTGATCTATTTATTTGAATTATTTTTGAATGATTATTCCTCCACTATATTCTTAGGTTTCTATAACGTTATTATCCTTCTTCATCATTTTATTACTTTATTATTTTATTTCCACATCTGTTACATCAACTCTTCTTCTAGGGATAACAATGCCACCTTCTTTTATCATATTATCCCTTGAAAAGTCATCAACTATTACATCCAACTTCTGCATCGCCCTATTCAAATTGAAATTCACTTCGGATCCACCAACTCTTAAACTCATCTCTCAATTGTGAACATCATCATGTTCTATTACCATAGCTAGGAATGGTCTTACCAATATTATTGAATGATTTTCGCAATCTATTTTTGAAAAAAGATAATCCACTAGAAAATAGAACATGTATACCATTATGAGGACATATTGAAAGAGTCCTTAAGGGCATCTTACTGTTGAATTTGCTAGTGGAAGCATAACTTTAAGTGGTAACATCTCTCTCAATCCCATTCTCTTGAATGTGGAATATGACATAAAATTTACACTGGAAACTAAATAAAAAAATCACTAGCAAACTCATTATTAACAACAGTAATTGCAATGAAAAAATTACATAGATCACACATCTTCTGTGGTAGGATTCTAGAAACTACTATAGATCATTCTCCTGCAAGTTTAATTGTTGAAAATTCTTGAAGCTTATTTTTTTTCATCACCAACTCTATAATGATCATTTCAAAGACATATGTGTTTGCGATTGATTCAGAAAATGGAATTTTTATGTGAATATTTTTGAACATATTAAAAACTTTTATTTTTTCCTATCAATATTCACCTACCTAACCTGATACAGAAATAGAATTTGTGGTCAGTATGGTGGTGGTGCATCTTCTTCATTATTTTCATCATATTCTCAGTTCTTTTCATTACATTCTTTGACTGGTTGTGGTCTATTATTTCAGGAAAATTCAACAACACTTTCTCATTTTTTCATTCCACTTATAAAAATTATGGATTTCATATCTACATGGGGATGTTGTCTAGGCATAATCAAATTTCTAATCATTGACTTTATCTAATTTGATCAGCCGTTTAACTGAATTGATATTCTAAATTCCTCATTGCAGCTTCTCGATACTTTGAATAATTTCTTAATTATATAAATGGAGTCCCTTTATCCATTTAGAATGTTTTAAAATCTTTAAGTGCATGTTATGTTATGGTCATAAAAGTTTCAAGGGTCTTCTTTAGTGAATGGACATGACTAGTCAGTGTTGGCACATGGGGAAGATATTGAAACCCTTGTTGTCTCAGATAAAATCACTGGCCTTTATATTTATTATGTTGTTGTGGTGGTTGTGGTATCCATCATTGTCAATAATTTTGATGATTATAATATTGAAAATTCTTATCTTCACTATACATCACTTGGGTATTTTTATTGGCCAACATCCCATCCAACTTTGTTGACATGGAGTACATTTGGGTGGAAACCAATTACTTTTCCACCATGTGAACTACTTTTGATCGACCTTATTTTAGCTTATAATGAAAAATGTTGTTGGATATCTAATCTAATAGTTCATATCTCTCCTCTGGTGACATTCACATTATCAAACCTCCTATAGCTTCATAAACTATGGAATGATTTAAAAAAGATAATCCTTTATAGAATGTATGAATTAATAACCACATTTCCATGACATGATGTGGATATTGTCTTATCAACCCTTCAAACATCCCCCATGAACTATATAATGATTCTTTATTAAATTACCCAATATTTAAAATACATACCCATTGATCCATTTAATATGAGGGTAGTAAAAACCCTATTTAAAATTCCTTTACCAGATCCTCCCACATTGGGATTTAATGTCAAGGAAATATTTGGTTCCCCTCCTGTGATTTTCCTTTCAATGAGAATCTAAACAAGCATAGTCTTATAGAATCATTTCTAATGATTGGAAATCTGAATGTGTCATGAATTTTAATGAAAATCATGATGTGATAGTTTATGTTTTCAAGATGTAGCTCGATGAATTGCAGTGACTGTTTGATCATTTGAATGACCACCAACTTGATCACAATGTGTTGACCAGTGATGGGTGTATGAGAAATCTTGGATTGACTCCCATGTTCATGGGTATTCCATATTTGACCAGCGCTTTCCCCTGGATTTCTTCCATTGACCTGTGGTCTGGCTAGTTGGCCCTGATTATGATTGACTCCTTCAAATTGTCCTCTTCCTAGCATTATGTCCCTTTCTTTCATGTGTTCTTCCTTGTCTCTTCTTTACATCAACAATTTTGTTTCCATCTCTAGTTCGAATGCAAGATAATCAATTTTTTCCTCCCACGAGTTGAATAGGTTTTAATTGTATTGGTACATGAAAAAACAATAAGAAAAAAGAAATTATAAAAATAAAATAAAAACAAAAACAATTATTAGGATTCCCAATTACATAAAACATATCGGCAACTGTCCCTAGAAATAGCACTACAAATTTGACAATATGCAGGTCATTTTTAATTCTGTAGGGCTACACATATTTAATAATTTATAAAAACATTGAATGAATAATAATAATATAGTACTTTCTATGATTTTTTTTGAAATATACATGGACAGTACATATGTTCTAAATTAATTAAATAAAAAAATATTAATTGATCTTTTTCCATAGAGAAAAGAGAAATAAAAAAATTATTATTGGTGTGAAATTTATTATAGAGGCATGCCAGGTTCAATGATTTTTTGGTTCATGTTCTATATATTAAATTCATATGGGGTTATTCTGGTTTGGTATTATAATTACATCATTATGGATCCCTGATCATTGTTACATGAACAAATTCTATGATTTTATCATTGTAATGGTCATATAACATGTGAAATCACAAAACTAGGCACCCACGTATTTATTTAAACAAAGACAACCTATATTTCATATATTTAATATGAAAAATACTGTGATTAATTAATGAAATAAAATAAACAACTTCAGAAAACATCAATGGTCTCGAAATATGTAAAGAAGAAAAATTGGATTTGAAAAAACAGAGTTAGATAAATCCAAGAAATGAATATTAAAATGAAAAAATAAAGAAGAATCACTCACCCTATAATAACATTACCAGGAAAAAAATAAACTATTCTCTCATTCTTATAATTATGAGAATGACCAGAATGGGTAACTGAATAAGAAATGTGTTGAAAAAAGGTGGAGAATCTGGGATATAGATCATCACTTAATTGTCATGAGGTCATACCTTGATGTCACTTGGCCTCCTACAGTCCCATAATATCTTGAAAGTATGGATGAGTGGATCCTTTTATAGGAAATCATGTAAACATCATCGTTCACAATGTCATTATTATTTTGTATGTCAATACTTACAAAACATATAATATACATTCACATCATATAATCCCTTAAATCTCATGCCTCATTAATCACAGTGTGATATTATCCAAAAATAAGTCTCAAAAAATGCCATGTCGTGCAATCATGTTACACGATGTGTAATGGTATTTGATAGTATGTAATGAATTCCCAACTAGTCCTCCAATGCTAATTCATTCTTACATATTCATGATGTGTAATTTCATTACACAATTTGTAATCTCTTCGCTCCACAATTTCCATCTTTCTTGTCATGACCTTCCTTCACCAAAAGGAGGGAAGGGACAGCAGATTGACAAGCCCTTCCTTCTTTAAGTTGAATGAGAGATAATGACCCCCGAGTCCCACCTCTATTAGGCCCTTGAGTGGCGACTAGAATAGAGGGTATAAAATTTTCACAATATGGGAGGCATTACCCTTTTTTAGTTAACCAAGATTGGGAGAAATAATGAGTCAACACTGTTGACACTCCTTTCCATCACAGAGTCTAAATGAAGGGCAAGGGAAATTCTGTAGCATAAAGAGATTCATCATTTGAAGAAAACATCAAAAATTGACAAAGGCATGAACAAGGAGTCATTTACACTTTGTTCGTGCAAGTTTCATCGTGGTCGTGAAAGTATACTTGCACGCCGCGAATTGGTCATGCAGGTGACTTGCATGCCTTCATTGATTTTCACCCAAGGTCTTCTCCAGCCAATAAATACCCCCTATGGGCCCCCCATTTCAGGGTGGAAAAAATTCAAGAACCTCAGATTTGAGCTCCCAGTGCCCTAGTCCCTTCTCAAAGCTTCTGAACACTTCTAAGGTAATTTCTTACCTAGAACGGAAGATCTAATGAGGGGGAGGAAGGCCTATGTGTTGAAATTCATCAACACTTGCGCACCTTGGTAGCCAGCCCTTAAGGGAAATGGCCACACTTGTGTGCCGCCTTACTCCTTCCACATAACTTACATGCCTTTCTTTTGGAAGTCCCCAGGGTTAGTATAAATGGCTTGAGCCAAGCCTCGCCCAAATTATACCCTAAGTATTGAAAGTCACACAAGTACCCAGATGTCGCATAGGTATACCTGCGCGCCAAGGGCTTGCGCACCCATACAGTACTTACGCGCCAACGTAGTACTTGTGTGCCCCTTGCTTTTGGGGTTTCCTCTCTTTCCTATTTCACCTCTCTTATGAATATCCACCTATCCTTTTTAGGATTAAGCCTTCAGAACTCTTTCCAAAGAAATATATGGCACGATTTCTTTGTTGTCTTCCTTATATAAAAGGAATTCTGTGGAACATCTCATAAAACCTAGGGATTTACATATCATCCTGTCACTAAGGTTAGAGATTTCATTCATTCAACCTCATCCTTTAAAGATGAGAGAATCATTAACTTGGGCCTCCTTTTTAGGAGTAATCCCCAATCCAAATTTTCATTAATTTGGGTATCCTCTTTAGGAGTAAGACCCGTGTTCCTTAACCTAGGCCTCCTTTTTCAGGAATAAGCCCCAGTCTTCAAGTTCCCTTAATTTTGGGCTTCCATTTCCGGAGTAAGCCCCAATCATAATTCTGTTAACATGGGCTTCCTTTTCAGGAGTAAACCCCAATCTTAAATATGGGCATCCTCCTTAGGAGTAATCCCCAAGTCCCTTAATTTTAAAGTCCCTTAACATGTGTCTCCTTCTCAGGAGTAAACCCCAGTCTTAATTTCTCTTAACCAGTCCTAATTTACTTTTGATCTGGGTTTCCTTCTCAGAAGTAAAACCTAATCATAAGTCCCTTCCTAACTTGGGAATTTTCCATAGGAGTAATCCCCAAGATTAGAGTATCCAAATCTCCATAAAACACATATACCTTTATGGACCCTGTTCCTGGATTTATTCCCTGAAATAAATCGTAATATTCAACTATTTGGGCAGTCATACATACAGAAGCCCCACATCATGTCTTATGATTTCATCTTTCATGGCACAATTGTTTGGTTTTACCAATACCTCTTGTTTCTCACACCGAGCATGACTCATGTGAGCTTAGAGTGTAAAAGTAATTATGACATCTTTTATTGATCCATCAATCATACATAAACATCACACTCCCTTACTTGAACTATGTGGGTTCTGATTCCTTTTCTAAACAAAGTATTCTTAGGTAGCCCATCGGTGGTTACGATCCCATCTCTGAAATAATCCATGTCCTTCTGAATGACAATAAACTTCAAGTGCCCCACTAGGTGGAATTAAGACCAGTATGGTCATCATAATGACCAATATAATTTTATGTATTGAAGGATACCATTGGTTAATAATCTCCAACAAATATAGATGATTCTCTATTAATGAAGAACCTCTAATACATATAAAATATTCTCTAAATTTCCTACATATTTAATCATTTATTGTTAGATATAAAGAAAAGCTCATTTTATGCTTGGTAATGTAATAAGGATTCACTAACATAACCTAAATCTATAAAGAGAGTCCTAGAGTAGACAATAATTACCCTAAAAAAGGTGTGATGAGTCCGACCTCCCATCCTCTCGACCAATGAAAATTACTAAGCCTCATCAGTCCACAAATAATGAGTTCCTACCTTTGGAATGTAAGTCCAAATGGATAAGGAATCATTGGATGTTTCTGGTTCTACGAAAAAACCCGTTAGAAACCGATTGGAATGTTTTGATCCTTCAATCAACGAGGTCATCCCCAATTCCAGAGGAAACTAAAAATGGTGAACCCAACGTGAATCCTTAACCAAGTTAATGTAATGTTTTACCTATTTGTTAGGACCCTATTTAAACTCAATGAGAGGTCCATCAAAGGAATCAATAACATGTGTGATCATCCAAAAGATGTAGCGGCCGTACTTATCTTGATTATGTATGTTATATCAAACATGAACTCTTTTCTAATATCTTCTGCATTACGAGAATGGCTTTTCTTAAGTTCACGACTGTGAATACTTCTACTGTAAAAACCTCTACTATGAATGCATCTACTGATACTCTTACTGGATCGTCGTCCACTATGAGGAAGACATCACCAACTCAACATCTTCAACGTTGGGTATCGAATGAACTGGTTAAAGAGTACCATCAACACAGTACCATTCCAACTTTGAAGGCTTCATAACAAGCCCTCCAAGTGAACAACTCACCCTGGTCGTCTGGACAGTGATGAACAATGATCAATAAGCAGGCAGTGCTAACTACTGTCTCCAACCGTTTCAGGTCATTATCCCCGGAACGCAATCACCATTCCCTCTCATATTCTAGGGAAGTGAATGAGGAGGTCCCTCAGGGCCTTAACTCAAAGTGACAAGAGTCCTTCCCGAGGCCTCCCATCAACAATCGCCGCCAGACTCATGCGGCAATGCACCCTCAACATGATGACGGTGTCATCTCCAGGTGTTTGGCTCAGGTTCCTTGAACCCGAGTAGGCAAGACGAACCACTAGAAGAGAAAACCGGTTAACAGTGAGTAGGTTCTTATCTCTACTATTTCCAGAGAAGTCCACCAACCTAACTTGGTGGCAAGCAACGAGCGGGCACACATACCTGTTCGTTTTAATTCTATTGTCTAACAGACTCTTCTGGCAGCAGCACGCCAATCCCACTAGGAAATTCCGGCGGAGTACTACAGACAAGAACATACACCTATTTATAAATCATCATCTAGTCTGAAGGCTCATCTGACTACATATCATGGATCCCACCAACCCAATGTGTTGACAACTAGTAAAAAGGCACATACTCCAGCTTACACCCATCAATCATGCCATCATCCTCGTCTATCAGTGTTGAAGGAAGCTCATCAACCATGTTCAGAGAAGTGCAATCAGAAAGCACATACACCTTCTAGTATTGGTAAAGCCTACCAACAGTCTTGTTTGGTAGCATTCGGAGAAGTTAGTAGGAAATCTCCGACGACAAACAAGAGGCAGACTCAACTCTCTGTCCCTACACATGAGTACTGTTAGAATTCATTGATAGGAAAAGGAGGATAAGAGCAGTCACATACACCTACCCTAGGAATTGAATGGACGTATATCCTCGTTCCGGCCACTGAAGTCACCAAGCATATTCTATCAATGGTGAAAGAGAAGAAGAAAATCCCTGCTCATATCCTGGATGTCTGCCTAGATATTATAACAGCTTCAGGAGCATCTCAGTGAAAGACACATAAATCTATCCCTACCAGTGGAGTTATGCATCAACAGTTCACTCTGGAACAGACACACACATCTATTCTAGTCCAAGAGGGGTTTCGGGCGTACTCCCCTCTATCATACGGACAACAAAGTCAGGCACATACACCTGGTTTGAGCGGAGATAATCAGCCTAACCTGATCATCTCTCCTAAGCAGGCATATACACCTACCAAATTGAGTAAGAAGGCGTCTAAGAAGAAGACCCGTCCAACATAGTCAAGAAATCAAGGGCCAATCTGTAACAAGGCCTTACTCGATGCTGGAGTTCTTGAAGTCGTCAAACAATTATTTGTTGGAACTCAAGATTCTACTCATTCAGTTCCCAATATTGGGAACATTAATTCCGAAGGTTTGCATCAGATACTTCCTCATAAAGGCTTGCTTCATGACAATTCGGTCAATCTCGATGTTTCATCTTCAGATGAGAGCCACAAGAACTCTCTGTATGGTTAGAAGACCTAGGAGAAAAATGTTTCATCTTTTTCTATAACCCACCATGGTGTTCCTCCCTATGATGATGAATTTATCTACGAAAGTCCTCTCTGCAGTTATAATTCACATTGTCTGGAAAATTCTTCAGGAGGCAATTCAGTGACGGGAAACCCCTCTTATCTTGAGGCACTTTCAAATGTGAAGCCAGTCATGTATGATGCATTACAATTAGCAGGTGAAATACTTTCTCAACCATAAGATAGCCTAGGATATAGGTCATTCTCCAAACCACCCCTAAGTCATGCATCTTCTAGTTTGATCGGTGATTTCTCTACCAACCATGTTGAATCTGATGAATCAACAAAGAAGCACATCTCTGGTCCAATCAGGTAGAAGAATCTTCATCGAATGATAAAGGGATGTACTGAATATGAGAAAACAACTAGAAAAAGGTGGAGTGCCAGTTATGTTTTGGCCTTCGGCTGACTCTCAGTATGACATTCCAAATATGTTGACGGAACATGGAATTCATGATATTCATCTCAACATATGGAAAACTCTTTTTCAGTTGAAAGAAAAAATATTATCTTATAATGAATATGAAAATCATATCAAGATAATAGAAGGGTTACAACACCAAATTGACTTGTCATCTCCCTTAGTTTCGCGATATCTGAAGGATAAAAAGTAGCAGAGAGCCCTTCAGCGTTCATGTCTTGGCGCACTAAGAAGATTGCGCCAGTTAATTTCTAATTCCCCATCTGGTATTCATAACATGGGATGGGGTGTTCATGGAGCACTGCATTTCACTATACTCTCTGGTCAGCAAAGCCTGCCAAAAATGGTCTCATGCAATGTTATTGCCCATGGCTGGCCAAAGCCAATGGGCTTTGTTTGTAATCATAGGCTTTCTCATGAACAGGAATCAACTAGTTCCTCTCAAAATCAAGCATACAGAGAAAAATTTGTTGAATTACTCCTTCATCAAGAAAACAAGAATTTTTAAGAGGCCTCTAGTTTGGAGCAAGCACATCATCAAGTGACAAAAGTTGTAGAAATCATCCGACAGTCTTTTGAGCTGGGGGATAAAAGTGGGTGCAGGTTGATGCATCTAGCTAATTTCTGGACTAAAGTCCACAAGATCAGAAGAGTTTTCAAAAATGTCTCAGATATAGCATGTCAAGAACCACCCGGTCTTACCAGGTTGGGGAATTTTTTAATCCAACCCTCAGAATCAACAAATAGGATTCAAGGAGTTGAACAAAGATAGCATGAACAACCCCAGTCCACCAGACTGGGGACTTTTTCAAATCCTCAATCTCTCCCTTAGAGAAATTCAGTCTTCTCTCAATTCAGGAAGAAGCCTCAAGAGGAACGAAGAGCCATACTATCAAGAGATTCCCTCCATGTTACGGTTTATCAAGAAGTTCCTGAGTGATCAAATCAGAAAAAGGCAATGTCTCATCAGAGATATTAGAAAAGGTATTATCGCATAAATTCTGATAGAAGAGATGCAATGCATTATGCATCAATCAATTTCATTAATTCCATTTTTGTTGATCCATCAAATGAATTTCACTCAGAGGGATCAGACGAAGAGGATCCTGGTCAAGAAGTTGTATGCACAGACACAAATGAAGAAGGTGTGTGTACACGAAATCAAAGGATTACCTAGAATTTAAGTAATCCTTCAAGTAACCAACTTTCCCCTCTCTGAAAGGTTTCCAATAAGGGGAATGGAAAGAACCAGGTTACATACCCTTCCTCTAGAGAAGGCCAATCTCTCTCATTAGAGCAATGATTCGCACAAAAATAAGAATAAATGAAGGAATTGAGGATGTTGAATGCAAAAATACTTCAAGGTAGTATTTCTCCTAAGCATGCTGGAGTAATTCAAAAAAAGGTAATTTGTTACAATTACTGATATGGATCAAGAATATCCTTCTCTATCAATACACCCTCATAGGTCTAATCCTATGGGTCAAGTGCAATAACAATTGGCAGTGCTACCATCAGTTGCAGCACTAGCCACCACATCTGTACATGCTCTAGTCATTGCAATTGTTCAGGTCCAAGCTCAACCAGATGTTTCTCAAATGTTAAAAACTGCAATTGAGTCATTAACTGCTCAGTTAAAAGCTATGGAAAGGAATGCGTTCTCAAATTCTGCCAGAAAAGAGATCTTATCCTGAATGGGTTGATGCAATTCCTCCCCCATAAAATTTTTCAAGTACCACATTCCCAATCTTTAATGGTTCGGGAGACCCAGAGCAGCACATAACACATTTTGTTTCTCATTGCGATCCTATGATAGGAACCCTTCAGCAACAAGAAGCAGTTAAGCTCAGGTGTTTTGTATAGTCATTACAAGGTCCTGCCTTTGTCTGGTACACAAGCTTGCAATCCCGTTCAATTACCAGATGGTAGGATCTCTATCAAAGATTACTTCTTCAATTCAAATCAACGTTTCCATAGACAACAATTTTTGATCTTACAAACTGTAAGCAAACGGATAATGAAAGGGTATCAGATTTAATTGCTCGCTAGAAGGTATAAAATTAATTCCCTGATCTTAGCATTCCCTCAAGATGAATTTTTGCCAATCTGTGTGGAAAATTTGCGTGATGAGTTGCAAACACCACTGATCCCTGTGAAATACACAAGAGGGTTTCGATACCTTACTTCAATTGCTCAATAGATTGAAGATTATCTTATAATGACTAAAGATAAAGCTCGTGTAATTATATCATCTCTAGTAAGGAGAATGGGTAAAGAATAGACTGCTACAGTTATGCTTAAACAAGCACATGTACATGCTTTTACTTCAAAACCTTCATCTTCTCGAAGGGCTCCACCTCTTGAGTGTCAACAACAGAGGACATTTCGTTAAGATGATCAAAGTGATCAAAGACGAAAACCATTTGAGGATTTGAAGAGTAAGGTATATTCTTTCTGAAATGAACAAGTTCCTGGTTACTTCATTTCAGCTCTGGAAAATAATTTGGTTCAATTTCCAAGGGCCAAGAGGCCAAACAAGGAAGGAGATGAAGACCGTCCCAATTATTTCACATTTCATCAGATGTTGGGGCATCCTATTCAGGAGTGTTTTGTCTTCAATGACCTCCTTCAAAAAATGGTCGACATGGGACTAGTCAAACTAAAAGGTTCATTAGCCCATGTACCATGTGTTACTGCTACAGATTCAAGGAAAGAAGGCAAGTGGCAAGAAGTCAAGAACAAAAATTTGCAAAAATATGATATTTTTATGGTCAGAAAAATGATCATCTGAACTCATGCTATTTTTTGAGCACAATTGAAGAAACCAATTGTGCCTTCTTCTCTGAATGTCGCAGCAAAACCCACTTCATCATAGGGAAAATCCTCAAAGAAACAATATAATTCAAATAAAAAGAAGAATCAGAAAAAGTTGAGTATGTGTCAAAGCCCAAGTTGTCTTTGACTCTGGGAGATTTTATGGCATCTACTTCGAAGCTGTAACACCCCAAGCTTCCACGGTACGTTTCCCTTCGAATAATGCAATAGCGTGTGTTGTACGCAACCTCGAGCTCTAACACATACCACAACTAATTAAACTAGCCGTTGTGAATAGTAATACCTACTTTTTTAAATTTTATAAATTTTATTTATCAAAATGGACTTCATTTTTGGATTCGGAATATCGAAATTAGCCTATGTTGAATTTTTGGTATTTTTCTGAGAACTTCTAATTTTTTATGAATAGTGAAAAATACTTAAAAACAAATTTTTAAATCAAAATAATTTATAGTGAAAATTAATAATATTTAGTGGTTTTAAAGTATAATTATAATATATTTTTACCATTTTATCCAATGGTGGTCTTTAGAATTAATTTAACATTGAAATCGAACATAAACAATTGCCAATCTTTTGATATAAATTGTTTCTTAGAAACACACAATTTTTTGTAACAGCGGGAATTAATTATAAAATTAATTAATGCAACTTATATGTTTGGAATTTTGTAAAATAGACATCATTTTTGAATTTGGAATATCAATTATAGCTTAGGGTGAAATTTTGGCTTTGTTCTGAAAAACTTCAATTTTTGATGAATAGTGAAACCACTAAGTGGTAGTTAAATAACTGATTTTTCATTTAAATGAAATATTACCACTTCTGTGATTTGATTTTCAAAAATCCGACATACATGGTTGTCATTAGGAAGTAAAATGTGGTTCAATGAGATTAAAATAAATTTTTGGTGAATAGTAACTTTTAAGTTCTTAATCGCGATTAGAGGTAATTAGTGTAGTTTAAGGTACAAATAATGTTTTAATAATATGAGATGAGCAAGAAACTTGTCCTAATCCTATTGGATGAGTCATGGCAGACCAAGACAACCCATGGGTCATCTTGGGGACCCCATGGAGCCACTTTAGTTGGAAAATGACATTAATATATATTTATTTAATGTTAAAATTAAATTGACACAAACATGAGTTGTTTTACTAAAACAGTTTTTAAGTGGGGTTAAACAAGTCCACATTTTGATTATAAATATTCATTAGAAATATAAAAAGATTTCCTAAATCATAGTAGTTTTTTTATAATTTTTAGACATTAAAAAAATTAAATTATTTATGACATCATTATGATGCAGCGATGACCTCATTATTTAACGATTTAAATAAAATGAGAAGATAATGAAAAATCAAAGGCCTACACTTGTCCAAAGCCTATTGGATGAGGAGATTTAGAACCCTTATCACCTTATCCACGAATTATATAAGTGTGGGACCTTTACAATCCGAAAAGCATTGTATAATAATGTAACATTTCAATCATTCCAAAAGAGCCCCTCCTCTCCTCTTATAAAAGGCCCCCACCTCTACCACCTTATTCACACTTTCAAGCCTTTTGGTTCGGCCAACCTCTGACAAAATACTCTCCCAACTTCTCTCCCTTAATCCTAGAATCCTTACTTTAGTCAGAAAGCCATCATAAGGAGTCCTTTTGATCAAATCAAAAGGAAGAACCTGAAGAAGAGGTAACATTTTCATCACCCTCTTTCATGTTTCTTTCTTCTTCCACTCCCTCTTTGTTTATTATTTCAATTCTAAAATTATAACTCCAGTATATTCTATATACTGTGATGTTATTATAAATATGGAACAACCATATTCAGTATTCTACCCATCATTTGAATTACATGTCACCATACGTGCGTACGTACGGCTTACCGTCTCCACGTCGTGGTGTAATTGTTATTCAATATATTATTATTTAGATGGGTATAATAATGATATGTAATTCATGTAAATAATAAATATAAAATGATAATGATTCTGTATATATGATATACTATCGAATTATATATTATTTTAATATCAAAATAATGATATTGTCGCTCGTGCGTACGTACGGACTACCGTCTCCACGAACGCGATGAGATTCATTCTCCGTCGTATCCATTCAAGTATAATTATCATTTGATGATTTAAAAATAATGTTTAAGGAAATGATATCATTTTGGATATGAATAAGATACAACCTATCCATGAAAAACACGACTTACGTAACAAAACATATAAAAGAAAACGAGTAAGTTAACACCCGAAACAACGATAAATCTAAGATATTGTTAAAAAAGCAATGTTAAAAGATCATATATGATATCATATGAATGTATATTATTCTTGTATAATTTAATAAAAATTATTTCACCATTATACAGGAGGTTAACCTACCCCAACAAAGGAAAAGTACAAGGTAAGGGTTATTTCACAATCTCTTCATTATCTGAGGTTGTTTATACGTAATAATCTACTGGGATATCTTTATCATCCACATCCATGTTTCTTCAAAATGTATTTCAAAACATTTTTATTATTTACAAGAATATGGGTTAAAGTCATTTATACCCTTTTTTTGACTTTTTATAGGAGGAATCTTTCCGTCGTTTTCAAAATAAGGTCCTTTTTAACCTTTTCGATAGAATTAAGGTAATAATGTTTTTTTAACTTATACGGCGGGTGCGGTTATTTTCCGCCGTTATAAAATCTTCAAAGATTTCCTTACAAGATTATAAGAATATTTTCAAGAAAATGTTTTGTTTTATATGGATCTTAAAAGATTTCAAAAATAGAAAGAGATATTTCTCTAAAAAGTGTTTTGATTTCATCTATGTCAACATCCTTTGATGGATTTTACGCTTATTTGAAGTTGATTTATTATAATACAAAACTTCTATATTGTATTGAAGGTTTTGTGATATGTTTGACTGTGGATGTGCTATTTTTATACCATTCATAGTTTATGGTGAAATTATTGACATTTCGTATGCTAGTTTTAATACGAATGTTTATGTTATGTTTAAACCTTTTCATATGGGAATGCATTGGACTTAATATGTGACTAGTGGAGCCCGCTATAGCTCCTCGATGCATCAGTAGGTCTCATGAGACAAACTAGTGTCTTGGCACAAGGCCTTGATAAAATCTTATTTGTAGTCTTGGCACGAGGCCTTGCCTATGTGGTTATGATAGTCTGGCATTATGCATTCCAACATTATAAAAGTGGTTAGTGATTTTTCATGTGATAATTCGATTAGTAGAATATCCATGTGAATGAGTAAATGGAATTATTTCATTTTACTTTTTCCATATTATGTTGATGTTCAAGTTTAAAAGGCTTTTGTTTTAGTTATACATTGCCTTAAATGTTTATTCTTATTTATGAAAGATTCCGCTATATTGTTATCCTTACTGGGCATTTGAGCTCACCCCTTTTCTATGTTTTATTTTTCCCAGGAAGTGAAGAAGTAAATTATGAATGACCTGCAGGGATATTATGAGGGGATAATAGTGTGTACTGTGGAGACATTATGTTTTTGTAGTAGTTTTTCATTTTATGATGTAATGTAAAAATTATGAATATATCTGTTATTTCCAAGGCTACTAAACCAATCGGTCTTTCAAGATTTGATATTTCTTGTGATCATGCCAATGTTATGTAATAATGCACTGACTCTGGGTAACTAGGGTTAGGGCGTTACAGTTGGTATCAGAGAAAGTTTAGTACAAACCTTGGAAGCTAGATTTAGATAAACTCTGATTAGAGCACGAAGACCTAAGATGAACTTTGAGGATTAGTATAGAAGAACTTCCTAGAATTTTGGTGTTGTAGAGATTTTGTGAGTTTTCCGAGCAATACATCCCTGTCTGGATACGAGCAGGTAGAGGCGGCTCTGGCACAGATGTTCCTAGGGGTAAAACCCGAAAACACCGCTTTGAGCTAGACTCGAATGAGAACTGGTGCACGACAACGGGCCTTGCTGCACTCTTGGTTACGACACTCCCGGGGGATATGCTTAGGATAACTCTCATTTTCTTTACAAATCATTATGAAGGGTTTATGAGTATATACTTCCTCAAATAATTTTTTTTATGATTATGGATTATATCCAAAAAAAGTTCAATTTAGGTTAAGTGTTTTATAAGTATGGGATTATGTATTTTGATTCATAAACTGATCTAGTTTATGCCATTGTTTAGAAATGGTGCCTAGTGGAAGAAATGGAAACCGTATCAATGCACGCACTCCATGTAGGGATTGCCCTCCTGCTCAAGATAATTATAGTGGGGCTGGTGATGCAACTGGTGCCGATCAGCTAATCACCATACTGGGACAACTTACTCAGGTTATGAATAATAACCTTACCCATATGGAGCACCCTGATCCACAGCGTGGAGGATCAATGTTAGATCGATTCATGAGGCAACAACCACCAACGTTCAATGGGAGTACAAATCCCTTAGTAGCTGAGAAATGGATAAATTCCCTAGAGAAAATATTTCAGGCTTTGGGGAGCAGTGAAAGGGAAAAAGTTATCATGGCAGTTTACCGCCTCACTGGAGATGCTGATCAATGGTGGAAATTGATTCAAAACATGAAGGAACATGATGAAGTATCAAATATGGAATGGAGGGAGTGCAAAGATCTATTTTTAGAAAAATACTTTCCTCACGACCATCGAGCAGATATGGAAAGGAAATTTCTAAGTCTGAGACAAAAGGAGGATGAGAATGTCACAAAGTATGAGGCTAAATTTACACGGTTAGCAAGGTATGTAAGAGATTATATACGTAACCCAGGAAGTAAGATTGATCATTTCTTTGATGGGTTAAAACCATTTCTTTGTCGATCATTAGTCTCACAATCCTTTTCATCGTACGAAGACATTGTCTCATGTGCTATCAAGACAGAAAAGGAATTCTCTAAGTCTTATGAATTTAAAGAAAAGCAAGATAAGGAGAGACCGGATGATCAATCTGGGAATGGAAATAAAGGGAAGAAGGGAAAGGTTGAATATCCATCTTGTGGTAAATTCGGGAAGAAACACCCTGGTACTTGCTTGAAGGGAATGGGAGTCTGTTACAAGTGTGGTGAAAAAGGCCACCAAGCTCGTCATTACAAGGGGAAGATGGAAGCTACCAACATTCGGTGCTACAATTGCAGGGAGATGGGGCATTATGCAAATGAATATACTAAGCGTCAGGAGAACTTACCTCAGAAAAGGCCAAGGGATCAAGGCCAGGCTTATGCTATCACTACTGCTGAGGTAGAAGCTCCTAAAGACGTGGTGGCAGGTAATTTAATGGTTTCCTCAAGTTTAGCAAATGCATTATTTGATTCTGGATCATCGCATTGTTTAATATCTTCCCAGTTTGCTAAGAAAATTAGATATTTCCAATTTGATTTAATAAGGGAGTTGTCAGTTAAAACTCCTAAGGGAAGTATCATTGCAACAATGTTTTTTGAATCAGTCCCCATTAGAGCACATAAATGTTCTTTATCTGCTGATCTCATCGTCATACCTATGATTGAGTTTTATATAATCCTCGGTATGGACTGGCTTTCGGACTATGATGCGAAGATTTATTGTAAGAAGAAAGAGGTTACGATTCTTGATGATAATGATAAGGAACACCTTATCTTTAGAGCAGAATCGTCACCACCTAATTCTTATTTAGATCCACCCTCAATAGCTCAACTAAATTCAATTATTGGGGAGGAAGAGAATGGAATAACTGTCGGTGAGGAAAGGAATGTTCAAATAGAGGATGTACCTGTTGTGAAAGAATTTGTAGATGTATTTCCGGAAGATTTACCGGGACATCCTCCAGAACGAGAAGTTGAGTTTTCCATTGATTTAATTCTTGGATCAAGGCCTATATCGAAGACCCTTATAGAATGGCCACTATAGAATTAGTTGAACTAAAGAAAAAACTAGAGGAGTTGAGTAATAAAGGATTTATTCGCCCTAGTGTTTCTCCATGGGGAGCCCCTGTTCTTTTTGTTAAAAAGAAATATGGATCTACGAGGTTATGTATCGACTACAGGGAGATCAATGCTATAACGATAAAGAACAAGTATCCCCTACCTCGCATTGATGATTTATTTGACCAAATACATGGAGCTCAGTACTTTTCAAAGATTGACCATCGATCTGGATACCATCAGTTGTGTGTGAAGAAGGAAGACATTCTGAAGACAACATTTCGAACCAGGTACGGGCATTACGAGTTTATTGTAATGCCATGTGGTTTGACTAATGCACCCTCAGTATTCATGGATCTGATGAATAGAGTTTTCAAGGAGTATCTCGATGAATTTTTTGTGGTATTTATTGATGATATCTTGGTATACTCCAAAACCTACGAAGATCATGAAAATCACTTGCGCATTATCTTGAAGACTCTGAGGAGGCATGAATTATATGGGAAGTTTAGCAAGTGTGAATTCTGGCTTCATGAGATTTCTTTTCTTGGCCATATTGTCTCTAAAGATGGAATCTCTGTTCATCCTTCTATGACCAAGGCAATCCAAGAATGGCCAGAACCTATGAGTATAACTGAGGTACGTAGTTTTATTGGTTTAGCAGTTTATTATCGACGTTTCGTCCAAACTTTTGCCAGATTGGCTAACCCATTGACAAAGCTCACACGTAAAGGGATTAAATTTGTCTAGACAAAAGAGTGTGAGGAATGTTTTGAAGAACTGAAGAGAAGATTAGTCAATGCCCCTGTATTGACTCTACCATCGGGGAATGATGGGTTTGTTATTTATAGTGATGCATCGAAGAAAGGACTTGGTTGTGTCCTTATGCAGAATGATAAGGTTATTGCCTATGCATCACGATAGCTAAAAATTCATGAGCAAAACTATCCTACTCATGATCTTGAGTTAGCAGCTGTGATCTTCGCTTTAAAGATATGGAGACATTACCTCTATGGTGAAAAATGTGAGATTTATACTGATCACAAGAGTTTGAAATATATTTTCTCACAAAAAGAACTTAACATGAGGCAAAGGCGATGGCTTGAACTACTCAAGGATTATGATTGCACGATACATTACCACCCGGGGAAGGCAAAAAAGGTGGCAGATGCTTTGAGTAGAAAAGACCATGGAGTTTTGAATGTGATGAGAATTGAAAGGGATCCAATTTTCATGGATCTAGTGAATATGGACATGGGAATAACTAGGGAAGGTGAAACATCAATGCTTTTTCAAATGGTTTCCAAACCATCATTACTAGAAAGGATTAAGAGTTCTCAGACCAATGATGAAGAATTTCAGAAGAAGATTAAAGATGTGAATGATGGAAGATTGAGGGACTTTGTGTATAAGGATGGAATTTTGAAATTCGGGAAGAGACTTTGTGTTCCCGATATACCTGATCTAAAAAGGGAATTGCTGGATGATGCTCATAGTTCCAATTTCTCTATACACCCTGGGAGCACCAAAATGTATAGAGATTGGAAGGAATGTTTTTGGTGGGACAACATGAAGAGGGAGATTGGTGATTTTGTGTCAATATGTATGGTTTGTCAACAAGTGAATGCTGGAAGGCAACAGCCTGGAGGAGTCATGCAACCTCTTCCCATACCGGAGTGGAAATGGGACAATATTACGATGGACTTTGTCATGGGGCTACCAAAGACTCCTAGAAGGAATTATGCAATATGGGTTATTGTTGATCATCTTACCAAGTCAGCACATTTTCTTGCTATAAGAGAAGATCTTCCCCTAGAACGTCTAGCAAGACTATATATTAATGAAGTTGTGAGACTTCATGGAGTACCCCTATCGATCGTTTCTAATCGTGATCCCCGTTTTACTTCAAGATTTTGGAAAAGTCTTCAGAAATCCTTGGATACTGAACTTCATTTGAGCAATGCTTACCACCCTCAGACAGACGGACAATCAGAACGGACTATTCAGACCTTAGAAGACATGTTGAGATCTTTCTCACTTGACTTTCAGGGTATGTGGGATCAATATTTACCACTGGTAGAATTTTCCTATAACAATAGCTTTCATTCGAGTATTCAGATGGCACCATATGAAGCGTTATACGGAAAGAGATGTCGTACACCAACCTGTTGGGATGACGTTGGTGAAAGAAAACTTGTAGGCCCAGAACTGGTGGAGGAAACGGTGGAAAAGGTAAAAGTAATCCAAAATCACATCAAAGCAGCTCAAAGTAGGCAGAAGAGCTATGCCGATAATCGAAGGAAGGATTTGGAATTTCAAGTCGGTGATCATGTTTTCCTGAAGGTATCTCCATGGAAGGGAGTCATACGTTTTGGTAAAAAAGGTAAATTTAGTCCCAGGTACATCGGACCTTTCGAAATTCTAGAACGAATTGGGGCTGTAGCTTACCGATTGGCAATGCCGCCAAGTCTCTCCAAAGTTCACGATGTGTTCCACGTATCTCTGTTGAGGAAATACATGCCTAACCCAACGCATGTACTAACCTATGAGGAATTATAACTGGAACCCGATCTTTCCTATTGTGAAGAGCCCGTCAGGATTCTTGATGTGAGGGAGCAGGTACTGAGAAACCGGACGACTCGTCTGGTAAAGGTTTTGTGGAGAAATCATAAAATGGAAGCGGCAACGTGGGAACCTGAGGAACATATGATGAAGAACCACCCTAGTATTTTTATGCAGTAATACCCTAGAAATTTCGAGGACGCAATTATTTGAAGGAGGGGAGAATGTAACACCCCAAGTTTCCACGGTACGTTTCCCTTCGAATAATGCAATAGCGTGTGTTGTACGCAACCTCGAGCTCTAACACACACCACAACTAATTAAACTAGCCGTTGTGAATAGTAATACCTACTTTTTGAAATTTTATAAATTTTATTTATCAAAATGGACTTCATTTTTTGATTCAGAATATCGAAATTAGCCTATGTTGAATTTTTGGTATTTTTCTGAGAACTTCTATTTTTTTATGAATAGTGAAAAATACTTAAAAACAACTTTTTAAATCAAAATAATTTATAGTGAAAAATTATACTATTTAGTGGTTTTAAAGTATAATTATAATTTATTTTCACCATTTTATCCAATGGTGGTCATTAGAATTAATTTAACATTGAAATCGAACATAAACAATTGCCAATCTTTTGATATAAATTGTTTCTTAGAAACACGCCATTTTTTGTAACAGCGGGAATTAATTATAAAATTAATTAATGGAACTTATATTTTTGGAATTTTATAAAATAGACATCATTTTTTAATTCGGAATATCAATTATAGCATAGGGTGAAATTTTGGCTTTGTTCTGAAAAACTTCATTTTTTGATGAATAGTGAAACCACTAAGTGGTATTTAAATAACTGATTTTTCAATTAAATGAAATATTACAACTTCTGTGATTTGATTTTCAAAAATCCGACATACATGGTTGTCATTAAGAAGTAAAATGTGGTTCAATGAGATTAAAATAAATTTTTGGTGAATAGTAACTTTTAAGGTCTTAATCACGATTAGAGGTAATTGGTGTAGTTTAAGGTACAAATAATGTTTTAATAATATGAGATGAGCATGACACTTGTCCTACTACTATTGGATGAGTCATGGCCGACCAAGAAAACCCATGGGTCAACTTGGGGACCCCATGGAGCCACTTTAGTTGGAAAATGACATTAATATATATTTATTTAATGTTAAAATTAAATTGACACAAACATGAGTTCTTTTACTAAAATAGTTTTTAAGTGGGGTTACACAAATCCAAATTTTGATTATAAATATTCATTAGAAAGATAAAAATATTTCCTACATCATAGTAATTGTTTTATAATTTTTAGACATTAAATAAATTAAATTATTTATGACATCATTATGATGCAGTGATGACCTCATTATTTAACGATTTAAATAAAATGAGAAGATAATGCAAAATCCAAGGCTTACACTTGTCCAAAGCCTATTGGATGAGGAGATTTAGAACCCTTATCACCTTATCCACGAATTATATAAGTTTGGGACCTTTAGAATCCGAAAAGCATTGTATAATAATGTAACATTTCAATCTTTCCAGAAGAGCCCCTCCTCTCCTCTTATAAAAGGCCCCCACCTCTACCACCTTATTCACACTTTCAAGCCTTTTGGTTCGGCCAAACTCTGACCAAATACTCTCCCAACTTCTCTCCCTTCATCCCAGAAGCCTTACTTTAGTCAGAAAGCCATCCTAAGGAGTCCTTTTGATCAAATCAAAAGGAAGAACCCGAAGAAGAGGTAACATTTTCATCACCCTCTTTCATGTTTCTTTCTTCTTCCACTCCCTCTTTGTTTATTATTTCAATTCTAAAATTATAACTCCAGTATATTCTATATACTGTGATGTTATTATAAATATGGAACAACCATATTCAGTATTCTACCCATCATTTGAATGACATGTCACCATACCTGCGTACGTACGGCTTACCGCCTCCACGTCGTGGTGTAATTGTTATTCAATATATTATTATTTAGGTGGGTATAATAATGATATGTAATTCATGTAAATAATAAATATAACATGATAATGATTCTGTATATATGATATACTATGCAATTATATATTATTTTAATATCAAAATAATGATATTGTCACTCGTGCGTACGTACGGACTACCGTCTCCACGAATGCGATGAGATTCATTCTCCGTCGTATCCATTCAAGTATAATTATCATTTGATGATTTAAAAATAATGTTTAAGGACATGATATCATTTTGGATATGAATAAGATACAACCTATCCATGAAAAACACGACTTACATAACAAAACATATAAAAGGAAACGAGTAAGTTAACACCCGAAACAATGATAAATCTAAGATATTGTTAACAAAGCAATGTTAAAAGATCATATATGATATCATATGAATGTATATGATTCTTTTATAATTTAATAACAATTATTTCACCATTATACATGAGGTTAACCTACCCCAACCAAGGAAAAGTACAAGTTAAGGGTTATTTCACAATCTCTTCATTATCTGAGGTTGTTTATACGTAATAATCTACTGGGATCTCTTTATCATCCACATCCATGTTTCTTCAAAATGTATTTAAAAACATTTTTATTATTTACAAGAATACGGGTTAAAGTCATTTATACCCTTTTTTGACTTTTTATAAGAGGAATCTTTCCGTCGTTTTCAAAACAAGGTCCTTTTTAACCTTTTCGACAGAATTAAGGTAAGAATGTTTTTTTTTAACTTATACGGCGGGTGCGGTTATTTTCCACCGTTATAAAATCTTCAATTCTTTCCTAACAAGCTTATAATAATATTTTCAAGAAAATGTTTTGTTTTATATGGCTCTTAAAAGATTTCAAAAATAGAAAGAGATATTTCACTAAAAAGTGTTTTGATTTCTTCTATGTCAACATCCTTTGATGAATTTTACGCTTATTTGATGTTGATTTATTATAATACAAAACTTCTATATTGTATTGAAGGTTTTGTGATATGTTTGACTGTGGATGTGCTATTTTTATACCATTCATAGTTTATGGTGAAATTATTTACATTTCGTATGCTAGTTTTAATACAAATGTTTATGTTATGTTTAATCCTTTTCATATGGGAATGCATTGGACTTAATATGTGATGGGTGGAGCCCGCTATAGCTCCTCGATGCATTGGTAGGTCTCATGAGACAAACTAGTGTCTTGGCACAAGGCCTTGACAAAATCTTATTTGTAGTCTTGGCACGAGGCCTTGGCAATGTGGTTATGATAGTCTGGCATTATGCATTCCAACATTATGAAAGTGGTTAGTGATTTTGCATGTGATTATTAGATTAGTAGAATATCCATGTGAATGAGTAAATGGAATTATTTCATTTTACTTTTGCCATATTATGTTGATGTTCAAGTTTAAAAGGCTTTTGATTTAGTTATACATTGCCTTAAATGTTTATTCTTATTTATGAAAGTTTCCGCTATATTGTTATCCTTACTGGGCATTTGAGCTCACCCCTTTTCTATGTTTTATTTTTCCCAGGAAGTGAAGAAGTAAATTATGAATGACCTGCAGGGATATTATGAGGGGATAATAGTGTGGACTGTGGGGACATTATGTTGTTGTAGTAGTTTTTCATTTTATGATGTAATGTAAAACTTATGAATATATCTGGTGTTTCCAAGGCTACTAAACCAATCGGTCTTTCGAGATTTGATCTTTCTTGTGATCATGCCAATGTTATGTAATAATGCACTGACTCTGGGTAACTAGGGTTGGGGCGTTACAGAAGCCACGGGCACTGCCCCACCAAACGGCACATCCTAAAAAGGCTAATCAGGTTGATTATTCATCAGATGAAGAGTTGATCTTCAGTTCTGTTAATATGATTCAATTAATAGATCCATATGTCAGACGTAGATTGGATTTTGATGAGCCTGGGTTCTCTGTATCAAACAAAGGAATCAGAGGAAGTTCTGGAGGCTTAGGATACAGGGGAAGATGTTGATCTTTCAGAGGCCACTATTCCAATTTCACCCCTTCTAGAACTCTGTATGCGGAAGAAACTCGTGGAAGAGCCCTTCAACATGCTCAACAGGAACAAGCAAGTTCTTCCACAAAAGGAAGACTCAGTCCTGACACTATTATTCTGGAAGATTGGTTGAAGGTTCCATCTTCTTCCTCTTAGAAAGTAAATAGTCCTAATCATTCTAATATTCCAAAGTGAGGAGTATTAAAAAATCATATCCCGGTACAAGATGAATCAACATCCAAAGAATCATCTTCTAAGGCATCTGCTAAACCACATGTTCGTATTGGGAAACACAGTCCTTTGGATCAAAAGTATGATGTATTAAAACACTTATCCCAAGTACCGGCCAAGTTATCAATTCTGGATGCCTTGAATTTATCAAAGGATCTTCGGGATGCACTCATCGAGGCTTTGTCTAGTCCTCAGGAGTTCGAAACTAAAATTGCTACAGCTGAAGTCTACCATTAATAGAATAATCCCGCAGAATGCCATGCAGTGATATCTTTTACTGAAGAAGATGATGATTATGTCGTGCATGGACATATTAGAACTTTATACTTATCTGTAAAGGTCAACAGTGTAGACGTCCGAAGAGATTTTATTGATAATGGTTCAAGATTCAACCTCATCCCCATTCGTACACATCATCGATTGGGGCTCACAGAATCTAATTTATCACCTTCTACATTGATGTTACACGGATATTATAAAAATGAACAAGAACCACTGGGCGAGATTACACTCAGATCTCAGTTTGGAGATCTTTTATCCAATTCAGATTTCATGGTTGTTGATCATGACACATCCATCAACATCTTTCTTGGAAGACCCTGGCAACATCAACCTGTAGCTATCCCTTCATCATACCATCAATGTCTCAAATATTGTTTTGATGGTAAATTTGGGACATTTTATGGTGATAAATCCCCTTTAAAAACATGTGAGTCACAATACATTGAGGCGGAATTCTATCACATGAAGTGTATGGAGAATGCCACAAAAGGGGAGGTCACCAAAGTTAATGCTCCACTTGGTTTGGAAAAGATTCCAGTAAATCCATTTACACATGTGAGCGCATATTATGTGTTTCCTATTAGTCAAATTGACAGGATATACCCAAATCAAACTACTCTTATAGAAAACTCCATAATTTCAAATACGAAAATCAAGCCAGACAATATGGGAGAAAGTGGTGATCCACCAAGAAAAGATGAAATCTCAAATGGAGATTTCTTCATTTCATCCTCTGAAATCCATAAAGTCTATACTTTTCTAATCAGGTCAGAAGAAGTTATAGCAATGTCATAGGTGAATGATTATGTTGATTCTCAATCCATCATCTCCTCTATATTACCCAAGGAAGACCCTTCATCATCAATCGGGATGGAAATGGAAGCTTCTTCTTCAAGATGTTCAAATGTTAACATCTCTTCTGATCATGGAAATTCTACTTCATCATCCACTATTCAAGTAGAAACAAAAGAAATAATACATGTTGAATAAGAAGAGGAAGATCTCAAGGATGCTCCTCCAGCATTTGAAGAGGGTATCTCTACCACTGTGGATGAACTCAGTGAAATAAATCAGGGTACAAAAGAAGATCCACACCCCACTTTAATTAGTGCAGCCATGACTCTTGAAGAGAAAGATATGAATATTTCCTTTTTATAGAAGAATCAAGATATATTTTCTTGGAACTATACAGATATTCTAGGGCTTGATCCTGATGTTCCCACTCATCACTTGGGTTTACCAGAAGAGAATCGAGGATTCAAACAAGCCGCTAGAAGAACACACCCTACCTATGCTTCAAAAATTGAATCCGAAGGGGATAAGATCATCAAATTTATCTACGTCGGAGAAGTTCAATATCCCAAGTGGTTGGCTAATATTTTCCCAGTGAAAATAAATAATGGGAAAATTAAAGTTTTCATTGATTTCAGAGATCTTAATCGGCATTGTACGAAGGATGATTTCCCAGTAACGATTATCGAACTCTTAATTGATGAAATAGCTAGCTATGAAGAACTTTCCTTCATGGATCGATATTCTGGATATAATCAAATCTGAATGGCTTCAGAAGTTAAAGAATCTATAGCCTTCATAACCCCTCAGGGTTTGTTTTTCTATCGGGTAATGCCCTTTGGCCTAAAGAATGCAGGTGCAAAATATCAGCGTGCCATGCATCGTATCATCAAACACTTTTTAGGGAAGTTTGTTGAATGTTATTTGGAAGATTTGGTGGGTAAATCCAAACAATTTTCTAACCACTTAGATGATTTGGAAATCATATTCTCAAAACTTCAGCAACATAATTTGAAGATGACCCCCTTAAAATGTGCTTTTAGGGTAACCTCAGGAAAATTTCTTGACTTTGTTGTACGCCATCGTGGTATCAAAGTCGATCCTGAGAAGGAAAAGTCAATCCTTAGTATGTCACCTCCTCAAAATTTGAAATAATTGAGATGACTTCAAGGACACTTAGCCTATATTCGGCATTTCATCGCCAATTTGGCTGACAAAAGTTTACCATTCGCCAAATTTATGAAGAAGGGAGTCACTTACCAGTGGACTGAAGAATGTCAAGAAGCATTCGATATTCTCCAGGAAGTATTTGTTGAGTTCACTAGTGTTAATTCCATATGTTTAAGGAAGACTACTTATCCTCTATGTGACAGATTTAGAGCGATCATTGGGTGTCTTTCTTGCTCAGATGAATGATGCTGGGAATGAAAACAACCTCTACAATCTCAGTCGGACTATGCTTGAAGTAGAAACCTGATATTCATGTATTGAGAAGTGATGCCTATCATTAATCTTTGCAGTTCAGAAGTTGAGACACTATCTGCAACATCACAAGGTCCAATTGGTATCTTTAAATAACCCGCTCAAATTCATCCTTAGACGTCCAATTCTTACAGGACGTCTGGAAAGGTGGGCAGTTATCTTGCAGCAATTTGATATTCAATATGTGTCTCAAAAGGCAATAAAGAGCCAAGATCTAGCTGTTTCCTGGCTGAACACCCTTCAGTTGAAGATACATCTTCAGATATTGAACTCCCTGATGTGGAATTATTCTATATTCAAGAAAGTCTTCAAACACGGGAAATGTACTTTTATGGTGCTTCCAGAAGTCCAACAGGGAGTAAAATGGAAAATCCTAAATTCAACAAAGCTAGGTTAGGAGATGTGATCATTTCTCCTAAAAAGTAAGTGTTACCCTATTCCTTTACATTGTTGGGAGGAGGTACAAATAATGAAGCGGAATACCAAACTCTTATTGCAGGATTGGAGTTAGCGTTTCAAGCACAAGTGAATCACATAAATGTGAAAGGTGATTCAGACCTGGTAATCAAAAAAATCAATTGGGATTATTCCATCAAAAAATAAGAACTAATCCCTTTGTATGATTACGTCAGAGAGTTAATGGAGTAATTCCCTTCGGAACCAAAATTTTCTTATGTCCCAAGACCATAGATTTCCTAGGCTGATGCACTGGCTAATATAGCCACATCTCTGGAAGATCCAATCGGGATGAGGCAACCATCAGTATTGCCCACCGTCGTACAATTTCACCTTATGTTCAAGCTAGATCACAGGAAATCAATGAAATTAGTCCCGAATCTGAACCATATGTTCATACTACATGATGGATGACACCTATCGGGGAATACCTTCAAAATGGAACACTTCCACCTGATAGAGCCAGGAAAGAACAAGTCCAGAGTCGGGTGGTCAATTTAACTCTTTATGATAGCCCAGATCACTTAGAGAAAATTCTCTACAAGTATGGTTTTGATGGAGTTCTCTTCAGATGTATTGATGGTGAAGAGATAATGGCTGTCATGAATGAATTGAATGCAGGAGTCTATGGTACCCATCAGTCTGGACACAGATTATCTGATCAAATTCAAAAGCATGGATACATTTGGCATTCAATGACACCAGACTGTGTTGATTTCACAATTAAGTGTCATTTGTGCCAAGTATATTCCAACTTCATTCATCAACCCCCATAGTTTCTTCATATAGCTAAATACTCATGGCTATTTTCCACATGGGGATTGGATGTAGTGGGACCTTATCCTTCAGCTACAACAAAGCAGTTGAAGTATATTCTTACTTCTACTGACTTGTTTTCCAAATGGGAAGAGGCAATACCTCTCAATGTAGTCAATTGTAAATACATTGTTGGCTTCATCAATTCTAACATCATTACCAGATTTGGTGTCCCTCATACCATACTGACGAACAATGGCACCAACTTCTGTTCATCCGAGGTGAGGATGTTGTACCAAGAATACAACATCAAATCCAGTCATTCCTCTCGGTATCATGTAGTGTCCAATGGCCAGATAGAAGCTTTCAACAAGACTCTGTCAAATATAATGCAAAATATGGTGGATAAAGATAAGAAGTCATGGCCTGATAAACTCTTTCATGCTTTATGGGCTTATCGGACCACCACATGCACTGCAACGCGGTCAACTCCATATTCATTGGTATATGGAATGGAAGCAGCCTTTCCATTTGAGGTTCAATTACCCTTTCTCAAAGTAGACATTTGTGATCAGTCATCTACAGATGAACAATCTGAAAAGTGATTGAATGAATTTGAACGATTAGATGAGAAAATATTGTGCACCTTGCACCAGTATGAAGTTTATCAGAATCGAATAGCACAATCTTTCAACAAAAAAGTTCATCTTCGTTCATTTGTTCAGGGAGAATTGGTATTAGTTATCAGAATTCCAATGATACCAGGTAAGAAACCTCCAAATCTTGAGCCGAAATGGGAAGGACCTTATTCAATACATAAGGTCTACTCAAATAAAGCTTATTCTTTAATCTCAATGGATGGAGAACTCATCACTACTCCAAACAATGCCATATTTTTGAAGAAATATTTTGTATGAAAACGAAATAACCAATGGTCCATGCATATTTCTTTAAACTATTGGCCCCTACGTCCAACATGATGTTAAACAGTGACGTTCTAACTACATGATGTTAAACTATACAGAAGTCCCTAATACGACCAATATGACGTTAAACTGTGTCCCCTTTTGTCCTTAATATATGACATTAAACTGCACAGTCCCTTTTTTGGTTCAACATGACGCAAAACTATGTTCACGTCCAACATGACATTAAACTATGTCCCTATATACGTCCTACATGACATTAAACTGTATTTTGTCCCTGCTACATGACACTAAACTGTGCAGCACCAATAGTTTTAACTGCAAGACTTTAAACATAATTTTCCCTTCATATGTCCTACATGACATTAAATTGTGCTTCTTTAAGGTTGTTGTCACCTCTTGTTTCTCACACCAAGTATGACTCACGTGATATTAGAGAAAACTTCAACCATAACACCCTCTTTGGGTTGTTAACCATGTGTACGTCCCAACCCCATTTTTAGGTTGTTGTTCCCAAGACCAACATGATCACAAATTCATTATTTAATTGAACTATGCGTACTTTTATCCTTGCCTTATAGGCTGGGTACGTAGGCAACCTCCCAAGGTTCAAGCCCAAAACCAATCTCTTCACATCGGTTCACCTTCATCTCATAAGATGTTGATTCATGAAACCGCCCCCAGAATCAATATATTTACTTTGGTTCACCCTCTTCCTTGCTATACGATGTTAAAATGTACAACACTTTTGTCCTGTATGACAATAAACTACAATAATCTTTGATACCCTCACCTGAGAGGGAGTCATTATTTACATTGATTTTCAATAATGTTATATTCCAAAGAATATTTTCATATATGGCAATACCTAAACCTTTTATCTTGGGTTAAACCATCATTTCACTAAAATCCCCTTTCACCCTTCACAAGTATGAACCAAATTTGTACAGAGGGTATTTCTAGAACTACGTGGGATTGATTCCCATCCTTATGCGATATGTAGGAACTTTCGAGTGTCCCTCGAATCCAGCCCCAAGTCTTTGGGCCTAACCCCAAATTTTACTTTCAGTCCACTAGCTGAAATGTCCCTGTGAAAACACAAACTGTGTATTCATTATAATGGTTCGAGTTCTATGACCCTAAACTAACATCTCTTACACTTTCGTCCCACACGACGTTAAACTGTATTTCAAGAACTATGTATGGCTTGATTCCCATCTTTATGGGATACGTAGTGATGTCCTAAGTTTCAATTCAGGACCCAGTCACAACATGATTATGGTTAGCATTGATCTGTGTATCTCTACATACATTGGAAAATACCCATCTTTACGTGTCATAATCCTAACCTTAAATATTTTCATATGTTCATAACCCTTTTCTTGACTTCTAATCACAAAAATGTCAAATTCTCTAAGAGTTCTTCTTCCTAACTATGCATCATGTGCCCTTAGGTGGCCTTGCATAAACAGTCTACATAATAGACTTGTCATCCAAAAGATACTATTATTTGACTATGTAGCCAATGCCCTTAGGCGGCCCTGCATAATTCAACCCCCTTACGGGTTTGTTAAATAATGGAAACATCATTCTTGGGTTGAAAATATCTTTTGTCCTTATTTGTCTTATCAAACATATGTAAGGATACACAAAAAAATAGCCATCCTTAACAGATTTGTTTCATGTACTTTTTAATGATCTGAAAGTATTCAAATCTATGGTTTATATTTCTCTTCCCTACATTTGGGTCAGACCTTCATTGGAGTGAAATTCATTCAGTACATAGACGATCTTGTCTGGAAATATCATCTCCATATTCAAGTACCTCTCTCTATATAGAAAACTCTATGCTTTGGAAACTTTTAATCCCCCTAAACATCCACTGGCTTTTTAGCAGTAGAAAAGTACATTTCTGAGAGTTCTTTTCCCTGACTATTCAGTACGTGCCCTTAGGTGACCTTGCATAAACAGTCTACATAACAAACTTGTCAGCCAAAAGATACCATCATTTGACTATGTATCCAATGCCCTCAGGTGGCCCTGCATAATTCAACCCCCCAACAGGTTTGTTAAATAATGGTAACTTCATTCTTGTGAACTACTTCTTCTAATTCCTTTTAGCCCTTCTTCGTATCATTGCTCAGATTCAAAATTTCTTAAGTCAAAGTTTACATGTTTTCCTTCATACTTGAGTGTGGTAGAATGTTTTTTTAGATAAGATGTCAAGTAATTGAGTCAATTTTATCCCATTCGATCAAAGGTATTTTGAACTTAAACATTAGCCTTTTTATGTCCGATTGCATGACTTTAAACTTCCCACAAAAGACATGGAAACTCTAAATAAAAGTCAAGCTCCAGCTCACTAAACATACATTTTATATGATTTTCAGTAATATTGAGCAATTAAAAAGTTCCATAGTTTGTAGGGTTGTTTTTAATAACCCTAGTAAAAGTCAAGCTATGCTTACTATGCCAATTGGCTTACGAAAAAATTTAAAGCAGGTACCGGTAAAATGCATGCACAGATGATTGAAAATGAAAGCGTTTTTCCATTTCATGCACAAGAATTAGATGGATATCCACAGACTGGATTCTGTTCTCTTTTCCAGGAATTACAAAAGGCTATCAACACAAGTCTTTACTTGATGTACAACATCTCGAGCTTCATCAGCAGCCTCTTGGATCTCATGTACTCAACCAACTTCACCCTTTCATCCTGATGGAGTGATTTATTGGCATCCATGATGGCATTAATCCCATTTTCATGAGCTCCTTCCAATGAATTATTGAGTTGGTCAAGTTCCCCAGTACCAGAATCTAACTTGTGTTGGAGGTGCATCTTATGGACAACTTTATCTTTGATCTTATGCTTCATATCCTTCATCTTGGCAACATTGTCAGCCTCAACTTTGGATAACGCATCCTCAAACTCACTAATATTAGTTGAAAGATTCACCCTGGTCAGATCTTCATGGCACTTTTTCTCTTGCTCCCTCCTTAAGATGAATTACTTCACCACGACATGGATATTTTTATATCCAAAATCGGAAAGTCCCTACATAACAAAGAGGGATGACAGTCGTGAGATCTTAGACGACAGATCTTCTAAAGGCGCTTCAGATTTGATCTTGCCAAATTTTTTCCATGCCTTGCATCGAGGAAATTGGAGTGCCTTTTGTACTTATGGATCCGACCCAGCATCACTGTCACAGGGGGAATATAATCTGGGATTAATGCACTTAAAGAAGTTCCATGTTCTGCTCCTTCCCCCCTGAGCTGTTCTTCTTCTCTTCTAATTATCATTGGGGCAGAGGCTGAGGCCTCACCTGTAGATCTAGCCACTGCAATTGATGGCCCTCCATAATCAATTTAGATCTTTTTTTAGTTTCAAAGGATAACAAAAGTTAATTGATAGTCTTGAAAATTACGTAAAGTAGCAAATATTGTTATCCCATACCCAACGGTAGATCAGAAACATGAGAAGGCTCCTCTCCATCTTTCCTAGCTTCGACGGGATTTTCAGGATGAGTTTGAGGAAGCTCCACTGGGTTCAGATCCACTTGTGCTAATGTCTCTACAATAGTAGGGTCTTCTGTACCCCCTTCAGGCATGTGTAGTTCAACAGCTTTCTCAGACAGAACTGCACATTTGAACCGATCATGATTAGACATGTAATAAGAAGTTATTTTTAATAGGACAAAGGATAACAGTCACGACCATAGTCTTCTAAATTACATGGTAATTTAACATGATTAATAAAATCTTCCAATGATTTACCAAGTTCAATCATTTCATCTAATGTCATCTCAGAATCCTGGAGAGTCTCACCAGTGGGAGCATTTGATGTGTCTTCTTGGCGACCTACAACCTGCGGTTCCTGACCCTGGACAACATCTTCAGATAAAATCACAGAATCAGTTGCAATAGCCACCGGAATCTCTAATGCATGGGTTGAACTTGAAGTATCACAGAATAGAAGTCAGTCGGTGTTTCCTTCATCATTTTATGAAGCATTTTTAACTTACCAGAAGCATGTTCTTCTCTTCCTGCAACAGTAGCAGGGAGGATACTTGGAACATATGATGGCTCTTCTCCAGGAGTAGCCAAGTCATCCTGAATTTGTGATTGTTCCGCAGCACCCTTCGTGGTCCCCAAAGTAGGATCAGTCCTCTCCCTCAGAGGGGAAATTTAAGAATCCACTGAAATCCCAAGGAAGATGAGGAATCATTTCATGGTTTACGAGTCATGATTACCCAAAGGTCGTACCACTACTAATTAAGCGTTTAGCTGTGGACTTCCTCCTTCATTGATTTTCCTTCCTTCACTTTTTGGGAGTGTCAGCACTCTCCATTACAGGTACCCGAATTGGAGAATGGAAAGCCATTTCTAGCTCCTCATCCATGGCCTGCTGGCGTAGAGATATCTCGCCCGACTCGCGGGGAGATTTAGTAGGAGCCCTGATGGCAGTAACACCAAGGCTATATTGTGGCGAAGGAACCTCAGTAGTTCCTTTCTTTACAAGCTGCAGGATGAAGAAAATAATTTACTTAAGTAAAAAATCTTTGACTGAAATCAAGTTTCATGGAAAATAAGGAATGTAAACTTAAATCTTCAGGGGCCACGTAATCGTTCCACTCCTCATCAGTCCCCTCAGCGGCGCCATGATCTATAATTTCTTTAACCCACTTGGTGACAGGAATGGAATCTTCAGTGGCATATATGAGCATTTCCATCTCTCTCTGATATAAACCTAAACCTCATTGGGGTTATCCTCGTAATGGATATCTGTAGAAGCCACAAAATTCCCTATTCCATGGAGGTGTAGCCCCTTGCAAAAATCCATCCATGAGGTCTGAGTACCACAATATAGACTCTGCCATGTCTGGACAGCCTCTGGTTGTAGATATTCATTATGTGTACCAGAAGGCTAAGAGGAAGGTCCTACAACCTTCGACTTCTGCTTCTTCCCGGCTCCTAGAACTACTGATAGAGAATAAGAAAATAAGACATGTTTCTCTATAAAGTAATGGTGATTAAATTTCAATAATGAGGTAACTCACTAGGAGTTGATGGAGTGGGACATTTGATTCCGACCGGATGATTATATCGGGCATGAGCCCGCTTTCCCGTTTTGTGTGCCTCATCATCCCCATCTTGGGAATCCGGTGAATCAGTCCTAGATGAGGAATCTGGCGAATCAGCTTCAGGTGTGGAAGCATCACCTTCATGAGGAAGGGTTTCTTTCTCTACATTCCTATTACTTTTCCCCATCTGATAAACCGGATAATTCATCACCCCACTAGGGTATGCTTCTATCCAGTGCTCGGCATACCTTGTAGTCAAATTATATACCGCTTTTTCAATCGGTAAATCAAAAACTTCCCCAGTCTTCTCCCTATATGTCAGCAACCATAGTTTTCGGGAAACCATCGGATGTTTCTCTAACCTGATATGCATAGGGGGAGATACACCAGTCTTCTTCAAACACTTGAATTGATGTGAAAATCTATACGGAGCATAGGCCTCACATATAATATCTCTGTCAATCCTGGTGACCAGCACACCATCTCTACAGGCCAGCATGTATGCCCTTAAATCCTGACTGGTTGTTCTATTATCAACAAACCTCCTTGTTGGAGGATTTCCATAAGGAAAGAAATTAAATTCCTTATACATGCTTAGACTGACCTTCATGTCATAAGAATTGAGATCTAGTGGAGAAATTCCAGAGAATGCCTATACTGATGGCCTGAAAGAACTCCCAGAAATCTGTACTCCATTATGTACATTATACATCCTGAAGTGAGTGGTGATCCATCCCCATAAAACATGGAATGGTCCCACTATACATAAAGGAGATTTACCCATGAACAAATGGAGTAAACTCCTGTGAATCTTTTCTAAAATGGGGGTAGTCAACCCAAGCATTTTCCCCTCATCCAATTTAGCAGCGATAACGAAGGTCCCTGGCCTGATGCCTCCCTTTGAATCCCATACTGGCAAGAGATAAAAACAGAGCCACATGGACAAAAAGCCCGCTAGATGAGTCTTTGTTTGGGATCCCATGATTCAACTCATATCCCCACTTCTCAAATTCCCCTACTTCTAGGGTCATCCAGAATGTGCCAGGTGCACCCCTTTTCTCTGTTTTGGGGAAATAGGTTGGACGAGTGGACCTTTTCTCCTTGGGACCCTTCTTCTTGGATCCCTTTTCCTTCGGCTCCTTCTCCTGCATATCGATAAGAAATATATTCATCCATTCCTCTAGATGAATATCCTTTCTCAAATGAGTCAAGGAGGTCTCTGAACTCTTGATTTTGTGGAAGATTTTCAATAATTCCCAAGCTAAAGCCGTATTCTTATCCGAATCATTCCATGTCACCTTGGGAGGGATGAATTCATCATACATATCACCCAAAATTGGAGCCCCGCAGATTTTGTGGACATCCCATAGACTGATTCCCACTTCTACATGAGTCAGATGGAAAGAATTGGTTTCTGGACTCCAATGGATACGTATCTCTGGCACGAAGTTATCATGCATGTAAACATATGTTTTCCCCTCCCAGACAGCTTCACATATCGCAACTCCTTTTAAATCCTCGACAAACTCTGCACAGGTTTGTTGCACCCAGTACACCCACATCCAAGTTGGCTTTACACCTCCTCCAGGAAGAAAGTCCCTGCTCTTCTTCCAGCCTTTGGATTGATCCATCTGGGAGTTTTGGAAAATTGAGGGATAAAAATGTGGGTGCATCTCAGGCTTATGAGGTTTCAGATCTGGCATACACGGGCTATGATGCATCATATGGGCCTTCTCCATTATTCCATCATTTAAAAATGCTCCTCCACATGAAATATTTGCAGCAGCAAAGTTGGTGTAGTTCTAAAACCATGAAATTGGAAGATAGTTCTTTGCCTCTAGAATGGTAACTTCTCACAGATGACCATATCCATACAAATAAAGTTAAATGATCTGGGGGAAGTCACGATGATACTTCTTCAAATACTTATCCAAATCTGGGAGAGTGATATCGCAGAAGGTATAGTAATCATGGCCAATGATCCTCGTCATATCATCAATTTGTTTGCTAGCCAGTTCGTCAGCTGTTCCGATTCTCTTGGGAGCCATTGAATCTGCACAAAAGAGAATAAAATTACTCTTAAATGAGTTAATTGTTTTATAAATTTGTGAAGAAAGTCGAAAAAAGGGAAAAGGCATTAAGGCACGCATGTCTAATCTTGGCGTGCAAGTATGATGTGCCGTGAATGTTTTTGGCGCGCAAGTATAACCACGAAAGTCCAAATACCTTGACAGCAGCGTGACAGTGAAGAAATAGCGGAAAACAGAGAAACTTGCACGGCGAAGACAACTTGTGAGGTGAGAGCTTGAAATTCTGAAATTCAGTGCTTTACATGAGAATGAACGCATATTTATAGGCCATGCCACACCCTTGCGCGCCGATGCCTACGTGGTTAAACACTTACGCGCCGCCCTCTGCGCACTCAACACTTGCACGCCACCTTTCCTTTGGATTTATTCTTCTTATTTTCTTCAGAGTCACATCCTCATTTCTATCGGATCCATCTATGAGGTCGGATTTTTTTTGACACTCCTTTCCATCACAGAGTCTAAACGAAGGGAAAGGGAAATTCTTTAGCATAAATTGATTCATCTTTTGATGAAAACATCAAAAATTGACAAAGGCATGAACAATGAGTCATTTACATTTGGGTCACGCAAGTTCCACTATGGTCGCGCAAGTATACTTGCGTGCCTCCAATTGGTCATGTAGGTGACTTGCACGCCTTCTCTGATTTTCACATAGGGTCTTCTCCCGCCTATAAATACCCCATTATGGGCCCCCCATTTCGGGGTGAAAAAATTTCCAAAACCTCATATTTGAGCTCCCGACACCCTAGTCCCTTCTCAAAGCTTCTGAACACTTCTAAGGTAATTTCTTACCTAGAACAGAATATCTAAAGAGGGGGAGGAAGGCCTAAGTGTTGAAATTCATCAACACTTGTGCGCCTAGGTAGCCACCCCTTAAGGGAAATGGCCACACTTGCGTGCCACCTTACTCCTTCCACATAACTTACGTTCCTCTCTTCTGGAACTCCCGAGGGTTAGTATAAAAGGCTTGATCCATGCCTCGCCCAAATTCTACCCTAAGGATTGAATGTCGCGCAAGTACCCAGATGTCGTGCAGGTATATCTGCGCAACCAGGACTTGCGCGCCCATACAGTACATGTGTTCCTACACAGTACTTGTTCACCCCTTTCTTTTGGGGTGTCCCCTCTTGCCTATTTCACCTCTCTTATGTATACCCACCTATCCTTTTCAATATTATGACTTATGAACTCTTTCCAAAGCCATCGATGGCATGATTACTTTGTTGGCTTCCTTATCTGAAAATAATTCTATGGAACCTCTCTTAAAACCTAGTGATTTACATATCCTCATGTCACTAAGTTTAGAGACTTCATTCATTCAACCTCATCCTTTAAAGATGATAGAATCATTAACATGGGCCTCCTTTTTAGGAGTAAGACCCAGTCCAAATTTTCATTAATCTGGGTATCCTCCTTAGGAGTAAGCCCCAAGTTCCTTAACCTGGGCCTCCTTTTCAGGAATATACCCCAGTCTTCAAGTTCCCTTAATTTTGGGCTTCCTTTTCAGGAGTAAGCCCCAATCATAATTCTCCTAACTTGGGCTTCCTTTTCAGGAGTAAACCGCAATCTTATATATGGGCATCCTCTATAGGATTAATCCGCAAGTCCCTTAATTTCTCAAGTCCCTTAACCTGGGCCTCCTTCTCAAGAGTAAGCCCCAGTCATAATTTCTCTTAACTTGTCCTAATTTACTTTTGATTTGGGTTTCCTTATGAAGAGTAAAACCTAATCATAAGTATCCAAATCTCCATAAAGAACATATGCCTTTATGGACAATGTTCCTGGATTCCTTCCCTGACGTAAATATTAATCTTCATCTATTTGGGCAGTCATACATACATAATCCCCATATCATTTCTTATGATTGGATCTTTCATGGCACAATTTTCTCGTTTTACCAATACCTCTTGTTTCTCACACTGAGCATGACTCAAGTGACCTTAGAGTGTAAAAGTAATTATGAAATCTTTTTTTGAGCCATCAATCATACATAAACATCACACTACCTTACTCGAACTATGTGGGTTATGATTTATTTTCTAAACAAAGGATACATAGGTAGCCCATCTGCGGGTATGATCCCAACTCTGAAATAATCTATGTACTTCTGAATGAAAATAAACTTCATGTGCCCCACTGAGTGGCTTTAAAACTATTATGGTCATCATAATGACCAAGATACTTTTATGTATTGAAGGATACCATAGACTAAGAATCTCTTTCAAATACAGATGGTTCTCTATCAATGAATAACCTCGAATACATATAAAATATTCTCTAAATTTCTTACATATATAATCATTGATTTTCAGATCAATCTCATTTTATACTTGGTAATGTAATAAGGATTCACGAACATAACTTAAATCAATAAAGAGAGTCCTGGAGTAGACAATAATTCCCCTAAAAAAGGATTGATGAGTCTGACCTCCCATCCTCTCGACCAATGCAAATTTCTAAGCCTCATCAGTCCACAACTAATGAGCGCCTTCCTTTGGAAAGTAGGTCCCAATATATATAGAATCATTGGATGTTTCTGGTTCTACAAACAAACCAGTTAGAAACCGATTGGAATGTTTTTAACCATCAATCAATGATTTCATCCAAAATTCCAGAGGAAACAAACTCCAAACACCACCATGTATAGAAAAATAAAAGTAAAAACCAAACTACATGCATTTTTAAATAATAAAACTGAAAACAGTACAAGGGAAAAAAAGCTAAGCAGAATCCAACAACGACCAATAGCAACTCCAATGTCCAGACTAGAAAGGTCCCGCACGGCCTCTAAATCCCTCTTAGAATCCTAAAAGTAAACGTAGGGTGAACATAAAAAGTATACTCAGTATGAAAACCTAAAGCACTCGTGCACAAGTGGGGAGATGTACTAAAGTCACTTGAGAAGCAGAAGAAACATCATCTATAAAGGATTCTGTCCATCCCACCTCACTGGCCACACTCACCAAATAACCAAAGTTATAAGGTAATAGTAAAGAATAAAATACATAGGTACAACACACCACCATTTCCCTCAATAGCTAGCTGCTCATCCCTAACGGAAAACGTCCTGACGCTACCACGCTCTTCCTTCCCACACACACCTGGGCCTCACAACCATCCACAACCTTGCCCTCACACACCTGGGCCTCACAACCACACATCCTTGCCCGCACACACCAGGGCCTCATCCCGAAGACACTTGGGAAGACAAAACTACCAGAATATTCCTGGGCTAACAACACACCAAACAAAAACTACCCGAATAATCTTTGGAGTAAGGTCGCCTCCAGCCATCATAGTCGAGGGAAGAGGGAGCAGGAAAGAGAGTAACTAGGGGGAAATACCCTTCCCCATGAAACGGGGTGTCCGACAGTAAGTGTCAAATGTGGGTGGGGTGTGACTATACACAAAACATATAATTACACATATATATTCCATAACACATCCCAACCTATGGATCCTAAAATAGATACAAGCAGGTGCACAAGCACTACTGCCTCAGAAACAGGCACACAACAAACAGTTCCCAGTTTCCCTATTCAAGTTATCATCCATAAAATTCCAGTATGAGTTAATCCCATCACTACTGGGAAACTAACAGGCACATTCCCAGATGAAACAACAATAAATCAGGAATGTAAACCATCAGGTAATTTAAGCATTCACACCCGGTTCTCTTGTAAATAATAACATCAAAGTGGGATCAGTGGAAACCCTTGAAAAACTGGAACTAAAAAAACCCAACAACCATTGGTTATCCGCACATTAATTCATTACCATTCCACCCAGTTCATTATTAACATTCCACCTTTAATCATGTTTAAAACCCAACCTGCAACCCTGTTGCTAAACACCACCACAGCCACACAACAACTCATGCCCTTCCAACCACGCCATTCACAGCCCTGCTATTCACCCATCCAGAGCTGAACCATCCTAGCGTTCATAATTCATTCCTCTATATTATTTAGTTCAACTGGGGTGATCACATAAGGTTATGGGAATTCATATTCAATAGCCATGTTTAAGTGTTTAGCTGATTCATACCTGATTCCCATTCACTGGACAAAGCATAAAACAGAGCAGAGCATCGGTGAGCAAACAAAGGCCCCCAACGACCGTGATTTTCAGTCGGCCTAACCCCGTCCGATTCATAAAAACAATATAGGGAAAACATGTGTAAAAACATGTAACAACATTTACAAACTTCCTCATCCCCATTATTTAATCGGTTATTCTCTTCATTGCAGAATTGATTTACTACCTTGTTAGAACCATAGAACAACCACCCCGCAAGATACACAAGGAGGAGAGACAAAGGCATGATCCCAAATTGATTGATCAAGGATCGATGTTAAGTCCCTACGTGGAAACTGGAAATCAGGAGTAGCAGGAACGCCATGGAACACGATCAAGGAAAACATCATGGGGGTACAACTCGTCTGGAGGAAGGGTATTCCGAGGGCAGGGTGATCGAGAAAAAGGAACCTAGGGAGAAGAGAATATTTAGGTTATAAAGGATGAGATTCAGTATCTCGGGATGGTTAAGATATGTAGAAAAACTTGAAACCGCGGAAGGAGCGGGATCGTGGGTTGACCAAGCGACTGGGCCACCCCACACGTCTGACATAAAAGGTCCCTGCCCTTCGGGGATATTAAAACTAATGCACACCTCCTTAACCAAGGATGGACTAGATGTGGTAGAGGCGTTTCTGAAAACGCGGTTAAAGGGGTAAGACCAAAACGCATGGTTTTCCATTTAATGAGGGTTCCTCACCAATAATTTAATTAAACTCCATTATCGGTCTTTAAAACAGGATTAAAGAGGCAAAAACATGGTTTACAAACCAATTCACACAAAAAGAGGTGCTACTAGAAAACCGTGGAGAGGTCACCGGTAGGCTAGGTCTACCGGTAGACCAAGCCACCGGTAGGCTGAGGCCACCGGTAGGCCGAGCACTGGTATGCCGAGCACCAGTAGGCCGAGGCTACCGGTCGCCAGGCCTACCGGTAGCTTGGCCTACCGGTGTCCTCGGCCTAAATGTAGGCTGAGCGACTGGTAGGCCGGGGGACCGGTAGGCCGAGCGACCGGTAGGCTGAGGCCACCGGTAGCCCGAGCTACCCGTAGGCCGAGGCCACCGGTAGGTCGAGCTACTGGTAGGCCGAGGCCACTCGTAGGCTGAGCTACCGGTAGGCCGAGATAACGGAAGGCCGAGGCCACCGGTTGGCCGAGGCCACTGTTAGGAGTCTTAAGCTTCACGAAGAAGATGGGATGGCCTTCTAGACGACCAAGAACACCCCAAACATCATATTTTCACCATGTAATGGACCCCAAAACCCTAGTCCATTACATCATATACTTCTCAAAATACTTTCGTCCCCGAGAATATAATAACAAACTAAAAAAGAGAAAAGTTGGGTTCAAACAACCACCCTCTAAAGATACTTCTCAGGGGTAGACCCATGAGTTGTTCGAAAGATGGAACAGAAACCCCCTACATCCAGGAAAACTCCCCCAAGAGTTATCAACCACAAATATTCACAACAAACACAAGGATCACACTATCCAACACCTGATTCAGGGAGTCCCTTTTTACATGTCAGGATATTATCCACTTTGGGTGGCACTGACTCGCCCGCACGGGTTTAATCACATCCACATTAATGCGTCATGATTAGCAGTCATATTTTCCCATCATCACACATTAGGACAGATAGAGAACATCGAACAGATCATCTAAAAGCTAAGAAAAACAAACATTTCATATATTAAAGCACAAGGTAAAGCATCTCAGCAAAACTCCAAACAACAACAACAACAAGGAAGTCAAAACAGATCTACGTATGGAACGCATAATTGGTCCTCCCGCTCCCATGTGCTCTCCTCGAGGCCACCATGCCTCCACAATAGACAAACCAAGGGGATGGTTCATCCACGATGCACTTTCTCTTTATGATCCTCAATATTGATCGGTCTCTCTATGAAGGTCACATCGTTTTTGACATCTAACTCTCCCCAATTGATGACGTCAGAGTCGTCAGGTAGATATCGATGATGGTGGGAGACGTGAAAGACGTTGTGAACTTTCTCCAAATGAGGTGGCAACGCCAGCTGATACGCCACCTCACCAACTCGTCCTAGCTTCTCGAAAGGTCCAATGAACCTAGGGGAGAGCTTACTCCCCTTCCCAAACCTTCGTTGCCCGCGTCAAGGGGAAACCTTCAAGAACACATGATTTCCAACCTTGAACTCCAAGGGCCTTCTCCTACGATCTAAATAAGACTTCTGCCAGTCCTGGGCTACCTTCATCCTCTCATGCATGAGCTGAACCTTTTCAGTGGTGCCCTGCACCACTTTTGGACCAAGAACAGCTACTTCCCCAATCTCTGTCCAGCAAACAGGTGAACGACACAGCCTTTCATACAAGGCCTAAAAAGGTGTCATGCCAATAGTGGAGTGGAATATTTTTTCAAAATAAAACTCCACCAGAGGAAAGTGTCATACCCATGATCCCCAAAAATCCAGAACAAATTCCCACAGCATGTCTTCCAACGTCTGGATCATTAGTTCTATTTTCCCATCTTTCTGAGGGTGGAAAACAGTGCTAAGGCATAGCTGGGTGCCAAAGGCATGCTGTAATACCCTCCAGACTCTTGTAGTAAACCGTGTGTCACAATCAGAGACAATAGATCTCAAAATCCCGTGAAATCATACCACCTCATCAATGTACCTCAAGGCTAAGGTTCTCACCAGGCTTGAATCCTTAATCTCCAAGAAGTGTGCTGATTTTGTCAACCGATCCACCACTACCCAGATGGTATCATAGCCTCTCTGAGACCTAGGTATCCCTGTGACGAAGTCAATTGAGATGTCATCCCAATTCCACTTGGGAACATCTAAAGGCTATAACAACCATCCAGGGAAACAATGTTCAACCTTCACTTGCTGACACACCAAGCACTTAGCCACAAACTCTGCCACTACCCACTTTACCCAGGGCCACCAAAACTGTTACCTCAGGCCTTGGTACATCTTTGAGACCCCAGGATGTACCGCTAAAGCCGAGCCATGGAACTCATGGAGAACACCTATATGCATCAACTCCGGAACAAAACGCCTTCCCCGGAAAAGAATCTAATGCTGACCATCCTCCAACCACCCCACAGGAGCATTTCCCTGATAAACACGATCTCACATCACATCCACCTCTGAGTCCCCGCACTAAGACTCTTCCACATGCACCACTAAATAGGAAACTACAATCATCTGAAACAGATAGCCACTTCTACCTTCCACCCTTGCATCTAAATGCAAGGAAGCTAACTCTTCCATTGCTCTCCAAGCATCTGCAGATTCCCGAACTACTTCCTTCTGCGATTTCCTTCTCAGGGCATCATCCACAACATTACCCTTGCCCTATGTATAAGAGATATCGAAGTCATTATCTTGGAGGAACTCAACCCATCTCCACTACCGCAAGTTCAGATCCCACTGGGAAAATACATAACGCAAGCTCTTGTGATCTGAGAAGAGCACAAAGTGCTCTCCGATGAGATAATGTCGCCACAACTTCAATGCGAACACCACGGCCGAAAGCTCTAGATTGTGGGTGGCATAGTTACGTTCATGAGGACGTAACGACCTAGAATTATAAGAGATAACTCCTCACTACTGCGTCATCAAACATCCCAACCCAAGGCCAAAATCATCACTGAACACTTCAAACAACACCCCTTCCTCAGGCAATCTATGTACTGGAGCACTAACCAGCTTCTCTTTTAGGTATCCAAAAGTTGTCTGGCACTGGTCGCCCCACACGAAGGCCTGGTCCTTCTAAGTCCAAGCTATCAACGGTGAAGAAACTCGAGAGAATTCAGGGAAAACCCTCCGGTAATAGCCTGCCAGACCTAGGAAACTACGAACTTCTGCCACATTCTTGGGTGCTGCCCATGAAATGACTGCCTCCACCTTCAACGGGTCCACTGCAATTCCCTTTTGAGACACTACATGTCCATGGAAATTTAATTCTCATGTTAAGAAATTTCACTTAGACAGTTTCCCATTAAGATGGTGGTGTCGAAGGATTCCAAAAACGACCCTAAGATTCCCAACATTATCTTCCCTTGATCTTGAGTAGATAAGAATGTCTTCGATGAAAACCACAACGAACTGGTCCAGAAACTCTCGGAAGATAGAGTTCATGAGGTTCATGAACGTAGCTAGTGCGTTCTTAATGCCAAACGGCATGACCACGAACTCAAAGTGGCCATATCAGCACCTGAAAGCCATCTTCAAGATATCACCTTCCCTCACTCTCAACCGGTGGTATCCAGACCGCAGATCGATCTTAGAGAACCAACCTGCCCCCCTCCATTGGTTGAAAATATCGTCTATCCTCGGGAGGGGCTAAATATTCTTGACCATCACCTAATTCAATCTCTGGTAGCCAATGAACAGTCCTAGACTACCACCTTCCTTCTTTGAAAAAAAAAACTAGAGCACCCCACGGTGACATGCTGGATCGAACAAAGCCCTTCTCCATCAGATCATCAATCTGAATCTGTAACTCCCGCAACTCAGAAGGTGTCATCTGATAAGGAGCCATCGAGATCGGGCGGGCACCATGCTGTAAGTCTATCCCAAACTCAACGCCACGTTGAGGGGGTAGAGTCACGACCTCATCATGAAAGACATCAGGGAATTCTCTTACGACCTATGGACATCCATCATTCATGCATCCGCCGACTCCACTGACACCCTGTCTAGCATAGAAAGAAGTGGCTCTACATGTCGACTCCCTAACTGATAACTCCTCTCACCAAAAAAAGTCTCATACCATCCATCCTCATTGGAGATTTAGATCCTTCTTCGATAGCAGTTGATGATGTGAATCACGGAGAATAACCAGTCGATCCATAGAATGACACCGTATTGCTACATCTGTAATGAAAGAAGGTATCCACTAGACTGATGCAGTCCAAAAATCAATCTACATCCCCAAAAAAAGTAAGATACGCTAGTCTAACTCCCAACTAGTGTTCTCAACACTAGGGGCAGAAATAGCCTCCCGGAATCTAGACCTAGAGCATGGGATAATTCGGGTGTAACAAAGGAGGGTGAAGCTCTGGAATCAAACAAGGCAGAAACAAGAGTGCTGATTAAACTGATCGTACCTCGAACGACCTCTAGTCCCGCCTAAGCTACCACTAGTGCAGAAAACGTTTTTTACGTCACTATTTTTTACGTCGGTTATATAAAACCGACGTAAAAACCTATGTTCGGTACACCTTTAACGTCGGTTATAAAAATAACCGACGTTATTAATCACGCGGCTTCGTTTTTTACGTCGGTTATTTTTATTACCGACGTAAAAAACGCGGTTTTCGAAGGCCTTTTTACGTCGGTTATAAAATAACTGACGTAAAAAAAGAATCCGCAGATGTTTTTGAAGTCGGTTATGGAATAACCGACGTAAAAAAACGCGGATTTTGAGCCCTTTATAACGCCGGTTATTGAAATAACCGACGTTATAAATGTTTTTAAAACAATTATCACATCGGTTATTGAATAACCGACGTGATAACTCATTTAAAAATTTACCCAGACCCGTGGATTGTCATTCGCGAGTTTACCTTCGACAGTCGCGACTCGTCTCTCTCGCGCGTAAACCCGAATCGGCTCGTCCATTTCATTGGTTTAGATTCATTTTGTGATCATCATTTCTCATATTTAATCTCCTCGGATCAATCATCTAAACTCACAGCACTCAGGTAATCCTCCCACTCGTTCGTTTTTTTTCGCGGATAGTATATATATATGTGTTGTGATTTTTTTGTTGAAACTAGCTAAGATTCTTCGATTGCGAACCCTTTTAACTCGTTTTGGCACCATAATCTTATTTATCATCCCTAGATCTATTTGTTCGACTTGCAATATTGAGTAATTTTATGATTTCACTAATTTTTCATCGTTTTCTATAAATCCCCGAGAGGGTTGGGGCGTGTCCATTTGGATGGGTTGCCCTTTTACAGTTGTTACTACTTTATTCACACACAACCATGGCATAGGTGCATGGATTTGGGGTCGGGGGGTGTCCAGGGGGGTTTACAAGGGGGTGGGTGGGTGTGGGGGGATGTCCAAGGGTGTGGGTGGGTGTTGGGGGGTGTCCAGGGGGGTGTCCAAGGGGGTAGGGGGTGGGGGTGGTGTTTAGGAGGGGTGGGTGGGGGGCTGTCCAGAGGGTTGGGGGGTGTCCAGGGGGGTGTCCAAACAGGTCGGGGGTGGGGGGTTGTGTCCAGGAGGGGTGGGGGTGCTTTCTAGAGGGGTCGGGGGCTGTCCAGAGGGGTCGGGGGGTGTCCAGGGTGGTGTCCAAGGGGATGGGTTGGTGTGGGGGGCTGTCCAAGGGGGTGGCGGCCTGTCCAGAGGGGTCGGTGGGGTGTCCAGGGGGTGTCCAAGGGGGTGGATGGGTGTGGGGGGCTGTCCAAGTGGGTGGCGGCCTCTCCAGAGGGTATTTGGGGTTGTCCAGGTGGGTGGGGGGGCTGTCCAGAGGGTTGGGGGATGTCCAGGGGGGTGTCCAAGGGGGTAGGGGGTGGGGGTGGTGTCCAGGAGGGGCGGGGGGCTGTCCAGAGGGGTCGGGGGGTGTCCAGGGGGTTTACAAGGGGGTGGGTGGGTGTGGGGGGCTGTCCAAGGGTGTGGGTGGGTGTTGGGGGGTGTCCAGGGGGGGTGTCCAAGGGGGTAGGGGGTGGGTGGTGGTGTTTAGGAGGGGTGGGGGGCTGTCCAGAGGGTTGGGGGGTGTCCAGGGGGGTGTCCAAGCAGGTCGGGGGTGGGGGGTTGTGTCCAGGAGGGGTGGGGGTGCTTTCAAGAGGGGTCGGGGGCTGTCCAGAGGGGTCGGGGGTGTCCAGGGTGGTGTCCAAGGGGATGGGTGGGTGTGGGGGGCTGTCCAAGGGGGTGGCGGCCTGTCCAGAGGGGTCGGTGGGGTGTCCAGGGGGGTGTCCAAGGGGGTGGATGGGTGTGGGGGGCTGTCCAAGGGGGTGGATGGGTGTGGGGGGCTGTCCAAGTGGGTGGCGGCCTCTCCAGAGGGTATTTGGGGTTGTCCGGGTGGGTGGGGGGGCTGCCCAGAGGGTTGGGGGATGTCCAGGGGGTGTCCAAGGGGGTAGGGGGTGGGGGTGGTGTCCAGGAGGGGTGGGGGCTGTCCAGAGGGGTCCGGGGGTGTCCAGGGGGGTTTACAAGGGGGTGGGTGGGTGTGGGGTGCTGTCCAAGGGTGTGGGTGGGTGTTGGGGGGTGTCCAGGGGGGTGTCCAAGGGGGTAGGGGGTGGGGGTGGTGTTTAGGAGGGGGGGGGGGGCTGTCCAGAGGGTTGGGGGGTGTCCAGGGGGGTGTCCAAGCAGGTCGGGGGTGGGGGGTTGTGTCCAGGAGGGGTGGGGGGCTGTCCAGAGGGGTCGGGGGGTGTCCAGGGGGGTTTGCACATCGATTTGTTTTATATTTCAAAATTGTTTACATTCAAATTATGATTTTTTTCATATAAACATATATTTGTCTTATCTAAAAAATATATATATTTTTGCTATTTTTTATAGGTAATAATGAGTCGAAGTTGGATTACGGCACATCGAATGAGCAATGAATATGAGGAAGGTGTTGATGCCTTTTTGGAATTTGCTAAACGAAATGTTCCAAGTAGTGACATTTTTTTCTATCCATGCCTGAAATGTCTGAATATGAAGAAGTTGAAAAGTAGAGAGATAAAAGATCATCTGATTTGTCATGGTTTCAATCCGAGTTACAACCCTTGGATTTGGCATGGCGAAACTGGACAGAATGTCACTGATGATAATGAATCGCAAGATGGTAACTCCGATGGAATTGAAGAAATGATTCGCGATATTGTAGCAGAACAAATTGAGATAGAACCGACAGTTGCACGTCTATATGGTGATGCCGAAAAACCATTATATCCTGGTTGTACAGATTTTACGGTTTTGTCGGCGGTGTTAAGATTGATTAACATGAAGGCGAAACATGGATGGAGTGACAGAAGTTTTACAGAGCTGCTACAATTGATGAAAGACATTCTTCCAAAAGATAACGATCTTCCAGATTCACATTATAAGGCCAAAAAAATATTATGCCCGATGGGATTGGGATACAGGAAAATACATGCCTTTCCGAATGACTGCATTATATATAGGAAGGAATATGAATTTCTGAAAGAGTGTCCTAAATGTGGGACATCACGGTATAAGGTGAAAGAAAAATCACAAGCTGATGTAGAGATTACAAAGCTCCCTTCAAAGGTATTTTGGTATCTTTCTATAATTCCTCATTTCAAATGTTTATTTGCTAATTCACATGATGCAAAAAGGTTAAGATGGCATGCTGATGAGCGGGTATGTGATGGAAAAATACGTCATCCAGCTGATTGTCCACAATGGAAGAAAATTGATGCCCAGTACCCTACATTTGGAAATGAAATTAGAAATCTGAGACTAGTCTTGTGCACAGATGGAATGAATCCATACCGAACCCTCAGTAGCACACATAGTTCATGGCCTGTTTTATTGGTAATTTACAACCTCTCTCCTGAAGTTTGTATGAAGCGCAAATATGTCATGTTGAGTATCATGATCTCTGGTCCAAAGCAACCCGGCAATGATATTGATGTATACTTGTCACCGCTGATTGATGACTTGAAACTGTTATGGGCTGATGGTATTAGGGTGTATGATTCTTATAAAATGGAATATTTTCAACTGCATGCAGTGCTTCTATTCACTATAAATGACTTCCCAGCATATGGAAATTTGTCTGGATACAGTGTTAAAGGGCATAAAGCATGTCCAATTTGCGAACAACAGACGTCATATTGTCAATTGCATCATGGGAGGAAAACAGTGTACATGGGTCATCGAATGTTTTTGCCTATGGATCACCCTTATAGAAGACTAAAAAAGGCATTCAATGGCTCACAAGAATTTGATACTGCTCCAAAACCTTTATCCCCAGATTTTTATTTTGAGAGGGTGAAAAACCTTGATGTGACATTGGGAAAGACACAAAAATCTGGTAATGATAGACATATTTGGAAGAAAAGGTCAATATTTTTTGAGCAACCATATTGGAGGTATCATGAAGTCAAACATAATATTGATGTCATGCACGTGGAGAAGAATATCTGTGATTCTTTGATCGGAACATTTCTAGATATTAAAGGAAAGACAAAAGATGGGTTGAATGCAAGGTTAGACCTACTATCAATGGGAATACGTATGGAGTTAGCTCCCACTCCTAAAGGAAGACAAACATTTCTTCCCCCGGCTTGTCATACATTATCGAAGAGGGAGAAAAGTAGCTTCTGTCACTGTCTTCATGATATCAAAGTGCCTCAAGGTTATTCTTCAAATGTAAAAAATTTTGTCTCATTGAAATACTTGAAGTTGATAGGTATGAAATCACATGATTGTCACGTCATGATGCAAAAAATTCTACCAGTTGCACTGCGTGGAATATTGCCCATCCGTGTCCGAAAGACTATAATGAGGTTGTGTTATTTTTTCAATTCAATTTGTAACAAGGCGATTGATGTGAATGCTTTGAACATTTTGGAAAAGGATGCAATTTTTATACTTTGTCATTTGGAAATGTATTTTCCTCCAACTTTTTTTGATATGATGGTGCATTTAATGATTCATCTGGTTCGAGAAATAAAGCTTTGTGGACCTGTATATCTTCGTTGGATGTATCCTTTTGAAAGGTATATGAAAATATTAAAGGGATATGTTAAAAATCCATATCGACCTGAAGCCTCCATTATTGAAAAGTATATTTCTGAGGAGGTAGCAGAGTTTTGTACGAGCTACTTGGCTACGACGCAACACATAGGTTTGCCTCCATCTCGCCATGAACGGGTTAATAATGAGGGAAAGGGGATTCGTGGCTTGAAAGTCAAATCACTGTCAGCTGAACAAATGAAGAAGTTATAATCATACATCTTGAATAACATAGCTGATGTTCAACCGTATATCACATTTCATATTAATTAGTTGAAACAATGTCATCCAACGAAGAAAGAAATGTGGATTTTGAATGAGCACAACAAAACTTTTTTGCCATGGTTTAAAAAGACCTTGGTTGGTAGATCAGATGTATCAGAGACATTAAAATGGATAGTGGGTGGTCCATCTTTAAATGTGATAACATGGTCCGCTTATGACATTAATGGCCATACATTTCATACGAAAGCTCAGGACAACAGAAGTGCAGTTCAGAATAGTGGTGTATTGGTGTTTGCAGAAGCAATGTATTTTTCGAGTGCTAAGGACAAAAACCCAATTTCGGCATCAAGTGCATATTATGGAGTGATTGAAGACATATGGGAGGCTGATTACTTTAAAATTAAAGTTCCTGTTTTTAACTGTAAATGGTTTATCGGTAACAACAGTGTCAGACACGATGAATTTGGAATGACACTTGTTAATATGAATAGATTGGAAGACACAACTGATTCTTTTATAATGGCAACACATACCAAAAAAATTTTCTATGTAGTAGATCAATCAGATATGCAGTGGGCTGTTGTTTTACAAGGGAAAAAACAATATGTTGGTGAGGATGAATTTGATGAAGATGCTGATTTATGTGAGATCCCTACTTCCATGGAAAGATTAACAGAACATAATGATGAGTATGTTGAAGACATGGTTTGTGTCATAAGGAACGATCACGACGAAGGAATTTGGGAAAACAATCCAACTGTACATTCCTAAAATTACAGGTAACACATGTTTATTTCTTGTTTACATTTAGTTTTTTCATATAATGTTAGATATTGTAAATTTTTTTACTTATTAAAACATGTATCAAACCAAAACGATAAAACAATAAAAACCGTAAAGAGGAGAAGTCCTGGGCGCACCGGCTGGCCGGTGGTGGATCACCGGTTGGCCGGTGGTCCAGAGAAAAGCTCTATCTGGTCCACCGGCCGGCTGGTGGTGATCCAGCGGCCGGCCGGTGGTCCAGACAGAGCAAGGCTGTCTAGTCCACCGGCCGGCCGGTGGTGAGCTAGCGGCCGGCCGGTGGCACCAGGCAGTGGGCAAGTCTACTGCCTGGGTCCTCCGGCTGGCCGATGAGCTCACACCGGCTGGACCGGTGGACTCAGTGAGTCCACTTTTCAGATTTCTTGGGCCAACTCCTTGGCAACCTTTTGCCTGTGTTTACCATGTTTATCATTATTTAACATGCTTACCATATTACCAATGTTTACTATTATGTAATTTAGTACACTTTTCTATTTTCTGATTAAGTAGTACTACAATATTTGAATTTGTATATTTGTGAACTAATGTTTGTTTTTTTGATTTGAAGGAAAATGACAGATCAATCAGTTGATCAGCCACATGAATCTGGAGATGAGCATATTGGTTATACATCTGTGGAGGAACATTCACATGCTCCTATTACGAAAAAGAGTTCAAAGGTTGGTAAGCGTGGGTGCACACATTTACCAAAATTATCACTTGCCCGTACGAAGGAGGAGAGGATAGTCGTGGAGTTTGTGAGAGGAATGAGCTGACAGATGTATATGGATTCGTGGACCCACAATTGATTTCCCCTGAAGCATGTGCATTGGATGAGGAACAAAGAATTCTTTATATTGCTGATAGATTTGAAAAGAATGTAATCACACAGTGTTGGATGATGCCTTTTTGTGAGAGGTATGAAACACATCCATCTCAAAGAGTTAATTATCTTTTAACATAAAAAACCACTAACGTTAAATTTCCTTTTATCAGGGATCATTGGATGTTAGGGGTTTTTTGCCCTAGGGAGAAAACACTTTATTGGATATGCTCTCTCCATGATGATGTGCGAGAAAGTTTTAAGAATATATTGGAAACGTAAGTTTCAATTTCACAATAGTTTTTATATATTATAATGAATTTTAAATTTACCCCATTCGTATTATTTTCTAACAGGGCATGGGTCCACTTTCGAAAAAGCGCAAAGAAAAGGAATTTCAAGATCAAATATGTACATGTGAAGGTAAATATCCATTTATAATTTGTACATTTTGATTTATTACATAAAAATAATATATTGAATTTACACTCATTCAAACAGAAATGTCATGAGCAACAAGGAATCATCGAATGCGGATATTACATGTTAAGATTTATGTATGAAATAATAACAACTGGGACAGTTCTGAGTTTTGACCTGGTAAGATTTCATCTTTCATAATATTTCAATTTGATTTATTCATTATACACATTGACTACTATCCTTTTCCTTTGTAGCTTTTTGATGACCCTCAACCCTTTACTTCTGAAGATATCAAACACTTACAAGTGGAGTGGTCAAATTATTTTACAGGTTTGATTAACTTTTAGTTGTTTGTAATGTAAAATGTAATTTTGAATATTGTCAATGTAATTGTGTATTTCGTAGTCGTTTAGGTTGGATTTAGTTTTTTTTTGAAGTTGACAGTGTAAGTTTTGAATGTTATATAAGTGAATGTTTAATTTTTCTCTACTTCTTGTTTTGGTCTACTGTTGATGGTTTTTCTGGTCTGGATTTTGGTATGGGGGAGAGGTTCCAAGGGGTGGGTGGGTGTTTGGGGGGTGTCCAAGGGATATGGGAGGGGTGTCCAAGGTGTGTTTGGAGCTGTCCTAGGGGTCGGGGGGGTGTAAATGAGGGTGGGGGGGTGTCCAAGGGGTGGGGGGTGTCCAAGGGATATGGGAGGGGTGTCCAAGGTGTGTTTGGGGCTGTCCAAGGAGTCGGTTGGGTGTAAATGAGGGTGGGGGGGGGGGGGGGGCTGTCCAAGGGGTGGGGGGGTGTCCAAGTGGTGGGGGGGTGTCCAAGGGATATAGGAGGGGTGTTCAAGGGGTGTTTGGGGCTGTCCAAGGGGATGGGGGGGGGGGGTTTCCAAGGGGTAGGGGGGGTTTCCAAGGGGTCGGGGGGGTGTCCAGGGGGTGGGGGGGCTGTCCAAGGGGTGGGGGGTGTCCAAGGGGTGGGGGGATGTCCAAGGGATATGGGAGGGGTGTCCAAGGGGTGTTTGGGGCTGTCCTAGTGTTCGGGGGGGTGTAAATGAGGGTGGGGGGCTGTCGAAGGGGTGGGGGTGTCCAAGGGGTGGGGGGGGTGTCCAAGGGATATGGGAGTGGTGTCCAAGGTGTCTGGGAGTTCTATACAAGGGGCCTGTTGGGTGTAAATGAGGGTGGGGGGCTGTCCAAGGGGTGGGGGGTGTCCAAGGGGTGGGGGTGTCCAAGGGATATGGGAGGGGTGTCCAAGGGGTGTTTGGGGTTGTCCTAGTGTTCGGGGGGTGTAAATGAGGGTGGGGGGCTGTCGAAGGGGTGGGGGGTGTCCAAGGGGTGGGGGTGTCCAAGGGATATGGGAGTGGTGTCCAAGGTGTCTGGGAGTTCTGTCCAAGGGGCCGGTTGGGTGTAAATGAGGGTGGGGGGGGGGGGGGGGGCTGTCCAAGGGGTGGGGGGTGTCCAAGGGATATGGGAGGGGTGTCCAAGGTGTGTTTGGGGCTTTCCTAGGGGTCGGGGGGTGTAAATGAGGGTGGGGCGTGTCCAAGGGATATGGGAGGGGTGTCCAAGGTGTGTTTGGGGCTGTCCAAGGAGTCGGTTGGGTGTAAATGAGGGTGGGGGGGGGGGGGTGCTGTCCAAGGGGTGGGGGGGGGGTGTCCAAGTGGTGGGGGGTGTCCAAGGGATATAGGAGGGGTGTCCAAGGGGTGTTTGGGGCTGTCCAAGGGGATGGGGGGGTTTCCAAGGGGTAGGGGGGGTTTCCAAGGGGTCGGGGGGGGTGTCCAGGGGGTGGGGGGCTGTCCAAGGGGTGGGGGGGGGGGTGTCCAAGGGTTGTGGTGGGGCTCCAATGTGGTGGGGGAGGGATGGCCAGGTTGTTAGCTGGGTATAGATGAGGGTGGGGTTCAGTTGGGGCTTGGGGGAGGGATGGCATGGTTATTTTTGTTTGGTTTCTGGTTGCTTTTTGGTGAGACCAGTGCAATTATTTTAAAAAAAAAATCGCTTTCACGTCAGTTATGTTATAACCGATGTGGTAAATAAATCGACAGGGGTTTATCACGTCAGTTTTTTCGAGAACCGACGTGATAAACCATTCCCGGGCCTTTTTTCACGTCGCTTCTTAATATAACCGACGTGCTAAAACGTTTCCCAGGCCTTTTTATCACATCGGTTATTTAAGAAACCGACGTGATAATAGGCCCGGGGAAGGGTTAATCACGTCGGTTATGTCATAACCGACGTGATAAACGATATCCCAGGGATTTTATCACGTCGGTTTAGAAAATAACCGACGTGATAAACCCCCCCCCCCCCCCCCCCCGCGCATATTTATCACGTCGGTTAGTAATGAACCGACGTGATAAACCCCCCCCCCCCCCCCGTGCATATTGATCACGTCGGTTAGTAATGAACCGACGTGATAAACACCGTGATGTTAAGGATGTTACGTCGGGTTTTAAATAACCGACGTAAAAAACGTTATTTATAACGTCGTCCGTATTAACGTCGCCTAAAAACCGACGTAAATAATGAAAAATAACCAACGTAAAAAATGTTTTCTCCACTAGTGTACCAACTCTGCGGCGTGCATTTATCCACGCCCAGATCCTCTACCTCACAGCTGCGACCACCTCCCCGACCATGCCCTGGTCTAGGTACCTGAGAATCACCCTGGCATTGGTCTCCTCCTGCAAGGTCATCCCTCAGAGGTCCAGGGGTCTGCTGCTGCTGCTGGAAAGGCCTCACCGGTAACGGATGTTACTGAAGTGGGTGATAAAACATCCCACCTCCACCATGTGTTGCTCAAGTTGGACACCTGCTCTAGACATGCCTAAAAACTCCGCAAGAGAAACACTTCGGTCCTGGCCCAGTGGAAAAGGGGTGAGGGCCAGAAGCTCGGAAATGGAACTGATGAGGCATAATCCTTGCTTGTCAAAAACTAGAAGGCCATGTCGCTGGAGACTTGTTGCTGACCGCTTCCCCCTTTAATGAAATCATCGGGTTCCCTTCTCGTGGTGTGCCTCCTTTCGAGTGCATCCTCTCTACTTTCTCGGACTTCTTCTGTACTGCTGGGTACGTCGAAAGAGTGAATGGAGTGACAACGTACTAAATAGAAGGAATGAGTGCTTCCTCTTACCGTCTTTCCAGAGACTCCTCATCCAGAAAGAGATCTGGGGAAAAGAGATAGATATCTTTGAACTTGATCCCCAACTCCCTCACTGACATGCTTCCCTAATGAAGGGAGATCAAATCATGTATCTTCTTAGCCTTCTTCGTAGAGGAGAGGAACTCCTCAAGAAATTCCTTTTCTAAACTGGCCCATGAAACCTCTGCCTCTGTCTTCTTTCCCAGGAAAATCATCTACCACTGACGCACTACTCCTCTTAGCTGAATAAGGGCCAACGGAACCCAGTACTCCCTCAGAGCACGGATCAAAGAGAAGGTGATGGCTAGCTCCTCTAGCTATCCCTCCGTTACTGATTCAGAAACACTTCCCTCGTACTTCTAGAGGGTTTTTCGGTGGAAGGAGCGCAGAGTCCTCTACCATAAGTCGTCCTCCTCATCTCAGTCAATCCTATGCAGGTCAACTACCTTGATCCGCTGGGCCTCAACCTCCCAAGTCACTCGTGGATAACATCCGGGTGCCATAGCTGCAAGGTAAAAAAGGAATTCCTAAGCCCGAGTAGAAAGGGAAATTATTATTATTATTATTAAAATTTTCTCCCCATGGTTCCCAAAATCAATTAAAACACAATCAGTATGATTCATGTACCTTCCCTAGGGCCTCTACCCTGTAATAAATGTAGTCTCACTTGGTCGTTTGATAGGCTCAGAGTCCTTCCATCAGATTATGGGGGGCCCAAAAATCCAGTGTCCTAGCCATTCCTCCCTTGTATATATCTTTAACCAAGGTCACCTAACATTGTTCCCCTACCATTCCATGAAATCCACACCATGCCTAACTCCAGACTCCATCCTATTCCTCATCCTTTTCCTATGATAACATTTTTTCTTGACCTGCCTTAACCAAAAGGAGGGAAGGGACATCAGATTACCAAGCCCTTCCTTCTTTATGTTGAAGGAGAGATAATGACCCCCAAGTCCTGCCTCTTGTAGGCCCCGGAGTGGTGACTAGCACCAAGGGTATAACATTTTCACAATATGGGAGGCATTTCCCTTTTTTTAGTTAACCAATAATGGGAGAAAGAATGAGTCAAAACCAAACACCCCAAAGTATAGAAAACTCAATGTAAAAAAATAAAGTACATGTATGTTATAATAATAAAATTGAACAAAGTACAAGGGAAAAAATCTATGCAGAATCTAATAGGGACCAACAGCAACTCCAATGTCTAGACTAGTAAGGTCCTGCACGACCTCTGAATCCCTCCTGGAAACTAGAAACTAAACGTAGGGTGAGAATACAAAGAATACTAAGTAGGGAAACCTAAATCTCTCATGCACAAGTGGGGAGACGTCCTAATGTCCGGTGAGAAGCAGAAGAAACATCATATATTGAGGATTCTATCCATCCCGCCTCACTGGCCACACTCACCAAATAACACAAGTAGTAAGGTAATAGTAAGGAATAAAATATTTTGTTACCCAACACCACCATTTCTCCCACTAGATTGCTGCTCATCCCTAATGGAAAACATCCTGACACTACCACGATCTTCCTACCCGCACACATCTAGGCCTCACAACCATCCACATCCCTACCCGCACAGACCTGGGAGTCACAACCACACATCCTTGCCCGCACACACCTGGGAAGACAAACCTTCTTGAAGAGTCCTAGGCTAAAAACACACCAAACAAAACCTACCCAAAGAATCTTGGGTGTAAGGTCACCTCCAGCCATCACAGCCGATGGAAGAGGGAGTAGGAAGGAGAGTAACTAGGTGGAAACACCCTTCCCCATGAAATGGGGTGTCCGACACTAAGTGACAAATGTGGGTGGGGTTCGACTAAACACAAAACATACAGTTACACATATATACGCCAACACACAGCCCAACCTATGGCTCCTCAAACAGATACAAGTAGGTGCACAAGCAATGCTACCTCCGAAACAGGCACACAACTTACAGTTCCCAGTTTTCCTTTTCAAGTTATCATCCATAATAGTTCAGTATGAGTTAATCCCTGCACAACTGGGAAACTAACAGGTACATCCAGGATGAAACAACAATAAAGCAGTAAGGACAACCATCAGGTAATTTAAGCATTAACACCCGGTTCTCTTGTAAATAATAACATCAAAGTGGGATCAGTGGAAACCCTCAAAAAAACTGGAACCAAATAAAAACCCACCAACCATTGGTTATCCCCACATTAATTCATTATCATTCCACCCTGGCCATTATTAACTTTAAACCTTTAATCATGTTCACAACCCAACCTGCAGCCCTATCGCCAAACACCACCACAACCACACAACAACTCATGCCATTCCAACAACACCATACACAGCCCCGTTGTTCACCCATCCAGAGATAAACCATCCCAGCGTTAATAATTCATTCCCCTATATTATTTAGTTCAATAGGGGTGATCACACAAGGATATGGGCATTCATATTCAACAACTGAGTTTATGTGTTTAGCTGATTCATAACTAATTCCCATTCATCAGAAAAAGCATAAAACATAGTATAGCAGAGTTGTGCAAACAAAGGCCCCAAACTTCCGTGATTTTAAGTAGGCCTAAGCCCATCCAATTCATAACAACGTCATAGGGAAAACATGGGTAAAAACATGTAACAACATTTACAAACTTCCTCGTCCCTATTATTTAATCGGTTATTCTATTCATTACAGAATTGATTTACTACCTCGTGAGAACCATATAACACCCACACCGCATGATACACAAGAAGGAGAGACAAAGGTAAGATCCCTACTTGATTGATCAAGGATCGACGTTATGTCCCCACATGGAAACTAGAAATCTGGGGTAGCAGGAACTCTACGGAATGCGATCATGGAAAACTGCACAGGGGTACAACTTGTCTAGAGGAAGGGTATTCTGAGCACAAGGTGATCAAGAAAAATGAACCTAGGGAGAAGAGAAGATTTAGGTTATAAAGGCTAAGATATAGTATCCCAGGACGGTTTGGATATGGATAAAAACACTAAATCGTGGAAGGAGCGGGATTGTGGGTTGACCACGCGGCTAGGCCAACCCACAAGTCCAACTTAAAAGGTCCCCGCCCTTTGGGCGGTTAAAACCGACACACACCTCCTTAACCATTAAAGGACTAGATGAGGTAGAGGTGTTTCTTAAAATGAGGTTAAAGGGATATGACCAAAATGCATGATTTTCCATTTAAGGAGTTTACCTCCCCAATCATTTAATTCAACGCCATTAATGGGCTTTAAAATATGCTTAAAGGGGTCAAAACATGGTTTAAAAACCAATTTGCGCAAAAAGAGGTGCTACTGGAAAACATGGAGAGGTCACTGGTAGGCTAGGTCTACCAGTAAACCAAACTACTGGTAGGTCGAAGCCACTAGTAGGCCGAGCTACCAGTAGGCCGAGGCTACCGGTAGGCCGATCCACCGGTAGGACGAGGTCACTAATAGGCCAAGAAACTGGTAGTTCGAGGCCACCGGTAGGCCGAGCCACTAGTAGGATTAGTGACCGGTAGGCCGAGCTATCGGAAGGCTGAGTCTACCATGAGGCTGAGGCCACCAGTAGGCCGAGGCCACCGTTAGGAGTCTTAAGCCTCACTGAGATGATGGGATGGCCTTCCAGACCACCCAGAACACCCCAAACATCAGATTTTCACAAAGTAATGGACCCCAAAACCTCACACCATTACATTTCTCCATCGTAAAAAAAATCCATTGTTCTGTTGATTCACTTCTCTTATTGTGTGAAGTGTCATTTTGCTCAAATATCCCTCCATTTTCATTCCTTTTCCAATTATTTGGTAAATAATTCCATAAAACAAAAAACAAATTAAATCATTCAGAAATTGGAAGTAATATTAAATTTAAATACCCAAATCAACACATTAAAATACCATAAAATATATACATGAAATACTCTTTTCATGACTCATGGAAGATAAACATTCTTGAGTAAAACAACCCAATTCATGATATGGAGTTGGAAATTATGATATTCATGTGGAGAATATGGTTGTATTATCTATATAGGGAGATTTATGGAATATATAATAATCATTAAAGACTTAAATATGTATTCACAGATAATTATTTTAATATGTTCCACTATAGATGGTTAGAGATAATCCAGGATTATGACTACTTAATCGACATTCATCATAAGAAATAGAATAATGTGGAGGATCCTTTATGTAAAAAAGACCCAAAAAATTTTCAATGTTTATAATATACATGTACCGAAACATTTTATATTTACAAAGGATGGACATGTGAGTCATTAAGGATGTAACATCATCAATCCTTTCATAAATGATTTCTAAACCATCCCTTAAGGGGAAAATAAAGGATTATCAAGGAAATGATGTGGAAATTAAGAAGAAGGTGGAAGTTATCAGAAAGGAAAAATCCTTAGAGTTAAAAATTGACGAGGCAACATTCATAAGATTTGGGTCACAAATATGTGTACCCTCCACTCTAGTGATAAATAAATAGCTTCTGAATGACACACATATCTCAAAATTCCCTATTCATCCAAAAAGTACTTGGTTTTATCAAGGCCCCTGAGAGCACCATAAGATTCAAAATATGATGAAGACAATTTCTAAACATACATAAAAATTCCTAGTATTTTATAAACTAAAGGATGAAAGGAAAATTACTATGGGGATGATGCAACCATTACCCATGCCAACATGGAAATAGGAAAAATTTACTATAGTAATTTTCACCAGACATCTGAAAACATTAAGAGGAAATAATGATATATGGGTTGTTGTGGATCATCACACAAATACAACTCACATTATCATAATTCAAAATAACTTATCATGTGATTAACTCGCACATATATACAATAATTATGTGTTAAGGATTTATTGATTGCCAAAAACAATTGTATATGATTGAGGTCTATAATTTACCTCCATGTTTGGAAAATATATCAAACATGATCTAAAAATTACAATGAAATTCATTGTGTATTATCACCCTTAAAGAGATGTAGAACCTAAGTGGAATATTCAGACACTTGAAGGCATGCCGAGAGTATTTAATATGGATTTTAAATGATGATGGGACAAATTTATATCTTTACATGAGTTATCCTACAATAAAAATTTCTACTCGATCATCCAAATGGATACATATGAAGCCCTTTATGAGAAAATATGTATAACACCATCATGATATGTTGGAGTCGGTGAATGTAAATTTCTTGAGCCTTAAATTGTTGATGAAATGGTAGAGAAGGTGAAAATCATTAACCAACACAATAAGGAAGCCCAAAGTTTACCGAATAGATATGTAGAAAATCATCCATGATACATACGGTTAGAGGCATGGTATTCCTCTGTATATATCAATAGAATAGGATTCTGATATTTGGTCAGAAGGAAGAGGTAAGTCCTTAGTATATGAGACCCTTAGAGATTCATGACTGTGTCAATGATGTGGCCCATCGACTAGCACTTCAACCAAAAATTTCTCAAGTACATGATATATTCCATGTATCACTCCTGAGGAAGTATATACCAGATATCTCTCATGTACTGAATATTTAGGTGGTATTTTTGGAACAATTACCTCTCTTGTGAGGTGCATCCAGTGAATATATTGGACCATAGAGATAGAGTTATAAAAAACTTGACTAGTCACCTGGTAAATGTCCTATGGTTGAACATTAGGTTCAAAGAGGCAACATGGGAACAACATGAAGCAATGGGGGAGAGATACCCTCACCTATTTATGTAAAAATAAATTTAGAGAGAGATATTTTAAAATGGGGAAGAATGTGATAGCTGTTACTTTTATGAATGGAATTGTCTTCATTTATATAATTATGTTATATAGTATAAAACACATTCTGAACAAATATATCCCCAGAAAAAACACTTCTTACATATGAAGATTGAAATATATAAAATTTAAATATATTAAGGAACCATTCACAATAGAATATTAACATGACCCTAAGAATAGTAACATGATGATTATGCATAGTAATTAATCCAATAGAATAGTAAAAACATATATGAAATTATAAAAATAATTGGGCATCTTATAAATGAAATTATGATATATGTTTATCATATTATAAGTAAATAAATGTTTTGGAATTATAAATTAGGTTTTGGTATTTTTACAAAACATATATGTTTATTTAAAATTTCAACTTAATATGATTATTTGAAATAAAAATAATTTTTTAAAATTTATTCACATTTTATTATTTCTCAATATTATGATTATAATAAAATTTTATGAGACATTAACTAATTTTTCAAAATGTTCTAAAATTAGTTATAATTTTAAAATTGTTTTTTTTTGTGTAAATGATGATTTTAATTAAAAAATATATTTGTCATATTTTGAAAATTATTTTCAAATATTTTGTTTTATTTTTTAATTTTACAATCCAAAAATATGGGTAGGGTTATTTTTTTGGATTTTTCTAAAATGGTTGATTTTTTTGTGAATAATGAAGTATGGTAATTTACAATATTTTACAAATTCATGAATTAATGAGTTATTGATGATGTATGGATTATTTAAGACCATAATATATAAATACCTTTAATTATATAATATATTTAGTAATATAGTTCAAAATATTCATAGTTTTGATCCAAAATCATAAACTAATGAACAAAATATTCAAAAAACACCCCACCCATTCCCTATAAATACCAACCTTCACCCACTCTTCTCCTCGCACCATCCAATTCTTAAAGCCTATCTGATTATCCCCAAACATAATTCCAAACCCCTCCCACACTGTAAAGACCCTGAAATTTCAAGGAAAAGTTTTTCATTATTTCTTTGGAATTTTACAAGTCTGTAGCTTCTGACGGCACACGTTTCCGAGGGCCGGTGTGCCCGAAATAAATTTCCAAATTTTATCTTAGGTACGTTTAGTAAATGAATGAGGGGTGTTTTCTGTCTTTTTAACTAGTTACCGGAATTAAAATATGAGGTCACCGATGAACTCGCAAAGCCGTTTATTGCTTAAGAGGACTTTTATCGTAGTTGTGTTTTAAGCGGGTTGAGAATTAATATTTTGGGAATTAGTTTAAAATAAATAAAATTGTTAGAACAATTTTATTTTATAACATTGGAAGTTAATCCCTCCCATGGAATGTTTATGGTGAGGCCCATAACCATCTAACTTCCCATGTGTGGATATTTGAATGGTGGGAACCACACGATCCCCAACCTTTCACCTTCCCCTAAACTCCTTAAACCCCCTTCATTAAGTTGTAAACTCCATTGATTAATTCTTTGATCCCCATTATTTATGAAATCTCTTCACCTTCCCCTCTCCATTAATTTTAGCCAACACACACTTTAATTAATTAGTTGAATCTCCTCAATTAATTAATTAAAGTTGTTTGAATTTCAATGGATTTTGTGAATAAAATAATAGCTTATCTATTATTTTATTTTGTCTTTGGTTGTGTTGGAACATTGGGGAGCTCTTGAGAATTAGAGAATGGTGTTCATCTCTCTAAGAAATAACACCATTATTGCAATGAAGAACCACCGAGGAATGTCATCTTCACCTTCGATCTTTTTCCTAGAAAAAGGAGAAGAAGCCACCCGCATGGAACGCCAACGATGATGTGCTTTCCTTCTTCATCTCCGCAACTAGTGAGGGGACAACATTTCCTCCTCAGACGCACTCTGACGTCATCAACTAATCCACCTTCTGCGACACCGTCTTCCACGATGCTTGGCTACCATGAAACTTAATCGAGGTAGCTGGATTTTTTATATTTACGTTTACGTGATTTATACCCTCAAGCATGGTAGAATTTTCTGTTGGGTTTTTATTCGAACAACTAACAAGGTCGGTACAGACTAACGAACAAGTCCGAACCCACCTCCAACTTGTTCATGATGTGCAGATTGAGTGGTGACAGGTGAACATAAGCGCAACAACATTTAGGAGCATTTTCAGTAATGTTTGGGACCCGAGAAGACCGCTGGCGTAGAAGAAAGCTAAAACAGACCACCAGAGCAACTCAAGTGGCTCACGGAACCTCATGGAAGCGCGGGAGGCCGGCGTGGCAGTGTTGGAAACTGGAGTCCACAGCCCGCACTGTCCAGTAGCCTGGAGGCAGCGGTGCCCTAGTGCGCCGCCAGAGGAGATCCTTCAGAGCAACAGTCGCAGCGGCGACGTGGTGGATCCTGCGGCCGCGCGGGATCTGGTACGACTGAGGGCGGCTCCAGCTGGCACTGCCGGTTCCAATCAGTATGCCCCCGCACCGCATAATCACTCCGCCCAACCGGCTGGTCCGCACCCAGCCAGGCCGGACCCAGAGCCGGGTCGGTTCGACCCGGTTCGGGCCGGCCCAGGGGGTGTTAGGGTGGGTCGGACTGGGCCCAGACCCCCTATTTTCGGACCTTCTTCGGTTAAACACCCATAACATGATCTACAAACCTCTGATCGACGTAGCGTCAGTTGAGTAGGATTATTTGGAATGAGGCGGTCGTTTTGGTATATTACACTTAAGGTTTAGGCAAATTTTGAGTATTTCTGGGTTGGTTCGAACACAAAACCAACCGGGCCCTCGGAGCGGAAACACTTATAACTTAAGGACCGGACGTCCGATTGATGTGCCGTCAACTACATTGGTTTTCTTTTGATGAGATGGTTATTTTGGATTCCTCAACTTGTGGGTTGGATTTAGTTTGAGTACGGTCTAGTCGGTTTAGCTTATAAACCAACCAGGCCCCTAGAACGGAAAAGCTAATAACTCTCAGACTGGATGTCTGTTTGACGAACTATCAGCAGCGTTGGTAATCTCGTTGAGAAATGGTTTCTCTGAGTATACCCCATGGTATTTTTGGGTAAAATTGAGTTATGTTCGAGTAGGTTTGTACACGAAACCAACCTGGCTCCTGGGATAAAAAGGATAATAACTCACAGACTGAGCGTCTGATTGACGCACCGTATATTGTGTTGCAACCCCTATGATGAATCGGTCCTTTGAGATACTTATTAGTGGAAATTCATGACACATGGAGTGTCGACCCATAACTCATCGAGCGGATCCTCCTAGAGAGGAGCATACGGAGTATGGAGACATTTTAGCTGGCTGAGACCTGATGACTGCTTGTCCGATTCCTATCGGAGCGACTTGACTATCATAGTGTGGAGCACTACTGAGTTGGGGTGGAAGACCCATGGTGGAGGAGCGCTACTGTGTTGGGGCGGCAGACCTGCGGTACTCGACAGGAGGATTACCTCTGTAGGCTAGTAGGGGGAGTGATACTATGTTGGGGCGGTAGAACCATGGCGGGGAGCACTACTGTGGTGGGGTGACAGGCCCGCGGTACATGATAGGGGAGGAGTACCTCAACAGTCTAAGGTTAGTGAGTAGAACCTCAGAGTCGGGACAGGAGCACTGTCCTTGATTGTGGAGGAGTTCTTCAGCAGCTGTGTTTTCTACATCTTGAATAAAATCCTGGTTTAAGCTGAGTCAATGACATTTGTGTTTTCCTCATGAATGAGATGGGTTTCTTGATAACAAAGGTATATGTATGGGAATATACCTATGTAAGGGTTATCTGTTGAGAACCTACATTGTGGTTATACTTGTTGGATTTTGTGAGACCTTGAGGGTCTCGGGGTCCCTACAGAGTATCGTTATACTCAACCCTACACGGGCTATGACCGCACCTCATTGTGTTGGATGCAGACGATGGACAACGCTAACGGAGGCCGGGTGTATGAGGACTGGATGAAACCTGGAGGTGGAACTCATGACGAGTCGGTAACCGGAGGTAGACCTCATGATGATTTGGTACCCGTAGGAGGTTGATGGATGAGGGCGCTGAGGAGGCTATCTGTACCTACACTTCAGGTGGGATCTGTGGTGGACAATCTAGGAGCTACGCTATTTGTACCTACCCTTATGGTAGGATCCGTGGTGGATGATTCACGAGCTACTTGTCATATTCCAGCTGTTTTGTCTTTTACCTTGTACTTTATAGTTGGGCTTGTATTTCTGACCTCTTACTTTCAGCACTACTTTTGTTTTTAGTTTTATTTTTTGTTTGCTTCTGCTTGTACTATGGTTGAATGTGTTTACGTTTTTTTAAAGGAAATGCCTTCCCATTTATAGGGATTTACGCTTTTGGTGCTAGTATCCATCCCCTAGCCTATGGAAGGCGGGCTTGGGGTAGTCACGAAACGGTCCCTGAGGATGGGTCGTGACAAATTGGTATCAGAGGAGACAGTTCTACTGAAAAAATTTAGACTCTGATATTTCTTTTATGTGAAGAAATAATGTTAAGGGTACTAAGTGTGGTCTTTAGTTTACGGTGTCTGGTGTTGGTGCGGGCGGCTGACGTATCCATACACCAGGACCTTGACTTCTGATTTCCGACTCAGGGCATGAAAACACTAATTGAGTGTGTGTTTTCAAAAGTTTTTCTTTAAGTCAGCTCAAAACCAGGTCAGGTCACCAGGTGTAGTCTTTTGACCGTTTCACATCAGTTTTATTCAGGATGTCTTCACCCAGTCAGTCAGCGTGGGTACCGAGTGGAGATCGCGATGATAGCACACCGAGCAGTGATGCCTCAGTACAGGGCCCTCTTCCAGGTGAGACACCAGTGGAGAGTTCACACCACCTGAGCGCGATGCATGAGTTCCAGTGACAGAGGTGAAACACATGACTGATTGTCACCTATTGACCGGTCAAGGTTCTGGTGCTCTGCTAATGTGTATAGCAGCACTCGGGTCGAATCCTCGGCGATGGTACTTCGTAATAGTCAATTATTTTTAGTTGATTGTATTTTGATTGGGGGGGGGGGGGGTTGTTTGCAGAGCTTAATTAAAATGTTTAATGGATGATGTTTAATTTTATAAGTTGATAAATATTGGGGTGAGTTCATCATTAGGTTATTTAAGCTTGTGATATCCTTGAGCTTTGCTTTATATTGCATTTAAATTAACACACATGTAACAAGTTGGCGTTGATTTGAATTCCCAAGTGTTGAGGCTTTAATCCAAGCCTTAACTTAACATAAGATTCTAATCTTGATCATATCTTGTTTATGATAGTGTATTTATGGTTCCAATAATCCATGGAAACCACACGTTAAACAAAACATGTCATTAATCCATGACATGCTAAGTCCAATATACACAATGTTAATTCAACGAATACTCATCGAGAAAAAGCTCTCAATAGCTTAACATACCTAAATTAAAACTCAACCCAATGACAGATTTACTCATCAATTATGATGTTTATTAATATGGTAATATATTTTTATGGTGATGAATTAAAAAGAGAAGAAAAAGAAAGGGATAAGATAAGAGTAGTGTGCCAAACACACACCCGAAATATTTTGAGAATCAAAAATGGAATTTCGATTGAATGAGGAATCAAAATAAGGGATTGTAATTTAAAACGATTCAAAACATTCTAAGACCATGAATATTATACTACATAAGGTGGAGATGAATAATAGGTATTGAAGTAGAAACAAGCACTAAAATTTGATTGAAATGAAAACAAAGTTACACAACTACAGTTGAACGCAAACATAAACAAACATGAAAGAGAAGTGGAGGAGAGGTCTCTATTGTTGAAACATGATCAAAGCATACCCTTCCAGAACCTTTTCAAGGCTCTAGTAATTCGAAAACTCCTCCTTAAGTGCTGAAGTGACAACCCTTTTGAAAGGAGAGTAGGGGATGTATTTATAGCCCAAGGTGGTGGACTGTTTACATTCCAGAAATACCCCTCCACTTGGCTCGCCGATATGTACATCCAGACAGCCGAATATTGAGACATATCCTTCTTCAAAGATGTAGATATGGAGGTATTCTGTCTACTGTGAAAATATGGAGGCCATTGGACTTATTGAGCCAACTTAATGGCGGTTTTAGTAAATAATTCTGATCTGTCCATTTCAATAAATACTTTTTGAAATTCCATAATGTGAATCGGTTTTTGAATAGGAATATGACCTCAAATAAAAATCATTTATTCAACAACGTTTCCCGGACGAATCTCCTCTTTCACACTGCAAATGTTCAGCTCGAATGGATGCCTACATCGGGAGAAATATTAATATTAGTGTGCTATTTTTAATTCCCGTCCAGAATGGTGGGCTGGACTTCAATGCATCAGTTGGGCCCCTTGTACTTAGCTTTGGGCCTTGAAATGTTTATCCAAGATTACATGACGTGTCCCCAGAATTAATGGGGAGATTTAATGTTTTTGAACTTCTAGATTGAGCCCAGTAAATCAATCTTCAATGCTAGTCCAGTTTGTTCACAGCTTCTTTGGTCTTGTTTGTGAGGACCATATGGCCCTTTAAATGGCAACATTGGCTCATGGTACGATCTAATGAAATGTTGTATGTTGAAATGAGAATCCTAAAAAACAAGAACCACACAATTTGGATCAGTATAGGGATAGTTATTATTAAAACAGTAAAATGACTCAATTGGACTACTTCTAAAAATGATCAAAAATTATACTTAATATTAAAACAATAATATTTCACACAATTTATGCACATTTCATATAAAATAAGTAAAGGGAGTATTTAATAATTCATGAAAATATTAATAACATCAACTCCCCCACACTTAGTTTTGTGCATGTCCTCATCTGAAACAAATATAAAAACATGAAAAAATCATTTTTACTCACCATCAGATATTAAAATTTTGTTTTCTCCAATCAGGGGAGGTTTAGACTATTGCAATCATCCATTTTGAAATCCACCAAAAGATTATACAGAAACAATTTGCCAAAACTAATTCATTTTTCTCTTGCTCAAATCTAGAAATGGAAAATGTGGACACTCAAAACTCACACCTCTCAAGACGATAAAATTCATTTGTGGAGGTTCACTCTTTCACCATCCAAAAGTAAAAATCTTAGAGTTTGAAAGATATCTCAGCTTCCAATCCCAATCCAAAGTGAACAAGAATCAAGGGGACTTTTTAAGGGGTTTGTTTGGATATGGTATGGTAGGAATATAATGTTCAAGAGAGAGAAGAAGAGGGTTAAAATACCAACATAGAAAAAGCAATGCACATTTTTTTGAAATGAAACATGGAAGGAAATGAAAACACATATTTACAAGGGAATGATTGTGTGAAGAAAGACACAATAGAGGAAAAAAAATATGAAGGTAATGAGAAGATGAAATATTTACAAAATATAAAACTTCTTCCAAAAAGAATATAATGCAAGTGTTCCTTTTTTTTCTTTTTTTCTCTCTTTTTTTCGAAAGTTGAACTTCGAAAAGATATCACACTCATAACCCAACCCATGATTGATCTCCTCACGACACTAATTGTAATAGTTATAACAAGATAAAAGGTTGAGTAAGAGTTATTTTTGACCTACTCAAGACACAACCAATTTTTTCATCTTTTTTTTGATTTTTTTCATCATTTTTTTAACACTTGTCAATAACATTTACAAAATTACATAAATGGATGTTCATTAAATTCCCCAAAACACACTTAATGAAAACCTCTCCCCCACACTGAAATGGATGCTTGCCCTCAAGAAGATGATAACACACTGGAATGTAAGGAAATGATACCCAAAAATGAAATCCATTCCCCCCCACACTTAAATTTCAAAAACTTATGCAATAAAAATCCATGTTGATATTGGGTGGGATAAGGTATTGGTCTTGTAATGTGGCTATCGAAGAAAAAGTTTTCATAGGCTTGAAGGGGCATTCAAAAGGAGGATTAATGTAAGGGAAATGAGAGACTATTTGGTTATTGTGATTCTCATGTGGTTCAGAAAATGCCTCTATCATATTAATACACACTAATATAGGAAATTCAGCTCGAATGTCCACAAACTCAAGACTCACAAATGGGGGTGAAAACAAAAATTTTGAAAGGATGGCCATAGGTGGCCTTGGCATGAAAGAAAATGTTGTTCCTCGTGGTTTGGGAAAACCATTTTCCAAATCAAAAATAGAGCATTCAAAATTTTTGGTTTTGACACAAGATTATTTATCCAATTTTATGATGAAAACACAACATTTTTTAAATGAAACATACCTATTGACTCCCCAAAATGGTTGGACAAAATTTAAAAATTAAATGGTCTGTAATTATGAGTCTTTGTTTTTGTTTTTTTGTTTTTTTATGTTTTTTTTTTATTTTTTATAAAGACACAGCCACACAAAATAGAAAGAGTAAAAAGGAAAAAGAAATTATGAGGAAAGTGGTAAGAAAAACAAAATGAGAATGAGGGAGGAAGAAGAAATAGAGAGATAGGGAGAGAGGGAGAAGAAGAGTCAAAGGGAAAGAGGTTCTCACTGGTTTGGATTTGGTGGGTTGCCATATCCATCCAGTGGTGGGTCTACTGTGGATCCAATGGAAGTTGATGTTGTTCCAGGATTGTATGTCCTCTCACGGGGATGTTTCAACTGATTTCCATTTACTGTGAATGTATTTTTGGAAGAGGGGTCTTGGACTTGCACTGTACCAAATGGGTAAACATTAATAATAACAAAAGGACTTTCCCAACGCGAATTAAGCTTACCTGGGTGAAGCCGAAATTGAGAATTGAAGAGAATTACCTTTTCACCTTCATGAAATACCTTTCTCAAAATGTGTCTGTCATGGAGTACCTTAGCCTTCTCTTTGTACAAATTGGAATTCTCATAGGATTCAAGTCGAAGCTCCTCCAGTTCATCCAATTGCAAAAATCTGTCTTCACCAGATTTTTCACAATCAAAATTATAGGTTTTCACAACCCAAAAAGACTTATGTTGGATTTCAACTAGTATGTGACACTCTTTACAAAAAACTAGACTAAAAGGAGACATCCCAATGGGTGTTTTATAGGCAGTTCGATAGGCCCAAAGTGCTTCACCAAGTCTTTCGGGCCAGTCTTTTCTAGTGGGTTTTACAATTCTCTCAAGCACTCTTTTCACTTTTCTATTAGAATGTTCAGCCATTCCATTTGTTTGGGGGTGATATGCAGTTGACGTTTTATGTACAACCCCATTCTTTTTTAGAATAGATTCCATGGTTCTATTACAAAAATGCGTTCCTAAGTCACTGATCAAGACACGTGGTGTGCCAAATAATTGGAAGATGTGGGTCTTTAAGAACTCACTAACAGTATGAGCATTATCCTTCCTAGTGGGTTTGGCCTCAACCCACCTTTAAACATAATCTACCACAAGAATAAAGTATGAGAATCCATTGGAAGGGGGAAATGGTCCCATGAAATTGATTCCCCAAACATCGAAGACCTCACAGAAAATTAAAGGATTTTGGGGCATTTCATTTCTCTTGGAAATTGTGCCCAACTTTTGTCAAGTGGGACATGATTGAAAGAACTCATGTGAGTCCTTGAAGAGTGAAGGCCAGAAGAATCCAGAGTCTAGGACCTTTCAGGAGGTCCTTTGTGGTCCAAAGTGGCCACCTCCGGGAAGTGAGTGACAAAATTCTAATATGGAAGAATGTTCATTTTCATCGACACATCTCCTTATTACCATGTCATCCCTAGTTTTACAAAGTTGATTTTATTCCCAAAAATAGTATTTTGAATCACTTTTCAACTTCATTTTTTGTTCTTTTGAAACATTATCATGAAAAACACCAGAATCCATGTAATTTACAATTGGGGCATACCATGGTATTTTTGGAGCGGGGAATGAAAGGTTCTCAGTGGGGAATTCAGGATCGATGATTTCAGATTGAGAAGAATTTGAAATTCTACTCAAGTGATCAGCCACGTGGTTTTCTTTTCCTGGTCTATCATTTATTTCAAGGTCAAATTCTTGGAGCATTAGGATCCATCTCATTAGCCTCGGTTTGGAATTACTGTTCTTGAGTAAGAACTTTATAGCAGAATGGTTTGTGAAGAAGATGATTTTGGCACCTAAGAGATTGGACCTGAATTTATCTAAGGAAAAAACCACTACTAGAAGTTCCTTTTCAGTGACAGTGTAGTGAGATTGAGTTTCATCCAATATTTTGGAGGCATAATAGATGACATGAGGAATGATTTCTCTACATTGACCAAGAACAGCCCCAACAGTTCTATCAGAAGAATCACACATTAACTCAAATGGTAGGGACCAATCTGGGGGTTGGATTATTGGGGAAGATGTTAGAGCAGTTTTGAGTTCAACAAAGGCTCTCTTGAAAACCTCATCGAAATGGAAAGTGACATCATTTTGGATCAAATGAGTGAGTGGGAGGGAAATTGTACTGAAGTTATGGATGAATCTCTGATAGAAACCAGCATGACCGAGAAATGAATGGATGTCCCGAATAGAAGTGGGTTCAGGAAGTGATTGGATGAATTCAATTTTGGCAGGATCGACTTCAATACCATCTTTTGAATCTATGTTCCCTATAACAATCTCATTTTCAACCATGAAGGGACATTTTTCAAAATTTAACACAAGGTTACACTTGACACACTTTGGGAGGACAAGAGAGAGTGAATTCAAACAAGATTCAAATGACTCACCATAAATGGTGATGTCATCCATGAAGACTTCCATGAAGTGTTCAATGAATTCTGAAAAGATACTCATCATACACCTTTGGAATGTTGTAGGAGAATTGCAAAGACCAAAAGGCATTCTTCTATATTTATATGTTCCAAAGGGGCATGTGAAAGTAGTCTATTCTTGATCTTGAGGTGCGATTGGGATTTGAAAATAGTTGGTGTATCCATCAAGAAAGCAATAGTGTGACTTTCCGGCCAATCTTTCTAGTATTTGATCATGGAATGGAAGAGGGTAGTGATCTTTTCGGGTTTCAACATTCAATTTCCTATAGTCAATGCACACACGCCATTTGTCCTTCACTCGAATTGTGACTACCTCTCTATGTTCATTTGTGACAATAGTTATCCCCCCTTCTTTGGTACAACCAGAATTGGACTAACACATTCACTATCAGAAATTGGGTAGACAATACCATCTTGAAGAAGCTTGGTGATCTCTTCCCTAACCACCTCAAGGATGAGTTGATTGAGTCTTCTTTGTGGTTGTATAATTGGTTTGGATGATTCTTCAAGATGGATGTGATGCATGCAAAGGGTGGGGTTGATTCCTGGTATATCATATAGGGTCCAACCTAAGGCCTTTTTGTTTTCCTCTAACACTTGAACAAGTTTGGACCCCTCGGTTTTTGTAAGGGTGGCAGAGATAATGATAGGATATGAGTGATCATGGAAGAGGAATGCATATTTCGGGTGTGCAGGAAGAGGTTTCAGATCAGTCTCATCTTTTACTTTTGGGCTCCACAACTCGGGAATGGAAGAAGGGACTTCAGTTGCTTCAGGTTCATTTTCCTTAATACTGTCCAAGGTGGAGCAGTAGAGATCATAATTGATGTGGAATTCAAGAGAGTTTTCATGTTCTTCTAGATTGATGGAGTCTATGAATGAGAGTTCCACATAAGCTTCACCATCTATGACTTTGTTAATCCTAGTGCAGATTTCACAAGATCCAATCTCTTCAAAACTGGATGAAAATGATGGAATGGGGTTCCATTGACTCTTAGAAGTGTCCTCACAAGCATGGATTGAGAATGCAGAGTGATCCTCAGATGGGTATCACATGGCTTGGAAAATGTTGAACTTGACCAGTTGGTCACCGAATTCCGTGGATAGGATGCCTGAATGGACATCAATGTTGGTCCTCGCAGTCATGAGTAATGGTCTTCCTAGAATTAGGGGAGATCGAGAAGAGTTCGTCTCACCTTCCATGTCAAGGACATGGAAATCAGCTGGGAAGATAAGATCATTGACTCGGACAAGGGCATCCTCAATTATTCCCTCAGGACTGGCTGTGCTTCGATTGGCTAACTGAATGACAACACCTGTTGGATGTAAGGGATCTAGACCAAGGTTGGAGAATATGGATTTGTGCATGAAATTAATTGAGGCTCCTAGGTCTATGAGTGCATCATCAATGTTCGAACATCCAATTTGGCATGGGACCGTAAATGTCCTTGGATCCTTTCACTTTATGGGAATAGACTGCTGGGTGGAAACATTTTCAAAGGTCCTAAGTTGCCTCTTGTTGGTGCACAACTCCTTGAGAATCTTGGCATACTTAGTATTTTTTTTATAGAATCTAAGAGGGGAATGTTGAATTCAACACGTCTAAACATGTCAAGCATTTCAGGATCAGGTTCAAAGGACTTCCTTGTCTTAGAAACAGCTTGAGAAAAAGGAATTGGGTTCCTAAGTGGAATGGAAGGAGGTGATGGAATGGATTCATATTCATTTTCAATTTTATTATTCTTTTCATTTTCTAGGTCAACATTCAATGGAGGGTTTGAAGATTTTTCTTGGGGCATAGCAAGTTGCTTTCCTGATCTAAGTGAAATTTCACTTACATTACCCTTGGGGTTGGGTAATGGTTGAGCTGGGAGTTCAGATGAATTTGATTAGTGTTGCTGGCTCAAGTGGGATGCAAGTTGACCTATTTGAGTTTCAATGTTTTTAAGGCTAGAACGGGTGATGGAGGCAAGATATTAACCAGCACTTTCCCATGGTTGCTTGGAAGAAGAGGCTTGTCCCGGATTGGGATTGCCTTGATTTTGGTTCTTGGGAAAGCGATTGAATTGGTTTTGGAATTTGGAAGGCTCACTAGGATAATGGAATCCAGGAGGAGGATTGTTCCTTTGAGGTTGAGGAACAAAATGATAAGGTTGATAGAAGTTACCACCACCTTGAACATATTGGAATTGGTTTGGGTTTGTAGGAGGTAATTGAGGGGGGTGTGACATGGGGTTACCATACCTAAGGCCTTGGTTATAGGAAGAAGAGAAGGGTTCAGAGTGAGGTTGGTTGAAGTTTCTAACAAACTGACCTGATAGTTGAGGGTTGGTGTTCCATTGAGAATATGTTGCATTGAGGTCCATTGGTCCAGATGAATCGGATTGATCCTCTTGAAGTTGTGGACATGTGTCAGTTGGATGATATGGAGAGTTACAGATTCCACAGTTTTTGACAGGTCCATGAAACATTGATTGCAGAGAAGACGAGGTTGGGGATTTGGTGGCCACAGCTAGTTGTCGTACCAGACCTTTAAGTTCACTCATCCACTCGGTCATCTTGTTCGGCTCAATTGATTGATTATCATGGGATTGTTTGACTTGATCATGTGCTCGAGTATGGAATTGTTGTGTGTTTGTAGCCCTGTTACTTAGGAGATCTCTTGTAGCTACATGAGTTTTATCAACAAGAGCACCGCCACTTGCGGCATCTATGAGAGTTCTCTCCATATCCAATAACCCCTCATAGAAGTATTGGATCAAGATTTGTTCCGGGATTTGATGATGTGGGCAAGTTTCAATAAGCTTTTTGAACCTCTCCCAGTACTCATGGAGTGATTCACTTGGAAATTGACGTATACCACTTATTTCCTTTCGGATAGAAGTAGTACGAGAAGCAGGAAAGAATTTCTTTATTAAGAGTCGCTTCATGTCATTCCATGTGGTTATGGATCCAGGAGGTAGTTAGTAGATCCATGACTTAGCAGTGTCAGCTAGGGAAAAAGGGAATGCTCAGAGTTTGATTTGTTCTTCATAAACCCCTTGAGGCTTCAAGGTAGAGCACACTACTTGGAACTCTTTATGGTAGAGATGTGGATCCTCACCGGCTAGCCCGTGAAAATGAGGGAGAAGATGAATCAAACCCAATTTGAGTTCGAAGTCAGCTTCAAAGTTTGGATAGTGAATACCAAGAGGTTGGTAATTCATATCAGGGGTAGATATTTCTTTAAGGGTTTGTTCCCTATGATTGGCCATTTCAAATTCAACTGGTTGGACAAGGACTGGTTCTTGAATTATTTGATTATCTCTTATGTTCCTCCTAAGTTGGCGAAGTGTTCGCTCAATTTCAGGGTCAAAAAAATACGAGGGATTGTTTAGAAGGCTACGGGGCATTCAGAGAGATGTTGGAATAAAGAGGAAGATGGGGTTTTCTTTTTATTTATCTCATTTATGAATTTTATGAGAATATGAGTTTTTCTTTGTGTTTTTTTTTTCAATTTTTTTTTAATTTTTTTTGTGTTTTTTTACAATAACCAGAAACTAATGACTAATTAAAGCACCATCCCCAGCAACAGTGCCATTTGAAACACACGGCCGATTGTCACCTATAGACCGGTCAATGTTCTGGTGCTCTGCTAATGTGTATAGCAGCACTCTGGTTGAATCCTCAGCGATGGTACTTTGTAATAGTCGTTTGTTTTTAGTTGATAGTTTTTTGATTCGGGGGGGGGGGGGGGGGTTGTATTCAGAGCTTTATTGAAATGTTTAATGTATGATGTTTAATTTAACAAGTTGATAAAGGTTGGGGTGAGTTCATCATTAGGTTATTTAAGCTTGTGATATCCTTGAGCTTTTCTTTATCTTTCATTTAAATTAACACCCATGTCACAAGTTGACGTTGATTTGAATTCCCAAGTGTTAAGGCTTTAATGCAAGCCTTAACTTAACTTATGATTCAAATATTGATCATATCTTGTTTATGATAGTGTATTTATGGTTCCAATAATCCATGTAAACCACACGTTAAACAAAACAAGTCATTAATCCATGACATGCTAAGTCCAATATACACAATGTTAAATCAACGAATACTCATCGAGCAAAAGCTCTCAATCGTTTAACATACCTAAATTAAAACTCACCCCAATGAGAGATTTACTTAGACATTATGATGTTTATTAATATGGTAATATATTTTTATGGTGATGAATTACAAAGAAAAGAAAAATAAAGGGACAAGATAAGAGTAGTGTGCCGAACACAGAAACGAAATATTTTGAGAATCAAAAATAGAATTTCGATTGAATGAGGAAGAAAAATAAGGGATTGTAATTTAAAATGATTAAAACTATTTTAAGACCATGAATATTATACTACAGAAGGTAGAGAAGAATAAGAGGTATTGAAGTAGAAACAAGCACTAAAATCTGATTGAAATGAAAACAAAGTTACACGATTACAATTGAACGCAAACATAAAAAAACATGAAAGAGAAGTGGAGGAGAGGTCTCTCTTGTTGAAACATGATCAAATCATATCCTCATAGAAGCTTGTAAAGTCTCTAGTAATTCCAAACCTCATCCTTATGTTTTGAAGTGCCAACCCTTTTGAAAGGAGAGGAGGGGATGTATTTATAGCCCAAGGAGTTGGACTGTTTACATTCCAAAAATACCCCTCCACTTGGCTCGCCGATATGTACATCCAGACAGCCGAATCTTGAGACATTTCCTTCTTAAAAGTTGTAGATAAAGAAATATTTTGTCTACTGGGAAAATATGGAGGCCATTGGACTTATTTATCCAATGTTATGGCAATTGTAGTAAATAATTTTGATCTGTCCATTTCAATACATACTTTTTCAATGTCCATAATGTAAATTGGTTTCTCCATAGGAATATGCTCTAAAATAAAAATCATTTCTTCAACAATGCTGGCCGGAGGAAACTCCTCTTTCAAACTAAAAACGTTCAGCTCGAATGGATGTCTACATCAGGAGAAATGTCAATATTAGTGTGCTATTTTTATTTTTCGTCCAGAATGGTGGGCTGGACTTCAATGCATCAGTTGGGCCCCTTGTACTTAGATTTAGGCCATGAAATATTTATCCAAGATTACCTGTAGTGTCCCCCGAATTATTGTGGAGATTTAATATTTTTTGACTTCTGGATTGAGCTTAGTAAATCAATCTTCATTGCTGGTCCAGTTTGTTCACAGATTCTTTGGTCTTATTAGTGAGGACCATATGACCCTTCAAATGGCAGAATTGGCTCATGGTACTTTCTAATGATATGTTTTATGTTTAAAGTAGAATCCTACAAAACATGAACCACACAATTTGGATTAGTATAGGGATAGTTATTATTAAAATAGTAAACTGGCTCAATTGGACTACTTCTAAAAATGCTCAAAAATTATACTTAATATTAAAACATTAATATTTCACACAAATTATGCACATTTCATATAAAATAAGTAAATGGAGTATATAATAATTCATGGAAATATTAATAACATCAAGAGGCCTCTGAGGTATCGAGGAATGTTGGGTATTCAGATGGCTAGGTACTGGCTAGAGTTTATAGCACGAGCTTTCCTCATAGCTGGGACACCCACTGATTTGATAGTGTACCTAGATGTTAGTCTCTTTCAGGGAGAAGCTGAAAGGTGGTGGAACCATATGATCCATTTTTGAAACAAGATGACCTTCACCTGGGGAAACATCGAGAATTTTTTCAAGGTGGAGTTTATACGAGCTACTCTACACTCTGAGCATGCTTAGGAGCTACTGCCCTTGACACAGGGTTTTCCGACCGTAGCGGAGTTTTTTGCAGCTGAAAGTAGACAGATGACACAGAAGTCCAAGAAGACTAGGCCAACAGGTGGGGGACCATGGGATACAAGTTCGGTTGTGCGAAGCACATGAAACAGAGACATCTATACGAGGAACTGGAAATGCTATGCATGCGACAAACAGGGACACTTGACTCGAGACTACCCAGCATCTCTAGCAGATGAGCAGCAGGCAGTGGAGGAACCTACTAGACCGGGGAAGAGGAGCTATCTGTATAGCCTGTGGTGTACGACGCTTCGAGGTGTCACCACACCACCACCAGGAGGTCCACCCCGACTGTAGGGAATGAGTGGATTTGGGAGAGCATAGCGTCAGGAAACTGAAGCATATGACTATGGAGCTCTGGAAGGAAGTGGACAAGAGAGGGAAAAGTTCCAGGCATTGAGGCTTTTTTTCTTGGTGCTTCAAGTTTCCATGTTGTTGTTGTTTTGTTTGCTTTGTATTTTTGTACTTCTAGCTGTAGTAATAAAAGACACTTATCTTCGTGATTTTTACTTACATGTACGTTTTGTATGGTTGATACTAAGAGGTTCCAGTTAAAACTGTTGACTTGATCCTCACTTGTGAGATTCCGACTGGAGGAGACCCAGTAACCATGCACTAATGCTGAAAGTTTGACTCAAACCTTGGAGGTGAGAGTAACAGTTGGATCTCTTAGTAGTAGCGTCGAGGCCTTACGACGTCATTCAAGACATGAATTGTACCATTCATGTCAGGATTGACTATATTAGGTAAAGAATGTGGTTCATCCTTGAGATGAGACCGTATTTCCATTTTTGGAATAGGAGAAATCTCACAAAATCTTTGTTAGAACGTAGATGAAGAATGGTGGAGATGAGTTCTTACAATTGGCAAGTCTCACCCATTGTTCATTGAGTGAACTATTTACGGTTCTCTCCAACTCAATAGTCTCAGGTGTATCTTCTCTCAGAAGAACATGAACCTAAGACAACATTGATAGAATGAATTCGTCTAGGACTATGATTTCAAGATATTTTATACTCTTGAAGAGGGGAACATTGTAGCAGATGCTCTTAGTAGGAGATCGGGCATTCAACTATTAGGAGTGGCGAGACAGCAGTTGGCTGCGTTCCAAATATACATTTCTGATAGTGATGGAGTCAACATGTGTATAACCATAGATAGTTCAGGCTATGATGGAGAAGGTGTAGATCATTCAGGAGCGGTTGAAGACAGGACATAGCAGACAGAAGTCCTATGCTAATAAGAGACGGAGACCACTAGAGTTCGAGTATGGAGATGAAATCTTTATATGGGTCTCACCTCGATGAGGTCTACAAATATTTGGATGAGGCGGCATGTTATCTCTGCATTTCATCAGACCCTTATAGGTCCCTAGAAGAGTAGGCAAGGTGGCTTACCACCTGGCCCTTCCACCTCAGTTGCACCGGGTGGACGACGTCATTCACGTATCTCAGCTGAGAAGACACGCACACCACCTGTCTCACTTCATCGACCACGAAGAGCTGTATATCGATGATAGTGGAGACTTTCAAGGAAGTTCTAGTAGATATTGAGGATCCACATGAGCAGGTCCTACTAGGATGGTTGATTCCTCTGGTGTGCTTTCACTGGTAGCATGGGAACCTCTAGGAGAGCACATGGCAGTGGGAGGCTCAGATGCCTGCTCGGTACCTCATTTTATTTCCTTAGTTTGTGTTGTAGCTTTACAGGGATTTAAATCCCTAAGGTGGGAGTAATGTAAATACCCTTAAATTCCAAGGTATTGTTTTCTTAATTTCTTTGGAATATTATGAGTTTGTAGCTTCTGAAGACACTCGATTCCGAGACCGAGTGTGCCCGGAATCAATTTCCTAATTTTAGCTCGAGTACATTCAATAAAAGAATGAGTGGGGTTTTCAATCATTTGAACCAGTGCATGGAATTGAAATCTGAGGGCAATGATGAACTTGCAGCACTGGTAATTGCTTAATAGGACCTTTACCGCAGTTGCATTTTAACGGGGTTGAGAATTAATATTTTTGGAATTATTTTAAAATAAATAAAAATATTAGAAAAATTTTATTATATAACTTTGGAAGTTAATACCTCCCATGGGAAGTTGAGTTGGGTCCCAAAACCATCCAACTTCCCATGTGTGGATATTTGAAAGGTGGAACCTACATTAGCCACAACCTTTCACTTTCCCCTAAACACCTTAAACCCCCCATCATTAAGTTGTAAACTCCCTTGTTTAATTCTTCAACCCCCTTATTTATGAAATCTATTCACATTCCCCTCTCCATTAATTTTAGCCAACACACACTTTAATTAATGAATTCAATCTCCTCAATTAATTAATTAAAGTTATTTGAATTAGAATGGATTTTGCAAATAAAATAATTGAGTAGATATTATTTTATTTTGGCTTTGGATGTGTTGGAACTTTGGGGAGCTCTTGAGAATTAGATAAGGGTGTTCTTTTCTCCAAGATAGAACACCATTCCTCCAATGCAGAACTTCCAAGGAACTTCATCTTCACCTTTGATCTTCAGCCTAGTCAAAGGAGAAGAAGCCACCCGCAAGGAATGCTAACAACAACATACCTTCCTTCTTCATCTCCTCTACATGTGAGGGGACGCTGTTTCCTCCTCGTACGCACTCTGACATCGTCAACGAATCCACCTTCCATGATGATGTCTACCACGACACTTGTCTACCGCAAAACATAATCGATTTAGGGGGATTTTGTATATTTACATTTACATGATTTATACCCACGATCATGGAAGAATTTTCTATTATATGTTTATTAGAACTACTAATGTGGTGGGTATGGGCTAACGAACAAGTCAGGACCCACCAGAAACTTGTTATTGATGCACGGATAGAATGGTAATTGGTTAACGGAAGCACAATGACATATATGAGCCTTCTCAGTAAAGCTCAGGATGCGAGAAGACCGCCAGCACAGACATAAGCTAAAACAGACCACCTGAGCAACTCCGGCGGCCAGAAGAACCTCATGGCGGCTGGGTTCACCGTTGCGGCGGTGTCGGCAACCAGACATGGCGGTCGGCCGCCTGGAGGTGGAGACACCCCAGCGTGCCACCAAAGAAGATCTATCGTGGCAATAGTCGCAGCGGCGATGCGGAGGATCCTGCAGCCACGCGGGATCCGGGAACACCAGGTGTGGCACCAGCTGGCGCCGCCGGTTCCAATCAGCACCCCCTGCTCCGCATAATCTCTCGACCAGGCTAGCCGAACCATGGCCGACCACGGGTCGGGCCACGCCAGCTGGGCTGAGCCGCACTGGGTGGGCCAGGCCGCGCCCAATCGGGCCGACCCAGAGGGTGTTGGGATGGGTCAGACCTGGCCCAGACCAACTATTTTCATACCTTCTTTGGTTAAACATCCATAATTGAGCTACAAACCTCCAATCGATGCACCGTTAGATGCGTAGGATTCCATGGATTGAGACAGTCGTTTCGGTATATTAAACTCAAAGTTTCGGTGAAGTTTGGGTACATATGGGTTGGTTCGAACACGAAACCAACCAGGCCCTCGGAGCGGAAACACTTATAACATAAGGACCAGACGTCCGATTGATGTGTCGTCAACTAATTTGGTTTCCTTTTGATGAGACAGTTTTTTTGGATTACTCCACATGAGGTTTGGATGCAGTTAGAGCATGGTCTGGTTGGTTTAGCTTATAAACCAATAGGGCCCTTGGAACAGAAAAGCCAATAACTCTCAGACCAAACGTCTGTTTGACGAACCGTCAACAATGTTGGTAATCTCATTGAGAAACGGTTCCTTTAAATATATCCCATGGGATTTTGGGTTAAAATTGAGTTACAGTTGGGTTGGTTCGTACATGAAACCAACCTGGGCCCTGGGATAAAAGGCTAATAACTCAAAGACCGAGCATCCGATTGACATGCCGTCTGTTGCGATGAGACCCCTATGACGAGGCGGACCTTTGAGATACTTCTTCGTGGAACCTCGTGACACATGGAGTGTCGACCAGTTTCTCGTGGAGAGTATCCTCCCATAGATGAGCATACAGTGTACGGTGACCTTGTAGCTGGCTGAGACCTGATGACTGCTTGTCTGATTCGTATCGGTGTGACTTGAGTAGCCCAGTGTGGAGCACTACTTAGTTGGGTTGGCAGACCCATGGTGGAGGAGCGCTACTATTTTGGGGCGGCAGACCCGCGGTACTCGACAGGAGGAGTACCTCTGTAGTCTTGTAGGGGGAGCGCTACTGTGTTGGGGCGGTAGACCCATGGCGGGGAGCAATACTGTGTTGGGGTGGCAGACCCGCGGTAATCGACAGTGGAGGAGTACCTCAGCAGTCTAAGGATAGTGAGTAGCACCTCGGAGTCAGGACAAGACCACTTTACTCGAAAGAGGAGGATTTATCCAGAAGACATGTTTTCCACATCTTGAATAAAATCCTGGATTGATCTGAGTCAATGACCATAGTGTTTTCCTCATGATTGAGATGTGTTACTTGATAACTTAGGTATATATATAGGAATATACCTAAGTAATGGTTATATGTTGAAATCCTACATTGTGGTTATCCTTTTTGGATTTAGTGAGACCTTGAAGTTCTCGGGGTCCCTACTGAGTATCGTAATACTCACCCTTGCACGGGCTATGCTCGTACCTCGTTGTGTTGGATGCAGAAGGCAGACAACGCTGATGGAGGATGAGTGTACGAGGACTAGACAACACCTGGAGGTGGACCTCATGACGAGTCAGTACCCTGAGGTGGACCTCACGACGAGTTGGTACCCATAGGAGGTTGATGGATGAGGGCGTTGAGGAGGTTATATGTACCTACCCTTCAGGTTGGATCCGTGGTGGACCATATAAAAGCTGTGCTATCTGTACCTACCCTTCAGGTAGGATCCGTGGTGGACGATCCGGGATCTGCTTGTCATGTTCCAACTGTTTTGTCTTTTACCTTTTACTTTACAGTTGGGCTTGTATTACCAGCCCCTTACTTTCAGAAATACTTTTTTTCCATTTTACTTAGTGTTTTCTTCTACTTGTACTCTGGTTGAATGTGTTTACATTTTTTTTTAATTCAATGCCTTCTAAGTTATAGGTATTTAAGCCTTTTGGTGCTAGTTGCCTGCCCCTGGCCTTAGGAATCCGGGCTTGGGGTAGTCACGACACGAGACTCGAGGACAGGTCTTGACACACAAATACATGGTCCTTTTTCATCAACAAAATTCTAAATCCAATTACCATTAGGAGGTTCTTAATAGAAAATTTGTTCAAGAGGTAATATCATTTTCCATTTTCATTTTATTTATTTTGATGTTATTTTATTTTATTATTCTCAACTCACCTCCCAAAATCCAAGTGGCATGATGACTCTAATATCTTATATATACTAAAATTTTATTATTTTAATGTAATAATACATCATCACACCTCTTCTCCGCTTACTTTTATTCAAAAAAATGAAATCATTATCTGTGAGGTGTCGATTTATCGTCTTCGGAGATGAAAAGTTTTCATTTTACATTACCGCCTATGAGGCTGGTCATAGAACCTTATAATGGTAAATTGATATTTTTAACATAATTTAATAACTTTTAATAGGGTCTAAAACTATCATATATACATAATATTAAATATTGAAATAAAACAAGTTCATTGTGATTGAAAACAACCAAAATTAATCTAATCAATTATCAATAAAATGTTTTCTAATGAATTGACCCCAAATCTTGAAAATAATATTATATAATAGAAATTATATTTTTTTAAGATAATTAATAACATAAAATTTCAATTTTGGATAATTATCACCATTTTACACAATCTTCCATACAAGTATACAAGTGAACCGATCATAAAAATCAAGAAAATGAACAGTCCAGAACAAATAAATTGAACAATATAACTCATAAAAATGGAAATAAGAAAACTTAATAAAATTATCATTAATAAAATACATCTATAAAATGTTTTGTATTTATTAATTAATGAACCTCATATGATTATCCATGATATTCAAGTGAAGATATCATTCTGACATAGTGTTTCAGGATTCTCAAACTGAATTTAATTTCCTTAGAGTATTCCTATCTTATGGAAATTTAATTTTACCAATGTTAAAATATAATTTTTTTTGAATTAATTTTTCATTTATAAAATATACATGATTTTAGTCATATTTTAGATAAAATTAAATGATTTTTCTAAAATAACTCTTCCTTATAAAAACCCATGTTTCGCTTCTTTTAAGACTGTTTCTTCTTCATAAAAGATTGATGATTCTTATAGAATATTTATTATTCCCTTCATCTTTTTGGAACTACAAGGATTACTCATGAATGTATTATTTATGATATTTTCATAAAAATGAATTTTATTCAATGGTTTATTTTAGGTCTATGTTTGATATGTGTTCTATGTGGCATATATGATTATGTAAAGGTTATGATGTCACTAGTGCACAAAAATTATATTGATCTCCAATGAATTGGGAAGTGTGATGATTCTTATGATATAATGTGGAATATGTGTGAAAATATTGCTATCATTTTTCTCAACAATTATGATGTCACGATGATGCACATTTGTTATGTAGGAATATGATATTAGCGTTTTTCACAACTATGTATGGTATTTTACCACTAAGACATGATGTCTAATTTTTTTATTGCCTCATTTCATTACACTATCTAATGCTCCCAATCAAGATTATGATGATGATCCCATGATTATGTAACCATGATGATTATTATTTCTTAGATGATGTTAAATTTATTAATTCCCTTCTTTATCCTCAAAATGGGATTTTTACTCTCCCCTTTCATTGATGTATATCCTATGGTGATTAATTGTACTAAATAGAACATAAGATCCACTATATATCTAGAGAATAAGGAATTAAATAAATTTTATATCTTATTATGTAATATTTAAGTATAGTACAAAATTTCCCAAGACAATAAGCCCTCAGATCATGGTATTTTTAATTACATTATGTTTTTGACCTCTAATATGATGTAATAATCGTGTATAAAAATTAGGGTCGCAATAAATTGCACCATAATAAAAACAATCACACAATGGATCTTTAGAATTATTAAAATGTTTATACTTTATAATATTATGATTTTGAGTATTAATTTGTATAAATTTTTCATGAACAATGATATGTTCTTTATAGAGGGAAATCCTACGCGTACATGGTTTTATATAATATTCAAATAATAGAAGAAAAATTATATACTCAGGATGCATCCTCCAAAAATACCAATTGTATAAGATTTATATATCATAAATATGACCATTTTACAATTATGTTTTTTCAATGATATTTCATTATCTATTACTTATGGTTCTAATTCCACATTCTATTAAAAAATGTGAGATACAAAAATAATGTGACAAACAAAAATGATACATAGAATTAATAGATATTGGAAGGTGATAAAGTGCACTCCCCATCAATACAATATCAATATCTACATCAAAAATTGTGTTCGTGAATTCTATTCATTATTACCTCGACATGGGAGGTTTCTAGGGCTTATATTCTTCTTTAGTCTGAGTTTTCACTAATTGATTTATAGATTTACCAAACTATATTCACATGAACTTTTAATTTGTTATTGGGTCAATATATGGGAAAATAGTTTCCTCTGTTGATTTAATTAGCCTCTTGGCCTTAGATAGGAATTTGTCTTCTTAGTGGCCATCTTTACTACACTTAAAATTCATCCATGGTCATTTGAGGAAAATACCCATGTGCTTATTCCTATATAATTTTTATGTATGGGGTTGAAATATATTACTCTATGTGGCCTACCATTTTCATTCTATTCATATTACACCATTCTTTTCTTATCCCAAAAATAATCATAGACCCAAATTTCCATCTCCAACTTTTCTTATAATAATCAATCTCATCATATCTCCAAATTATTCTTATATATATCCCCTTTATAGATATGGTTTTAAATTTAAAATTAAATGGGTGATATTTCATTCATATAGGGAGATATAAATAGAGGAATATCTCATGATCCATGTGATTTTTTCATTATAATTTTTAATAAATACATCATTCATTAGATTGTCTCTATAGATATTTTCTACATCCTCATGAAAAGAGGTAAAAGAATTTTCATGATGAATAATATTTTATTTAACTCTTACCATTCAATGATGTTTATTTATTGTAACAGCCTTGTCCATCCCAAGATTATGATATTGTCTGCTTTGGACCCAGCCCAAATGATTTTGCTTTCCCTGGGCTCTGGTGATCAGGCATCCCCCAAGAAAAGGACTCATTATGGGAGAGATATCAAGAACAACTTATAATGGGGTGCTTCGTGCTCCTCCTCCTTTGATGTGTGATAGCCATAATACACCCCCGAAAAGGGATGAGTGTCCTTGTTAGCACATCAAATGGTCACTGTCTCTGATTACATTTTTAATGGCCCAGTCCAGCCCACAATAATGATATAATCCACTTTGGGCCTAGCCATCATAAGTTTTCTTTCCCTAGGATTTGGACATCATGAATCCCCCAGTAAAAGGACTCATTATGGGAGAGGTATCCACAACACCTTATAAAGGGGTGCATCTTTTTCTTCCTCCTTATATGTGGGACAACCATAATAACTTTGTAACGCCCTAGTTCTGGGTGCCGCCCAAAGGTTTACCATACCTAGTGGGTCACATGACCTTAAGTGAATTTCCCGAAATTCCAGAGGCTTTTGACTAGCTATGAGGGAATTTGTTGTGATAATGGGGATACTATGGAATCATTAGTAGAGTAACATAGTGGAATAACAATAATATACAACATCAAAAGTAGTAATACCATAAAATAAATAAACCACGAAAGACTGAAAGTAAATAAGAAACTGCAACATATATATATATATACGAATAATGATGCATGTCACTAGTATCTATTAATGAATCCAAACAATTGAAAAGGATGGAATCTAGTGTTAAAATAAGGTATAAAAAACAAGTAAATAACTCAAGCAGTATCGCAATACTCAGCTTGGTCCAATTCTCTCCAACTCCACAGCAATATTGTACCTGAAGTAGAATGGTGCATGACCTTCACTATACCTGAAACAATATAAACTGTATGGGAACAAAAGCATGACCCCAATAGGGTGTGATACAAATCCTAGTAGGCATCCACCTAAATATGTGTGTCTAACTATCAGTGAATATATATATATAGAAGGCAATATTCAAAAAGAAGCAATAAACAAAGAAGTACTCAAACGTAAGAAATCCTACAGTTTCAACTAAATTCAATTACCTTTATTAAATAATCATAAAAAAATTCACAATAAAACCTCTAGGAAGTACTAATGGTCTAACCCCTCTGGTGTAGCTTAAAAAAACTCTCTGAGGAAGCACTCACTATCAATTCCCCCTGTGTTCTTTTATCGGTAAACTATCAACACTCTAGGGTGGCACTCAACATCCAATTTCACCTATAGTCTCGCAACGAGGATCTACAGACACTCTGAGGGAGAACTCACATCCACCCCTCTATGGTCTCGCAAATGGGAAGTAACAGACACTCTAGGGAAGCCCTCAACATTCATTCCCCCAATAGTCTTACTACACCAGGTTCCCACAACCCTGTGTAAGTCAGTAGTGCATAAATTATATCAAGTAGCAAAAATAAACCTCAAATTACTAAATGCCTAAACATCTACAAAAAATTACTCTAGAATTTCATATAATATCATCTACATCCTAATGATAATAGGCATTGAAAACAAATATCCTAATAGAAAATTCTTGACCCAACTTCCAAATGAATCAAACATGGTAAAACACATCCATAGTAAGGTAAAATAACCCAATTCAGAAACAAACGGATCTAAACAAGAAAAAAAGCATATAAATATTTAACAGGGTTAAATTCCACAACCACAGAATACCCTAAACTAGGATATTGGAAACTTTTTCACATATAAATAAAAGCAAATCTACAGAAAGGCACAAACCATCAACCTTAACATTGTACAATCAATATAGTTGAACATTAGCATTTGAGTTGATCTAGAATGCCGTAGATCTATAATAAAATCTAAAATGATCAACCATAAATATCTCACGAAAGAGGATAAATCAAAATATGAGGCTATAGAATAATGAAGAACTCAACGTGGTGATTCCAACACAATCAGAGATGGTTAATTCAGATTACAGACAACGAATTTGGGGCTTAGAGAATATTTGTCTGCTTCTGTTGCTCCTAGATGAGACGAGCAAAGAAGAATAGGGTTATGCGAATTAGATGCAGCCCTAGTCCATTTAATCAAATAAAAAGAAGAGTACATGGCATGTTCATTTAATGTACATATCGTGTACATGCCATAACTAGCGTCCACTTTAGGCGGTCTCTATGTCACCCCACCTGGCCATGTACTCGGCTGTCACAAGGCTAGTACATGTCATCCTACGGAAACCAGGTAAACAACATGTACTTGTTTAACTTCTAGATTATTATCTTTTTCTAAAAAAACAATTCATATGAGATCCAATCATGAGATGAAGTTCCAGGTTCTTATAAACATCCCCTCTTAAAGAAATTTGTCCTTAAATTTCCCTAATATGGTGGAAAAGAAGAATCCTCGAACAGATCTGGTGACTGCAATCTCACATCGGTCTCCCTCTCCCAAGTCTCATCTTGTACTCTCACATTATACCATAGCACATGTACTAGAGGAACAGACCTACCAAATAGATCCTTCACACTATGATCAAAAATATGGATTAGATGCTCCTCAGATGAGAGATCCACCTCCAACTCAACCTCCTCGGGTTGAAAAAAAATGATACATGTCTAAGAAGTATTGACATAGCTGAGAAAATTGGAAGATGTTGTGCATAGCTCAATACCACTAAGGTTACCAAAACAGATAGGAAATCATCCAGAATCTCTTCAAAACCTCAAATGGCCCGACATATGAGGGAGAAATCCTACCCTATATCATAATTCTCTTCTGTCCCAACATCGGTGAGACATGAAAGAAAACCTATTCTCCGACCTTGAACTCCATAGGTCATCTCCTTCTATCATCATAAGACTTTTGTCTTGAATATGAAGTATCCATTCTCTTCCAAATCAATTCTATCTACTCTTTAGTCTCCTGTACAAGACTAGGTCCCTACATAGCTACCTCTCTATCCTCTAGCAAACATAGGGGTGATTGGCATGACCAACCATACAAATCATCATATGGTGTCATCTGAATAGTTTCCTGAAAAATATTATCGTAGGAAAACTCCATCAGAGGTATGTGATTATCCCAAAAATATCCAAAATATATGGTGCATGCTTGGAGCATGTCCTCATGCACTTTAATCGTACGCTCGGACAATCCATCTTCCAAAGGATGGTATGTTGTACTTAGAAGTACTTGTGTACCCAAAGCCCTCTGTAGTCCTCACTAGACTCAAGAAGTAAAACAGGAATCTCGGTATGAAATATTGGAATTTGGAACCCCATGTGAATATACAATCTCTTAGATGTACAAATTTTATAGCTCATCAACACTGAAGGTCTCATAGGTTGGTAAGAAGTGTGCAAACATCCTGAGTCTATCAATGAAAAACCAAAAAACATCATTCCCTTGAGGCGATCTTGGTAACCATGTCAGGAAATCCATCGCCACACTATTCCACTTCCAATAGGGAATGAGTAACTACTACAAAAGCCCTACTGGTCTCTGATGCTCTGCCTTAAACTGTTAACAGTTTGAACATATCATGAAAAATCTATCAACATCCTTCTTCATGCCCGACCACCAATACTGATGGTGTAGATCTCATTATATCATGGTGACACCAGGATGAACTGCCCATACTGGAGAATGAAAATCCAACATCATCTCATTGCATATGTCTACTGACAACCATATGTTCCCATGAAAATGAATGATCTCATCCTCACTTATGGTCCATCTAGGAATGGGGTCCTCTTTAACAAACTCTATCGTAGGACTAGGCCTTCATAATATGACAACTTCGTCATTCACAATCAGTTATGAATAATAGAGGTAACAAATATAGATGACAGAAAAGTCTACCCATGTATGTAATGCACATCCAAATGCATCACAAAGAATAGATATGTAAGCTGTCACTAAATGCTAGCCTCCAAAACTTTCTATAAATGTGTCTTTCTTCTCAACGCATCAGATACTGTGTTGCCTTTCCTAGGCATATAAGAAAGAACAAATTCGAAGGACTGAAGGTACTCAACCAACGTTTATTGTCTCATATTCATATAATGCAGAGTGAAGTGTACTTGGGACTTTTGTAGTCAGTGTTGATGTTAACCTCTCTTTTAACTCCTTAATGTCTGATTCAAAAGAATATAACTATAGGTACTTCTCACCCTTCTCAGTGATCCCTATTAGTGGCATTTCTAAGCGTGAAAATTCATATACGAAACATCTTTAATAACCATCCAGCCATAGAAAACTCTATATCTCAAAGATGTTCTTCGAATACTCCCAAGAAACAACTGCTCTCACTTTATTTGGGTCTACTAATACTCTTGTCTCTGAGATAACTTGACCCATAAAGTAAATTTGGTCCATCCAAAAGTGGAATTTTGAGAGTTTAGAATATAACTGATGCTCTCTCAAGGTACTCAAAATGATCTCATAATGGGTATTATGGTTGTGTCAAGTGTGAGAGTACACCATGATATCATCCATGAAAATCACCACGAAGGAATCTAATTATGGATGGAACACTTCATTCATCAATTCTATAAATGCTTCATGAGAATTTGTGAGACCGAACGACATAATCACAAACATGTATAGACCATACCGACTCTAAAAGTTTCTAAGAGGTATATCTGATGGTTTAACACACAACTGATGATAACCGAATCTCGTGTCAATATTCAAGAACACCCTGAATCCTCAAATATGATTAAATATATCATCAATCTTTGGCAAGGGATATCGGTTCTTGACCATCAACTGGTTCAGCTTCCGATAATACACACAAAGTCTTAGGTTACTGTCTACCTTCTTCGCAAACAGGACATGCGAACCCGAAAGAGAAGTACAGGGTTGGATGAAACTAATTGCATGTAACATCTCTAACTACTTCTTATGCTCCTGAAGCTCAAGTTTAGCCATCCTATAATGAGTAATGGACAACGTTTCAACCCATAGTATAGAAATGTCTACCTCTCGTTCTAGAGTAAAACCTAAAAAGTACACTAGAAAGACATCCCTGAAATGATCCACCACTGGAGGAAAGTCCTTATGTGAAGAACCCTTGTTATCTAGATACATAATAGAAATATGGGTTGTAACTCCCCCCAACCCATGATGCTCGGGTCCCACTCTGCTCACCGGGACTTCTCATTCACCCTTATGTTGAAAACAACTGCTCTCTTATAAGGTGAATCTCACCCTACAACGATTGAAATTGTAAATAGCCTGGTAGGGAACCAACCAGTAATTTCCAAAATAAACATTATAACTTGTCCTCTCTAAGCCAAAGATGTCCCGTAATATGTGAAACATGCTAACCTTAAGAGGGAACTCCTTGCACTAACATACACTAACCATTCTAATCCCAATGGTGTCTCCTGTGTCAATACATCATCAAAAGTGAAGAAGTAGAGCCCAAGTCTCTCCTTGATAGCAATACAAATAAAGTTATAGGAATCCAATATATTGAAAAGTGCATAAGTTAAAACTGAGGCAAATAGTATCATACCACTAACTATAGAGGGTCCGGGATCATTCTCTTGTTGGGTCTAGTCCACTATAAAATTATGACCTATACAGAGGCCCTGTGACCCTTCATAACCACCTGATGTTTATCCACCCTATTGTCCCTGAATTCTTGTTAAATGGATACCACGACCATGACCTCCACCTCAACTTGAATGTCCAAATAAACTCCAGTTCCCAAACTAATAAGAAACTGGTTGTCCTACTCTTGAACGAGGTGTCATTGAAGAAACTCTATCACAAGCTGCTGGTGAGAAGATCTGACAGAACCACTAAAGATTACCCATCTTTCTGAAAGATCGTCTCTCCAATGGGTATCTTTGGAAATGTATCCTCATATGTACACCCTTCCCACACTAGTAGCAGACCACCTGGATACATGAATGTGTATTCCTCCTAGTGACCTCCATGCGTAGACTCCATGCGGCACTTCCTACTGTCAGTCTAATGGACACCAACTCCAGATGTCGAGCTACCATAGCTCACAGTTCTAGAATTCCATAGGTTGTGCTTGAAGATCAGTGCCTGGTTGATAATAGAGGTGATGGAATTCAACCTGAAGATGTTCACCTGATATCTGATGTCATTCCAGAGACCATCCTCAAACATCCTTGCTAGAAATAACTCATCACCACTTTGAATGGTCATAAAGTGATGCATCACCGTAAGGTAGGAAGTGCACTCCAAGACTGGGAGAGTACCCTATTCAAGACTCACATATTCTCAGGCTCAATCTGCCCTCAAAGTCTCTGGGAAGTAGTAATATTAGAAGGTAAGATTTTACTCATCCCACTCCATAACCTACTGGTATCCCACCTGTGAGATCACATCCCAACATCTCTTGGAGGAATTCCAAATAATGTAAGTAGCAAGATTCACCCTCCTCTTTGGTGGAATCTCCATATCCATGAACATTGTTATCCTGGATTTTAACTAGGGATCTGTAGCCTGAGTTCATCCATCCCCTGGGAAAGTGGGAGGATGCTGGTGTTGAAAGACCTACGTCAAATCTTCCATAGACGGGGTTGGGTGCGGTACTCCCCTGAAGGTCTGTATATACCTCATGAAGCATTCTCAAAACTATGCAACAACACAAGTGTCCAGAATGATGGATAGTGCCCAGGTAGGCATGATGGGAGGATCTGTTAGTAGTCCCTGATCTACCATTCCCGGTGATTTATTGTTTCCTTGTATCTGACAAAAACCAAGAGGGTTTCTTGGTGGCATGAATCTACAAATTCAATTGCATGCTTTAGTTCAAGATTTAACAGAGAATAAAACATGGATTGGAAGGAAAAGAACAAGAGAAAGAAAACATTTATGTTTTAAAAAATAGCAATACACGACGTGTTTGGACACCTACACTACATGTTCCCTTAAGCCTTTACATGGGCATGTACTTATTCTAAAACTAGTTGTGTAACATCCCTACACACAGCGTGTTCCTCCAAGGGAAATGGAATGTGCTTGAATCGTTCCCCCTGCCCGAGTTTCTCTACATGGATAAGCCTCACTGTTTCTCCAAGAACAACACTTCATGGTATCTTTGTTCAGACACACTGTGTACTAGATGGAAATCATAGACCCGTGTTGTTAGTCACACGGCTGGTTACACGGTCAACCATACACGATATGTTCGTGATGAAAATGACATGTACTACCTACCATAATCCATCTATTTCATTGGTTACATTGATGGAGACATGGTTGTTACAACCCAAAATGTTCTCTCTAGACACTACATGTACCACTGACGAATTCCTAACATTGGATATCTACACACAAAGCTAGTCACACAGTAAAGGATTACATGTGTTGTACTTAAGAAAAGTTGTTCCTTCCCGAATAGAAGTTCACATGGCATGTATTCATCATTGTAGACTGTGTATTCTGGGTTTTTCTGGATAGTAAGTCTTCGAAACTTCTCCAAAATCCCATAAATAATTGAAAAAAATGTTTAAAGTTTCAAATTCCGATCCGTAAGGGCCTATACTCCCCACGAATCAAATATTTGCAACTTATACATGTACATCACAATCAATAGCAGCATAATCAATCTCATGATCCACAAAATTATAATATATCAGGGCCCATAAAACCTCCAGGACCAATGTTTGGCATTCATTTATATGAAACCCTAAACATTAGAAACACCATATAAAAAGGTAGGTATTTTATAAAGGCATCTATCAAAACAACATGCATATCTAGCCCAATGTCTATCACAACAACATGCAATCTCTAATGCACCCTAAACGGCATTATAATAATGCCAGACAAGTGATCTCTATCAAGTTCATATATGATGTGTGTGATGGCACACCCTCATCTCATCGGGTTGAAACAGAAATAGAACCACAATAATATCAATCATAATAGCACAAAACATGTGAATCACCCAATGGTGAAATAAAATCAACTATAAAATTTCAAAACTAGAAAAATTGAAATAATCGACGTAATTTAGCTTTTCCCTTTACCTGGGTTAGCTACTCCCAGGCACAAATCATTACCAAATACCTATTACTTTATATCCCTACCTATAGGCTTCAAATAGTATGTCAAGAAAAATATAATCTCTTTGATAACACTTTATAACGTCCCAATTCCTGGTGTTTCCCAAAGGAGCCATGTACTTGGTAGGTCACATGGCCCCAAGCACAATTCCAGGAACGACGGAGGCCGCTGAATAGTAGAGAGGGCCTTAGGTGTGATAGTGGAGAAAATATACACTCAAAGGCAGCGTAACACATCAGAATAACAATAATATACAACAATAGAAGCAGCAATACCATATAAGAAGTAAACCGAAGAATATTGAAAGTAAATAATGATATACAACACAAATATATATATTTATATATATGAATAATGATGCATGTCACATGTATCTAGGAATGCATCCAAAAAAGTAACAATTTTGTAATATAGTTATAAACCAAGGTAAAATAGAAAAACAAGTAAAAACCTATAGCAGCATCACAAGCCTCTGCTTGGTCCCGTGATTTCCAGATCCACAAAAATCAAGTACCTCAAGTAGAAGGGTACTTTCCCTTATTTATACATACAACAATATAATCTATTTGAGCCCAAAAACATGACCCAAACATGATGTCAGATTAATCCTAGTGGGAAACCGAACAAAGATCTGTTCCCAATTTTCAGTGAATATATATAGCAGGAAAAATGAAAAAAGAATTAATAAACAAGTAAGTAGTCAAAAGTATGAAATAATGCAGTTTCAGCTACATTCATTTACATTTGTAAAATAAAAACCAAACAATCACAAGAAACCCTTTAGTATGTACTCACGATCTAAACCCTCTAGTGCATCTTAAATAAGACTCTCTGAGGAATCACTCAACCTTAATTCCCCATGGCGTCATTTTTTGGTAAACTACAGACACTATGGGGAAGCACTCAATGTCCAATTCCACATGTGGTCTTGCAATGAGGAAATATAGACACTCTGAGGGAGCACTAACATCCGTCCCTCTTATATTCTCACAACATGGAAAGTAATAGACAATCTTGAGAAGACATCAACATCCATTTCCTCTATGGTCTAACTACACCAGGTTCCCACACCCCTGTATATTTCAATAGTGCACAAACGTAATCCAGTAACAAAAACAAAACTCAAATTACTACTTGGATAAACTACTACAAAGCATACCTCAAACATGTCATATAGTATCAACTCTTTCCCACCAATAATAGTCATGGAAAACAAATAGCCTATGAGGCAATTCTAGACCCAACAGAAAAACAAAACCATCATGGGAAAACACATCTATAGTAAGGAAAAATAACCATATTAACAAGAAAACACCTCTACTCAAGCAAAAAAAAGAATATAATTCCCTAACATGGATAAATCCCACAACCATGCCATACCCTAAACTATGATATTAAGAAGTTTTGCACATATAAACAAAATAAAATCTATAGAAAGGCACAAACCACCTACCACAAAATTGTAAGATTGATAAAGTGGATCCTAAGCCTTTGAATCAATCTAGAACGTTGTATATCTACAAAAAAGACTAAAAATTTAATCCACGGATATCTCATGAAAGTGGAGAAATCAAGAGATAATGCTCTAAAAGAAGGAAGAACTCACCATGGCGATTCCAACTAAATTTTCAGTAGTTTATTACGAGTATAGATGGTGATTCAGGGGCTAGGGGAAGAATTGTTAGCTTCGGTCCCTCCCGGATGAGATGAGTTGAGAAGAAGAGGATTATGCCCATTAGAAGTGACTCTAGTCCATTTATTCAAATAGAAAAGAAAATTACATGGAGTGTTCATTTAATGTACATACCATGTACATGCCTTAAACAAACTCCTCCTTAGGTGGTCTCGAGGTCACCCCACATGGCCTTGTACTTGGTCGTTACACGGCTAGTACACGAATGCCTGTGACAACATTGTAAATGGCATGTACTTCTATATACATGGTGTGTACTCTTTAAATTTCGAAATTCTCCTATTTTTCTAAAAACATTTTAAAACAAGATCCATACATGAGATGAAGATTTGAGTTCTGACTTTTATCGCTTCTTTTTTGGGTTATTAATGTGATTCCACCATTGGTCAGTCTATCCTTACAAATTATTAATATTCAGCAAACAATTTTAATAATTTGAGCATTGAATAGTAAAGAATATATTTCCCATCATACTAATAAATTTCTTTATAATAATCATATTAAAAAATCCACTAAATATGGGTGGATGTTTTCACATAGAATGCTCAATTTTAAGTTTCTCCTTAAATGGTTCATTTGGGGTCTCTACATAGACCCTCTTATTATTCAAATATTATGAATGTTTGTTGAACATAACTATGAAATTTTTTACATTGGATCCTATTAAATTTGGAAGATCATTAGGAAAATAATTTTATTTACTATCTCTGAAATTATTAACACAGTTTCTCCCTTCTTCAAACAAATCTAAATAAAAAGTTAATTTAATTAATAATTATTTTAAAAATATGAATATTGACATAAAATGGATGAATCATAAATATGATTTGAGAAATAACATTTAAATTTAGTGGAATTTATGTAGCTTATTCATGGTACTTTTTTATTAGGTTCTCTAACCTAATCATATTGAAATCGCCCATAATTATTTATAAAGAGAATATGAATTAACCAAATCATATCTGTGAGAGTGTCAACTAGGTGTGATGTTATGCCACATTATCATGCACTGTGTGAAAAATGTGTTAATACTGAAGACATATTGTTCATGTTTATTAGCCCTAGGTAAATATTTTCCAGATCCCACACCAACATGTAGTATCCAGCCATGGATATTATTGTGTGCAAAACCTCACAATCTCATATTTACCAAAATTTCATGATGTTCTCAAATACTAAGTCTAATCCGTAATGTTTGCACTATGGTTTCATTACCCTATTTCTTGAAAATATATTCTATAGTTCATAAATATAATTATAATTTTTCTTTAAAAAAACTATACAAAAATAAGATATACATACCTTTAATTTATATATTTTATATGATACAAATATTGAATTCATTAAATAATAGTAATAATATCATACAAATATATATGATTGATATACCTGGGGTGTATCTATATAGTCATCATATTTTATAATTCATGTAATAAAAACATCTTATTCTTTCTATACTAGACCATCCTCATAACATATTATTCGAATAACTCATCCACATTACAAGAGGAAATAAAATCTAATAAAATGTGTGAGCTAAAATGCCCAATAAGGGACAAATAAGCATTTATCCAAGGATAAGTTTGTAAGAATAAAATAAATATGCATAAGAGAAATATAAAATACTCATGAATGAAAATTAGAAGACATAAGTGAGCTTCAAAGGACATTCATGTGATCTTAAAAACACAATAGTCAATAAGGAAACACAATAGTCACAAAAGGGATTATAATATTTGATAAAAACATTGATTTTTTCGAGTTTTATGACATAATTACTTTCATCAATCTATTATAGAAGAAACATTTCATATTTAAACATGAAATTAGTGAGTCACAAATTCTCACCTATTCTTGTGAGAGAGCATAATTATACTAATGTATACATCACCTGCATGAGTCACACACTTTCACCCATGCTTGAGATAAAATAAATTGTTCCCATATTTATGTATCTCAAGTGTTTTAAAATTTTATCCAATGAATATTGGGGTGATATATGACCCAATCCTAACATCATAAATATTTATAATAACTTTATTAAACTCATTCACATATTATATCAGAATTATTCACTATAAAACAAGTTTGTTTTGGAAAATAATTAAACAGAAATCATTGAAATTTTATAAATAAACCATGGGAATAAATTTTTGTTTCATCAAAATTTATAAAGATAATAATTTACTATTTATAATATATATTAATGAATGAAATAAATACATGTATCATAAAATATCCAAATAGTATATCTACATTAATTACCTCATCTGATATCGAAAATTTGATCACTGAAAAATTATAACATATTATAAGAAAAATAGAGGGTGAAACCTAAAATAGAACTCCATTGGATATTGATGGGTTTTCATATAGATAGAAATGAGAAAAACACATAAAAGACTTATGTTTTAAAAAATATTTAGTAATCATCAATGTAAATGTCACAGTAACTAGTATCTTTTAATAAAGTATCATTTGGTTTCATATAAATGATTGAAAAAAATGCACATAAAACACTTTAGGGAAGATGTTTTGAATTAAAAAATATTTTCCTTAGAGATATAATATATAATATTATTTAAAACGTAAAGTAAAATTAATATACTAGAAATAAAATCAAGAATAAATAACATTACTTAGTTAAATAATATTGAGTTACCAAACTGTTACCATTACATGTGATTTACCATGAAATTTTAAACCTATTATATAATAAAATATCTATCTGAATCACATATTTTAAAACTTCACTCATATCCATAACTTTTTATAAAATTATTTGATAATTAATCACAATATTTATATTATATTTCTTTTATATATTTTTAATTTACTGTTTGTGTATCCTGATACATTTAAACAACTTTCATAATCATGGTTTTGTTATTCATATTTTTCCCAAAGTTCATCAAAACCAAATAATACACGTTAAATAATTTTTAATGAATGTGGATTGGTATATTAATTAAATATATTAGTTCAGTCCTTATAATTATTGAACCGAAATCAGATATATATTTTTTATTAATTATGTAAAGAATCTATTCATGATATTATTTTTTATAATTTTCTGGTTCGTGGTAATTCCTACAGAAACAACAATATATGATGATAAATAAATGATTGTGATTATGAATATTTTTTTTGGAATAATATGATTATTAAACAAGGGAAATGATATAGATTTGATAATTTTATTATTTTAGATCATATTATACAATATTTTATATAAAACATTAATGAAACTATATGAAAAATGTGATACCATATTGCACAGAGGTTGTTGTTTACACAACACATGAATGGTGGTTTTTTTCATAATAGAATGAAAATAATGATTATTAATTATAAATAATTGATTAAAATAAAATATATGAGTAATAATTACTCTTATGTTATCATTTTAATATAGTTTAATGGAATTAGAGGATGTTTAAGTGAACATAATGAAATAAAATTTACCATGCAGTTATTAATATGTTATTCCTCACATCCTGGATGATCTCTCTCTCAAAGGGGGTTAAGAATTTAAAAGAATGTATTTTGAGAATATTGTAACCTGCTAAAGTTGTATATTAATATTATATATTTTTTATAGAAGATTTTTCACTGAACTATATGGGTTGTTGTGTGGCAGGATGTGAGGGGATAAATTTTAAATATATTAATGAATAAGGGAATAATTTTTGAAAATACCCAAAAGAAATATTATAATGGGATGTTAGTGTCCAAGAAAGTATCTCCAAAAGTGGGAGACAATATAGAGGAAATTTTTTTAGAACCCATTACCACACAAGTTTAAAACAGTTATATGCATTTTCATTAATATTTATACTCATTTTACCCTATTCCACTATTACTAAGGTAACTGGTTTTTATAAAATTAAATTGTTTTTTAGAATTAAAAATAAACACATCCATATTACATAATTTTTTCCCAATTACTATAAATTATAAATAAATTTTACTCAATTAATTTTCCAAAATTGATAAAAATTTATTTCTAAATACTAAATTAATAATGTATTGAATATAGTATAATAAAAAAGATTCTTTTGTAAAATTTCTAATATTAGATTTATAATTAAAATGAACATTTTCAATAATATAGATTATGTTATAAAGTACATATTTTTTTTAAAATTGTTTCATGAATTTAAAATGTGTTCTTTTGTACCAATAATGGTATAAAACCTTGTTATTTTAAAAAATGATATTTCTATAATTAATCTAATATTACTTTGTTAGAGTAATAGAAAAACTTAATCATATATTATTAATTATACGATATATTGAAAAAATATATTAATTTTTTCACATTCATGTTATAAAATTTATAAATTATTGATATTGTGGGAAATTGCTTTAGGAAATAACATTTTCATATTATCCACTGTTAAATTTTTTTTGTTAAATATAAAAATATCAATTATAAAAATATAAAATTTCTAAAATAAGTTTAATGAAAACAATTATTTATTCTACTCTTTTTCACACTTTTTGAAATAGTAGTACAAGGGGTATTAATTTTATATGATGGTTATAGCTATTTTAACCACATATTCAAATATTACAATACAATTTTCAATTCAATTTTTATAAAATGAGTTGTAGTTCAATTGGAATTGGTGTTGGATATGGAGAAATATGAAAAGACCAATATTTATTTAGTTAGGAACAATTAACTTATTAATGGGTTGTTACACATTTAAACTATTTTCATATAAGTTTTTGTATATTAGATAATCTTCATTTATATCATTTCAAAAAATATATACTAAGTATCTAACTAATAATTTAGAATTTCTTAAATAAGTTTAACATTAAGTACCCCTCAAAACACATTAATATAATGTTTCATGACTCATATCATAACATTATCAAAAAATAGATATTATATAAAAACTATACCTTTTGAAATAATAATTTATTTAGAGTCCACTAGTATCATATTGTAATAATATATGCCACTTTAACCATTTCTCAATATAAATGAAGTCAGAATTCATGTTTTTTAATTTACATCCAAATAGAACTTCAATTCCACGAATAATTATTTCCCTTATCATTAGGGACTCTTTAATATCCCAAGTGGGATATTCAATAGGGTCATAAAGTTAGTAGTTGATCATTTGGTAGTTTTTTGTAAATAAAACTAAGATTTTTCTATCGATATGGTAGGTATAAATTTAGTCATTTGATTGGATCTGATTGAGGAAATGTATGGATATAATTATTTTTTATACTATGATGTGAAAATATACTTATATTAATGGAATTTTTCTATCTAATTATTTTAAATAAACACAAATTGATAATGAATATATGAGTAATCCAATTCTATATTCACATATGTTTTAATGTATCTTCAATAAATGTCTTGAACGGTAGAATTATATCAATTTTCATTCCATGTTTTAGATAAATATCATATACGTGATCATATGAATTTATGAGTGTGATTGATAGATACAAATAAATATGTTGTGATAATTTTTAGTGGATAATACTTGATTTTGTTTATGATTTAGAGAATTCAGATTCAATACAAAAACTATAAAAATAATTAAAATAAATCACTATCTTAGGAAAAAATGAGACATTTTAGAAGCTAGTATTTGATAAAAATGAATTTTTTATGACAATTCTATCATATGGGGTTTTAATGAATTAAAATGGTGTTATGAGGTTATCTATAATATAAAATAGAATTATAAATGTCTTGATGATTATTGGACATAATTTTAACTTATATACGAGGACACATTAAATTTCACCAATCCATTGGTTTTTAAAGTGTGTTGGTTTGTTACATTCCATGGTGTTCATTAAGAAAAAATATAACGAATTTTTAATCTCTATGAAAACCATCTATTATATATTTATTCCGATTTTTATGTGTTTTAATGAATCATTTAATGATTTATATATGATTAATTAGACATTAATGGAGTTTTGAAATTACATAACTTAATAAATTATTCATTATAAACGTTACAATGGATAAAGATGAAATTTTAGTATCAAAAAATATATGAAATTATTAAGAAACAATTTAAATCATATTTTCTAAGAAATAATATTTTAATATGGAGTTTAGAATCCTTATTTCAATATATTCCATAAATATATATCAATATAAAGTATCCCTTATTTTCCTTTGTTTTATATGGATGTGAATTCAACAAATCAATTGAAGGAGGAGGGGTCCTATTTATGGTATCAATGATTCTATATATTAGTGATATATATTGACGTATCTTACATAATACATGGGAATGTAATAATAGTAGTTAACCAACATACCTCTCACTTTTTTCATATAATAATAATAAATTGAATGGTGAAATATCACCATTAAATACAGAATAAACATTAAATCATATTATTAAACATCCCATGATTATATGTGGATCCAACTGAATCTATTAAATAATATCACATTATATATTTTAGTTTATGCTAATATGAATCTATTAATAAATATTAAAAATATTTAAACTATTATGTTTTAGTAAGTTCATTTTTCTATTTCAACTCAATTAATTAATTCATTATCTATTTAAATTACAAAATGTCCCAGTATATAATTTTATATTATAATTATATCACCACAAATTATATATTGTGTATATTAGATATTTATGTGTCTGGTTGAGTAGATTACATAATAGTAGCCCAAAATGATAAAATAAACTTCAAAAATATCATCAACCATATTTCCTTTCTCAAGAAAACCTCTCTTTATCACAAAAAAACTTATAAAACAGAGTTTATTTTCAGAAAAATCCAGATCCACCTCAACTTAATTTTTTTTCTACCATAAAACTCATTATTTTTATTAGAAATCATTTTATATCTTCTTAAATATAATTTTCATACATTTCAACAACTTGAATTTCATTACTTTTTAAATTTTTTATATACATTAACTTTTATCAATTTCATAGCATCCAGGCTTATTCCAAAATACATTAAAACCATATCAATGTACTAAAAAACATTATTCTCAGACATAAAATTTTTTAATTGTTATTTCAATAAAAAAATTTAGATTGAATATGTTTTACACCCTATATCCCATTAAATATAAGAAAAATTAATATTAAATTTTATAGTGATAATATGATTTGGAAAACTATATAGTGTTATATGATTACAAAATCTTTCAATAATTTAGATATTTATTATTGAATATATTTTAATAAATATCAATCATTATAATCCATCATGAACTTTAAATGAAATTGATATATAAGATCTACATTAATGTTAAATTTTTAGGGACTATTCTCTCATTATGTAGCTTATTAATTCAAAGATAACAAAAATATTATATTTCTCCTTATTAAATATTTTAAATATATTCAACAATAAATGCAAGAGATAATCAATATACATTTTTAATTTATTAATATACTCATTAAAATAAATATTTTCATTAAAATATGACATTGAATTTTTTTCATTACATTAATTAAATTTCCATTATTTCAAAAAAATATGTATTAATTAAAACTATTTTTACAAAACATATTATTTGTATAAATTAAAAAAATTTAACAAATTATTTTACTTCTTCATGCACTTTATTTATCAATATCCTTATCTACATAGTAAAAAAATTATTTCCATAATTTTTTATAAGACTTAGATATAATACCCCTTCCCTATAATTTATTCAATATAAGTATATCTCATTTTAATTCAATTTATATATTTTTCTTGATTGAAAAAAAAATCAATTAATGCTTTATATATTTTCCAAAAATTTGACCATAAATCCCAAACAAAATGTATTCCAATTCATTATATTTGGAATTGTATCATATAAATAATATGAAAATTTTATTGAATTGATGAAAATTATGTTTCATCCCTATATAATGAAATCATTCCATGGAAGTATATTCTAAAAAAATTTAATAATTTATTTTTCAGTGAAAAAAATTCATGCTTCACCATTAAATTTCCATATTTACCCATTATAAAATGGTAATTTAAATCAATGTAATTATTCATAAATAAATAACATTATACTTTTAAAAAATTAATACATATTTATTTTCAATACCAACAAATTCACTATAATAAATTGTTGAAAATATTTATAGCCACAAGTTGTTCAATTAGCCATCATATTTTTACAGAAGTCTATGTTATAAATACATAATCAAATTTTAATCCACTATTTTTTAGGAATATTTTTTTAATTGTAGACACACCATTAATAAATATAATCTTTTCCACACAAATTATAATTTATAGAATCTGAAATATCTACCAAATAAGAATCATCTAATTTAATAAAATTACTATATATATTTTTTTATGAAATTTATATCACCTATCATTCATTAGATATTAATTTTACTTTACTTTGTGGTGGATTATTTAGAATCATTTTTAAATAATACAAAAAAATTCACCATAAAATAATTATCCTAATATAATATGATATAATAGATGTATTCATATATTTCATTAATCACTTTGATTAATATTTTTATTTTTATCATTTTTTATTAGTTTAGAGTCCCTTGTGAAATGTGATCAATGTTCCATTTAATTATCTCCAACACCAATTTTTTTAAAATAATCAATAAATATTTTTTTATATATGTGATATATATATTATATAACGTATACTAAATTTAATTATTTATTAACATCTATAGAATTGATCCATATTAGTAATGTGTATAGAAATTTAAGGAAGAAATATTATTTACTAATTTTGACAATTTTTTTGAAATGTTTTTTCATGAGAACATTCTTAAGAAAAACGTCCATTGATGTGTGAATTATAAAATAGGATAAATATTTTTATGCATTATTTAATGACAAAATTTTATAAATTAGGCCTTTTTACTTGATCAGGTTATATTTTAAATAGATATCATTTAACTTAAACAGAAGGATGGATTATTATTTGATAGTGAATGCTTATGTTTTTTATGATTTGTTTTTATAGTAATTTAAAAAAAATGGATATTAAAAATTAGAATTTTAGATGTTTTGTTAAAAATGATGGTTTAATTTCAACCATTTGGATGAATTTAATGATATGGGTTTTCATGATTTGATATTATTATTGGAAAATATATCTTGATATTCAAAAAACGTGTGAAGCTTGAATCTTATTTTATAGATAAATGTATAATTTTATAAATTTATGTATTAAAGGGTTAATAATTAATCAAACGTCTTAGATGTTGATGTTTTTATTACTATTAGAATTTAAATTCATTTTTAGTAATTATGTTATTTTGATCAGGGTATGTGGTTGCATACAAATGTTTAACTTCATCATCAATATTAAAATTTAATTTTTGGGTAATATCTAGATTTCGTATATTGACCGTTGATTTTACAATGTTAAGAAATATGTTACATATGGATTCATAGGTTTTATATGATTTTTTGGTTTTTATGAATAATAGTAAACATTGATTGTTTTAACAGACCATATTTTTCCTCATTTGATGATTAAAATATGTGAAAAATGAATTCTAGGATTTTTAAAGATGAGAATATGTGTTCTATGGACGCATTTTGGTGTTAATTTTCATATGGTTAGGATTTACCATTATTATATAGAAATATATGATTGAAATATATATGTATTGATGCAATTTATTTTAGGATCCATTGTTATGAATTGTTTCATGAAATTTGTTGAGAATTGATTATTTATGTTTTCTAGTAGGAATTAATATATGTTTTTATTGGTTTTTAGATTTATGAATTATTATAAATGAGAATTTTATGTATAAAAAATGTTTTATATTGATCCTTAAAATAATATTGTTTTCATTATAACTCATATTGTAATTCTTATTTCATGTTTATCAACCATGTGATCCATTTATGATCGAGTATCATGGGGAGATAGGTTTATTTATTATATATTTATATTATTTTATACTAAATGATAACTCCATATATTCATTTATAAATATGAGAAATTTATTAACTTCTGAATAGTGGTTTTACTCTTCCATGGATAATTTTTTTGAGGGAGATACGAATTTAATAATCTAGTTAGTTTTGGACTATTTTCGTTTGGATGATGAATATTTTTATTTGCGAGTTGAATGTAATATTTTGGGTTATTTTTATATAATAAAATTGAATGTATAAAGAATTTTATACAATTTTATATTTTATTGGTTCTATTTATGTACTCAATTTTTTAGTATTGTATAGATTTAATTGAAACATATACTATGATGATATTTATAATAAAATATTGAATATAAAATAAATTGTCTAAAATTTAAATTTATTATACATTGGGATGGTGAATTTAAAATCATACTCTATTATTTAGTCCAAAACATTAAATTTTTCTTTTCGGAGTGTTTTTTGATGTATTTTGGAATTCAGGGAATTTTTTGTGATGATAAATAGTTTTTAGATAAGTATTTTATATATAAAATATTTTTTTTGTTTGATAGAACTGTAGAAATTGACATTTTAAAAGTATTTACACGGAATATAGTATTTTAAGAACTGCCCGAAAATAGAGGTAGCCACAAATTTTAAGGAATTTATTCTAGAATGATAAATCAATGATGAACATATATAGTTTTTAATTTTATACATTAAATTATAATATTTGTAATACATTAAATTAATTTATTCACATGGATCTTCTAAAATATTAATTTTTATATTATACTCACTAAATATGAATATTATAAAGTTATGAATAATAATAAATTATAATGGAATCAATCTATGTAATGTAATGTGATTACATTTATAATTAATCCAATCAATCCCAAACATCATCCATATATTTGAATGAATAATGTTAAAAATAATTTTAAATGGATAATAATTTGGAATCATGATATTGAAATAGTTTTAATTCTAAAAGTTTATGGAAAATTTCAATTATATTTTAATATTTACTTAAATGGTATGTTTGGATACAATTTTTTTTAAATTTTAATATAAACTAAACAAAAGTAAATCATATGGCATCTAATATGAAATTGTATTGATTTAAGTGAATCATATCTATTGAAACCATTATTGTGATAATCTAATTAAATAATCAGAATTATTATAATAGAGACCATTGCATTATTATTGAGTTATTTCTATATCATTAAATTGTGTTATCATTTGAAATATGGCTAAAAATATAAATTTCATGGATTATTAAGATGGGATAGAACAACTGTGGAATCTCTTTATAGATCTCAATAAAATTACTATTTGTGGAGGTGGATAGAAATAAGGAATTATGGTTCAATGGATTTACCAAGTGGTAGGAAATTTTTTAATAAGAATTTGAATAAATGATTATAGAATTATAGTGCCACCAATTTAAAACTTTTTGACATGATGTGATACTATAAATGCAGTTCAATAATATATTTTTAATTTCATTTATTGAATGGAGGTACATGTGGAAATTTCTCCACATTAATGTGTGGATGTAGTTTTATCAAGGAAATTTAATTGAAATTAACACATAGATCCTTGTAAAAATGAATTTACATATATGGCAAAAACTCACCTATGTTGACTTGATATACCATTGGAAATACGATCAATGATTGACTGATTTATTTTCACTTACTATTAACATGTGTTGAAACATTATAAACCAAAAAAAGATGTATATGTGTGTTTTAAATTGCACCACCTCATTATTTTAGAATAATAATGGTTTTTCATTGCATATAGAGAGGTTTTTTGTGATGAAAAAGTAGTTTTGGAACCCACTCAACCACCTATGAATTAAAAAATAAAATTAAGTTCAATTTAATTATGTTTAAAAGTAAACCTTATAAAATTGTAATTTAATGGAACTCATTCACATCTGTTGACTAATTTTTTGTGAAACAATTGAAGAAATATTTTCCTTGATAATGTTTTTTGTAAACAAACTATTGATTATTCACAGATAAGAAATTTAACTATATGTTTATAAATATTTTTAATTTATAGACTAATGTACATGATGGCTCAATATATGTGACCGTGTACCAATAATAGATGTATGTGTTAACATTTATATCTTGATCCACATATACTACTTAGAATATGTGAAAATATATCTAATAAATAATTATGCCAACACATATTTGATTTCTTCAAAAAATATTTAATGGAATTTGAAATGTCACTTACTAAATTGAATGTGGAATATGTATACCCCCATACAGCAAAAAATATCTCCAATAGAAAATGGACATGAAAAATTAAGTATTGATATTTGGAATCCATTATTCACAGTATTTTATTCCATGAATAAGTAGTCTTATAAAATGTACCCAAAAGTGACACTTACACGGTGACTCTATAGATTCTTAAAATAATAATATTATTTATGAGGTATAACCCTTGAATTCACCCTTTAGATAATGTTATATTTTTGTTATCCCTATATCATTTTATATAAGGATATATTTTTATTACTCATTGTACAAACACAACACAAACCTATGATATTCTTGAGATTTTGATGTATTTTTTAGTCTATAATCCAAATAAATATAGGCTTCCAATCACGATTCTTTTAAGAAATGTTTTATTCATTAAAATGGTCTATGTGGTAACATACCACTTGATAATAGGGATATCCAATAATGATATCAATATCATCCATATTTTTCATCTTTCTACTATTTATCCTTAGGAAATTTAGAATTAAAATATCTTATGATAATAAAGATTCATTTTTTTGGTACCCCAAGCATACCTTTCATAACAAATATTTGAGTATTTATATTCACAAAAAATAATATTCATTAGGGTTTTAGTTTTATTATAATCATTTAATCCCTATGATAACCCACCTATTATGAATCTACGTAGAACATTGTAACTATCTATGTAATGCCCAAAAATACCACCAATATACACGTCTTATTCCAAAAATTATTGTTAAAATTACCAAAAATTTTGATTTATATATGGATATACACAAATATGTGTATATCTATTAACTTTAATTTAATATTATCCTTAATGATTCGTTAATAAATTTGGGTATGATTTAGTGAATAAATTGTAGTTATTTTTTTTCAATTAATTATCATCTTTTATCGTCATGATGAGTGACATGCTTTAATTTTTTGATTTTTTTGGTCACCTTATTACAATGTTATTATGAGTTTAATCATACACTTCATTATCTACATACTATAAAGAATCAAATAGAGTGGCCATAATTAATTTATATGTTTTTCCACTTAATAGTAATTACATATATCTTTTCATTATCCAATTAGTCCTTACATCACATTATTCAATAATCATTATGGATTTAATGAGGAGGGTTTATTCTAGAACTCTTGTATTATAATATTATTTTTTACTAATGTATCGTGATATTTATAATATAGAATGTGTAAAATTTATTAAAATAGTTTAAATAATATTTAAATATCATTATGTGACTCCACTTTGTTATTTATTTGTTCAAAATATTCTACACATCTTCATTCATATAATTTTTAAAACAATAGTGACATAATTTAATCATCAATAAGAAAACAATTTTTTAACATTTTCAATTATATATACTAATAAAATAAAAAACCATTCAAGTTAAATCAATGATAATAATATCAAAACATCACTAAACACATCAACAAATTCATTTTACTCTTTATATTTATCATAATATTCACATTGATGTGTTTCAACTTCAACAAAAAAAAATTGATTAAAACATTATGAAAATGTTCTATATAATCGTTGTCCTCAAATTTTTATCCTCCCATATATTCCTCTAAATATATAAACATACTCACTTAGATTTAATTATCATATATTTTCCCTATTTCATTTGAAATTTTAATTTCGACTATATGGCCCGAAGGCCAATAATTTTATTGATATTGGATAATCCCCCTCTTATGGGTAAAGGGGCAGGAAACCATGATATCAAGTACATAATGAAATTAACAAAATTCAAAAAACAAGGGGATTGTAACCTATAACTACACTATATAGAAGTGCCTATTCCCAACATCAACATTATTATGGCATGCCTCCACCAGAGCATGGATGCTCAAGAAGATGTTCTAGGAAAAAATTCATGAGCCTAGAATATATTGATGCACCATACCCTCTCAATATTCCAAATCTAAAAATTCAAGCATGTTGAAGATTACCACCTATACCCTCATCTAATGAAATTCCATGTAAACTATACTGGTTCCCTAAAAATTGATTTATTTCACTTCCAACAATAATCAAGAAAAGATCACCAATTTTGCAGCCAATAAAACATATCATTCTACGACCCTCAAACCTAGGGCCTTAGGGGACCATTCCACAAATTCAGTGCATTAATATCTAATACGATCATACCAAAGAAACCCACAGATCAATAATTTCACAGTCAAACTAGTTTAACACAGACATCATGAAATCATAATTCCTACAAAACCACCAAAAATTTCCATATACAAGGCCTCTACCACTAATAAATTCTAGGTCAATCTTTGAGCCACTGGTAGCATGATGAAGGCGTCACCTAGCTACAACGGACCAAGCCGATAATCCAACCACATCAAAGCACTCTCCAGAAAAACAGATACGCGAATGAGAAAAAAGATCTTCTTTGGGCCTCACCAGAAGCTTGATGTTGTCACTGAGCTTCAAAAATCCTAGAAGGTATGAGCCCTGCCAAGCTAAGATGAAGCCAAATGGGCCAGTTTATGATTAGCCGAGAAGAAGCCGGTGCACCACTAAGCCATGCCAAAGAACTGATTGGAAAAAACAACAAACCTCAACCGAGCTCCACCATGCCACGCAGATGCCAAGGCACGCAGAGTCTGATCCAACCCAAAAGAGGATGATTAGAGACATATCCAAATCTATGGGGGAATGAGAAACTATACCTATTGAAACCCTATCCACCGCAAGCAAGAGAGAATATGGCGCTCATTGGGTAATTTTTTTAAAATTTTAATTTTAATATAAAAAAATAAAATTAAAATCAAAACATCCAACTTCTTTCTTTTTTGTATAACATATTAGATTAAATCATGTTATCTGACAATAATTTATGAATTTTATTTCAGATACAAATCATGTTAGATATGTTCATCTGTCTTACACAAAGATACATAATATAGTATAGTTTAATCATTTTTTTTCACACCATGGAATGGTGACTTGAAAACACGAAATAATTATTTCTCATACACATATATTCTTTAAAACATCTATAAATCCATTACCAATATAAATATTCAATAAATAATTATATTAAAATTCACATTTCTTATGACATAACTTGATAAAATCCCCTATTTCATCACTCTATAACTTGAACATAATCCTTTCAAAGTCCTAAAAATATCCAAATTCAAATGAACAAGAATTAATATGATTACATTTTGTAAGATCTGAAAAATTTCATTACTAGAAGACTCATTACCAAGATATGTTTTTGATTCCTCATAGAACATATAGATTTTATAAAATTCATATAGAATCCATAACCAATTAACTTCCATTTTTCTTGTACACATTCACCTTTTCTATGAGGATTGAAGCCATAATGTTGTTATGAAAACCATTTAGAAATATTTTTTTCTTATATCAAATATCAATAAAATATATCAATCTTATATAACTCTCTTCTTAAAAAATTTACACTATAGAATGAACTCTCGCTCCGAGGAAATACTATAAGAAAATAAGATAATAATATTTTAATTTTTAATAATAAATATTAATATAAATGTCAGAAAACACTTTCAAGTCATATTACTCATTAAAAAATAATATAAATATTTATAAAAAAATATTCTAGTTGGGATAAAATATTCTCAAGCATCATTCAAGTTATAAAAAAACCGACTTTCTGGTTTTCAACCATCCAAATTACATCAAGAATTAGGCATGAAACATCAATAAATAATTATAGTAATTTATGACTGAAGTAAATATTAGAAATAAGAATAATAAGTAATACATTCATAGATATATATAAGATCAATTCACATTCTCTTATAAAAAACCTCCAAGGAAGAATATTTTGGAACGGTTTTTGAGAAATCTTTCTCTTAAGGTTATTTTTTTTCACTCATTCTCAATAAAAATATAAAAATATTTCACACATAAAAAAGAATATTCACTAATTTCACAATTGTCCAATTTTTAGTTATCCATATTAAAAATATATTGTCCCTAAATAATTAATTGCCCTTATTTGGAATATATATAAAAGTTATTTTACAATTAAAACTTCTTCCCATTTCTATAAAAAATTAAAAAAAATTTAAGGGAGGAAAAATTTCAATATAATTATACCTTTTTAATGTCAATGTAGAACCGCATTAATAAAACTAAATTTCTGAAATGCATTCTTAGTTTGTAATTTTGAAAAAAAATAAAAAACACATCCTCCATTATTAGAATAGATTTCATCCAAAAAATCCTATTTTTCAAGATTATCTATTATAAATTAGATTTTTATTTCAATGTTATTAGATTTGGAAAAATGATGTGGATTTCATGAATGATTTATATTGATTTTGTTGTCATATACCACAAAAATGTATCTTTACTGACAATATAAAATCATCCAATTGGGATTTTTTCTATATTTGAAATTTTATTTCTGGGCAGGAAGTAAGACACTCCACACCCTCAATTCTTAGGGATACATATTTCTTCTTCATTATATGACTTGTAACACAGTTATTTCTTAAACCACACTCCAAAAATGTAAAATTTTAGTCATCAACACTTCTAGACAATTCAACCCCATCCTAACATAATCGATCATTATTTACATAAATATTTTATATGAGAAAATGTTAAGAGTGTCTTTAATATACCATAAAATCATTATTTGTTTTCTTTGAAATGTCATTCCTTTGTTTATACATGACACCTTTGTGAATATATTTTAACATAGAATTTTTTTTCATTATGATGTTAAATAGAGAAAATATTCAATATGATTTCAAAAATTGATTTGATCATACTATTTTATATGATTTTTTTGAATTCATTATTCCAAATAAAATTACAATAGAAACTAAATTTGTAATTGTTTTATTTATTATTCTGAAATATTTAATTGGATAATTATCAGCAGAGGTAACATTTTGATCATCCTTTGGATTAATTTGATGGCCTATAAATAACATTATCTCTCAAACATCAATATATAAAATGATTTCCACAATTGATTTGTAATATAAATAAAAATAACTTCTTTATGACAATAAAATCCAATATTTTCCTCATAAATAATATCCATGAGATATACCACATTATTTTACATGATATAATGGAAATTTTACACTGATGCATTTTAAAATATTAGCTCATTCAGAAATTAGTTAATCACTAAATATTATTTCCTCTAAATTATTTTCAGTAATATATCATGTTCATCAACTGGGAAATTATTCCTCCATTATATTATAGAAATAATCCTTTGGGTTTCTTTATATAGACATCAAATTCACGTTTATCACTAAGGATGTATGAAGACAAATTATTTGGGAAATCTATTTTCCTATATGATTATAAATAGTTACAAAATACATATAGTATCTATCATTGATTATGATGTAAAATTAACCTCAATTTCAATAAATTCAACATGAAAATGATCCATACAACCAATAATTTCATAAAACATCATTAAACCACATTTTTATATTTCAAATCATTATGGAGGACCCATTTCTATAAAATTAATTAATTTATATTTGAATTTGTTTTAATTTTCAAATTATTGTTCTTCAAAATTTTAAAAATTACTCATATATAGTTTCATCCCACTCCTGAATATTTAATGATTTGATAGTATTTCTCAGTTCAAATAGATTAAAAAATGGCTTGTGATATTCTATCAAGAAATATAACCATATAAAAAAACATTTCCTGGACTAATTATTTTATTTTAATATGTAATTAAATTTTTAATCAATGGATTAGAAAACAATATGTATTGTTAATAACATGTAAAGGTTGAATCATTATCTCAATTATTAAAATAAAATGAATAAATCATATTTATATTATGTAAAAAACTTTTTTTTAATAATTACACTTCTTCTCATTATATTTTTATTATTTAATTGCATATTATAGTTATTTAAAAACTTCTTAAACATTTTTTCATTAGAACTAAATAAAATTATCCATTATTATTTATTATAATAACAATATTTCAATCAATTTAGTGGATAATAAGAGAAAATTCTATTAAGAGTTCTTTCATCAATAAGCTTCATATTTATTCCACTCACCATGATAATAAAATAACTTCTAAACGCCGTTTTGTACATTATATTATGTGTAAATTTAGAGGAAAATATATAATGAGACATATAAATATATGATTTATATAAAAAAAATTATATATGCATTGTGACCTCATTCACATTCATTTAATTTTTTTTAATTTTTTCATAGACACATAAGAATATTCACATCATATATATTATTTATCATTAATTTATTATATATATTATAATAATGGATATCAATTAATAAGATAAATTATTTGTAAGATCCCAAAATCTCATATGAGGTATAAGAACATTTAAATTCCAAAATAAATATATTGTTTTACACTTATTATATTGAATAATATAAAAAGAAAGTGTTTGAGATAATCTAGTGTTTTTTTAATGGATATACATTCAGGTTTTTAGTGAAATAGTTTGAGGAAAATGGTTAGCACATGGATGGTAGTAATTGTGTGGATCAACGGTGAAGGAACACATATGGAGTTTTTTTGTTTGAAAAACCTTCTAGGGTGGCTACATGACTATACGATTTGGTTCATGCATTTTACAAATGGACAATAAGGTTTTATAATGGTTTTTCTAAATAATGTGTCTTGTAATCATGGTTATTTATTTAATGATAGTGTATACCAACCCATGTTTGAGGTGCATGAATATTACATCATATTTTCAGAATACACATACATTACAAAAACAATTCTTAAATACCATATTAGTTCAGTGCCTTTGGATACATGGAGAAAAAACATCTAGTCTAGTGAAATATATTTAATGTTTCCCACATAGATATTTCCCGTTAGTACTCCAACCTAAAAAATTTCTTTATAACATGGGGAAAAGAAAAAATCAGAGAAGGGTGATCTTAGATGCCTTGTAACGGTATAGAAGGGAGATATGAATCATAACATTAACATAAGTGTGCAATAATATAAAAATTATACCCTTCATAAAAATATCATAATCTTGAAACATAATAATTCATAATAAAAAAACCATATGCTAATAAATTGACATAAATCGTGGAATTTTGAAAAAAACATAAGCATAAAAATAATTTCCATATTAGTCAAGGATCCTTTTGAAGGCTATCATAGAGTAAAAAGTACATTATTGAACCGAGTTCACTCCACATTTCACCATTGTATTACTGGACCAATATTACACCCATTATCATCCTGTATTACTAAACCATGATTATTCTTCTTCAATTCCACTATTACTAAAACATGATTACACCCAATATAGTAATGTACTATATATATGAGTTCAGATCCAATTTTAGTCATAACTATCTGATGAGAAAAAAATATTTAACCAATTAACTGTAGAAAGATATAAGTTACACCCATCACATAATGAAAACCTCACATATGTGTGATTCAAGAGAATGAATCATTCATTATATCAAATACCATGATAAGAAATGGGTTTCATAATTTTCATTCAACCATAAATATCCCATGGAAAAAAATGGGATTCATAAATTTCATTTCATCGTAAAAATAAAAAAACATTTGAATAATAGGGATAACATCACTGAAATGTTTTAATAATAAAATATATATAATAATTGAGATATCCTATGAATATAATTCTTGTAGAAATTATCCTTTCTTATTTGAAAACCTTATTTTTTTCTTAAAACATCACACAATTTTAATTGAAAAAATTTACTTGTAAATAACCATGTATACTTGTAAAGGAACATTTTAGGAATTAAGGAATTATGAAAGCATAAAAAATATGTTATTTATGTATATGTTAAAACAATTATTCTTATACTTTTTTAGGATAAATCAAACTGTATATCGTGAGGAAAATGATGAAACATTCCATTCAAAATACACACTAAAAACATAAAAATGTGTAAAAATTCCATTAATTTTTTATATGATTAGTAAGAATATTTTTCAATACATTTTTATGAATCATTAAGATAAAAGATAAATATAAACCACTAAATACTTACGTTTAAAAAATATTTGAAAATAATGAGATTGTAGAATTATCCTTTACCTTAGGTTTAATTTACCTCATACATATCTGAAAATAATTTATAATGGTTTAAATAATGTTACTAACTTATTTCAGAATTATATTTATATTTATGATATCATAAATGATCACCTTATCACATATTTGTTTAATAATATTCCATTATTACACTTCTTTTGAGTGTTAATTACTTTATTTTCTTATGGATGTTTTATATACTAGTGATAATTCAATTGAATTGGATATAGTAAAATATTTTAAATAATTATATTAAGGTAATATATATCAAATATATTAATTTTATAGAATTATTTAATAATTATTTAATGATGATCAGAGAGAATGAATCACATCCCATCATGGAGACTATAGGCTGTACTTAGGCACGAGCGACGATATCACTCCCTTAATAGTGAAATGGTTTGTAATTTGGTGGTATATATATTTATATAATAAATATACTATTATAATATTATATATATAAATTATTTTTATAATTCTGACCATATAAGTGATGTGCTGATGAGAAACAGATTATACCACTCTATGAAGATGGTATGTCATACGTAAGCCCACATGGTGACTTTATTTTTCATATGATAAATTATATAAAGAATATGGTTGTTTAATAATCATAATATCATTTAATAATATAAATTATTATGGTTTTATTACATTAAAATGGAAACAAACTGTATGGAAGATGTTTAATAAGAAATACTCTTGAGAGATTCAGTAACATAGATTACCATTTTTTCAGCGAGCTCCCTCTAGATAACCCCGTAGGGATACTAGAGTTTGTATTTTGAGAAGTAAAAAACATCTATAATTTGGATATATATGTTCATAATCTAAATAGAAATGTTATTTAAGATCTTGATGGCCCAATGTGTTGTGAATAAATGAGGAAGGAGGTTCCCTTTTTCAATTGATGTAGGGGCATAATTAGAATTTCAAAAAAATTAAATTTATAATAATTTTAATCCAATTCTGAATACAAACAAAATTTCATATATTAGATTATTTGTTGGGATATGGTTTTAATATCATCAAAAAAATATTTTATACATGTTTGGTTATTGTTCTAAAACTTATAATTTTGAGTAACCCATTATTAACATATTTTAATTTTAAGTAAGGTAACAACGTTTACAATATTAAAAGAATAAAAATTTTACTTATTAGACATAAATTACACAATAAAAGGACAGTTGAAATTATTTTATTCCATATTATAAATATTTTTTGTATTGATTTTTTTTTGATTTTTAAATAATTTAATAAAAAATATTGTTTGAAAATTATAAATAGTTTTAATTTCGACAATATTTACTTCTTGAATTTTTTACAATATCATGACAATAAGTAGACATAGAACAATTTATTTTATTACACCCCTAAGATTTAAATATCAAATATAAATTTTTTTTTATATTAATTATCAAAAAAATATTTATTTTAATATTCTTATTTACATTTTGTTAATATTTCCATTAATAAAATAATTACTATATTAGTATGTTGTAAATATTTAATATACTTAGGTATTCATTAAAAAATTAAAATAATATATTATAATGAATATATGTCCTCTAAAATTACTAATAATATTTATAGTATAATTTACATACTGAATAACAATATATTAAATAATATATATTATTTAAAACATTAATTTGATATATTTAAATTATTTTAAAATAAAATATTTTAAATGTCCCAATTTCACTCCAGTAGACCAAGAAATCAAAAATAATTTTATTTTTATCAAATAATATTATTTATGGTAAATATAAAAAATGATATTCATTCATGTCCTTTTTTCCCCATATGGTCAGATAAGAGATATTAATGATAAAGAAAATCAAATTTTTTGACTTTCCTAAATTTAAATATTATATAAGTCATTTTCATTGAAAAGTATCTATTAAATGAATTAATACCAATCATTATGTTTAATGTTAAAATTTATTTCATCCAATTTTTTTTGCAATTGTTAGGGTCATTTTATAGTCATTACAGTTTTATTTAGTTACATATTTTACCAAATTTACCCATTGTCGTGGCAAAAATATTTAAAACTATTACTATTCAAATTAGCCCGAAACAAAAGAAACCTATATACCAAATTTGGACATAGGAATATAAATTTGGAATCCATTTTACACATATAAAAACACATAAGTTTATGATATTAATTTAAAATAAAACTGGTAAAACACAATAGAAAACTATATTTGGGAAAAATTCCATTTTAATATGTAAAATGATTTTATAATTTCATGCGTGAATTCCTTATAAAGAACTATAATTGGATTATTTGACCTATAAATGAAATAGTTAAAATTTAAAATTTTCTTAAAGGATACTTTTACATTGTAATTACATAAAAATAAAATAAATTTTCATTAATAAGAATCGTTATTTCATTATTCATCAAACCATGAGACTTAGTAAAAAATACAAAACATTTGTCCAAAATAAATTTCAATTTTCTTTATTTAAAATATGGGATTTAGTTGTTTCAAATAGACTATATAAAGGTTTATAAAATTCTATTTTAAATTATTTCCCCCTTAAAAGTTGATAAAATAACCCTTTTTAAAAATGTTTCTTTTTATACATAAAATTAGGTTGGTTCTTATGTTAGAAAAAAAACTATTTGATGAACATAAATAATATTTAATTGAATAAATAACAGATTTATTTCAATAATATCATTTAATAATTATAATTAATTTAATTTATTAATACAAAATGAATTTAGAAGCATAAAAATAAAAATATTACCTTTATATTCAATTGGTATATATTTTCATTTATAAGTAATTGGTAAACGATAAATTCATCTGATAAACCATACATTTTCATATTTTATTTAAAACTATATATAATTTATAATTTAATGGCTATGTTATGTCTTATTATATTAAATAATAATATTTTAAAAATCTATTGTTTTTTGGTAAAATATGGCCTAGCGTGAAACAAAAGCTATCTAATTAACTCTTCATTATGTGTAGAAAACTGAAAAGCATAGTGTTGTGTGTACAAAAAGATAATATAGTGATTTTTGGGGCACAAACATATCTTGGTGTAGTGTACAACACAATAAATCAATGATATAAATTATTAAAAAATATATCTCATAAAAATCACAAGGTATTACATGCTACCCCCTGAAAATAAATTTCATCGTTGTAATTTTTTTGGTTTATGAAATGATTAATAATTGAAAATTTCATTCATATAATAACACAACGTACAAATTTCTCATAAATTATTTTTTAAAAATGAAATATAACAATATATTGCTTTGCAAAAGTCACTCATAACATGGTTTCCACATAAAAAAACATAGGTTGAAAAAATAACATGCAAGAGAAATCTAATAATAATGTTCTAATGGAGAGTGGTAGAGAACATTGTTTGGAGAAATATATAAAAACATAAAGCCACAAATATATAATGATTTAAGGGACCATCTAATTCATTGGTAAATAATGAACTAGGATTACATTTTTGGATACAAGATTCTTTCCCTAGAGTAAAAGAAATCATTATTTTTTTCATTAGAAGGGATACACGCTTGATTAAGCATAATCTAATTCTTTAATTGTGCCTTGATCAACATTTACATTATATCTTTCTCTAATATGTGAATGAATGTTTTTTGTCACATAAGAATTATATATCAAACGATTCCTAGAATGATAGGTTATTCCATCGATCTTATCAATAAAACGGTTATCACATGTTATCAAATTTGAATAAATCATCTTAAAAAAATAGTGTACCTTAATCTATAAAACTTCAACCTAATTTAAATGTAAAAAATTTTATAAATGTTTTCATTGTTATCCATCCAAAAGATTAAAATACTAAATATTTGAAAGAACACCATTCAATTTCAAAATTCATCTTCTAATTAATCCACCAAATCATTAGACATGTCTATTAATTGTCACATGAGAAACATGTGAAAACTATTATAATTGAGTGTCTTAAAACATTATAATAACCAAAATTACCATAAACCCATAGTGAAAAAATTAATTTTTTAAAAAACAAACTCTTTCCACATGTTCATCATTTCATTCCCAAGTTTCTTAATCCTATCAAACATTCCATATTTCATTATCCAGACATTATGCACATATTCAAGTTTATCCCTAAATTAATCACCTTATGAACTCAATCAATATTTATGGTAACTAATTCCATTTAATATATAATTTCAAATACATAAGGAAGAACAATAGTTGAAAAATAATTGGATGTTACATCAATCCATAATATCAACACATTATTCCTGAATTCCAATGAAATCATTACAATACCCATTTAAAGCAATAATAATGCCTCATAATTTTATACCACAACACTTCTTTGTCTCATATGACATTTTTAGTCTCTTAATAATCATAAATATAATCATTACTCATACAAAAATTCATATTCACTTCATTCTCTTTCACCCTTTGCCATCAATTTGTATAATAAACCTACATTACATATTTAATAATTTAACTATCTTTGATCCATTAGAAATTCCATTATATATGTACATTATGTTAAACAAACCATTCCATTGAAATTACTTGATTTGTGTACTTATTATCAACATCCTATTCATCTTCCAGTTTCGTTTAAAAACTCACCTTGATAACTATTCCCACAAGATAGACATGATAAAAATTAAAATTATTTCTACTATAGTAACCAAGAATCTCGATCATTATCTTATAAGGTGGGCTAGGAAACTCACCAATGATTAAATTATATATAATATTTTGAGATTTATGATTTTTATTAATAACAATATTTCACCTTCTAACCCCCTTTCATTTGGTTTCTCATGATTGGGATCCTTAAATTGTCCATCATATTCTCCATTAACAAGAATCTTCATGTTTTATCCATTATCGAAATACAAAGAAGATTAGTTTGAGAAGAAAAAAAACATACTAGGAAAATAAAATTATCAATGGAAAGTACATTACATCTATAAAATTTTTGGTCTAATCCTAGGTTACCCATGATCATTACCAAATTTCATGGATTGTAACAAAAACATATGCTTCTTTTTAGGGACATATTTATAGATATACTTTGAAATATTCTTAGGGATCTTACTAATATTTTATAATCTTAGTTTCCATAATTTGACTATAACTTTTCTCTAATACCTACTATAATGACCCATACTTTACGTATATGGATATTACATCTTTTTTCTAAATACACAGACATTACATAAACACACTCCCAAATACGAGATTAGTTTAGTGAATTTGGGAGCATGGAACCCAAACTTTTAGTCTTATGAAAGATATTCAATTTTTTATACAATTATCTTCCCCTTTAATATTCCTACCTAAGTTTTTTATTTTTATCATGGGGAAAAGAAAACAAAAGGAAAGTGTGAGCACAATTTCATAGTAAGGATAAACAACAGAGATATGAACCATAACATAAAAATATGGGTATAGTAATATGAAAATTATACCGTGTATATCAAAGAAAATAATCTTGAGTCAGAAAAGTTATTTGGACATAAATCATTAATGAATAAATTCGACATAAACATGGAATTGTGGAAAACACATAAGCAAATGAAATCATTTCCATATTAGTCAAGGCTCTATTCCAATCCCATCATAGGGGAAAAATAAATTACAGAACCATGTTTACTCCCTATTAAATCCATGTATTGTTGAACCAAAATTAATCTCATTCCATCCCTATATTACTGAACTCTAATTACTCTTATTCCAGTATTGTGTTACTGAACCAAGACTACTCTCGTTCTAGTGTCGTATCACAAAACTGAGTTCAATTTTCATTTCAATCCTATCTATCTCATGAGATATAATTATTTACCCAATGAATTGGATGGAGATATTGGCCCCACCATAAAACATAATAAAACCATATATATGTGTTCTGCAAAAGTGTAAATAATTCATCATATCATAGCCTATAAAAATAAATGGTTTTCATAAACATCACTCAATCCTAACATTTCCCATAGAAAGAAATGGTATTCATAAAGAAATTTCCATAATTAAAATATTCCAACTATATGAATAATAGGAGTGAAATTATTGAGAAATAAACCCATTAATGCATATGTAACATTTTACATATCCCATGAAAACAATTCTTGAGAAAAATATCATTACTTCTTTGATAAAATATTATTTTCATTAAATCATGCACAATTTTAAAAGAAAAAATTTTATTTGAAAATAACCCTATAAAAATGTAATGTAATCTTCAAGGAATTAAGGCTTCATGAAATCATAAAAAGAAATTCATAATTTACAAAGTACCTCATTGGGAAAATGAAAAAATATTCCATTCAAACCATTATGTAAAAACATAAAAATGCGTAAAAATTAAAAAAAAATTAGAATAATTGTAATAATATTAGTGAATACATTTTATGTAACATTAACATGGATAAAAAATATACCATACTAAATACATATGTATAAACCATCTATAATAATAATTAGATTGTGAAATTATCCATTACCCTAGGTTCAATTTCCATAATACATATCCACACATCATTTATAATGATTTAAATAGTTTTATTAACTTATTACAGAACAAAATGTTTTATTTTATCTTATATGATCTCCTTATCACCCATTTCATAATAATATTTCATCATTACTCTTATTTCTGGGAGTTAACTTCTTTATTTTTTACGTATGTTTTGTCATATAAGTTCTAATTCATTTTCACAGCTTATATTAAATCATTTAAATAATTATATTAAGATATAATATGTCATATATCTTAATTATATATATTTATTTTATCATTATCTATGATTGTCATGGGGAATGAATCAAATCTCATCGAAGAGATGGTAGGTCATACGAACACACATTCGACGATATGATTTCCTTAATGGAGAAATGGTATGGAAGTGGATGGTATATATGTTTATAGAATAAATATCATGTTTTAATCTTAATATATATATATATTCTCTAAATCTACCCATCCACGTAAAGTGGTGATGAAAATAGATTACATCACATCATTGATAGGGTATGTCATACATAGGCGCATGTGGTGATTTAATTTTTCATAGGATGGTGAAAAGGTGGAATATGGATATTAAATAATCATAATAACACATCAGAATATATACCCCAAAATATTTATTAATTATTATAAAAAATAAACATTAATTGTATGTATAAGAAAAAAATACTTTTGAGAGTGTCTATAAATGAGATTGCATCTTCTTCAGCGAGCACCCTATAGATCCCCTCTTAGGGACACTAGAGTTGATATTTTGAGAATAACCTAACCTATTGAATATATATATATGGATATTTGTAAGGGGAATGGGTAGGTTATGGCCGATCTAGAAGGCTCAATGAGTTGCGATAATATAAGGGATGAGGTTCCCTTCTATAATTGAGGAAGGGGAACCTTTGGAATTTCATAAAATAATAACAAATAATAAAATTAATATTATTAAAAATACCTTTAAAATGCCATATATTTTAATACCAGTTCATATATGGTTTTAATATAATTAACCAACATATTTTAGAAATGTTTTTTTAATTTTTTTAGACAATATCATTTTGAGTAAACATTATTTGACATATTTAAATTTTAAGTGAAGTAACTTTGTTTATATATTAAATGATTTTAACATTTACTTATTTGATGTTAATTATACCATATATGAACAATTTAGAACATTTTATTCCATCTTAAAATTAGTTGTTATTTTTTAAAAAAATGTATTATGTTTTTTAAATAATTTAACAGTACATTATTTTGATAAAGTATTAATAATGTAAATTTGGAAACTATTTATTTCATGTGTTTTTAAAAAAAAATCAAGACAACAATTTAACATAGAAAAAAATAATTTATTATATCCATAAGAGGTCAGAATCATTTAAAAAATTATTTGGTTTTATAAGTTATGTTAAATATTTTTTATTTTAACATTATTAATAAAATTTCATTGATATTTCCATTAATAAAATAATTACTACATCATTGTTCAGTAATTAGTTAATGTAATAATGTTTCACTAAAAAATTAAAATAAACTATTATGATAAAGATAATATTTATAAATATATGAATAATAGTTGTATTATAATTTATCATCTGTATAATATTATATTAAAAGTGATATATTATTTAAAACACCAATGTGATATCATTAAATTTATATTAAATAAAATATTATCCAAATCTAAATTTCTCTCAAATGTCCAAAAACGAAAAAAATTAATTTATTTTATAAAATTATTTTTGATAATTAAAAAATTATCATAGATATTCATTAATAACTTACATTTTTTCCCATGTGGTCACATAAGAGATATTGATTACAAAGAAAATGGTATTTTCTCAATTTCCTTGAATTAAATATTATATAATTCAATTTCATTGGAAATACTCCATTAAATTAAAAAATTGATATATTTATGTGTTAATAATATAATTTAATACATATAATATAATGTTTTCAATTTTTAGGGTCATTTTATAGTCTTTATGATTTTATTTGTTTAGATAATTACTTAATTTACCCTTTAGTGTGGTAACAAAATTTAACATGGTTACTATTTATACAAGCGAGAAACAAAAGAAACTTATTTACAAAATTTGAAACTTCTGAATATAAAATTTTCTTTCATTTTTAAAAAATAAATACTCATAGTATTCATAAGTTAATTTAATATAGTACTGATAAAACACAAAGAAATCTGTTTTTTGAAAAAATTCCATTTTAAAACGTAAAATGTGTTAAATAATTTCTATATAAAATCCTTTTCAAAACCATAATTTTTTTATTTAGAAAAAAATTAACTAATAAAAATTAGGAAATAATAAAAAACCTAATTTCTACTTGTATATACATTAAATGAAAATAGAGTTTCTTTAATAAGATTTTTTATTTCACAACTCATCAAAACACGAAACATACCATAAAAATACCAAAATTAAACCAAAGTAATTTTTTTTCTTATTTAACAGAATAAGTTTATTTTTTCAAATATAATATATCAATTTACAAAAATTTAATTTTAAATGGGTTCTCCATTAAAAGGTTATAAAATTACCTTTTTGAAATATATTGGGTTTTTGTGCATAAAATTTGTTGGTTCTTATCTTATTACTAAAGAATCTATTTCAAAAAAATAAAAAAAATTTGTATTGAATATATAACATATATATTTCATTAATATCATTCTATAATTATAATTAATTTACTTAATTAATACAATATTACTTTAGGATCATAAAATTAAAAATATTGCATTTATATTCAATTTGTATATATTTTCATTTCTATATAATTGGTAAACAATTAATTTATATAAATATCCATATATTTTCATGAATAATTTTATACTATTAATAATTAATAATTTAGCATTCTTTTTATAAATTATTCTATTAAATAATAATATTTTAATAATAAACTGTTGTTTGGGAAAACATGGTCTTGTGTGAAACACTTGTTATTTAAGAAACTTGACATTGTTTTTAACATAGGAAAAACATATTATTTTGTATACCACAATCTATTTCGGTTTTTCATGTAAGGAAAATATATTTTGGTGTAGTATACAACATTGTACATCAAATAAATAAAATTCTCAAATAAAAACATTATCTCATAAAAATCTCATTCTGTTATATAGTGAGAAAACAAGAATGGCACACCGTTTGGATAAATAGTGCAACCATATTATGCACCATTTTAAAAATGGCTGAATTTAAAATTTCACTAATTTGTTCCATAATTAAAAATAAACCCTTCTTCATTCTCCTTTCATGAAATATCTCATCCCTCATGTTGGGAGAATCCTTTGGCCTCCATGGTTTTATTTGAGTTACCTCTTCAATTTGGCATCTAATTCTCTAGTTTTCTATTGTATTGGATAAACACCTATAATATCTTGAATAATCATCATTTTTTAATTCATCTCATTTTATTTAATTCTAATTTTTACTGATCTAATATTCCCTATTTCTAGTGTATCAAACTATATAACAAATTTCTCCAATTATACACTAGAATGAAGGAAAATGAAGGATGAGAGTCTACTACCAATATAAGGTAGGTGGTTTAAGATTTTCCATGAATTTTTAGTACCTTATACAATGTAACATTGTGAAGCACAATTTAATATTCATTCATCGCTTTATATAATGTTGTTTTTTATATTAAACATATAGGTATTGACCTTTGTGACCTATGAGGCTTGTTTTCACCGTTGGAAGTTGAGAAACCAAATTAGAATATCCCCATGAGTGTGTTATTAAAATTTATTAAATGATTAAATTATACTTATATAATTGATTTTTATTATAATGTGAAATTTTTCCCCTCATATTATGATGTTATAATTTATGTATTGAACTGTGAATTGAACTGAATTTAAGAAGGAGTGGTGATCCAACATGTCTGCCCCTATTCGTTCTCACACGTAATAGGGTTTTATATTGTAAGGAAATGAACAATGGAATTAAAAAATTGGTAAATTGTATAGTTACATTGTTATAAATGACCATTCATTGTGCTATGTACAATGTGATACATGGGTTTTTACTGAATATTCAATTTACATTCTCATCAATCATTTTAAAATGAACTGAATTATAACTGGAATTATATTAGGCCATGGGTAACACAAGGGTCCCTTACATGGAACTCAAAGGATGGGGTTAAAGTGATGTTAATTATATTATTAAATGAGTGACACTTATATTACATACATGGGATTCCAAGGATGATCCTATAGTTAAAATCTGTTATATCATGCCTCTGGTGATACCCAGGGTTCTCTTGAGACATTCTATAAATAGTCATTCCAGGTGATGGGTTCATATTACCCCTAGAATGATGTAGGTTTTACCTTTCGGTAATGTGAATGATAGGCCTGATATATTAAATAAATAAAATATTTTGCATCTACCCAGTCAAAGAGAATAATGGGATGCAATCATTGCTTTACATACATTAATGCCTTGTTGAGTTTCCTATCTAAATCATAACATTTCAAAGGAAATATAAATCTATTATATGAATATGTGATCTGTGGGGTCACCTTAGTTAGGATCCCTGATTACCAATCCAATTATACAAGTTTAATCAATTGTATAATCATTTAGAGATATACATGAATAGATCAAAGAAGGAAGCATTGACTGGGTGACTATGCGAGATATTTATTGGCTTCATTATTTTATATTTAATTTAATACCTTTATTATTCATATTTAATGATGTTAAATTCTTTAATACTAGTATATATTGAATTATACAACGTTAGTGGTGGCATATTTAGTGTTTCTCACACCATTTTTGGTCCGCCGATTGGTACCTAGACAAACAACGTGAATTCTAGTATAGATAATGAAAATCAAACTTATATGGATGTTTGATTTTTTGTTTCTATACTAGGATAAAGTATGGGAGTTAATAATAGAGATTATTCTCATGAAGATATTGGATATAACCTATTATCTCTATTTAAATTATTTATATCAGGTTGTTAATGCATTATACTCTTTACCCTATGAATTTCAAATTTTATATGGCATAAAAACATGACTTCATTTTCTATATGATAGTAGATGTGGATCTGTTTGTTAATTATTATTATGACTTTGGATTTGGAAATTTATTATTATCTAGATGTAAATTTCCATGATTAGTCTTAATTATTATAATTTGTTTCTTTCCCTATCATTGTTTATTTATGTTTTCCACTTGGATCATAATGGAATAGTGGTCCCTCTACACTTTTGTAGACCCTCTCTATGAGCAATTTTCCTCTAGTATCCATAGTGGTCAACATGCGTCCATGTGGGGTATTGAGTTTGGATACATATAACTGTAATGGGAACAAGATTTCACAAATTAGTATCAGAGATTCTTTGTATCTCTATCATAGTGGTTTGGGTTGGTATATATAATACTAGGAATGAGTCAGTATTTTTGTATTTTACCTATTATTTAGTGTATCTAACCCACATATTGGGAAAATCCAAATTAAATATGAGGTGATTGAGGTTCTATATTTTTACTATTATAGTTGTATTATCATTATCATTTAGTGACAGAAATGATTTGGGAATTAATTATCATTATGTGCAATCTACCCTCTCATCCTAATATAGCAAGTATGTATTCCTTCATCCATCATAGTAGGAATGTTAGGATTTAAATGAAATAAATATTCCATTCGATATTAATGTAAATGTCTGCAATTATTGATGCAGGTAATACTACCTTGATTTTTAAGATGATATTATACAAACATTAATTATAGTGAATGATAAATACTTTCTTAATTAATGTTAATAAATCATCTTAATTGTAATTTTCCCATATTTATTATTTATGAAACATTAATTAACCAATTATGGTATATTGATCCATGTTCCATTAGATACGTGGGATAAAATAGTATAGAACATTATTAGATAGAGGTAAATAGTCTGTTAATGGTTGTGTGCCTATAAAAATTGGGAATTGTGATCCATATTATCAAAACATTGTAAAAGATTAGTCACATTTACATTTAATACCAACAATAATTTATAAATTTTAGGAATTTATATGTTAGGAGTGGTACCCATCATATAGACCATAATGCTTATAAATATATAAATATATAAATTATAGGGTTAAAATTCCTTAAATTACATGATTGATGTTAATCCAAGATTACAATTGTAACTTATAAGGTGTTTTCCTATATAATATTTAATTGAAACCCCATATACTATATCATCTAAAATAAAATAGAGAAATTCCTTTGAACAGATTATGAGTAGCACTTTTTTTCGTTTACAACATCTCAATTCGCATAGTTTATGATTTAAGAGAAAAAAGAGAGGTTTTGTTCTATAAATATAAATGTATATACCTATCCTATTAATTATATTCAATTTTTTGGTAATAAAATCATATTCCAAGGCTTGTTATACAATTTTTTAGTGTTATTCCACTATTAAAGAATCTATTTCATCACTAGGAAGGTTGTGACGATCATTCTCTAGAGGTGGTCGACCCTAAGCCACCTATAATACCTCATAAAATGAATCTTATGTATTGTCATGTTCTTTATGACCATGGAACCAATAATTAATTTATAGAGTTATTATTATTTATCTTATATACTATGTTAGGATCCCCATGATGTGACAAACTATGTAATATTTGACATGTGAGTTTCAGAAGCATTATCCACCTATGTATTTAGGGGATGTAAGTCATTGGGATTTTGTATCATGGTTGGAGTCAAGGAATTCTAGATTGAAGTATATATAGTAATCACTTTATAGGTGAGTAAATATAAATATATATATTTTCATTGTGATGGTGGGATGTTATTACCCTAGAAGATCATCATTAGGATATGTTTTAGAGGTATTTACAAACTACCTACTTTGAATATTTATATATGATGAAAATGAGGAATTAGGGATCATGAGAGTTCATACAACTATATATGAAAACATTATCTATTATGGACTACTTCCCTCATTTTATGATTCTTTAGTACTTTTATATGATTTATATGGTTGATGATTTTTACAGTGCAATGCGATTCAAGGATTGAACCTAGAATGAAATTTGATTTCATGGGAATGTGTTCCAACATAACAATATATCAATAATAGTTAATCAGGTCCTCAATACCAAGCATTATCCAAGAGAGGATATTTATTTTTGCTACTGTAGTTTAGCAACTAGACCTTGTGGTACTTCAACTACTGGTCGAAAGCACTATTTGGAGTCTCCTTATGGAAGCAGTAGTTAATGTGTGTACCCAGTTAACATTGTGTCCTTCCATTAGTGTGGTAGGTCTAGAGGCTTGGAGACCTAGTGTATCAAGGACCCATTCCAGTGTCAAGATTATTGTAGGATAGTCTATCTTCAGCATTATTGTAGAACTTTTACCCCAATGTCTTTTGAGTGTGGATATTCATATACTTGATGTTCATGAGCAGGGTTTCTAGCTCCATATCAGGATGGGTTTTGGATTACAACAATTCATTTATCTCAAAAAGTTTTTCATAGATAAAGGATCTAGACACCAAACAAACAACTCTAGTTGATAAGGCTTTCATAGTGAAGTCATTCTGCATCATAGTGAAGTGGTTTGGGAAAGTTATATAAATTAAAATTGATACTAGGCTAGAAAAGTGAATGTACTTATATTGTTATAGGAACAATTTTAGTACCCTTTAAATTAGAGACTATTTTACTTCACATAAGTGCTTCCCACTGGTTTATATGTTCTTATATTTTATTGAGTCCTAGTCTCATGATTTAATATTTCTATAGGGTAATAAAACTTCATATGCCATTAGGAATTAGATCATCATGTGTACACCATTGAATGGAATACCATTCAGGTAGGAAGCTATCATTTCATATGGAACCTCAAAATCATTGAGACGAAAACATTTAAAATCATTATAATGTCATGATAGTTAGTTCCTTATCATGATTATTTGGATTCTTATCACTAAAGCGTGTCGTCAACCTCCCCATAGGGAAGTATCTACACTAATAATGTTTAATGGTATGTCAAGGAATGTAATGATAGATTAGGTCATCATGAGATCGAGGAATGGATATCCTAATTTACTATTTTTTTTATTAGGGAATATGGCATATAGATTTCCCTCACCTAGTTGATCATTTGAGGTTTGTCTTCCCCGATGTCATTTTTAAGGCCACCCCTACATTCAGAGGTAGTGTTTACTGTGGAAATTATGTTGATAGGAACTCTGTTATCCTTACATCCAAATATGATGGTTACTACTAGGTTGTAGGAGCTAAAGATCCAGATAGAGGACCTAGAAACTAATGGTTTTATATTACTCAATATATGAGCATGGGGTTTGTCGATTATTTTTTATATGAAGTATCATGGGACCCTTAGTTTTTTTGTGACCCGACCAATGAATCATGGTTCTAGAATCTACTACTATCACATTATAATGATTACAATGAATCAAATCCCTAAGGACTGAATATCTTAATATTATTGGTAAACTTGATACACACATAAGATGTGTATTATAATTGAATACACTAATTACAACATATATTTTATTCCCATTTGAGGATAATACCTTTATTACATCAACGATATCTTTACATACCTTTCTTAGTAAATATCATTGAATAACAGGGAAAAGAAATATAATAAGGTAAATCTCAATTAATTAGTAAGTTTAAAGTAAAAAATAATCAACAATTAATCAATGATAATAGTCCATATGGAAATTTAATAAATGAAGTCATATTCCATGTAATCAGTAAACTGAGAAAGAAGTGATTAAATAATATAGAAGAGTAAATAACTAAAAAATCCATTTAATTAAATAGATAACTCCAAATCAATATGGTAGGGTATGGAACTGATTACAAATTCCATTCAATAAAAAACTATTAATGAAATGAATCCTTAAATATGTTTATGAAAAATATCATGGATAAACAATAAATGAATCAAAATGATGGAAATTATTAACAATCAGATGTCACACCATAGACACATTAATACATAGACTGTCAAGATCTATCCTCCATCTAGTTTAAATATAATGATAGAAAAATGTTTAGCTTTCAAAATTAATTTTATTCATTAGAACATGTTAATGCATCGAGGGGATATATATTATGTAGACTGTGGCCATCACTACCTGTCTAAACCATTCATCATATCGAGTACAATATCTAAATAATAAAAAAAATTCCATACCCAATATCCATATTTAAATAAAAATACATATATATTAGTAATTTATTGGTATAGGATAACTATAAATAAGGGTTGTTGATGTTGATGAAAATAGATACCATTGAATTATCATTAAAACAGTCTTGAGGAAAATAATCAATATACATTCCAAAGTGCCTGATAACAAATTTAATAATTTTAATCATACATACCCATGAATTAAATGAACTATAATATCATGAGAATGATGTGACATGTATAATTAGACACTATATGGTAAAAATATATATGGTGTAGGAAATAAAAAAATCCTTGGTAGATGATAAGAATAATTATGTGAAATTCAATGTCAAATGACTGTAGTAGATTGAATATTTCCAAGGTGACTAAAAAAGTAATCGTGGAAGTGAATTTCAATACTATCATTTTCAAAATCAATCATAAATCATCCAAAGGAACAATAAGGGTATAATCAACATTAAATAACCCAAGTGGTGTAAAATGAATGGTTTTGTTGTTGATGAAATAAAATAAGGACAATAAAAAAATTATTGAGGAATGGAATAATTTTTTAATGTAAAACCTTTTATTAAATAAATTTTAAAAGAATTTTCTTTAAAAATCATCCTTTTAAATATTCAATGTAATATTTGAAGAATTTATGGTGGGTAAATCCATACATGTCATAAAATGTAAAAGAAGATTCTTTTTAAACATTAAAAGGTTATAAAAGGTTTTTTTTGTAATGAGAAAAAAACACGACATTGAAAACATTTGTAAAATAAGAAAGAGAGAAATTTTCATTAAGAATAACATTGTAAGGGTTAAAATATTTGGTAAAACCTTTTTAGAAAACATGGATTTTATAAGAAAATAGGTTCTTCGACTAAAGAGGGAAATGATGTTAGGTTTTCTTGAAAACATTTTTGAAAACATTTTGAGTAAAAAACAATGGATAAAATAGTTATAATACATGAAAAATATCATAAATATCAATATTATAATAATATAAAATTATTTATTAAAAATTTTCGGATGATATCCATCAATGAAAATTCAGTTGAGAAAAATCATGAATAAAATGACATTGTGAAGTAAACCCTTTAAAAGGCCATAAATTTGAAGTGAAAAACCAAAAATGAACCGATTATGTTTATAAATTACAGATAATTATAGTAGAAGGTTTAATACATAAATATATGTTGAAAAATATTTATATACATAATCATATAATATTAATAAGAACAAGGAGGTAATAATACTCAATGAAAGGTAATATAGTTATGAAATTTCATTACGAATTGGATACATTCTGATCAAATACCCTTAAAAGTAATAATTAATTTTAAATCTAAACATATAATTATGAATCAATTAATCCTGACAATTCATGTAGTGTTTGTAGTATGTCTACCATAAATAATAAATTATGTTCACAATAATAATGTATGCCTCAATTAATGGAAATAGAGATGAAGTCTCTTACCACTATGGTGACATATGAATTGGAAGACCCAAAAGTAATAAAAAAATGAAACATTAAATACCATGAAGATATAATAATTCATGATATATAGTATCAAAATTTGTAGTATGTAAACCCAAAAACTGATGTAAGTGGTGTTAATGGCGTATGGCTCACACAAAGAAATGTGAGAAAAAAATCCCTTACATTGTGTTTCCTTTGGGAGAACATCCATTATCCTACTATGGTTTAAGACATTTCTCTAACATATAAAATAACCATAAAAAGGGTTATAATATAATATATGATATTATTATAATATAATGTAACACATTTTTTAATAATCATTAATTATTTTTACTATTTTGGGTGTTAATTTACCAGTTCGTCTAGTATGTTTTAACTAATTATTTTTCTTCTTCATCGGTAGATAATGATATCATCATCTAGATGATGTAAAAAATGATATAAATTTTTTATATTTTATTCATATTATTGTTCATAATAATAAATAAAATTTTGAGATAGAAAATGAAACGAAAGGTTTATGGAGACGGTAGACCGTACATACGCATGAACACTACATTCATTTCATTATCATATTTAAAAGAATGAAAAGTTAATTATATATATATGTGAACTATATTATCATATTTATGTAATATATTATTCATAGGTTTATTGAAACCATCATTTATACAATACATCAATAGCATGATTGAATCACATTGATTTGAGTAGGTTGTAGTCCACGGTTCCACAAATGATGTTATCATATTCCAAAAAATAGAAATCATAAAGTTATGTGTTATATAAGAATTAAATAACCATAAAGAAATTATAAATATCACATATATATATATATAATATATAAATATATATAACATGATAATTCCCAACCATGAATAGTGTTAATGGAAAAAACAAACAATCCTTGTTTCGTGAGGAGGTAGTTTAATGTTCATGAATCAATATGATCATTGACCACAATATGGAATTGTGTGTATGCGTAGGTTTAAAACATAATAGAAAAAATATTGGTGTATTTAGGATCCCCAGTTTATTATTTATTCAGGGAATAAGAATATTTTATATTGTCGATAATGACATTCAAACAATGTTATTGACAAAGGATGTTACATCTTTTTTCCAGTAACTCCTTTTGGGTTTTCACTAGAGGGATTCCTTAGTTATCATTCATGAAAAAGGGAGTCTTATAGAATGACATAATGTATTATGATGATATATTTGGTTTGATCATTATTGTAATTTTTTTATTGAGGGTTTGAGGAAGTGGGAGTTTTCATTGCATTTTTTTAGTAGAGGAGGGGAATTCTTGTTTGATTTCTGTAACGGTAATTCAAACACATTTTTTATATGATAAGTGGACCCCACAATGGAAAAAATTATATAATGTCCGTATTTGGTCTAAATATGTACTAAAAATGTATTTTTGACATGTTTATAGGTCATTTATTTTCTTAGTAATAAGGTTTAGTCCCTAGTAATGTTAAGTTTTCCCTTAATCACTATAATTAATTTTAATTACATTTACAAATATTTTATATCAAAATATATTTTTGACTTATTATAAAATATAAAAAAAATATTATTCAAAACATTTAATTCATTTTTCCAAATTCCATTCATAGAATGTGATGAAATTATTTTGAATTTAATCCTGCAGATGGGATGATAAAGTTAGTTTTTAAAGTAAACGGGTTCAAAAGAGTAACAACAATATATATGAAGTTTCATTTTGGAAAGTATTCGAATGAAACAAATTATATTTATCATTTTATACATTTTTTAACTATTCATTAAAACGAATATAAAATTTAATGTGTCCTCAAAAATAAATTATACAAAAAATAAATTTTGAATTATATTTCATCATGTTTCATTATTCATAAAAATGAAACATCACAGAAAAATACAAACAATTAACCCATATATAATATTTATGATCCTTTTTAAAATATTCAGTTTATTTATACATATAATATTTATTAAAGTTTAAATATATTTATTGTAACACCCCAGGTAAATAAAGAATACGACATTTTTGTATTTATCCATATTTGTGAATAAAATATTAATATGACTTTAAAGGGGACGCTATGCTCGATGGCGTACCCAACACGCAACAACGAGTTTCTTGGGAATCTTACGTTGCACTCTAATAATAAAATAATATTATTTTAAATGATAGTTAACATGTAGCCGTTGTATTGGCGGGAATGGATATAAATAACTAAAATATGATTTCATATGTTTTTAATTGTTTTTACATTTATCCAATAAAGAATAGAGGCTTAAAATACGGAAAGAATTCAATTTTAGGCGTATATGCCCTAGTTTTCACTAAAGGTTCACTTATCACCTTTTGATGTTGAACCATCATTAAATATAGTTTTGTTCACTCTTAAACATTCTTTTGGACCAAATAAAACTCTTATTAAGAATCGGGACATCAAAATTTACTTTGTGTAAATTTTTGGTATCTTTCCGATAAAGTTCATTTTTTTAAGGAATAGTGTAAAATGTTGTATTTTAATTCAAAACCACTTTTTAATCTAATTTATTTATATGATTAGATTATCTTTTGAATTGGTTTTAAAGTGAAATTAGGAAATATTTTTACCATTTAATCCAATAGTGGTTGTTGGAATTAATTTCACTTTGAAATCGGACTTAAACTGGTGTCAATCTTTTGATACTTATTGTTTTATAAAAACACGCTATTTGCTCTGACAGCGGGAATTAATTATTAAATTAATTAATGTGAATAATATGTTTTGAATTTTGTAAAACGGACTTCATTTTTGAATTCAGAATATCAAATATAGCTTAGGGTGAATTTTTGGTAATTTTCTGAAAAACTTCAATTTTTGATGAATAGTGAAACCACTAAGTGATAATCAAGCAAACTGATTTTTCAGTTAAATGAATGTTTACCACTAATGTGTATTGAATTTTGAAAATCCGACATACATGGTTGTCATTAAGAAGTAAAATGTGGTTCAATGAGATTATAATAATTTTTTGGTGAATAGTAACTTATTAAGTTTTTAATCGCGATTAGTGATAATTAGTGTAGTTTAAGGTATAAATAATACTTTAAAAAAATGAAATGACCTAGACACATGTCACAACCCTATTGGTTGTGTCATGGCCGACCAAGACAAGCCATGGCCTAACTTGGGGACCCCATGGATCCACTTTTGTTGGGAAATAACATAAAATACTTTTTATTTAATGTTAAAGTGAAAATGACACTAACATAGTATGTTTTACTAAAACATTTTTTAAGTGGGGTTATACAAGTCCAAATTTTGATTATAAATAGTCATTGGAAAGATAAAAAGATTTCCTATATCATAGTATTTTTTTTATAATTTTTAGACATTAAAGAAATTAAACTATTTATGACATAATAATGATGCAGCGATGACATCATTATTTGACAATTTAATTAAAATGGAAAGATAATGAAAAATCTACAATATACACATGGACAAAACCAATTGGATGAGTGGATTTCGATGCCTTATCACCTTATCCACGAATTCTATCAATGTGGGACCCTTTAGAACCGAAAAGCATTTTCAAATAATGTAATATTTCATTGCTTTCCAAAAGTGCCCCTCCTCTCCTCTTATAAAAGGCCCCCACCTCTACCTCTTTTCCCACACCCCTCAAGCCTTTGGCTCGGCCAACCCCTGCCCATTTACTCTCTCAACATCCCTCTCCTCATCCTAGAGGATCCCCTTTGGGCAGAATCCTTTCAAAGGAAGCCTTTAGGCTCAAATCAAAAGGAGATTAAACTTTTAAAGGTAACTCATTCTCTCTTGTTCATTTGTTTTATTTTGCTTCTCCAAACCTATAATCTCTTTTTATTTACTTCTTTTGTAACAACACCAGTATCTTCAATATACTAGGATGTTGTTACAAGATTTATTTTAGCTACACTCTCACACAACTACATCAAATGGTTAAAGAACATACGGTTTCCGTGGACGGTGAAATTCTGCCTCCCGAAACGATGATTGTTCAATACTCATTTAACACCTTCAAAGGTGGCCATTATGATGTCACTATTTTTATATATGATATATAATATGTTTATGTTTTATTTATGCTTCTGTATTTTTCATTTTTGTCTTACCTTTGTGGCTTCCATTATGGGTATACGCGATATCTTCATTTAAGGAAGTGCGGACTACCGCCCCCTCAAAGTGATTTGATTCGTTAAATACCATATGTGGGATGTATAAAGGATGGAAATATGATATTATATATGATATTATACTGGAATTATAATATACCTTTATATCATTATTATTCCATTCTATAAAATACGAAATAGAAATGAAAGTAGCGTTCATGCGTACGTACGGCTTACCGTCTCCATGAACGGTGCATTTCATTTCTTACCTCTAAATGATTATGTAATGTTATAAATGCATGCATGTACTGGATATATATGAAATATATGATATCTACATAATGAATACAATTCTGGATATAATAAACATTTGGCCACACGAACAACATGTAATTGTAAGAAGACCACTTTCGACTTAAGAACCAAATATCGGCAAAACAAATATTATTAACTTAAATGATTACATAATGTTTATGACAAGGTAATAAGTGGTATAAAAGTAATAATGAACTTGAAAAGGGTTCTTAAGGAATTATAAATTAACTCAAGTTTATTATTCAGGAGATTAAAGAATGATCGAGTCAAGTCGGACCCGAGGTAAGGGATCCTACAACTCTCTTTCTTTTTAAGTACATTCTTTTATGTAATTTCTTTTAAGCTCATCTTTATTATGATTAAGATGTTATTTTATATTACTCCTACTGTAATTTTTATGTTCATGTGATGAGAGACCCTATTCTCTCTCATCAATCCTTTTGGAAGTTTTATGTGGCGCCGTTAGGCTGCCGAGTTTTCGTAAGGGATTTTTCATCTCACTTTTATCCCCGTGAGATTTATGCTACATTTGCCACAATTTCCTTTGAGTGGTGTATGTACTGCCCAATATTCTACTCTTTGTGTAATATACTTTCGTTTATGAGTATTTACATCAATGATTTATTGCCCTTCTTTCATGGGGTGTATGTTTTGAAAGATACCCAATTCGGTAAGGGAACCTTTCACCCTTCCTCTTTTTAAAAGACTTCTTTTATTGGGTCTTTTAATTTACATATTGTTATGTTGGGATATGTTCTCATATATCCTTAATGATGTAAATTTTGTGTCCAAGTGATGAGATACTCTTTTTATCTCTCATCAACTCATTTTGATGTGACGCCGTTAGGCTGTCAAGGGAACTTCTTAACCCAATTTCGATTTCTTTGGGTTCAACTTGTAGTCATTAAATATGTCATCCATTGAATATGTGTGAATGACCTTTTATTGTTTTACACTTAATATCCACTTATATTGGGTGTCTATATATTTGTCACACATATTTTTTGAGATTTATTTGTCCTTAATTTAAGGATACCTACTTTATAAGGTATTTCATCACATTTGACATTTCTATTGAGGGTTCATTGTTGTTATGCACCAATTCACTCTTATATGGTGTATGTACTGTCCTTTGGAGTATTATATCATGAATCCTTTTATTCTCATGATATTATAAAGTTCTGACTAAATGTTATTCCTTGATTATTGTATTCAAGTGTCTCTAATTTTGGTAAAACCCCTTTAACCAAAATATCGTTTTAAATGTTTTAGTTATTTGTTCTTATTAATATCCATGTTTTCAAAATGGTTTTAAGGATTTATTTATATGGATATTAATGGTTTAAAAGGTTAAAAGCTTCAAGGTGGTATGGGACACTTTGATTCAAAAATCTCTTTATTAAATGTTTTAAATGGTTTTGGAAATGGTTTCTTTTTGAATGGATTCATTATTTCAATATCCTAATATGTTATATTGTGATTGAAATGTGGAAATGTTATGTTTCCTTTATTCATGTTTATGTGATACGATTATGTTATGGTTCTTGGGCATTGTTATGAAGAACGGGTGGTTCCGTGATAAACTAAGGGCGGGTGAGCCCGATATAGCTCTCCAATGCATTGGGTAACGCGAAGGAGTGAAACGTTAAGGTTTCTCCGAAGAGATTTAGGGAATATACTGTGATGGGTATTCCAAACGTAACCAAGAGGGTTACTCCCTACATAAGAATGTTATGAATGCCTCAAGTTACCTTTATGTCTTATGATTTCTATGATTTATTCATGGTTTGATGAGGTATGTTAAAGTGCCTTTGTTTTATGGGTAAAGTATGATTTCATTCTTATGTATATATGAACTCATGTTTCCTTTCCATATTTTTATAACTCTTACTGAGCTTTTTATGCTCATCCCAAGTTTTTAAAATGTTTTTCACAGGTCAAGGGAAAGGTACATGATGTGATGATAGTGTCAAGGATGTGTCAAGAAAGAATCCGTGTTATATTTTAAATATGTTCCCGTTGATGGGAAGAATGAATGCTGACTTTTATGTAACCACTTTGTTTAAATGTGGAATGTAATGCAAGTTTCATGATCTAATTCTCTAAAACTCTAAACCTGAAAAGATCCTCAATGTGTAATCTTGTAATAACTCAAGATTAAGTAAGGTTTAAGGCTGGGGCCTTATAGTTGGTATCAAAGGTCGGTTTAGATAACTTTAGAGGTTAGGGTATTCCTTAAGCATAAGTGACATTACCATAATGGTTAGAATTTCAGAAAGAGTCCTAATTTTAGATAATGTGAATGAGTAAGTATATCTTAGAGTCTACCTTCCTCATTAGTACATGATGTTTTTGTTGATATACTCACACTGACATTTATGTTTTTAGTGAATGGATGGATCTAGCAGGCACCAAAGTGACAATGGGTTTGAAGGAAACTGTGGTGGTTCTCTGATTATGATACTAGATGAGATAGGGGATTCAATGAGGAATCTCATAGTTGTTCTAAACCAACTATCAAGGATCCATGATCAATCACTTCAACCTTCGTGAGTTCTCTAATGCATCATTTACGAGATGGCCAACTCGATGTGGAAATTCATGTAATAATTATTAAGGTAACCATTAGGGTTTATATGATCCTTACTTTTTAGGTAATTATGGGTTACTCTATGATATGATGGAAAAGGAAAGGAATGAGATAAACTTGAGGTTAAAATATGTTATGAATATTTTTGAAGATTTTATCTCATTTTGGGGAATGTTTTGAGAATTATATAGTTTTGGAAAAAGGACAACACGCAGACCGTGTGACATCCCGTCGCGTCGGACAAAGCTGCGGGAATCGAACCCACAACCAAAGTGCGACTGGTATTTATCGCCTACCACTGGACTACGTGAAGTCCCTGGTTAGTTTGACTGATTATTTTTGGTTATATGATTTTATGAATTAAGAGTGAGTTGATTTTGGGTTATTTATAAAAATGATTAACCTATCATGGAGGATATGTGATTAGGATAATTACTTTTCAATGTGAGACTTTAGGAGCAACTGATGTTGTTTGGAGATAAATGTTACGATTTAACTTGGAAGACTATGTGACTAAATCCTTCAAATATTTGGGTTTCAATCTTATATTGGTTTACTTTGAAGAATTTTATGGACAAATTGTTTATCGGATGGTCCTCTTTGAACTTTGGGTTTTGTTGGACAAATTTTGGAGATTAAGAATAGATTTTCTTTTTATAAGGGGTTATCCTTTTCTAAATTATCTGATCTTGTAATAGCCTTTTTGGTTTTGGTTCTGGTTTAAGCCTAAAGACATAGGATGTACATAGTTCTCTTTTGTGGATTAGGTGATCCTCTAGAAGTTGATTATAGTACTCTTAATGTGAACAAGTCTTCCTAAATACTCGTCTTTTGGAGAAAATATGAGTTTGTGAAAGGAATATAATAAAAGTTGAAAGTCAATATGATAAGTGATTATGTTTCCTTATGAATAAATTCCTCAATAAAAAGTAACTTAAAACAAAAATGTTGTATATTAACTTTTCCTACTGGGGAATCGAATACCGTTTAACCCATCACAAGTTTGTGATTTTCTCATTGTTAACTTTCTCCTAAACATGTTTTCTATCACTCTCCATAAGAACGTGACCCTTTGTTTTTTCCTCCATGTCCATATTTTCATACTTGGAGTCCTAGTATGGGTTAACTCGGGTGACCTTTGTACTTATCTTTCTTTATTTTAAAGTGATTGTTTTACCAACTCTTGTTCCGATGTGGGACTTCCAAGGATGTTTCCAAGTCCAATTTTAAAATTGCGCGGACGCAATTCCCAAAAGGGGGGAAGGATGTAACACCCCAGGTAAATAAAGAATACGACATTTTTGTATTTATCCATATTTGTGAATAAAATATTAATATGACTTTAAAGGGGACGCTATGCTCGATGGCGTACCCAACACGCAACAACGAGTTTCTTGGGAATCTTACGTTGCACTCTAATAATAAAATAATATTATTTTAAATGATAGTTAACATGTAGCCGTTGTATTGGCGGGAATGGATATAAATAACTAAAATATGATTTCATATGTTTTTAATTGTTTTTACATTTATCCAATAAAGAATAGAGGCTTAAAATACGGAAAGAATTCAATTTTAGGCGTATATGCCCTAGTTTTCACTAAAGGTTCACTTATCACCTTTTGATGTTGAACCATCATTAAATATAGTTTTGTTCACTCTTAAACATTCTTTTGGACCAAATAAAACTCTTATTAAGAATCGGGACATCAAAATTTACTTTGTGTAAATTTTTGGTATCTTTCCGATAAAGTTCATTTTTTTAAGGAATAGTGTAAAATGTTGTATTTTAATTCAAAACCACTTTTTAATCTAATTTATTTATATGATTAGATTATCTTTTGAATTGGTTTTAAAGTGAAATTAGGAAATATTTTTACCATTTAATCCAATAGTGGTGGTTGGAATTAATTTCACTTTGAAATCGGACTTAAACTGGTGTCAATCTTTTGATACTTATTGTTTTATAAAAACACGCTATTTGCTCTGACAGCGGGAATTAATTATTAAATTAATTAATGTGAATAATATGTTTTGAATTTTGTAAAACGGACTTCATTTTTGAATTCAGAATATCAAATATAGCTTAGGGTGAATTTTTGGTAATTTTCTGAAAAACTTCAATTTTTGATGAATAGTGAAACCACTAAGTGATAATCAAGCAAACTGATTTTTCAGTTAAATGAAAGTTTACCACTAATGTGTATTGAATTTTGAAAATCCGACATACATGGTTGTCATTAAGAAGTAAAATGTGGTTCAATGAGATTATAATAATTTTTTGGTGAATAGTAACTTATTAAGTTTTTAATCGCGATTAGTGATAATTAGTGTAGTTTAAGGTATAAATAATACTTTAAAAAAATGAAATGACCTAGACACATGTCACAACCCTATTGGTTGTGTCATGGCCGACCAAGACAAGCCATGGCCTAACTTGGGGACCCCATGGATCCACTTTTGTTGGGAAATAACATAAAATACTTTTTATTTAATGTTAAAGTGAAAATGACACTAACATAGTATGTTTTACTAAAACATTTTTTAAGTGGGGTTATACAAGTCCAAATTTTGATTATAAATAGTCATTGGAAAGATAAAACGATTTCCTATATCATAGTATTTTTTTTATAATTTTTAGACATTAAAGAAATTAAATTATTTATGACATAATAATGATGCAGCGATGACATCATTATTTGACAATTTAATTAAAATGGAAAGATAATGAAAAATCTACAATATACACATGGACAAAACCAATTGGATGAGTGGATTTCGATGCCTTATCACCTTATCCACGAATTCTATCAATGTGGGACCCTTTAGAACCGAAAAGCATTTTCAAATAATGTAATATTTCATTGCTTTCCAAAAGTGCCCCTCCTCTCCTCTTATAAAAGGCCCCCACCTCTACCTCTTTTCCCACACCCCTCAAGCCTTTGGCTCGGCCAACCCCTGCCCATTTACTCTCTCAACATCCCTCTCCTCATCCTAGAGGATCCCCTTTGGGCATAATCCTTTCAAAGGAAGCCTTTAGGCTCAAATCAAAAGGAGATTACACTTTTAAAGGTAACTCATTCTCTCTTGTTCATTTGTTTTATTTTGCTTCTCCAAACCTATAATCTCTTTTTATTTACTTCTTTTGTAACAACACCAGTATCTTCAATATACTAGGATGTTGTTACAAGATTTATTTTAGCTACACTCTCACACAACTACATCAAATGGTTAAAGAACATACGGTTTCCGTGGACGGTGAAATTCTGCCTCCCGAAACGATGATTGTTCAATACTCATTTAACACCTTCAAAGGTGGCCATTATGATGTCACTATTTTTATATATGATATATAATATGTTTATGTTTTATTTATGCTTCTGTATTTTTCATTTTTGTCTTACCTTTGTGGCTTCCATTATGGGTATACGCGATATCTTCATTTAAGGAAGTGCGGACTACCGCCCCCTCAAAGTGATTTGATTCGTTAAATACCATATGTGGGATGTATAAAGGATGGAAATATGATATTATATATGATATTATACTGGAATTATAATATACCTTTATATCATTATTATTCCATTCTATAAAATACGAAATAGAAATGAAAGTAGCGTTCATGCGTACGTACGGCTTACCGTCTCCATGAACGGTGCATTTCATTTCTTACCTCTAAATGATTATGTAATGTTATAAATGCATGCATGTACTGGATATATATGAAATATATGATATCTACATAATGAATACAATTCTGGATATAATAAACATTTGGCCACACGAACAACATGTAATTGTAAGAAGACCACTTTCGACTTAAGAACCAAATATCGGCAAAACAAATATTATTAACTTAAATGATTACATAATGTTTATGACAAGGTAATAAGTGGTATAAAAGTAATAATGAACTTGAAAAGGGTTCTTAAGGAATTATAAATTAACTCAAGTTTATTATTCAGGAGATTAAAGAATGATCGAGTCAAGTCGGACCCGAGGTAAGGGATCCTACAACTCTCTTTCTTTTTAAGTACATTCTTTTATGTAATTTCTTTTAAGCTCATCTTTATTATGATTAAGATGTTATTTTATATTACTCCTACTGTAATTTTTATGTTCATGTGATGAGAGACCCTATTCTCTCTCATCAATCCTTTTGGAAGTTTTATGTGGCGCCGTTAGGCTGCCGAGTTTTCGTAAGGGATTTTTCATCTCACTTTTATCCCCGTGAGATTTATGCTACATTTGCCACAATTTCCTTTGAGTGGTGTATGTACTGCCCATTATTCTACTCTTTGTGTAATATACTTTCGTTTATGAGTATTTACATCAATGATTTATTGCCCTTCTTTCATGGGGTGTATGTTTTGAAAGATACCCAATTCGGTAAGGGAACCTTTCACCCTTCCTCTTTTTAAAAGACTTCTTTTATTGGGTCTTTTAATTTACATATTGTTATGTTGGGATATGTTCTCATATATCCTTAATGATGTAAATTTTGTGTCCAAGTGATGAGATACTCTTTTTATCTCTCATCAACTCATTTTGATGTGACGCCGTTAGGCTGTCAAGGGAACTTCTTAACCCAATTTCGATTTCTTTGGGTTCAACTTGTAGTCATTAAATATGTCATCCATTGAATATGTGTGAATGACCTTTTATTGTTTTACACTTAATATCCACTTATATTGGGTGTCTATATATTTGTCACACATATTTTTTGAGATTTATTTGTCCTTAATTTAAGGATACCTACTTTATAAGGTATTTCATCACATTTGACATTTCTATTGAGGGTTCATTGTTGTTATGCACCAATTCACTCTTATATGGTGTATGTACTGTCCTTTGGAGTATTATATCATGAATCCTTTTATTCTCATGATATTATAAAGTTCTGACTAAATGTTATTCCTTGATTATTGTATTCAAGTGTCTCTAATTTTGGTAAAACCCCTTTAACCAAAATATCGTTTTAAATGTTTTAGTTATTTGTTCTTATTAATATCCATGTTTTCAAAATGGTTTTAAGGATTTATTTATATGGATATTAATGGTTTAAAAGGTTAAAAGCTTCAAGGTGGTATGGGACACTTTGATTCAAAAATCTCTTTATTAAATGTTTTAAATGGTTTTGGAAATGGTTTCTTTTTGAATGGATTCATTATTTCAATATCCTAATATGTTATATTGTGATTGAAATGTGGAAATGTTATGTTTCCTTTATTCATGTTTATGTGATACGATTATGTTATGGTTCTTGGGCATTGTTATGAAGAACGGGTGGTTCCGTGATAAACTAAGGGCGGGTGAGCCCGATATAGCTCTCCAATGCATTGGGTAACGCGAAGGAGTGAAACGTTAAGGTTTCTCCGAAGAGATTTAGGGAATATACTGTGATGGGTATTCCAAACGTAACCAAGAGGGTTACTCCCTACATAAGAATGTTATGAATGCCTCAAGTTACCTTTATGTCTTATGATTTCTATGATTTATTCATGGTTTGATGAGGTATGTTAAAGTGCCTTTGTTTTATGGGTAAAGTATGATTTCATTCTTATGTATATATGAACTCATGTTTCCTTTCCATATTTTTATAACTCTTACTGAGCTTTTTATGCTCATCCCAAGTTTTTGAAATGTTTTTCACAGGTCAAGGGAAAGGTACATGATGTGATGATAGTGTCAAGGATGTGTCAAGAAAGAATCCGTGTTATATTTTAAATATGTTCCCGTTGATGGGAAGAATGAATGCTGACTTTTATGTAACCACTTTGTTTAAATGTGGAATGTAATGCAAGTTTCATGATCTAATTCTCTAAAACTCTAAACCTGAAAAGATCCTCAATGTGTAATCTTGTAATAACTCAAGATTAAGTAAGGTTTAAGGCTGGGGCCTTATATTTATTCAAAATTGGTTCTCCATTAAAAGGTGATAGAAGCGGTTTTATAAAAATATAGGTTTTTATGAGTAAAATTGGGTTTATTCTTATTTTATGCCTATCAAATCTATTGGATGAATATAAAAAATATTTTATTGAATACAATATGTATATATATATAACATTATTATCACTCACTAATTTTAGTTAATTCAATTTATTGTGATGAAATATATTTTGTGAGCATGAACGTATTCACTTTCTATTCAATTGGATATTATATTCATTTATAATTAATTTGTAACCAATTAATGCATATATATATATATATATATTCAAAATATATTTTATAATATTCATAACCAAAATTTAATATCTAGGTTATATCTTATAATATTAATTACTAATGTTTTAATAATATATTATTTTTTGATAAAATTTGATCAGGCGTGTAATAAAAGTCATTGATGAATGTTTTTGTTATGTGAGATGCCAGGAATCATAGTATCACAATCATTGAATTATACATCATTGAATTGTTTAAATTAAAATAATAAATATATTCTAAAGTTTCTATGTAATATACTGCATTACATGATCTCTGTTTCGTGTCATACACGCTATCATATACTATGTTATTACTTTAGTTTTTCATGGTGTCACATTCTCCCCACCTTTAATAAAGTGGTTCCCCATAATTTAAACTCATTATTTTTATTATAGTTTTGTATATTTGTTAAATTTAAATCCCAAATGTTTTAAAGGATTTATAAAAAATCCCATTTAAAATAGAAAATATGAATTACAATGGTGACAATGACTAATATGTAACTAGGTCTCTAAGTAGAAAAACATTAGTGTCAAGTGAATATATGGACATAGAGTAAAGGAATAAATATTTAAAGGGATTGATTGGGGTCATAAATAACAAACAATTTAATGATTTAAGGAATGTTTAGGGTCTCAAATTCATAAATCCATGATGATATAAAAGTCCAATGATTCAACAACAAATATGGTATAAGGATAAAATTTTATTTTTAGATAATTTTCCTAATTTTTGTAAATATATTACCAACTATGAATATAAAGAAATATAATAACTTTAAATATATATATAAACACAATTTCAAAAAACAATTACGCTTTGATCAGTTTTTAATTCACCCATTACTTCAATAAATGGATATCCAAAAATAAGCATTCATGCGTAAAGCACAGAAATATAATTTTAACCGATCATAAACCCTTAAATGAGTGAAATTTATAATCAATGGTCTCTAAATATTATACAAATTGTGGTTAATAAATTAATCTATATACCTTGAAAGTAAAACTATTTATTCATGAAATTTTTTAACTTAAAATAATGGCATTTTAACTTGGACATTATGTAGGTCATTGGTAGGAACAAAACCCTTATCATTCTTCATTCATGGGTTCAAGCCCCACGACATTTCTGAACTCGATAGTTTGTCACCCAAAATATAGTTTTTACTATTCTAAATTTTTTAATTTTATTTCTAAAATAAATATAAAGTACATCATTGATATAAGGTTACACACTAAATAGTTTTTAACATGGAATTTTAAAAAGAAAATCAATAAATAAACCATTTAACAATTTTTAATATTGGTTCTTACTTTGTATAATTTTTAACCTAGACCATTAATTGTCATTATCTATTCAAATCAATCATAATGGTTTTTAATGAAAATTTTAATTTTCTAAAGAATATCCCCCTGAAGTGGAAAACCTAGTGTGCAGTAAGGCTTGTTGTCGTATAACAAGTTATGATAGAGTCAGGCTCATACACATAATCAAATTATTTATTCCTAGGTACATATGTGCTAAAACTATGTCCACTCTTAGTATTCATACAAGGATTTATTTCTGGAATCACAACATAATCCCTATCTAAAAAAAATATTACACATTTTTTATAAGTATCCTCAAAGACTACATAAGGGTTATCTTCTTTAATATAAGTTTTCCTAAATCTAATTCCCAATATAACTACAAAAATTGAATTGATACTAACATTATGGAATCGATCGTAGAAGAACAGAGCCAGTGTCCACTACCTTTACATTTTCATGATTACAAGGAATCAGATCTCGATGTACTAAAAATTTTAGCAGCCTTGGTAAACAAAATACATATATATGTCTTGTATTAAAAATGAAAACACTAATCATAAGATATTTATTTCCTTTTTTGGAAAATTACTTTATTCCATCTATGATATCCTGGAATATATTTCATAGTACACTTCATGGAATCCTATGGAAAAGAAACACAATAAGGGTGAGCTCAAATGCTTAGTAAGGGTATGCTATAGTGAAATAAATATAGAATCAATAATAATAGTGAATATGGAATGGTAATAAATGAATAAAAATTTCATATAATCAATAACCATATAAGAAAGTGAATATATAATATGGAAAGGTAAATAAATGAAAACACATGTCATTTAATTAACGTGATAAGGAAAAATAAATATGGAAATATAAGAAACTATAAACATATGTCATTTAATATATAATCTAATAATGAAATGAATCCATAGATATTATGAAAAAAATATCATGGATAAATAATAATTGAATCAAAATGATGGAATTGTTTAATTATTGGACATATTGTGTTAACAACATTAAAACCTATACTTCCAATATCTATCATCCATACAGTTTAAAACTAATGGTAGAATCCCATTGTATTTATGCAAATATTTTTGCTCCTCAGAATCTCTTGATGCATCAAGCAACTATATAATGTACGTGACCTACCCATAACTCCATGTACAATCATTACTTATACCGATTAATGGATTTAATTAATAAAACAGATTCCTTATCAATTATTTTTATTTAATTAAGAATAGATATTTATCAATATTTCCTCAGTAGAGTATAACTAACAACAAGGGTTTTTGACATTGATTAATGGACATACCATTAAAATATAATTTACAAATATTTACGAAAATAATATTTATTCATTATAAAGAGTCCCAAACAACTTTGAAACATTTGATTTATAAATTCATAAGAATTATATGAAACATAAAATATCCGAAGAATGATATAACATATCAAATTAAATATAATATATAAATATTTTATACGATTTAGTCAATAATCATATCGATGAAAAGTGATAGGGAAAATAAGGGGATGTTCAATAACAGATATTAACGATTTAAAAGGGGACTGACAAAGGAATATAGGAATCCAATTTCAATACAATCCTTGGACAAATCAATCTTAATAATTCCATAGAAATAATAAGGATAATATCAATACAAACATTCACAAGTGGAGTCAAATAACTTATTGTAATCATTGGAGATATAAAATTATAAATTAAAAAATATTAATCAGGTAAATATAATTATCTTGGAAAAAATAATTTTAGACAAAATTCTTTGAAAACTTTTTTTAAAAAAAAGATGAATTAAAAATTAACCATTTTAATTTTGAGGCGATGCATCTAAAAAATAAATAATTATAAATCTATAAATACAGTACCAGGTAAAAACATTCTTTTTTAGGAAAAAGGGATAGAAAATTGTCTTTATCAAAATGGTACAAGAATATTACACTGAAAAAATTTGAAAAATAAAAAAAGTGTAAAAATTTATTTAATAAATAATTTTGAAAGGATAAAAATATGTTTCAAATTATTTCTAAAAACATGGTTTTTAGAATAAATAGGGTTCTCCCACTAAAGATGGAAATGCAGTTTTGTTTTTTTGAAACATTTTCTATTGATTGTTTAGTACCAAAAAATGGAAAATGTTACTAGTACATTAAAAAGGGTATGAAAATAAATATAAGAAGAAAATTTAAAGGGTTTATTTATAATAACTTAATATTTAATTACATGGATATTATAGGATTTTTTGTAGAATACAAGTACTTTACAAAAACATATTCTAAATGACCATATTCATTTAGTGGATTTGGAAACAAGGAACACAAAATTCAAGTCTTGTGAAATATCATCAATGTTTCCAACAATGATATTCCCTTTTAGTAATCCTAACTAAAACATTTCTTTATAAACTAAGGAAATGTACACATAAGAAAAGGGTGAGTTCAAATGCTCAGTAAGGGTAAAAAGGGAGATATGAATCAAAATATAAACATAATGGTATAAGAATGTGAAAATCTTAACTTAATATCAATGATAATAATCATTATTCAAAAAAAATTATCAAGAACTCAATCATAAAATAATAAACTTAACATTAAATATTAAATTGTGGAAAACACATAAGCATATGAAATGATTTTCATATTTGTCAAGGCACTTTTCCAAGACCATCATATTAAAAAAAGTACTTTATTAAACCAATTTCACTCCATATTCAAGAAATGTATTATTGAACCAATATTAATCCAACTCTAGTCATTTATTACAGAAACTATATAAATCACATTCTAAGCATGTATTATATAACCGTGATTTCTCATATTCTAGTCCTATATTACTGAACCAAGATCACTTCAAATTTCAGTCCTGTCTAACTCATGAGATATAAATCATTCCTCAATTTATTGGAGGGAGATATAGGTCCCACCCATCACATAATGGAAACCATACATATAGGTTCCATAAGAATAAAAATCATTCATCAAATGAGAACCCATGAAAAATAATGGGTTTCTTAAAAATCATTCAATCATAACAAAACGCATTGAATGAAATAGAATTCATAAATATCATATCATTATAAACATAAACCAACTGTATAAATAATAGGGAATTCATCCTTCAAAATATCCCCATAAAATCTTATGTAACATTTTATATATCCCATGAAAATAATTTTTGTGGAATATATCCTTTCTGCTTTAATGATTTTTCTTTTTTAAAAAATTTTAAGTAATTTTAAAAGAGAAAAATATACTTTAAAATCACCTAGTAAGAATACAAAAGGTGATTTAAGGAATTAAGGTGTTGTGGAAGAATAAAAATATGTTCATACTTTATTTCTTAAAATAAAAATTCCACTCTTACATTTTATTGATAACTGAAAAACAAAATCAAAGGGAAAAAAGATATTTTTCATACCTCTTTTTAAAAACTTACTACTGTTAAAAATTGACATTAATAAATTATAGATGAATAATAAGAATATTTTTTAATACATTTTATGTAACATTAACATGAATGATAAATATAACCCACTAAATACTTAAGTATCAACAATCTCAGATAATAACATGATTATGAAATTATCTCTTACATTTGGTCTTATTTCCATCATACGTATTTGAACCATTTGGGTTTATTCGATGATAGATTTTTTTCAGATCAGAGAGGCACATGGATGGTCTTCAACAGTGTTGGTTGTGGTGTATGGAATTTATGTTGGCAGGTGGTGGTCTGTGAGTGGCATTAACATCATGTGTCATATTGGGGGTTGAATCTGGTGACATCTCGGCTGATTGGATGGTGGGAAACTTCTAAGTGGTGTATCTTTTCCACAACGGTGGTGGATGGACCAGGCTATAAGAGGTAGAGGCATGCTTAGTAAGGATCATTGGTTTTATCCATATTATCCAGTGGTGGTCCTTGGTTTAGGTGGGCTCATAGTGATGATGGAAGAATGGATTTAGTGGAGAGCTATGAGAAGGGGATTTGTGTGGTAGATCTGGATATTGATCATAAGAGCATCAATTGTGGAGTGGTCCTCATGTTTGTATACAAAATTTGGATGAATATTGTGTGGTGGCCGCTATGTCGGCAATTAGTGTTATTGCTGCAGTGTTTACTTATGTGTGTTGGAACTTCATCTAAGCATATTTGAAGATGTTTTTAATGTTTTTACACGTAATTTTCTTTATTTCAATGGGATTTTGTGCCATTCAATTCTAAGGATACATGTCTTTGGGCCTTTGAGCTACTGGGTTATGCCACAAGCTAGATCAATAGGGCTATCTGTCTATTTTACATTTTCATTTTGTTAGGGGGGGGGGGGTTTACCAACCTATTTTAGTACATATGTATATTTATGATATCATATATTTTCACCTGGTCACCCATTTGTTATTAATATTTCATTATTACTATTTTTTTGGGAGTTAATAACTTTATATTATTATGTACGTTTTGTCATATAAGTCCAAATTATTTTATATTGGAAATAGATCCATAATTTAAATAATGATATTAAGGAAATATTTTTCATAGATATTAATTATATACATTTATATAACCATTCATTAATGATGATCTTGAAAAATGAATCACATCGTGTAGTGGAGACAGAAGACTGTTCGTACGCATGAGAGATTATATCATTCCCTTAATAGTGAATTGTTATTAAAGTGGATGGTATATATATTTAAATAATGCATAAAATATTAAAATAATCATATATATATATATATATTATTTCCCATATTCTACTCATCCAATTAAATTGGTGATGAAAAAAAGATTACACCACGATGTGAAGATGATGGGTCATACGTACGCACATGTCGTGAATACATTTTCCATAGGATGGATAAAAGGTGGATTATGGTTGATCCATAACCATATTAACATCTCAATATATAGATAATACTCGATTAATTAATATACAATGGAGACAACACATTATGAGTATGTATAAGAAGAAATATTCTTCAGAGAGTCGGTGAAGGAGGCAACTACTTCTTCTGCTAGCACCCTCTATATATCCTCTAATGGATAATATGGATGGTATTTTGAGAATACCAGAACCTCTAGAATATTACTAGAGATATTAATTAGGGAAATTTACTCATGATTTTAGAGATTGAAGCCTCAATTATTTTGAATGAAATGAGGGAGGAGGTTCTATTTTATAATTGAGGTAGGGGCACCATTGAAATTTAAAAAAATATAAATTCATAAAAAATCTTATCTCTCAAAAAATACCACTATAATGTCATATATTGTAAAATTATATGACATATTGATTCAATGTCATCAAATAATATATTAGAGACATTATTTTTACAGTTTTAATCCTTATCATATTTAGTAACCCTTTGTAGACATATTTTAGTTTTAGGTAATGTAATATATTTTAAAATACTAAGTCAAAACAAATTAATAAATTGTGGTTAATTATACTATAAATGAATAATTTACAATAATTTATACCATATTATAATTAATTTATATTTTTAAAAAATTAATCTTTTTTACATAATTTATGAAAACATTATTTTCGTAAAATATCAATATGGTAAATTTTGTCACTATTTAGTTCTTGGAGTTTTGAAAATATCAAGAAAACAATTTAACTTCAAATAAATATATTATAATATCCTAAAGTGTTCAAAATGACCAATAAAGTAATTTTGATATATTAATTATCTCAAATAATATTTATATTACCATTTTTATAACATTTCGTTAATATTTCCATTAATAAAATAATTATTATATAATTGTTGTGTCATTATTTAATATAGTTAATTATTAAATAAAATTAAAAATTAAATTACTATGACGAAGATAAGTATTCTATATTTTAGAATAATGTTTATAGTCCAATTCATCTTTTGTATAACCATATATTAAAAATAATAGATTATTTAAAACATGAATGTGGTATTTTAAATTATTGATAAATAAAATATTATAAATATCATAATTTTAATCATGTGGCCCAAAACATCAAAAATAAATTTATTTTATAAAAATATATTTATTACGTTTAAAATTATCATTGATATCTATTCATAACTTTCAATTTCCCCTAGTGGTTAAATAAGAGATATTAAAGACAGATAAAATGTCGGTTTATGTCTTTCATTGAATTAAATATTATATAAGTCATTTTCATGAAATTGTGTCCATTAACTTACTTAATTTAGATCTTTATGTGTTATGGGTCTAATTTCATTCATCCAATAGTTTTTTTTCATTTTTATAGTCATTTTATTTCATGTTTGATTTATGTTTTTTAACTAAATTATCTAATTTCCCCTTTATTATAAAAAAATATACCATTGTTACTAATCATTTTGGAAAAATCAAAATCAAATTTATTCCAAATATTGAACTTCTGAATCTAAAATTTTCATCAATTTTTATAAATTAAAAACATAAAATTTGTTGAAATTAATTTAAAATAAAAATGGTAAACCAACTTGAAAATGGGTTTTTCATATAAATGCCCTTTTAAAATGTAAAATGGATTAATAAATTCATCTATAAAATAATTTTCCAAAATACTAATCTAATTATTTGAAATAAAGAATTACTAATAAAAATTTAAAAAAATAAAAAACATAATCTGACCTTATTAATACTTTAAATGAAAATAGTGTATCTTTAATAAGAATCTATATTTAAATATTCAACAAAACCTGAATCTTAAGAGAAAAATAAAAAAATTACCAAAATAAATTGTTTAACACAATAAAAGAAGAATTATTTTTTAAATACAATAGATAAAAGTGTTAGAAATTGGATTTAAAATGGTTTCCCCATTAAAAAGGGATAAAATACGCATTTGAAAAATAATGGTTTTTTTTTCCTAAAATGGATTTGTTTTTTATCTTATTCATACAAAATCTATTTAATTAATATAAAAAATATTTTATTGAATATATAAAATATATATTTCATTAATTTCATTTACTAATTATAATTAATTTAATTTATTCATACAAAAAGGTTTTGGGAGTATAAAAATAAAAAATTCACAGTTATATTCAATTCAAATATATTCTATTATCTAAGTAATTGGTAAACAATAAATTCGTCTTATAAACCCTATATTTTCATAAATTAATAAATTATATTCTTAACCTATAATTTAATATCTATGATATATCTTATTTTATAAAATAATAATATTTTATTAATATATTGTTGTTCGGTATAACTTGATCTTATTGTAAACAGAAGTTATCTAAGGATCTTGATACACAAGAGAATCATAGTGTTGTATATACCATAATCTATGATATTTTTTCATATATCAGAAACATATTAGGGTATAGTTTAAAATAGAAGAAATTAAAAAAATCAAATTATAAAAAAAATTATCTCATAACAATCTCGGGGCATTGCATTCTACTCCCCTTAAAATTAATTTCTCAATTAAAATTCATCAGGGTTGTTAAATGATTAATACTTGAATGTTTGTTTCATAGAAGCCCACATTTTAAAGTGAATACTAAAAACTCTTTTAAAAGGGAATGTTAGAACCATAATAGCTACCCAAAGTAACTCATAACTAGGATTCCACATAGGAGAACAATAGAGGAATGTGAAAACATAAACTTGGATGATAAATCTTACTATCATGTTCTAATAAAGAATGATAGAGAACATGGTTTGGTTAATGTTAACAATCACAAATTCATAAATCTATGATTATTTAAGGGTCCATCTAATTCATTAATAATGAATGTACTAGGAAAACATTTTTGGATCAAGATCCTTTCCCTAGATTTAATGAAATATTATTCTTCAAGATACGAAATACATACTTGATTATGCATAATCTCATCTGTTCATTTTAGAATGATCAATTTATGCTTCGTCTCTTATTCCACGAAATGAAGCCGGATTTCTCATTCGTCAAGAATTAGTTGATCATGAGATCCATAGTATGATAGGTCGGTCCATCTCTCTTAATAACAAAACGGTTATTAAAGGTTATCAAATATGCATAAATCCACATATGGAATGATAATACCATTATTTCTAAAACAACATTAAAATTTCAATGTAATCGATTTCATAAAAGGGAAAATTTATAATCCATCCAAAATATTATAATCCCAATATTTCAAAAAAAATCACAAAATTTCCAAACCTATCATTAATCCCTCAAAAAACATAACATGGCTCATAATTGTGAAAAAAAACATGTCAAAACAATTATCATGTATTCTTCTGAAATATGGTAAAAACATAAATTACAATAAAACCCTAGAGAAAAATTGTATGCGTTAAAAATGAACTATTTCTACATTTTCATCATATGAGTCCCATGGTCATTAATAATATCCAACTTTTCCATATTTCATTATCAAAAAATTAATAACATATTTAGGGTTACCATTCCCTAAATGACATTATGGCCTCAATCACTATTTACAGTTATTAATAACATTCAATATATAATTAAAATTACGAGAGGAAAAGATATAGTGGAAAAATCCTTATATTTTTCTTTAATCCATAATATCTTGACATTATTCTTCAATTCCATTATAATCATTCTAATATCATATTAAACCATTATTCAAGCTTCATAGTTTTATTCCTTTACATTTCCTTCATAACATATGTCATTCATTGCCTCTTAATATTCTATAATATAATAATTACATATAGGATATTTTAAATTCAAATTATAAGATTCCCCCCTATGGAATAAATTTTTGAAACTCCCATACATTCCATATTTAAATTTTTTCACAATTTTTGTTGTATTATAAATACCATTATCCCTGTACATTTGGTAAATTTAATGTTTTCCTTTGAAATTACATTCTTTTTTCATTCTTTTCCACACCCAAAGCCTCTTCTAGTTCCTTTTACTTATTTCCTTGATTCCTCTTCCCATAAGATTTATGTGATAAAACTAAAATTTATTTCCTATGTTGTCACCATGAAACACAATCATTCTATTTTTAGGTTGGTCATGAAATTCACTAAATTTGATGTTATTGATAATATTATGATATTTCAGATTATGAATAATAATAATAGTTTTCCTCCAAAATACCATTTCATTTTCTCTCTCGTGAGAAATATCATTATATTTTTAATCATATTAACCATTAACAAGAATCGTCATGTTTCAAACCCTTCACTATGTCCCAAAAAACAATTGTGATAGTAGAAAAAATCGAACTAGGAATACCGAATAATCAAGGGGAATTACTTTCAATCTCTAAAATCTTAGGTTTAATCATAGGTTGTCCACTATCATTACCAAAGTTCTAGGATTGTGACATATACTTAGGCATATCCTTAGGGACATACCTAGACATATCTATTGAAATATTATAAGGGATCACAATAATTATTCCTCATACTAGTTTTCAAAGGGTCACAAAACCATTTCTCTAATAACAACTATAATGACACAATCTTGACATACAAGGATATTAAATAATTTTAGCAGAATAAAAATACTTTAAACAAAAAAAATGCCTAATAACATTATTATTTTAGTTCCTTTGGAAACATGGAACACAATTGTTTCAAATAATTAAATATCTTCACTAATTACCTCAATAAAATTCCCCTAGATTACTCCAGCATAAAACCATGCTTTATTACCTAGGGGAAATAAAATGTGTGAAAAGGGTGATAACAGATGCTTAGTAAGGGTAAACAAGGGATATATAAATCATGACACAAGAATAAGGATTTATAAATATGAAAATTATAACCTATATATTAGATATCATAATCCTGAGACATAAATATTCTTAATAGATAAATCATAAAAATATATTTAATATAAAAAAAGAATTGTGGAAAAAAATTAAGCATATGAAATAATTTCAATATTAGTAAAGGCTATTTTCCAATACTATTATAGTGGGAAAAGTCATTTACTGAACCCAATTCACTTCATGTTCCATCTTTGTATTAATAATCCCAGATTACTCCTATGCTAGTACTGTATTACTAAGCCATGATTACTCACTTTCCAGTTCTATATTACAAAATCATGGATTACTCCCACTCCAATTTCATATAACTGAACCAATTTAACATCCTATTTTAGTCCATTCTATCTCATGAGATCTAAATATTTACCCAATTCATTGGAATGAGTTATTGGTCACATATATCACATAATGAAATCCATGCATCTATGTGCCATAAGAACATAAATCATCCATTATATTATGACCCATGAAAAGAAATATGTTTCATAAACATCATTCAATCATTAAATAACCCATGGGATGAAATATAATTCAAAATTATAATTAAATCATAAAAATAAAACCACCATAATAATAATAGGCATGGATTCTAGGAAAATAATCCCTAACAAAAGATAAGTATAATTTGACATATCTCTTGAAAATAATTCTTAAGAAAAATATCATTTCTTCTTGGAATGTATTTTCCTTTCCAAAAATGATATATATCATTAAAAGAAAAAATTTATTTCAAAATATTCTTTTAAGATTGTATAGGAATAATCAAGGAATTACGGCTTCATGAAAGTGTAAAAAAAATTAATTCATATAAGTTAAGAAACAATTTTCTCATACATTTTCCAAAAAATTCATAAAATAATTTATATGGAAAAAGAGAAAAGGATTCTTTCAAAACTCATAGTAAAAACAAAAAAATTGTTAAAAATAACATTAATTTTTTTTTTAAAGAATAGAAATAAAATTTTTGAATAAAAGTTATAGTAACATGAAAATGGATAATAAATATACACCACTTAATAATTAAATATAAACAATCTTGAATAAGAATGCGATTGAAAAATTATCCATTACCTTATGTTTTCTTTACTTCATTAGAATATAAAATTAATATATAATGGTTTAAATAACTATATTAACTTATTATATTTATTATATCATATATTATAACTATATCACATGTTCTTTAATAATATTTCATTGTTACTCTTCTTTCTGGTGTTAACTGGTTTATTTTCTTATGTGTGTTTTATCATATAAGTCACAATTATTATTAATAGGATATATTTACATAATTTAAATAATTATATTAAGGTAATATATATCATATATATTCATTATATTCATATATATACTGATTCCTTAATGATGATCATGGAGAATGAATCACATCACATCGTGGGAATGGTATTCCATATTCATGAACAAGGGACAATATCATTCCCATAATGGTGATATTTTATTGAATTTTATGGTAAATATATTTTCAGAATCCATATATTGTTATAATAATCATATATATTTTATTATTTCATTATAACTATCTATTTAATGTGGTGATGAAGTATAGGTTACCCCAAGTTGTGGATACGATAGGTCATACGTATGAACGTTTTGTGATTTCATTTTTCATAGGATGGATAAAATGTATAAATATTTTGTTATATAATCATTATAAAATCTCATAATATATATTATATAGAATTTAGTAGTTTAAAATTGGAACAAAACATTAATATGATGTATAAGATGAAATATTTTTGAGATATTCGGTAAAATAGATTACCTTTACATTGGAAATCTCCCTATAGATATCCACTTAGGGACACTAAAATTCACTAATTTTTAATAAAAAATCATGTATAATGTGTCTATGGATGTTGATATGGGGAATGGGAAAGGGATTACCATTATTGAAGGCTAAATTTCATGGGAATAAACGAATAATGAGGTTCCATTTTAAATTTGTGGTAGGGGAACCTTTGGATTTTCCAAAAATATTAATTTATAATAAAATAAATATCATTAAAAATACCTATGAAATGTCATATATTTGAATTTTTGATGATATAAGGATGTAATATCATCATATAATATATTTTATAATTTTGTTTATTGATTTAAATTTTATCTTTTTGAGTAACCTTTAGTTAACAAATTTTAATTTTTTTAAGGTAACAATATTTTAAATTGTAAAAGATCATAAAATTTACATATTTGTTGTTACTTATTCCATAAATGAAAAATTTTACAGCTTTTAGAATATATTTTAATTAGTTGGTATTATTAAAAAATAATGCTGATTTTTAAAACATTTAATAAAACATTATTTTTGAAAAAAAAAGAAAAAGTGTCAATTTCGAAACTATTTATTTCAATAATTTTTTTAGAAAAATATATATAGTTCACTTAGAAGAAAAATATTTTATTATATCCCTATAGGTTCAATATAATATATTAAATTATTTTTTTAATATTATGCTTTTCAAATTTTATTTATTTTAATATTTTTAATAACATTTCATTGAAATTTATATTAATAAAATAATTTCAATATTAGTGTTGTATAATTATTTAATGTTATTATTTGTTCCCTACAAATTAAAAATAAATTATTATGATGATGATAAATCTTCTATATTTTATAATAAATTTTATAGTGTAATTTACCAACTATAGAACACTATATTAAAAATCATATATTATCTAAACGATGAATGTGATATCATTAAAATTCTAATTAAATAAAATATCATATATATCATAATTTCACACAAGTGGACCAAAACATCAAAAATAAATTTATTTTACGAAATTAAGTTTATTAAGTTAAAAATTATTCTTAATATTCATTCATAACATCCATTTTTCCTCTTGAGGTGATATAAAAGATATTAAAGACAATGAAAATGACATTTTGTGTCTTCCATTGAATTAAATATTATATTATTCATTTTCATGGAAAACCATTAAATGATATAATTCTGATACTTATGTGTTATGGGTCGAATTTAATCCATCCAATTATTTTTTCTGAATTTATAGGGTTATTTTATAGTCTCTATATTTTTTTACCAAAATTACCTAAATATCCCTTTACTATAGTATCAAATTAAAATTGTTCCTATCAATATCTGCCAAAAACCAAAGAAACCTATTTGAAAAGTTTGGAACTTATCAATCTATATTTGAAATAAATTTTTCATAATTAAAATAGAGCAGTTTAAGAATTCAATTGAAAATAAACCGATAGAAGGACATGAAAAACAATTTTTTAAAAAATTACCCTTTTAAAATCTAAAATGTTTTAATAAATTCATGTATAAAATAATTTATAGAAATAATAATTGGATTGTTTGAAATAAAAATGAACTATTTAAAATTTAAAACTAATCCAAATTGTAATTTAACCTTGTAAATTGATTAAAATAAATCAAATCTCCGTTAATAAAAGTCAACATTTCACTATTCATCGAAACATGAAACTTACCCAAATAATGACCAAAATTATATCGATGTAATTTTTTATATTCTAATTTAAAAGAATATTTTTTTTGATAAATATAATATATAAAAGTGTTAAAATTTTAAAAAATGGTTTACCATTAATTGGTGATAAACATACACTTTTGAAAATATGTTGGTTTTTATGCATAAAATTGCCTTGGTTCTTATCTTATTCCTATAAAAGATATTTAATTAAAATAAAAGTTATTTTATTGAATATATAAATTTAATATTTCATTAGTATCATTTATTAATTGTAATTAATTTAATTTATTATTTCTATATGACTTTAGGAAAAAAAATACTACCTTTATATTCAATTGGTATATATATTTTTTTCTATGTAATTGGTAAACAATACATTCATATTATAAACCCTATATTGTCATATATTACATAATACTATTAATTATTTCTAATTTATTGGATAGGTTATATCTTATTATTTTAAATAATAATATTTTAATAATATACTATTTGTTGGTAAAACATCGTCTTGTGTGGTACACAAGGTATCTAAGGAACTTCGCATTGTGGGTAACTCAAGACAAGGAGAAAAGAATACTATTTCATATACCACAGATCTACGATTTTGTTTCCTATAGCACAATCTTATCATGGTGTTTTTTAGAGTACATGATTTCAATGAATTCAAATTGTTAAAATAAAAATATTTCTCATAAAAATACCATGGTGTTAAATTTGTTGATAGTAGTCATATAATTACGGAGAACATAGATTCAAGTGTAAAAAATCAAAAATAAAATAATATTGTTTTTTAAACCCTTTAAAAACCCTAACATTGAAGTGAGAATTAATAAATGAATAGATTATGTGTATCAAATATAAATATACATAACATAATTTCAATTATATCATTAGATAGTCAGAAGTCATTATACCCATAATCATAAAATATTAACTAAAATTTGGATCAAATATTTCACAATGAAATGGAATTGAGATATTAAATTTCATTACCACATTGTATCATTGGGTTAAAATCCCCTTATATGAAATAATTCAAATTTGAACTCAAAATATTATAGAGAATGATTAAATCATGATATTAATTATCAATGTGGAATTCCGTGCACCATATTTAATAAATCAGTTACACATCAATAATGTATGCCTCAAAGAATGTAAATTGAGATGATGTCTCTTTGAACTATGGTGACATATGAATTGGAAGACCCAAAAGTAATAACCAACAATTAAAAATTAAAATATTATCAATATAAAACATTTCAAGATATGGTATATCAAAAGGGGATGTAGGTACACCACACAAAATAATTAATTGATGTAAATAGAATATGCCTCACGGAACAAAAGGTGGGACAATAATTCCTTACCTTGTGTTTCCTTTTGGATGAAAATTATTTAAACTCATGTATAATGGTTTTAAACATGTCACTAACTTATACTAGAAACAGAACCAAAATTATATTAATAATATCATTATGATGTTTTTATAAAATACTATTACTCGTTTGTTTATAATATTCCATTATGATCACTATTTTGTGTGTTTATTATCTAGTCTATGGATTTTGTTTTAACTTGTTATTTTTTTAATGTTTAGTATTTTCATGAGTTTATCAACTCCTGAATATAAAATATAATGTAAATATTATATATATTGATTATATATTTGTATATAATAGCCCATAATATTTGGATATAGGATGAAATACACCATTCATGGAGATGGTAGGTCATATGTATTCATCAACACTACTTACATTTCATTGTTTTATTGAAAATATTAAAATGTAAATGATTTTTATATATATGTATTAAAGTATGTTATTTATGTCATATATTTCACATATTTTTATTAAGACCATCCATTATTTATTCCATTTATAATGTGAACGAATCGCATTACTTTGAGGAGGCGGTGGTCTACACACCAACAAATAAAGTTATCAGATTCCCACAAATTAGAAAGCGTAAAAGTTACATGTTATATAAGATTTAGAAAAGGATAAAATCAATATAAACATCATATATATCATATATAAACATATTTTACATCATAATTCCTAAATATGATTGGTATTAAGAAAAAACTAATAAGAATCTTTTTTGAGGTGGTAGTTTGTCGTACAAGAATTGGTATGTTATTTAACCATTTGATGGAAGTGTGTGTATGTTTTTGTAGAACCATTAATATAAAAACATTTCTATTCACACTCATTAGTATGAAGAAAGGTAATAAAGTAGTTCCCATATATTTCAAAACCTCACGAAAAATTTCTATTCATTAAAAGGTAGGAAAGAGTTCTTAGGGCAGGCACAGTAGACTAGCATAGCAGAACTGCATAGAAGACCTACGCAGCAGACCTCTATGGTGGTATACATTATGTACCCCTACACGGTGATCGTACATAGAGAGACTATACATTGGACCTATGCTGATAAATTTCTTTCAACCATCCCCCTCCTTTCTTATAAATAGGACCCTTGGGTTCTTCATCACATAGTGGAAAAAGATGGATGAACTCCTCAAGCTCACGTTGCGTAGCTCCTTTGCCCAGGTTCCCAAAAACAATCATGTAATTTTCCAAAACGTGATAGAAAAGATAATTAAAGGAGTAAAAGTGGATCAAAGTCCCATAATGGTCTAGAACATTTGGATTTACACCAAGGAACTATTCTAATGCCATGCATGGAGAAACTACATGACACACCTTAGTGGAGCACCTTCACGACACACTTTGGTGGAGCACATGCACGACACATCTTTGTGGAGAACCTGTGCGGAGCACCTATGTGGAGCACCTATGAGGAGAAACTATGTGACACACCTTCATGACACATCTACATGACTCACCTTGGCGGAGCACCTGTGCACACCCCACTGGTACATTCAGCAACGACTGCATGCCCGTACCCCTACTCAGGATCTTTGTCAGGCTATGGTCTCAGCCCTTCGGGCAGCTCCCTTCCCTTCTGTCACTCATCCCCATGAAAAATGGAGAGTCTCACCACTAAATTTTAATGTCAGGTCGACAACATTTTCAATTGCACCATTTATGTATCCCAACATCCAACCTTGGAATACCATGATTTTAGACACTCCATCATACTCAATGAAGTGCCATTAGTTTACTTACACCTTTCAGTTCCTTTCACATGTTTTGATATTGGACTCTCCCTATGGTTTCCTCAAGTTCCTTAAGTCAAACACTCCTCAAGAAACTTTTCAAACCTCAACACAAGACTCATAGGCTAGGTCAATTCCTAAATGGGCATCCACTTTAGGAGTAAGCCCCAACCAATATCAAATAAGAATCATCCTTAGGATTAGTCCACAACTAATCTCAAATGGTAATCATCCATAGGAGTAATCCCCAACCAATCTCAAATAGGAATCCTACCCATGAGTAATCCCAAACCAATTCTAATCTGGGCATCCTACTTAGGAGTAAGCCCCAACCAAACCTAAAATGATTTCATCTTAGTGTAATCCACTAACCTTTCAAGTAGGAGTTTTTAGTATTTCCCCTCTCTAATTCCATTACCTTCACTCCTTCCTTACATTATATCTCTATCCAATGTAAATAGAACATAAGTAAGGCTCATCTCCTCGCCATCTTCCCTGATCACCTTACCCTCATCCACAGTCATCATCGTAGGTGTGTCCTCTTCCACCAACAGAGGAGGAAAAGTGTGGGGGTGCTTTCTAAATATTTCACCTCCTCTTGTTTCTCACACTGATCATTACTCGCATGGGAATATATATTCATGATGATTATAACATTTTCACAACCAACCACAGTGAATGAACTACAATAATTCAGATTCCCATCATAAATGGGATACGTAGGAATCCTTCTTAGTGCCCAAGCTCATTTGATATCATCTTCTAAAAACATAACCTAATTCTTTAATCTAGGAATCCTCCTTATGAATAAACACCCAAATTAAACCCCCCTAATCACCAAGTAATCATTTTCATAAAGTTAGACCAAAATCATTTATCTCAAAGGACTACAGTCTCCTATGAGACTCTTCGAACTACGTGTGCCCAACTATGTTATGTCCCTTTTTAAGCTCCCGATGGCCATCATCGACCAGATCCACACGCTTACTGCCAATTTCGGGTGGGGGAAGCACGATGGAAGGAATCGAACTAACTGGATAGCCTGGGAGAAACTATGAAAACCCGGATTAGAGGGTGGGATGGGGTTCCAGAATCGTCATCTCTTCAGCGACGCGCTTTAGTCCATGGAAAGATGGCGCCTTATTAACCGTCCATCATATCTATGTGCGCGAGTTCTACGAGCTTTGTACATTCCCCGCATGGACTTTTATGCTTCTTCTCTTGGTCCCCGTCCTAGCTTCCTCTGGAGAAGCATCTGGGGGGCTAAAAATATTCTGGATAATGGATTGGGCTGGAGGATTTGGACTGGATCATCTGCCAAAATTTGGACTGATCCCCGGCTTTTTGATAAGGATGGTTTATGGGCTACATCCCCCGCCCAACCCTATCTGGAAGATGCCACTGTCAGCTGCCTCCTTTCTGAACCAGGACAAGGGTGGTGTCTGGAAAATATCCTTGAATGGTTTAATGAAAGAGATCAAAGAATTATCCTTAAAATCCCCTGGGTACCAAACACAGTCTCTGACCGTCTCTTCTGGATCAATGACATTTCGGGTGATTACAGGGTGAGATTCAGCTATAGACTTGCTCTTGGAATCCACCTAGTAGGCCGGGATGAGGTCACATGGAAATCGATTTGTTCACTCAACGTCCCACAAAAAATTCATCAATTTTGGTGGCAGGTTTGTACGGGCACTCTCCCAATAATGAGTGTTCTCATTTTTCGACATATGGCCATTACTTCTTGTTACCCTTTCTGTCCGAACACTCCTGAAACTCCACTTCATGCTATCATTTTTTTTGGGATCTAGGGAAATCTGGATTCAATGGGGCCCGAATTATGTTGCTTTGTTGGCATTGACCTCTGAGCTTCCTGATCTTCTAACACGTTGGTGCTCCTCTCTCTCCTCAGCTGATGTTGGTTCACTCTGCACTTTGGCCAGGATTATTTGGGTCTGTCGAAACAACTCTGTTTTTCATTATGCTCACAGACCCCCCAAATTCTAGATTGATAGGGCTACTTCTTGGATTGAAGGTTGGGAAGTCCACAACGGATGTTCTATGCCGGGTTTTCCCCCCTCCCATCCTGCTCATTGGAATCCCCCAATAGAAGGGATTCTCAAGATTAATGTTGATGTGTCTCTACCAAAAGGTGGGCTTGTTTCCTTCATCCTCCTTGCCCGAAATCATCTGGGGAAAATCCATGCTCCTAAGTATGAACCACATCAGGCATTCTAGGAACTGGCAGTTCCTGAAGCCAAGGCCATCATTGCTGGTATGATGCTCGCTATTGAATGTGGATGGGGCGACATCATCATTGAGTATGATTGTCTTTCCATAATTGATGCTATTAATCACAACGAAGGTAGACTCCAGTCATTTGGAACCATTATCCAGAGATTTCTCTCAATTCTCTAATGCTTCTCATCGTGAACCTTCTCATTCACCAAAATGGAAGGAAACAATGCGCCCCATCAGCTGGCGTCCTCAGGCCCATTCGGTACTAACATGTTCTTGCTGGACAATATCCCTTCATGGCTTTGCACATGTACTTCTGCTGATCTTTGTCATTAATGTTATATGATTTTATTGAAAAAAGGAAGCCTTCTTTGAGGTTCAAACCATACACATCAAATCAATGCTGAACTTCTTGGTCCATATTCCCAATAGTGTATAATCTTACTTAAAACCCATACTCATTCCAAGTTCCTTTGGTTTTTAGGCATAATTCCCACACCAAATCGTGACTAAGCACATTTCACTTAGATTTCTTTACCACATGATAATAAATTGTATGATTAGGCCCTTATCACGTAACCTAAAATGGTATGATGTGTCCCATTAAGTGTCACCAGAATACGATGGTTCAAATTCCTTTCACAATAATATATAGGTATCCCATTTTATGGGCATGATCCCAATATCAAAACATAACTTACTATCCTAGATGAAAATAAATTCCAAAGTTCCCCACTGAGTGGCTTAAAAAATAGTATCATCATATCGATGATTAAAAAAATATCTAAGTAGTGTATGAGAGGATACCATTAATGGAGAAACTCAAATACATACGGATGTCTCCACTAATGAAGAACCTCGAATACATAAATATGGTTCTAAATTCCACTCCTTATAATAATTTATATCAAATTCAATGGGAAACCTATGTTATACATGTTTTGTTAATAAATATTCATGAAAATATCTCTAATCTATAAAGAGACTCCTAGAGTAGACAAACATTTCCCCAAAAAGGGTGTAAAGATTCTGACCTCCCATCCTCTTGACTAATGCGTGTTCTTAAGCATCGTATGTTCAAACATAAAGAACACCTACATTTGGAAAGAATGTACCTTTTGGATGAATAACTTTAGGACGTTTAGAGTTCCACGAAAAAATCTAATGGATACTTCGTTGATGTAGTGATTCTTAAACTAGAACACACGTTCCAAGGAACTATGAAACAATCTAATTATATTTATTACACATAGGTATTTATTTAATCATTCAATATGAATATTTTATGAGGTTTATAATGAAAATAAAATGACAATCTTGTTGAAGGATGCTACCTCTTTTTCAGGAAACTCCATTTTGTTTTCACCAAAGGGCTTCCTTGGGGTGCTTTCATTACAAATAGAGAATTATTGGATGTGGTAAGTTATTTTTAGGATATTATTTTTCATATAAATTTAGGGTAAATTTTGAATTAGTTGTGTACGGAAGTGGGAGGGGAGAGTTTATTTTTATAGAAGTGGTGGAGTGGCATTCTGGTAAATTTTTTAAAATGAAATTTCACCCGTGTTTCTACTATGAATAGTTGCTCCAATAATAGTTTAAATTATATATAATAAACAAAAAGGTCTAAATATGGAAATAAAATGGATACTGGACATGTTTATTGGTTTTTTTGGATCTTAGGGTTATGGTTTAGTCCCTTATTATGCTAATTTTCCTCTTAATCACTATAATTAAATTTAATTACATTCACTAATATTTTATGTAAAAATATTAAACTTATTGGAAATAAAAATAGTTATTATTCCAAATATGGAATACAATTTTTTGAATAAAAATCATAGAACCTGTGGAAATTAATTTAAAATTTATCCCACAAACGGGATAGCAGAGCTAGGTTTTAAAGTAAAATTGTTGAGAAGTTTTAAATGTTATTATATACAATTTCCATTATAAATTTATTAAAATGACCCAAATTGGATTTAATTATGTGTAATTTTACTATATAAATATTAAATCTTGTAAAAAATATAATTTAACCTCATAAAGTAATTTGACGGAAAAGAAGGTTTTAATTAAAATTTAGTATTTTCACTTTTCATAAAAAATGAATCATTAGTGAAAAATTCAAAATGTTTACCATAAGATAGTTGTTTCCTTATATAAAAATTGAAATTTATTCTGAAATATAATATTTATAAAATTTCCAAAAATTGGATTTTAAATAGGGTTTCCATTAAAAGGCAATAAAAGTTCCGTTAAAAATATATATATTTTTTGTATAGTAATGGCATTGTTCTCATTTTACTCCTATAAAATATTTTGGATGAATATAAAAAATGTTTTATTTAATATATAATACATATTTCACCAATATCACTCACTAATTTTAATTAGTTTAGTTTATTAATACAAAACATATTTTGTGGGAATAAAAATATTCCCCTTATATTTAATTAGTTCTTATATTAATTTTTAATTAATTGGTAACCAATGAATTCAAATATATATTTTCATAATTTAGTTAATACTATTAATAATCAGAATTTTATAGCTATGATATATTTTATTATGGTAAACAATAATATTTTCATAATATTTTTTTAGTAAAACTCAGTCTTGTGTGTAACAAAAATCATCGAAGAAAGTCATTATTTTGTGTGATGCAAGCTAAGTCAGTATCAAATGAATATCAAGATATATAATACATTTATTTTATTTAAAATTGTAAATATATTTTAATATTTCAAGAGATTATATTTTATTACATTATTGGTGTTCGTTGTTTACATGATATTAAATATAAGGTTCTTACATTAGAATTTTTGGGAGTCACAGTTTCTTTTTTGATTAACAAATGAGATATCAACATACCATGGAAAAGTGGTTTCTATTATCTTATATTCTTGTCCTCTTTATCCATATATAAGGAGATCATGAGTTCCCAATGATTGGCTTGAAGTTTTTCTACCAACATATATGAGTTAGACTATCAAATATACAACGTACAACATTCCATAGTAGATATGGCTTGTATAAGATTTTGGTATTTCCCTTTGGTATTATTAATGTGATCATCATGTTCATGTTTATAATGAATTGTGGTTTCCACCCGTGTCTAGATACATTATTGGTAGCCTTCATGGAGGAAATCTTAGTGTACACACATTCTCAACATGAACATGAAAAACATATTGATATCATTTTTAGTACAACGATAAAGAACCAATGACGTTCTAAGATCACAAAATTCCAATTGTTATTTTATATGGATTACATCATGAGTCATATAATATCAAAATTAATATTATAATTGGAATTAAATAAGGTGAGATATATTGTTACCTAGGATCCATACAAGAATTTATTTTAAATACACTGCTTTATAGGGTCATATAGAAATTACAGGCGATCTATAATGTATTTCTCACATATTATTGCACCACTCAAAGGCTTAACCAAGAAAGGTGTCATGTTTACATGGTGTTAAGCACATGAAAATGACTTTCAAGAGATAAAAGGTAGACTAACACAAGTGTTGATCCTGATTTTATCTGAACTTGGAAGATGTTACAAGGCTTATTATGATTTATTAAGAATCAAGAATGAATCGATTATGATGTAGGAATATCAATTTATGGAGTATGGTTCTCATCATTTGTAACCTCACTAGCATATTTACTCTTTTCATGATATCAAACTAACAAATGAGGTTCATGCCCTTCATTTCTTGTGGAATTACATGTTGGGAGAGTAGTTTGGGTTATAAATTGACTAAAAAAGCCTTCAATAAGTTTTAATGAAACATTACATGAACCTTACATATATAAGGTGAGATGAATACGTGAATTACATCGACATTGATCATTCTTGTATGTCATGGAAGGAAAATTTCATTGTTAATGATATTTGTTATAAAACATAGATACTTGCATTCTGGGAGGTTTTTTTTTTGAATATTAGGAAAGATAACATTAATGTTGAAAATCAGCAGCCATACATAAGTAGAGCCATGAGGGGAAATTGTCCAGCCAGAGCTAGTTGTCATCGAAGGGGCCTAAGGCTTCCAGTTGATGGGCCTCATTGTTTCCTTTTCTTTTGGTAATGGAGAGGGTTCATCGAGAGAAGCCTTGGCGAAGCGAGCAAATTATCCTGCTGATGAATCCAAAAGACCGTAGTCTATCATCGTTGTGATTAATAGCATTGATCACGGTGAGGCAGTCAGACTCAATGGTGATATCGACCCATCCACGATCCACAGCGAGCATCATACCTGCAAGGATGGTAGAAGCCTCAATAACTGTAAGTTGACTATTAACTTTTATCTGGGATTTTAGTAAGGAAGGGTTGTTGATAGAATTATGTTTTCAGATACATCCTCAAGAAAAGGAAAATCTGGAACAACTTTTACTGGATTCTTTAGTAGTGGAATATTCACTTTTGTAGTGGATAAATATAATATATCTTTTAAATCATGAGGAATTGGTCTTACGAGATGAAATTTTAATTAAGGAACGAGCATCTAATTAGGACATTAATCATGATGTGATAATAGGAATTCAAGGGAATTTTTGGTTTCCAAAAGACACATGGGAAGATTTTATGCAAGAGTCTCATTGTACAAATGCAGATATTATAAATGATATTTATTCTTGAATTGAAGGGGTATAATATTCTAATATATAAAATTAACCACATAGAAATCTAAGGCAAACTGAAAACGCATTATTTCATTAATAAAAATTATTGCATTAGTCTATTAATAATCCAATTAAAATTTGAATTATTAAAAGGGGATAGAAAATATAATGTAGAAAAAATACAATGGAAATATTTGGATCAACACAATATGAATGAATCTCCTGTCCCACAAATAATAATATAAAAAAGAAATAAAATATTTGAAAACCAATACACATTATAGTAAATGGAAATTTCAAAATGTTGGAGTAAAATAGTTGACTATTTAGTGAATGATTTAAGTGGTATTTATAAAATGTATTGTGATTGTAGGAATAGTAATATGACTATTGGGATAGTGACATAACTATTTTGAATAGTGACATGACCTTTGGGAATATTTAAACAGCCATTGAAAAAACATTTATTTATAAAATAATAATTCTTGAAATAAATAACGTCTATCGTTGTTAATTTAAGTAAATATATATTATTATTCCAAAAATATATAAATCATGACTAAAAGTTACACAGAAAATATAAACAACTTTTTTAGTAAATTATATCTTATGGTATTGTGTAAAGAACATAATTTTTATATTAGAAAAATTAATTACCTAAATTATAAAATTAATTTTTTCAAAATTAATAACATCTTTAAATCATCATAATTAATTGTTCCAAGGGTTATTTTTTTGAAATTTTCTTAACTACATAATTTTTCAAGGGAAAAATAGAAATACAGTTTTTTCATATAACTTGAATATATTAAATTACATCATTAATGATGTAATAATGACCTTATAATTTCTATAATATAAGGTTAAGGAAACAAAAATATATATTATAATAAATTTTTCATTTAAAATTAAATTCGAATCCTAAAGAGAATTTTCCTACCCCAAATGTCAAAAGTTTTTCTTTAAAATAAGAATTTTTTTCACTTAAATTTTTAATTAACTAATGAGTTTGTATTATAATTTTTTTAATGTATCTAAACCCACAATAATATATTTATTTATGATTTATATTAAAAATATATCACTATTCCTTATTTTACCATTGATATATAGTTTTTATATATATTATAAAATATCTATTTCCTCAAGTATAAATAACCACACACCCTTCCCCATGGAAAATCAATCATACCTCTCTTAACTATACAAATAATATTCCAAAATCCTCAAAATGAAGCCCATTATATTACCTATCGTATTTATAGAGTAAAAAACACTAGGTTTCAAGGGACTTTTGTTGTCATACCAGAGAAGCTACACTAAGAGTTTAGTATGTTTCGATTAACTCTTCTCTGTTTTTATTTATTACCCTTCTTCTTATCATCATTTTTTTCCAACCCTTTCAAAACCAAAACTGATAAGATTAATTATGAATTATAATCAGATTATATTAAGTATGATTGCCTACTAGAAGTATCAAGATTATGATATATATAAATTCCATACATCCCATTCCCACACTCTAGAATATGTTCTGTTAAAGGTTGGTTAACCACCTATGAAGACATTGTCATGACAACATTAATAACTATCTTCATGGTTGGATATTATGAATTATATATAATATATAAACATTTAATTACCTATATAATTTTCTTCTGAAATTAATTTTTTATTGCATAAATTACATTGAAAAACAACAAAGTTGAGTAAAAATGATACATCTTTAAGTAAAATATGATATTAAAATGAAATCTATATAACCATGTAATGTTAGAAATATAATCCACCCAATATAAATGAAAAATAGTGGAATGATTTAAATTAATTGACTTCGGGATCAATGTTTTAATTAATTTATGTTTATTATATTAGAAACACAAAAGAGACAAAAGAATGTGAGGTTTAAGGTAAGGGGTTCTTAAAACCCAACCCTTTTATTGGGAAATCCCAAATTCATGAAATATTCTATGTTGATATTCTACAAATATTTCATAAATATCATTTCATTATACTTCATTTTTATTGTTAGGGATATAAATGTTTCGGCCATGTTTTTAGGTAAAAATAATGTGATTTTACAAAATATAATTTTCCTTCCAAAGAACATTTTTACTTTTTTTGATTTGTTTTTTATTTAGTCATAAATGTTTATTTTTATGCTACATATTCTTCCAATTACTCATTTTGAAACTCCATGTTATTTATTTAAATAAATATTTGTAAAAAACTAATGAAACCCATTCATATTGATTGGTTATTTCATGATTTTGATTGTAAAAAATTTTATCTTGAATGTGTGGTTATATATGTGGCACCACAAGCTTCCACGGTACGCTTCCCTTTGAATAATACAGTAGCGTGTGTTGTACGCAACTTTGATTTCTAACACACACCACAACCAATCAAACTAGCCATTATGATTAGTAATACTCAATTTTTGAAATTCTAAACATTTTATCTTTCAAAATGGACATAATTTTTGGATCTAGAATATCAAAATTAGTTTAGGGTGAATTTTTGGTACTTTTCTGATAGCGTTCATATTTTGATGAATAGTGAAAATTACTTAATTTAAATTCAAAACATCGTTTTTAGTCAAAATAATTAATAGCGATAAATTATGAATTGGAGTGGTTTTAAATTATAATAATATTATATTTTAACAATTTAATACAATGTTGTTTATTGGATATAATTTCACATTTAAACTGGACATAAGCAAGTGTCAATCTTTTGATAGTAATTATTTCTTAAAAACTCACTTTTTGTTTTATCAACAGTAATTAATTTTAAATTAATTTCTGCCACTTATGTGTTTTGAATTTAGAAAAATTTATTTCATATTTATAATCAGGAGGTCCAAATTTTTTAAATAGGTAACCTTTATTTTTAGACATTTTGAAAAATTACTTTGCTAAATATTTTATTTACCATGGTTGAAGGTTAAATATGGTAAATAAGGGTAAACAAATAATATTATAATAATATATAATTACCCTAAAACATGTCCTATCCCTATTTTATGATTCATTCCCGACCATGGGAATCATTGGGTTTATTTGGGGACCCCAGGGAGCAACTTGTAAGTGATAAGGACACATTATATTAATTATGTTAAAGTAAATACAAAAATGTCATAAGCATATATCCTATAGTACGATAATTTTTACATACAGATATACATATTATGTATTAGACTATAAATATTCATTAGAAATCTAAAAATATTTCATACATAATTTTATTTTATTTATTATTTTTAAACATTGAATAATTAAATTTATTTATGACAGAATAATGATGCAGTATTTTCCTTATTAATGAAAGTATCAAATAATTGGAATTGTAAATATTAAAATAAATATAATTTTAATGTTTTGATGACATCCATGATTTTTATAGGTTAATATGTAATGTTATTATTTCTTAAATGAATTTATTTTTTAATTAATAAAGTTTTCAGGACTTTAACAAAAATCAATTGTTAAATAGTGTCAAAATTGACATAAAAGAGTTTTTAAAACAAATATTATATTATTTGTTGATATTATATTCCTAAAAATCTAAGGATAAGCCAAAAGTCTTATACAATTATAGGTGCATAATTAAGGAACCACATGGGGTTTTCTTGGAAGTATATAGTATTTTTATTAACTATATAATTTAAAAATACAAAGAGACATGGTAAATGTCAAACTATTTATCTAAGAGTTAAATCTAAAAGTTAAGGTTAATATTGTAACCCAAACCAATATAAAATTTATTGGTTGAGTGGTTTTAGACCCATCCCCACCTTAGACATTAAATAATACATTTTTGATCCATTAGAAACCGAAAATGATTTTATTATAAAATAATATATCATGCTTTTCCTAAGATGCCCCTCACCCCTCTTATAAAAGGGCACTTCCCCTTATCTATAATTAACACCATAAAAGCCTTTTGGAGCATCCATACTTATCTCAAATACCGTATGAAATTTCCTAAATTCAACCTAGAGGCCTTCCTTCAGTCAAAAAGCCAACCTATGGAGCCCTTTTGATCAAATGAAAAGGAAGAACCCGAAGAAGAGGTAATAATTTCACCACCCTCTTTCAAGTTCTTTTCTTTTTCCACTTCTTCTTTCTTTGTTATTTCCATTATTAAATAATACCTTCAGTATATTATATATACGGTGATGTTATTATAAATTTTTTACAACCATATTCATTATTCTATCTATACTTTTAATGAAATTTCACCATTCGTGTGTACATATGGCTTACCATCTCCACGTCGTGGTGTAATTGTTATTCAATACATTATTATTTGGATGGGTATAATAATGATGTGTAATTAATGTAAATAAACAATATAACATGATAATGATTCTCTATATATGATATATCATCCAATTATATATTAATTTAATATCAAAGAATGGTATTGTCGCTCGTGCGTACGTACGGATTACAGTCTCCACGAAGGCGATGAGATTAATTCCCCATCGTATCCATTCCAGACTAATTTTCATTAGATGATTACAAATAGTGTTTAAATACATGATATAATTCTGGATATGAATAAGATACATCTCATCCATAACAAATATGACTCATATAACAAAAAATATAATGGAAAACGAATCCGTTAACACCCGAAATGACGATAATACAAAGATATTATTAACAAAACAATGTTAAAAGATCATACATGATATCCTTTTAATGTATATGATTCATGTATAATTTAATAACAATTAATTCACCATTAAATAGTAGTTTAACCTACCCTCGACCAAGGAAAAGTACAAGGTAAGGGTTAATTCTAAAAATCTCATCATTATCCGAGGTTATTTATATGTAATTATCTACTAGGACCAATTTATCATCCACATCCATGTTTCATAAAAATGTATTTCAAAACATTTTTAATATTTACAATAAAATGGTTTAAATTCATTTATACCATTATGTGTTTTTAAAGGAATCTTTCCGTGATTTTCCAAACAAGGTACTTTTTGACTCTTTCGACAAATTTAAGGTAAGAATGTTTTTTTTAACTTATACGAAAGGTGTGGATATTTTATACCGTTATAACATCATCAAATCTTCTCTTACAAGCTTATAAGAATATTTTCAATATAAATGTTTCCTTTATAATTATGTGACACTTAAATTATTTCAGAAAAGAAAGAGATATTTCCCTCAAAAGGGTTTTGATTCCATCTATGTCAACATCCGTTGATGGATTTTATGTTTATTTGACATTGATTTATTATTATACAAAACATCCATATTGTATTGAAGGTTTTGTGTTATGTTTGACTGTGTATGTGCTATTTTTATACTATTTATAGATTATGGTTAAAGTACTGACATTTTGTATGCTAGTTTTAATACGAATTTTTATGATATGTTTAAAACTATTCATATAAGGAATGTATTGGACTTAGTAAGTGACAGGTTGATCCCACTATATCTCATTGATACATCGGTAGGTCTAATGAGATAACTAGACGTGGAATTGGATCAGGCCTTTCCCAATTTGATATATGGTTTTGGCCAAGGCCTTAATTATTTTTAGACGTCTTGGCCTAGGCCTTGACAAAATGTTTCAGAATGTCCGGCATTATACATAACCTCATTATGGAAATAATATTGATGGTTCATGTGGTCATTCGACTAGTATAATAACCATGATTATGTTTTATTATGGGATTATTTACTAATCTCATCTTCCTGCCATAAAATTATTCATGTTTATTATTGGAAAAGACATGTGGTTTCAATTATTCACCATACATAATATTTATGTCATTTTCCGCTGTATTTCTTACCCTTATTGAGTGTTTGAGCTCACCCCTTTATTATGTTTCACTATCTAGGATATGAATAAGTTAGTTATGAGTAACTTGAAGACATAATCTAAGAGGAATGGATGTTTCTAATGAAATATATTCATGTTGTATTTATATTCAAGCTGTATAGTTGAACTTATATATGAATCTTTTTTCCAATAATACTTAATTGATCAGTCTTTTGAGACATGATTTACTTGTGATCATTCCAATGTTATGTAATGATGCACCAACTCTGGGTAACTATGGTTGTGGAGTTATAGTTGGTATCAGAGAAAGTTTAGTACAATCATTGAAATCTAGATTTAGATAAACTTTGATTATAGCACATAGAACTAAGATAGACATTGAAGATTAGTATAGAAGAACTTCCAAGAATTTTGGTATTATAGAGATTTTGTGAGTTTTCAAAGAAATACATACCTTCCTGGATATGATAAGGTAGAGGCCGCTCCGAAAAAGATGTACCTAGGGGTAAAACCTGAAAACACCGCTTTGAGCTAGACTCGAACGAGAACTAGTGCATGACAATAGGCCTTACTCCACTTTTGGTTACGACACTCTTGGGGGATATTATTATGATAATTCTCATTTTATTTATAGAACATTATGAATGGTTTATGAGTATATACTTCCTCAAAGGAAACATTTGTTACTATTATAGATTATATCCATAAAATTTTCAATTTAGGTTAAGTGTTTTATATGTTTGGATTTATGTATTTCGATTCATAAAAAAATATAATGTGTGCCATTGTTTAGAAATGGTGCCAAGTGGAAGGAATGGAAACTGTATCAATGCAGGCACTCCATGTAAGGATTGACCACGTATTCAAGATTATTATAGTGGAGATGGTGGTATAACTCGTACTGATCATCTTATCACCATACTGGGAAAACTTACTCAGGTTATGAATAATAACCTTACCCACATGGAGCACCCTAATCCACAGTGTGGAGGATCAATGTTAGGTAGCTTCATGAGTCATCAACCACCAACATTAAATGGGAGTATAAATCAATTAGTGGCTTAGAAATGGATAGATTCCTTAGAGATAAATTTCCACGCTTTGGGGTGTAGCGAAAGGGAAAAAGTTGTCATGGCAGTTTACTGCCTCACTGGAGATGCTGATCAATGGTGGTAATTGATTCAAAACAAAAAGGATGATGAGTAAGTATTAGAAATTTAATAGAGGGAGTTTAAAGAAATTTTCTTAGAAACATTCCTTCCTCATGACCATCGAGCGAATATGAAAAGGCAATTTCTGAGTCTGAGGAAAAAGGAGGATGAGAATGTCGCAAAGTATGAAGCTAACTTTACAAGGCTAGAAAGGCATGCAATAGATTATATACGCAACCCAATAAGTAAGATTTATCATTTCGTTGATGGTTTAAAACCATTTCTCCATCAAGAATTAGTACCACAATCATTCTCATCATACGAGGATATTGTCTCTTGTGATATCAAGAGAGAAAATGAAATCTCTAAGTATTATGACATTAAATCAAAGCAAGAGAAGAAGAGATCTGTTCAACACTCTGGGAAAGGAAATAAGGAAACAAGGAATAAGGGAAGAATTAAATTTCCACCCTATGATAATTGATGAAGGAAGCACCCTGGTTCCTGTCTAAAAGTAAAAGGAGTGTGGTACAAATGTGGATAGAAAGGCCATATTACTGGTGATTGTAAGGGAATGAAACATGCTACCAATGTTTAATGCTACAATTACAGGGAGATGGGACATTATGAAAATGAATTTTCTAAGCGTCATCGAAACTTACCTTAGAAAAGGCCAAGGGATCAAGGCCAAGCTTATGGGATCACTAATGCTAATGTTGAAGCTCCGAAAGACGTATTTGCAGGTAATTTAATGGTTTTCTCAAGTTTAACAAATGCATTATTTGATTCTGGATCATTGCATTGTTTCTTATCTTTCCAGTTTTCTATGAAAATTAGATATTTTGTATTTCATTCAACAAGGGATTTTCAGTCAAAACAACTAATGGAAGTATTATTGCAATAATTTTTATTGAATCAGTCCCCATTAGAGCACATAAATATTCTTTATCTGCTGATCTCATCATCATACCCATGATTAAATTGGATATAATCCTCAGTATGGATAGGATTTCAGACCATGATATAGAAATTTATTATATGAAGAAGGAGGTTTTGATTTTTAATGACAATGATAAAGAACACCTTATCATTAGAGCAGAATCGTCAGCACCTGATTCTTATCTAGATCCACCCCCATTAGCTCAAGTAAATTCAATTATTGGTGTGGGGGAGACTGAAATAACTGTGGGTCAGGAAAGGAATGTTCAAATATAGGATGTACCTATTTTGAGAGAATATGTTGATGTGTTTCCAGAAGATTTACCAGGACATCGACCAGAAAGATAAATTGAGTTTTCCATTTATTTAATTACTGGATAAAGGCCCATATCAAAGACCCCTTCTATAATGGACACTTTGGAATTAGTAGAACTAAGGAAATAGCTAGAGGAATTGAGTAATAAGGGATTTATTATCCCTAGTGTTTCTCAATGGGGAGCCCCTGTCCTTTATGTTAAGAAGAAATATGGATCTATGAGGTTCTGTATTAACTACAAGGAAATCAATTATATAACAATAAAGAAAAAATATCCCCTACCTCACATTGATGATTTATTCAACCAACTTTATACTGATCAATACTTTTCAAAGATTGAACTTCGATCCGGATATCATCAGATGCGTGTAAGGATAGATGACATTTCGAAGACAGCATTTCGAACCTGGTATGAGCATTACGAGTTTACAGTAATTTCTTTTGGATTGACTAATTCACCCTCTGTATTTATGAATCTAATGAATGGAGTTTTCAAGGAATATCTCGATGATTTTGTGGTTGAATTTATTGATTTTATCTTGGTGTACTCTAAAATCTATGAAGATCATTAAAATCACTTTCATATTATCCTGAAGACTCTTAGAAGTCAGGAATTATATGGGAATTTTAGAAAGTGTGAATTCTGGATTCAGTAGAATTATATTCTTGTCCATTTTGTCTCTAAGGATGAAATTGATGTTTATCTTTAAAAGACCAAGGAAATCCAAGAATGGCCAGCACTGACAAGTTTAACTGAGGTATATAGTTTTATTGGTTTAGCAGGTTATTATAGATGTTTCGTCCAGATTTTGGACCAATTGGCTAACCCATTAACGAAGACCGCATGTAAATGGGTTAAATCTGTGTGGACAGAAGTGTGTAAAGAATGTTTTGAATAACTGAAGAGACGACTAGTCAATGCCCTTAATTTGACTCTACCATCGGGGAATGATGGGTTTGTTATTTATAGTGATGCATCGAAGAAAAGACTTGGTTGTGTCCTTATGTATATTGATTGAGTTATTGATTATGCATCATGCTAGCTGTAAATTCATGAGAAAAACTATCATTCTCATGATTTTGATTTAGCAGCTGTAATCATTTCTTTGATGATTTGGAGACACTATATCAATGAAGAAAAATGTGATATATATAACGATCACAAGAATTTGAAGTATATATTTCTCACAAAAAGAACTCAACATGAGGCAAAGGCGATGACTTGAACTTCTCAAGTATTATGATTGCACTATACACTACCTCTCAGGGAATGCAAATAAGGTGGAAGATGCTTTGAGTAGAAAAGATCATAGAGTTTTGAACAAGATGAGAGTTGAAAAGGATCCTATATATATGGATCTAGTAAAGATGGATATGGGAATCACCATGGATGGGGAAACATAAATACTTTTTCAAATGGTTGTGAAACCATCTTTAATAGAAAGGATAAAGAGTTTTCAAACCGGTGATGAAGAGTTTCAAAAGAAGATTAATGGTGTGAATGATGGTAGATTGAGTGACATTGTGTATGAAGATGAAATTTTGAAATTTTGTAAGAGACTTTGTGTTCCCGATATACATGATTTAAAAAGGGAATTTTTACATGATGGTCATAGCTCCAATTTTTATATACACCGTGGGAGCACCAAAATGTATAGAGATTTGAAGGAAGATTTTTTGTGGGACAACATGAAGAGGGAGATTGCTGATTTTGTGTCAATATTTATGGTTTGTCAACAAGTTAAAGCTGGAAGGCAACAGCCTGGAGGAGTCTCAAAACCTCTTCCCATACCTGAGTGGAAATGGAATAATATTACAATGGACTTTGTCATGGGACTACCAAAGACACCTAGAAGGAACGATGCAATATGGGTCATTGTTGATCATCTTACCCAGTCAGCACATTTCATTGCTATAAGAGAAGATTTACCACTAGAATGATTGGAAGGACTATATATTAATGATGTTTTTAGACTTCATGGAGTACCACTATCGATTTTTTCTGATCGTGATCCACGTTATACAAAAAGATTCTAGAAAAGTATTCAAAAATCCCTAGATACTGAACTTTTTTTGGGCACTGCCTACCACCCCCAAACTAAAGGACAATCAGAACGGACCATTCCAACCATATAAGACATGTTGAGATCATTCTCACATGACTTTCAAGGTATGTGGGATCAATATTTACCTATGGTAGAATTTTCCTATAACAATAGCTTCCATTCAAGTATTTAGATGGCATCATATGAAGTGTTATACAGAAAGAGATGTCGCACACCAACCTGTTGGGATGATGTTGGTGAAAGAAAACTCGTAGGCCCGGAACTGGTGGAGAAAATGGTGGAAAAGATGAAGGTAATCCAAAACCACATCAAAGTAGCTCAAAGTAGGCAGATAATCTATACTGAAAACCGAAGGAAGGATTTGAAATTTTAGGTAGGAGATCATGTTTTCTTGAAGGTATCTCCATGGAAGTGTGTTATACGTTTTGGTAAGAAAGTAAAATTGAGTCCAAGGTACATAGGACCTTTCAGAATTCTAGAATGAATTGGGGCTGTAGATTATTGTTTGGCAATGCCACCAAATATCTTCCAAGTTCACGATGTCTTCCACGTATCACTATTGAGAAAATACAAGCCTGACCCATTGCATGTACTCACCTATGTGGAAGTAGAACTGGAACTCGATGCATCTTATTGCAAAGATCCCATCATGATTCTTAATACAAGAGAACAAGTGCTGAGAAACTGGACGACTCGTCTGGTAAAAGTTCTATGGAGAAACCATCAGATGGAAGAGGAAACGTGGGAACCCGAGAAATGTATGATGAAGAACAACCCGATTTTTCTTATGTAGTAATATTCTAGAAATTTAGGGGTCAAAATTATTTGAAGGAGGAGAGAATTTAACACCCCAAACTTCCACGTTATGCTTCTCTTTGAATAAAACAGTAGCACGTGTTGTAGGAAACTTCGAGTTCTTACACACACCACAACCAATCAAACTAGCCATTATGAAAAGTAATACCCAATTTTTAATTTTGTTTACATTTTATCATTCAAAATGGACTTATTTTTTGGATTCAGAATATTTAAATAAGCTTTGGATAAATTTTTGGTACTTTTCTTATAACGTTCGTATTTTGATGAATAGTGAAAATTACTAAATTTTAATTAAAAACAACTTTTTTAATTGAAATAATCAATAGTGATAAATTATGAATTTTAGTGGTTTTAATGTATAATTAGATTATATTTTTACCATTATATCCAATGATGGTCATTGTTTATAATTTCGCATTTAAACTGGACATAATAAATTGTCAATATTTTGATAGTTATTATTTCTTAAAAACACGTTTTTTGTTTTGACAACGGGAATTAATTTTAAATTAATTTCTGGCAATTCTGTGTTTCAAATTTAGAAAAATTGATTCCATATTTATAATCAGGAGGTCCAAATTGTTTTAATAGTTAACTTTTATTTTTATACATTTTGATAAATTATTTCGGTAAATATTTTATATTCCATGGTTAAAGGGTAAATCTAGTAAATAAGGGTTAAACAATAATATAATAATATTATTAAATTACCCTAAAACATGTCCTAACACAATTGGATGATACTTGTACGACCATGGGAATCATTGGGTCAATTTTCGTACCCCATGGAGCAAATTTTATGTGATAAGGACACATTATATTAATTAAGTTAATGTAAATACAATCATGGCATATGCATATATCTTGTTGTAAAACGATTTTTACATAGGGTTATAAAAGTTATATATTCAACTATTAATTATAAAGATAAAACTTTTTCTTACATAATGGTATTTTATTTATAATTTTTAGATGTTAAATAATTAAATTTATTTATGACACAATAATGATGCAGTATTTTCCATATTAATGAAAGAATCAAATAATTGGTATTATAAATGTTAAAATAAATATAATTTGAATGTTTTTATGACATCCAAGAATTTTATAGGTTAATATGACATTTTAGGATTTCTTAAATGAATTTAGTTTTAATTAATACAATTTTAGGACTTTATCAAAAAGAAGTTATTAAATAGTGTCAAAATTGACATAAAAGAGTTTTTAAAACCAATGTTATATTATTAATTGATATTCTATTCCTAAAAATCTAAGGTTTAGCCAAATGACTGATATAATTATTGGTGAATCATTAATGAATCACCTGGGGTTTTATTGGATGTATATAGTAAGTTTATTAACTATATAATATAAAAATACAAAGAGACATGGTAAATGTCAAACTATTTAACTAAGAGTTAAATCTAAAAGTTATGTTTAATATAGTGACCCAAACCTATCTAAAACCTATTGGTTGAGTGAATTTCTACCCATCCCCAACTTATACATTAATTAATCCATTTTTTATCCATTTGAAAACAAAAATGATTTTATTATAAAATAATATTTCTAGATTTTCCTAAGGTTTCCCTCACCCCACTTATAAAAGGACACTTCCCCTTATCTCTAATTAACACCTTAAAAGCCTTTTGGATCAGCCAAACACTTCCCAAATACCCTCTAAACTGTTCTCCATTCATCCTAGAGGCCTTACATCAGTCCGAAATCCATCTTATGGAACCCTTTTGATCATATCAAAAGGAAGAACCCGAAGAAGAGGTAATAATTTCACCACCCACTTTCTAGTTATTTTCTTCTTCCACATCTTTTTTCTTTGTTATTTACATTCTAAAATAATAAATATAGTATATTTTATATACATTGATGTTATTATAAATATTTTATAGCCATATTCATTATTCTATCCATCCTTTGAATGATATGTCACCATACGTGTGTACGTACGTCTTACCGTCTCCATGTCGTGGTGTAATTGTTATTCAATACATTATTATTTGGATGGGTATAATAATGATGTGTAATTCATATAAATAATAAATATAACATGATAATTATTCTGTATATATTATATACTATCCGATTATATATTATTTTAATATCAAATAATGATTTTTTCACTCGTGCGTACGTACGAATTACCGTCACCATGAACGCGATGAGATTTATTCCCCATCGTATCCATTCAAGACTAATTTTTATTAGATGATTAAAAATAATGTTTAAAGATTTGATATCATTCTGTATATGAGTTTGATACAACCCATCCATAACAAATATGACTCACATAAAAAATAATATAAAGGAAAATGTATCTGTTAACACCCGAAACGATTATAATACAAAGATTTTATTAACAAAACAATGTTGAAAGATCATATATGATATCATACTAATGTATATGATTCTTATATAATATAATAAAAAAAATTTCACCATTATACAGGAGGTTAACCTAACCTTGACCAAGGAAAATTACAAGGTAATGGTTAATTCTATAATCTCTTCATTATCTGAGGTTGTTTATACATAATTATCTACTGGGGCATCTTTATCATCCACATCCATGTTTCATAAAAATGTATTTCAAAACATTTTTACTATTTACAAGGAAATCGGTTAAATTCATTTATGCCCTTATGTGTTTTGAAAGGATTCTTTCCGTCATTTTCCAAACAAGGTACTTTTTGACCTTTTAGAAAAATTTAAGGTAAGAATGTTTTTTTAACTTATATGGTGGGTGCAGCTATTTTCTGCCATTATAACATCATAAAATATTCCCTTACAAGATTATAAGAATATTTTCAAAATAAATGTTTGCTTCATAATTATGCGACTCTTAAATTATTTCAAAATTGAAAGTGATATTTCTTTAAAAAGGGTTTTGATTCCATCTATGTCAGCATCCTTTAATCGATCTTTAGTTTATTTGAAGCTAATTTTTTATTATACAAAACTTCTATATTGTATTAAAGGTTTTGTGATTTTTTTACTGTGGATGTACTTTTTTTATACCATTCAAGGGTTATGGTTAAAGTATTGACATTTCGTATGCTAGTTTTAATGCGAATGTTTATAATATGTTTAAACCTTTTCATATGAGGAATGTATTGGACTTAGTAAGTGACGGGTATAGCCCGTTATAGCTCCTCGATGCATCGGTAGGTCTCATGAGACAACTATGCATGTAATTGGCCAAGGCCTTTCCCAATTTGATATATTGTTTTGGCCGAGGCATTAATCATTTTTAGACGTCTTGGTTGAGGACTTGACAAAATGTTTCAGAATGTTCGGCAGTATACATTCCCTCATTATGGAAATAATATTGATGTTTCATGCGGTCATTGGACTAGTAGAATACCTATGATTTTGTTTTATTATGGAATTATTTACTCATCTCATATTCCAGCCATAAAAGTTTTCATGTTTATTATTGATAAAGGAATGTGGTTTCAATTGTTCAACATGCTTAATATTTATGTCATTTTCCTCTATATTCCTCACCCTTACTGAGCGTTTGAGCTCACCCCTTTTATATGTATAATTTTTTGTGGATTTGAAGAAGTTATTTATGAGTGACTTGTTGGAATAATATAGGATACTTGGATGTTTTTAATGAAATATATTTGCGTTGTATTTCTCTTCAAGCTGTAAAGTTGAACTTATGTATGAATCTTGTTTCCAATAATACTAAATTGATCGGTCTTTCGAGACATTATTTCCTTGTGATTATTCCAATGTTATGTAATAATGCACTGAATCTGGGTAACTACGGTCGGGGTGTTACAATATAAATATTTTGATATATTAAGTGGGAAAAGAATTATATAACCATCCAATTAATTGGGTAATGTGAGGAACCTCTTGATATTATGTGTAATATTAATGAGGATTATTTTATCTTTTTTCAATATGATGATGTTATGATTATTCAAATATGTTATGCCTGAACATGATGCAATATTTGTTTACAACTATGTGTGCTATTTGACCACTATGATATGATGTTAGAGTTTTTTGAATTTCAACATTCTATGCCAATACCAAAATTTCCCCCATGATTTATCTGATTATATTGTTCTCATGATGTGATAATTATGATGATTATGATTATTCTCACCCATTTTATAGTGTTTTTTTTCTTATTCTTTTTCTTACTGGCCAATTATCTCACCCCTTCCATTGATGTATATCATTAGGTGACTAAATGTAAAAATGAGAAAACAGTCTTTTAAAAAGATAATGAATAAGTATTTAATTATATATTTAAGTTTTATTATGTTAAATTGATGTATAATTCTAATTTCACCAATATACTAATTTTTTTAATCCTTGAATTTATAAATATTTTTTTATCTTTAAAATAATGTAATAGTTATTTAAGTAAATAATGGTCACTAAAGCTCTTATTATAACTCTATTTTTTAACATGTGAATTAGGATTATAAAACATTAGTCCCAAAAATTATTATAAGTCAATTTATATATAATTATCTATTATGAAATTGTTTTAGAAAATGAATGAACATAGTTTTTCATTACGATATTCCATCATTGTTAGTTTTTTTAAAAAATAAATTGTTTATTCATGATTTGTTGAATTTGTTTTGTTCAAACAGTTTATATTTTATAAAATGATTGGAACTAGGAGAAACCAATCCAACAACCCATATGAGGGACAATAAAATGATTTCTATAATGATATCTCCAATTCTATAGGAGGTGGAGTTGAAAAATTATTGTAAATGCTTACACCATTGTCTCAAGCAATGCATAATAACCTAAAAATAATCAAACATAAACTATTACCCAATAACGTTCAACTGCACAATAATTCCATTATGTATCAATGTGAACGAACCTGTATCCAATTTTATAGATCTTGTTTCATGAAATTATGGTATAAATAATTAGTAATTATAAATTTTTGTTCCCCGCTATTTTGAAAAGAGAAGGTGACTCTAGTCAACTATCATTTAGATGGACAATTCGATCAATAGTGGGTGTTGTTATAGAATAAAAATAAATGTATGAAATTTAAGAGATGCAGTCTAAATAAATAAATGAAATGTATTTGAATAATTATTTCCCTCAAACACCTCAAACACTAATATAGATATATTCATAGAAATTAAGAAAACATAACGTGAATATATCATGGCATCAGATATAAATATCAATATGAATTCTATGTGCACTTCTGGATTTTTTATAATAAGTTTTAACCAAATATATATATATATATATATATATTCATTAGTGGTTTAAATATCCCCTTCATAATGATCTTTCCATATGAGACTTCAGGAGTGATAAAGATGTGGTTTGATGATCTCTTAATGATAATATTGAGTGCGAAGAATGGTCCCACGGTTATGAGAATAATGAAGTTTCAAGATTCTTATTAAAATGATAAAGGATTAAAGAGGATCCAAAAACCTACATATTCATGATATGGCAAGAAGAATCATGGAAATTTCCTCTAGAGGATGGTTAAATGTATCATGTTTTGGGGGAAGGCCACCATGCTCATAAAGGTTGAAGGGTCCTAATGAAGATAACAAACATGATAGAGAAAACAAATGAAAATTCTAAGGTAACACCCATGGTTAAATTATTCCTCTATAGGTAAAAACATCATTTTACATGGTAGTTCACTAAACCATGGTTCCTTGAGGCTAATCAATGTCAAAAACTACAAAATATATTATAGAAAGGGATTACATATAAAATAATTATTGTTCAACTGGAGTGTGAAAATGAAGTCATAAAATGTACACTTAAAATTCACTCAATAATATAAATGTTTTTATTTGATTATTGTTCTATACATTCCTTTATTTACTCCAAGCTTGATATAACTATTGAATTGAATCCTCAATACCCTGAAGTAGTGATTTCTATAAAAATACCATTTGATGCGATCATTGCAACCCAAGTATCAGATCCTTTTCTTTTTAGAGTATATGGGAATATAATTCTAGTGAATCTCATAATGCTTAAATTTGTGTAATTATATTCTATAATAGGAATGAATTAGCTATACTTATATAGATCACACAATAACTTTTTGTAAAATTAAATGTATTTTCTTATTATAAACCATTTAATTATTCTCTAATAATGCAAGGAATATCAAGAATCTAAATGTTAGAATCCCTCAATGTTGATTGTTTTGATACCCTTTTAGGAATAATATGTTTCCCAAATATTTCCTTCAAAGGATTTTATCCACCTTGAGGAAATTCCAATTGTGAGTGAATATACTAATATATTTTTTGGTGAGTTAGCTGGACATCCCCATATCATGAGGTAGATATATCAATGGAACATAAACTTATATGAATTACTATATATAAATTACTATATATTAGTACCCTAATTGAACTAGACGACTCAAATAACTAGCTGTAATATAATTTTTAAAAAGGGTTCATACCCCCAAATGCATTACGATAGGGTGTTCATGTTCTATTTTAAAATAAGAAAGATGAATCAATGTGCTAGTGTTTTAATTAAAATGAACTCAATAAGATCACCATAATGAACAAGAATCACTGAAAAGGACTAACGAGTGGTTAGATCAACTATGGGGAGATTAGTGCTTCTCAAAGGTGAACATCATTCATGATATAATCAGGTTAAGGTGAAGAATGAAGATATTCTGATGAAATTCATCTATAAAATTATTGGAATAATGAATTCATACCGATTATCTTTAGATAAACTAAAATCCCCTAAATCATCATAAATTTGAGGAATATAGTTACCTAGACATATTTTGGTTAGTTTTTATGGACTGTATTCTCATATACTCTAAGTGTAATGTGGAAAATGGAGAGAATCTAAGGATTGTGTTGGAGAAATTAAGGAAGTATAAAATTTATCCTATGTTCAAAAATTGTGATTTTAAATGTACAAATTAACATTATTTGGTCATGTCATCATATATTTTGGAATTTATATGGAACCTTCAAGGATAAAAACAATTGAGTAATGACCTAGACAAACTAGTGTAAAAACAATTGTATAGTTTTCTTAGATTACCTCGGTACTAATGATTTTTGGTCGGAAATTTCTCAGGATTATATTGTGTGCTAACTTATTTAACCTAGAATACAGTAATGTCTAGATATGAATAATGTGAGTAATGATTTTCCATTCTCAAGAAGTAGATAATCAGTAAACATGTACTCTAACTAACAACAAGTGGATAATGATTTTTGTTATACAGTGTTTCATAAAATAAATTCTTTGATTTTTACTCATTAATAACGATAATGTGATAGAATGTTCCTCACTAAAACTGACGATAAATGATAAAAAATTCCTGAAAATGTTCTTGAGATAGCTATTGTGACATTTTCCTAAAAGACTCTCCAAATAATTCACTATTGTGAGAGGAGTGACATATATATTGATCATAAGTTCCTAATGTTTATAATCACAGAGAAGGGTATCAAAATGAATAAATGAAAATGGTTAAAAATAATTAAGGACTATTGATTCAATATTCACTACCATATGGGAAAGGTGAATAGGGTAGTTGATTCTCATTGTAGAACTGAACCTGGTACTCAATCCCTTATGTATATTGAGAAATACCATATATTCATGGATATGGAAATGAGGGATTTGAAAAACATAATGGCAGGAAAATACACCTGACCTTTCCCAAATGATTTCCCAATCGTCTATCTAAGTGATGATCAAGTAGGCCTAAAGAGATGAACAATAGCTTCAAAATAATGTGAAAGTATCTAAAGAAGGGATATTTAGTGAATTCCATAATGATGATGACGGTTTCATCTGATTTGGTACTAGTCATTTTTTGTCTAAATCACATTAGATAAAGAAAGAGATGTTGGATAATTCACATAGCCAATATTAATCCATCCATCAAAGCTGTAACAAGATGTACAATAATATTTGAGAACAATTATTGTGGAAAAAATGAATAGGGGGATTGTGAGAAATATCTCATGGTGTTTGGTATATCAGAAATTTATGAAAATTCATATAAGTCAAAATTAATGATGAATCAATTTTATATATCTATGTGAAAATTGGAGAATATCACCAGGGACAATGTATCTTCTCTCTAAAAGACATATAAAGGAAATAATTCAATATGGGTTGTAATGGATTGACTTATTGGAATGCTTTCTTCATCTCTATTATTGAGTATTTTCCACTATAATATAATGACAATATATACATAAATAAAATGGTAAGTCTATACGAGTTCCACATTTGACCATATCTAATGGTGATGCATTGTTCACCTCTAAATTCTGTTGATGTATTTTACATTATTTGATTACTGAATTAAATTTCATCAGGAACTATAACCCCAAAACAAACAAAAATTATGAAAAGATTGTTCAAATTCCTAAGGAAATGATAAGATCCTTCTTAATGGATTTTATAGGTGGATAGGATAAGCATCTCTCATTGGGTGAGTTATCATATAACAATAGCTTCCACTTGAGTATTAAGATGTTTCCATATAAAGCTCTATATGGGAAGAAATGAATAAATATAAATTGATGGTATGAGGTTGGGGAAACATCGATACATGGACATTACCTTTTTGGAGATATTATAGAGAAGGATCATGATATGAAATAACATATAAAAGAAACCTAGAGTTAGAAAAAGATAATTATTGAAAACCATTTAATAGACTTGGAGAATGAAGTTAGAAAAAATTATTTCAATACAATATCAACCTAGAATATAGTTTTATGTTTTAAAAAAAGGGATGCTTATCCCTTGGTACAATGGACACTTTGACATCATTGATTTCATAGGAGTAGTGGCATATCATATTGGAATTCCACTAAATATGGATCACGTTAATGATGTGTTACACTCATCTGTCATGAGGAATTACATACCCGGTCTATCACATCTACTGAATTTAGAGGTTGTATAGTTGGGGAATGGAATCACACATGAGGAGAATACAGTGAACATCTTTGACTATGGATATAATTTTCTACACACTAAGATTACTCACCATATCAAAGTATTTCAGAGGAACCATATGTCTGAAGTGGTGACATTAAATCAAGAGGAAATAATGAAATGGAAGTACCATCACCTATTTTCAATTGATAATATGTGTAGAAATTTTTAGAATGAAATTTCTAAAGTGGAGAAGAATCTAACAATAGAATGTTTATAAATGATATAATTTTTTTAGTTAAAATTATATTATATTATATTATATTATAATATATATGTAAAACACATAGTAAACTAAGAATCATGTTATTTCAATAATTAAAATAATTATATTAGTCAATGAATAATATGTTGAAATTTTTAATTATTAAAAGGGGATAAAAATTTGAAAATTAAAACTTTCAAATTAGAATTTTTGAATCACCCAAATCTTTTACAATCATCCCACCCTTGAGAAATAGTATAATCAAAGTAAATAAATATTTGTAAAAAAATCAATGACTGTATTTTATGTTTTTTCCACTGCATAATTAATAACATAGAGTTAATGAGAGATTATGTATATTGGGTACTTGGGTGGGAAGATATCGGGTTTTTGAAGGATAACTAGGCAGACCAAACATTCTATATTCTAGGATTCTATAAATTTCACATAATGTATAAGAAGGAGTGAAAACACATTGGTCTCATCACTACTCTTCTAATAGAAGAACATAATATAATGGATGAAATAATTCAACTAGTTTAAGACCCTTAATTAAAATTTTTCACATACATAGCCTTAGAGATAATAAAAAAAATAGGTTTTAAGCCTGGTCCATCAAGCATATGAGACCGATGAATAGGTGAGCCAATTATGGTGTAAGGATATCACCACTAATTTAATATTCTTTATTTATATAATTTTCAAAAATCACTAATCACTGATGAAAATTTTTAGAGAAAATGTATCCATATGTCCTTTCATTGCTGGTGCTTTTAGGGATATAACATAAATATGACCTGATCATTATTCTTTGACTTTGAGTGTGATCGTTTCATTTGAGATTTCATTGACCAATCTATCATTATTATAGTATCGAGTTTATCCACAAAAAACATTAATTATTCTTAGTTTATAGAGAAATATAAAATGTGTCGTAAAGGGAATTATTGAGGCATGTAATTCATAGTAGTGTTTTGGGTTTTGTGGGAGTCTTGGAAGAAAAACAAGATGGTACTATTTCATCACTCCTCTAATTGAAAACATGGATTCTGTCACTGGTTGCATATTTTGGTGTTATCCAGATTGGTGGTATCTTCACGGTGGAAAAAATATTTTTGATCTTAGGGACTTGATCAGTTTTTATATTAATATCCACACTGGCCAAAGAAGATGGATTAAATAGAACCCACCTTTCATATGGTTCAAGATTAATATTGGCAGGTCATGCATTCAAGGTTGGATGTGAAATGGTGTAATGGATCCTGATGAAAGGAGATTAGTGATTCTAGGGTTCAGGGATTATTATAGTGAAGGAAACTCCATAGGGTAAGAAACAAGATCTCTTTACAGTGGAATATCCACGTATAGACTCTTCATCATAGTAATTGAGGTGGTGTAATAATACACAAATGTTCCAGTGGAATACTTAATGAACAAGTGATAACTCCATGGTATATCACCTATATTTTAAGGAAATGTAGGCACCTAATTGAACATGGTATATATTTCCATTATAAATTGGTGGAGGGTAACATGGTTGGTGAAATCGTGGATAGAAAAGGGGACATCAGGGATTCACTCATCCTTTTAAATGGTATTGGGGCCTTTCCTGATAAATGTAATATTTATGTAAAACGAAATTTGATTGGTCTCAACCATTTAAAACCCATGTTAGCACTAAAATATATGAAAATAGTGATTTATAAATGATTTAATAGTAATTTTCCATTAGGAATATAAACCTGACCATTATGAATAGTAACATTACCATTATGAATAGTATCCTAACTATTCTAATAGAAATTTGACAAAAAATATTAAAATTACATATAAATAATATTAATCTTCATTAATTTTTCACATAACTGGTGTATCTTAAATTACATCATTCATGATGCAATAATGGCCTATGAATTTATAGAAGATGAAATTAATTGAAAAAATTCCAATATAAAAAATTTGTCCTTAAAATAAAATAAACCCAAATTCCAAACCTGAAAAATAATTTTTCCATTACCTAATGTTAATAACAATCCTTCAAAATATCAATTTTATTTCTTTCCCTCATTTTTTTATAAAATAATGAATTCAAATTATAAATTTGTTCAATAAATTCAAATAATTATTTTTTATTTATATATGATTTATATATTTAAAAAATCATTACTTCAGGTTTTATGTTTGATATATTATGTTAGTTAATATTTTATTCTAAAACACCTCTCTCCCCATATATAAATAACCCCTCTCAATACGATTATAAAATCACTCATCTTTATTTTACCAAATCCAATCCTCATTAAAAATCCCACCTCTCAAGAAAACTATAATTCCTAGGGACATTGTAGAGTAAACCAAATCCAAGCATCTGTGGTATTTTATTGTCAAAAATCTAAAACTACACCATGGATTAAGTATTTTTTGGCTAACTCTTATATTTTTTTATTTCATCATCTTTTAATTATAATTATTTTTTATCCATCCCATTCAAAAAAATCAATTTGGAGGTATATTAAAATTATATTAATGACATTAACCAGATACATGTTTCATATTTCTGATATATATAATTTTAAAATATCCTTTTCCATCTCTCTCAATAGTGTCCTTTTAGTGGTCGGTTAACTACAAATGGAGACATTGTCATGTAAACACTTATAACCATCATCATGGGGGGATATTATTAATTACTCATAACATAGAAAGATGTAATTAAATTTATTATAATACTATTAAATGATTTCTATTAATGTATAAATTATATTTAACTAAATAGAAAATTCAATGTAAAACATGATATTTTTAAGTAAAACATGATATAAAAAATAATATTCCTATAACCAAAGGAATAAAAATACAATAAAATGACTATAATTTACAAATCATTTAAAAATTATAATAATTCACTTATAAATCATTATTTTAATAAAAATCATTTATTATTTGGGAGGTTCATTGGTTAAAAAATAATTTCGGATTTTTTGGTAAGGGGATTATCGAAAACTACTCCTTTCCATTGGGTTATCCCTATCAAACATCAACTTTACTATTTATATTGCCCATATTTTCAAGAAATTGAATTTCATTATTCTTCCCATTTCTTTTATGGGATATAAATGTTTTTACATTGATTTTTAGTGTAAATAAAGATATTTTCTAAAAAATATATTATTATTTCCAAAATACATTTTTTACTCTTCTTGAGTTGTTTTATTATTCACTCAATAATGATGATATTTAAAAAAAATGTTATTTCCATTAATCATTTTGGAACCCCATTATTATTCAAGAAATCAAGCTTTAGAAAATCCTTATGAAACAAATTCCTCTCTACAGGTTATTTTAAGATTAATATTGTTATATGTCTTATGTTTGATGAATGATTATATAAATATTATGATATGACAGGTAGGATATAAATTACATATCCCTATAATCCATTGGTTAATGTGAGGTATCTAATGTGATTATTGGAAATAATTCTGAACAAGATGCTATATTTTTCAAAATAATGTTGTTAATATTATGAACATATGTTATGAATAAACTTGATGCCAGATTTGTTCACAACTACATGTGGTAATTGTCCAGTATGATATGATGATTCATATTTAAGTATTTCAAAAGTCTATTTTTATATCGAATGATTTTCTTGTTATTATTATTATGATCTTATGCTTATTATTTAAATATTATTATTATTTCCAACCATTTTATATTGTTTCATGAGCCTTAATTATCTATTTATAGATATTTTAATTTACCCCATTCTATGATATATATGCCTATATGACTACATATTCTAAGAAAAATGTGCAATTTTATAAGGAGAAAGATGAAAAATTTCAAAAAATTATTCTTTTTGATGTAAAAATGATATAAGATCGTAATTTTCTAAATATTATAAATCATAAGATAATTGAATGTATTAAATTATTGTTTTTATAATCAAAATGATGTAATAATCATGAGAGATAATTAGGGTGTCTAAACTAACAACTCTACTTGTGAAGTCCATCCTAGTCTTACCATGTTATACCTTGACTTACAACACTAGTATTGGTGGTCATGGATGAATAGTGTGATCATATGTATTCTTATTATGTGTTTCACAAGTTAGTAGGTGAATGTGGAACACTCACAGACATTGTGTAATTTGTGTTTATTAACCACTCCTGAGTGTGAATGGGATGAATCACTGTGGATTTTGTAACAGTTTTACCTAGGTTACCTATAGGCTATGACACCGTATGCTTTATTATAGATAATTTATCAATGGCCTTTCATTTCATACCTATCAGTGAGACTTTTTTAGTAGATGAGCTAGTATTTTAGGAATATCATATTTCTTCAAAGACTTACACATACAATTATATCAGATAAAAATTATTAGATCACGTTATAGTTATGGAAGTGGTTTTAGAAGAAAGTAGACTAACTATTACTTATAATTACATCCTATCGCCCCCAGATATATTGGTAGTTAATTATATGATACAAGTATTAGAGGACATGCTTAGAAAATTCATCCTATATTTTAGTGGTTCATAGGATAAACACCTCTATAACTTTGAGTAATCTTATTAATGAATCTTTCTTGTGGATATATATATATATATGTATGTACGAGGACCTATGTTTTAGGTTTTTTCATTCACCACTTTACTATTTGGAGGATGTAGAGGCAGTACTACTAGGATACTGTGACGTTTATGACAAATCAGAGTAGGTACAAGAGATTAGGAATAAAAAGTATACTTATTATTATACTAATAGGTATTATGTTGATCATCACTACTAACCTCCAGATTATGATGTGTCATATCTGGTCTTCCTTCATGTTTTTCAAAGCCATGGGCATCAAAGGATGTAGAAACATTGGAATCTTGTACCTATATGTTTTTTTTGGGAATTTTTATATACTGTATAGAGTTGAGAAAACATCAAAACTATTTTAGATACTTGTAAGGTATTGGGATATGCATTATTCCTTCCATGAATCTCATCTTGTCCATTACCATTCTAAACCATCTCATGTCCTTCATCTTCAATAGATTGAGTTACACATTTATTATTCCATTAAGGATAATTATATTGGTATCATTGACAAAAAGAAAAAAGGCTTTATGAGGAAGGTTAGTTCCACTATTATGGATTCTATGGTATAATGATAGTGAATATCAAGAGAACTATTATTTATAGGACAACATACATCCTCAGTGGCAGTATCTATTCTCAAATGATACTTTACTAACCTTATAAGAAAAACAATAGGACTTGTTATTCTAGGGGAGGATGTGAGATCCCAAATTTTAATATGTGGTATGGTTCTTCTAAATGTACAAATAAATTTCTTGGTTTCCTATAATGGAGGTGCTTAAAGGTTTATTAAAGGGTCTGAGGGCATTCAAGGATTATTTATATCATGTATATATGATTTTTTAACAAGCAAGATAAGTCACATAGTTGGTGAATTGTTAGTTTTTAATTGTTAGAATCAACTATTTGAATAATATATAGAGGATGGGTATTTGTAAAACCCTACTAGGTGGCCACATGACCATGGAAATTGTTTCTTTTGTGTGGTAGAGGGGTTTCACAGGTATCCCATTATTTTCTAAAACTATGAATCTATCCCACACAGTTAGCAACACATAGGAAGTAGACCATCATGGTTTTCCCAAAACGTATGTCCAAACCATGATACATTTATAATATGTTGAATTGATGATTTCACCCAATTGTTATTTTTTTTAAACCCTCCTTGTTTTTCATTTATTATCACAAAATATTCCAAATATTATTAGGTGGTTATTATGGAATCTAAGGTTGGATTTGGGAGACCACCACATTTTGGAGTCTAATTCCCTTATTGTCTATTGTATTGGACATTAACAGATATACTCCTAAAATGTTTTCCTTCCATACATAATTTATCTATTATATGTAATTTTAAATCTGTGTGTGATAATATATCTTCTTTTTAGGGTATCCATCTATTTCATCAATTTATCCAGTTCTAGCCTAGAATAGATGGAAATAATTTATGGGGATTAGATTAATCATTTAATTTAGTTTGTTTATTGTTTTTCCTAGAATTAGTGTTCTTTATACATTATAATGTTGTTTCATGAACCCCGATTCCCATGCCTCACTTAAAAAAATCCGGTTTTGTTATATTATACATGTGGTCCTTAGCCTACATTACCTTGTCGGATTGTTATCAACAAAGGAGTTAGAGGACCTTAATTATAATCACCCCATGGATGTGTAGTTAAAATTGGTTTAATGAAAACTTGTGTTTTTTTTGTTGAGTAACATATTGAGGTTTGTATATGCTTATTGTATTTTAATTGATAAAAATAATGTGTTTAAACACGAATCAAACTAAATTCCATAAGGATAGGTGATCCAAAATCCCTTGACCCTATTCTTTCTCATGCATGCTAGAGTTAACCATTTATATGAAAATGATCGGGTGAATTTAAAACATTGTAAATAGAATTGGTATATTATAAGACATGTTGATCATGATACATGGGTTATGACGTGGAATTTAATTGATGAATTAATTAGTCTTATTAAATGTACACATATTATAGATGGAGTGCCATTATTCCATGGCTGACACATGGGATCCTTACATGTATTTCCAAAGATGGAACAAGAGGGCATAGAATTATATTATTCCACTAGTGGAACATTTATACTATAGATTAGATTCCAAGGATAGGATTAGTGGTTAATAATATTTATACCATTGAATGGGTGATGAATAGGTTGTAATATAGAATCCTGTTCACAGGAATGTAGGTTGATGGGTTCATATTACACATGGAGGGATGTTGGGGTTCTATATGATGAACACCTGGGAAGGACCTGAGGTGAAAATTAAATAAACAAATGAAAATTCTTCCAAGTCAATGTATATACATTGATTTTATAAATTATTTACATAAATGATGATCTTTTTCAGTTCCCTATATAAAATTTATATTTCATGGGATTATGTATTGCTTATATGAATTTTTTAAATAGGGAGCTCATTGGCAATGAGACATTGGCCCAATGACTATTATACAAATTGGATATTAAGTATATGAATTAAGGGACATTAATGTATAAGATAAAGCATGTATAATTGGGAATGTGATCCATTGGAGACTCATACCAGCTTGGGAGTGTTGTATTTCATTTATTATCATTATTATTCTAACTAAAATCTATTACATTGCGTACTGATGATCTAGATATCATTAGGCACCATTGGTGGTGACCTACAATGTGTATCTTGGACCCTGTTTAGCACACCTATTGATACACGGAAAGAATTCACGGATACATTTAGAGACACCGTAATGTTTCTTACAATGGATACATGATTATTTTTACTATAATGGACTATGAGATCAGAGGAATGAGCATATGATCAGTATACTATTAGAGAATTGTTTTTATATTTTATTTATTTTGGTATTTCATGTTGTATATTCCTTCTCCCCTATACCCTGTGTTTTTTCAATCTTTTATGGAAAACATGCATAATATCATTTAGTATATGATTGTAGATGTAGATCCGTTTATTGTTTACGCTATTACCTAAGGAATTGGTAATTTATTCTTCTCTGAATGTTTGTTTCCACTATTAATTTTTCTTATATTGATACACTACATTATCTTTCAGATTTTTACTATTGTATTTCAATCTGATCATGATGGTATAATCTCCCCCCATACCATCATATATTCTCACTACTAGTCAGCATCCTTTAGTGTATGGTGTGGTGTGATTGAGTCCATATAATTGATCATGTTTGGTTATCTATGAGTGGACCGGGTCTAAGACCTCATAATATATATCATTATATAATAAATTTTTTCTCATATTCTCAAAAATATTTAAAAAATATTTCCCAATTAATAGGAATTTTTTACCTCTATCCTCTTATAAGAAGAGCTACAATCATCATAATTTTTAATTTCAAAAAAAATACTTTTCACTTTTTAATTTAAAATATAAACATCATGGAAAATTTTTATAACGACCCAAAGTTTCATCAATAGAAATCCCTCTTGATCTAATTAAATGTCTCTTTATGTTTATATAAAATGTAAACATCTTTGGTTTTATGTTAAGAATTTTTGATCGTTTCTAATATAGTCGTTGAACAGTGATCACATAATTAGTATAAATACAGGGGTTTAACAAATCCAATTTACTCAGACAAAGGAAGCGATGGCCTCATCCAGTAGAATTTCCCCATACAAAGCCCATATGTCAAATCTCGGAAAAGAGGTGGCGCCTTTGGGCTACACCCCTGACCAAGCCCAAGCTGAGCTACATCATGTCAAGGTCGAACGTGACCGTCTATGGGAAAAGTGGAAGTTGATTGAAATTTCCACTCGAGCGATGTTATCCGAGCCACCCCAAGAGTCTGTCACCATCACACACCTTACCCTTAGGTCGTATGCGTCTATTTTAAGGGGTTATGTAACAAATAAGTAGTACTATGTTCATGTACATTATTTTTGTATATAATAAGGAATATAATTTCTAGTCATTTTTGATACATTGTAAATAATTTTTAAAGTACAAATGTTGTTTTTAGTTATTATGTAATTAAGGAATATATTATATTAAATTAAGGGGTTTTTAATTAAATAATATTTTAATAAAATAATAATATTATTAAATTAATATTTATTAAATATAAATGATCTTATAATTTTATGAATGCAATTAAAATTTTTATTAAGGTTTGAAAGCCATTTCTGTCAAAACACGTGAATTTTCGATAAATGTTGGTTTTTATTTTAAAAGTGAAAATTATCATATTTATAAAATTATTTAGATAAAATAAATATTATTTCTGGAATCAGGACGTCAAAATTATCCAACGGTGATTTTTTCATAATTTTCTGAGACAGTCAAATTTTTGGGTAAAAATAAAATACCGTTTGAATATATAATGTGGTTCATGACATCATAATGACCCAATAGTGATGTAATAAAATACTATAATCCTTATGTTCGGCCAATATATGTTTTACCATTAAAATAATTTGATTTTGGGTTTGTTTGACTTACTTTTCAAATCATTAATGGACCCCTCAAGACTTATTCAACACCTTGCCTTTTTAAATTAATTTCCATTAGAGTGTGACTCACCTCCACATAATCAACCCTAATATTTCAAGAAGTTGGGACTTTGGCCTTATAATTTTTTTTTTCTCTTCCCTTTGACAAAAACCATGGGCAAAAACCATGGGATGGTTTGTGGTTGGGATTAATTTAATGTAAGGGGACCCAAACCTAAATAATAAAGAATTCCCTCACCTTTCCTATATAAACTCACCCAAGCTCCCACTTCCTCCAAACTCAAAGCCCTTGGATTTCTTCCAACCTCTGCCCTACTCTCTCTAGAATCCTCCCAAGGTTCCCCAAGCTCCCAAGAAGCCTCTCACAAGCCTCTCTCTAGCATTTGGAAGAACACTTCCAAGTAAGGGTAGTTTTCATCCTTTTTCATTTTTTTCAATTTTATTTAAGTTGTATTGCCCTTTTAATTTCAATTATGAATGTTGGGGTATAGTTTCACACCTCCCTCATACTTCCCACTTTATGTTTGAATGATGGGAGACCCTTTCTCTCTCATTAAATGCCTCCCATGTACACCCGTTACTGTGCCGAAATTCCCAAAGGAACTTCTCTCTCCTCATTTTCATTCAAGAAATACTTTTGTATCATGAAACTAAATTCCATTACAATTGTTGGGACATGCATATATATGACCTTATTACTGTACATTAAATTTAAATATGATGAGGAACCCCTTTCTCTCTCATCAACCATTTTTATGAATTCTTATGTCACGCCATTATGCTGCCGAAATCGCACCGATTTTCTAACCGAATGTCATTGTGTAGTGAATAGCATGCCCATTTCTCCATCCAGGGTATTCACATTTATGCACATTTACTTATTGATTATAATGTTTCATTTATTAATTCCACATTCCTTTATCGTGGAATAAATTATTATGTTTTATGAATCCATGTTTTATGATCCATGTGGCACACTTATGCAATGAATTGTTTAAGAAGGGTGCACCCTTATTGTGATCCAATGAATTGGGTAAAGTATAGTATCATGATATTTCATGTGCAATGAGTGTTGAATCATGATAATTCAAGTTCAACTAGTGTTTACTCATTCTTCATGTGCAATGAGGGTTTACTCATGCTCTATGTGCAATGAGCCTTGGCTCATGCTAATTCCATGTTAAGTGTTGTTGCCACATTTCAATGTTAGGATTATCATGCTTAATCATGCGTTTATGTTCATGTTTCTTATATTCTCTATTGATATGCCTAATGTCTAACATGTATTGTACTCCTCATGTTATTCCATGGGTACTCCCTTACTGGGCTTTATAGCTCACCCTTTTCTTATGCATGTCCTCAGGTTATCCCAAGCAATGCTAAGTACAAGGGGATGTAGTGGTCATGTAAAGTATGTTTTCAATAAAGATGTTGTATTTCATGTTTCAAGTTTTTATGTAATGATCCTAAGCCCCACAGACACTAAACCTCTTGATCTTATTTGTTGTATCAAGTGATGTTTTATGTAATAAATCATGTTTAAGTGTGTAATAAAAATCATGGTTGTCATAGTTGGTATTAGAGGATAGGTTTAGTTATTATTGGGATTAGGATTAGAAATCCCTAGTAAAGCCTTAGATACAAGACTATGTAAAATAAAAATGTCCCTATGTTTTGGTGAGTATTGAGAAAGTGGGTTATCAAGAAAATGCATCCCTGTCTGGATATGAGTAGGTAGAGGCGGCTCTGGCACATAAGTATCCTAGGGGTAAAACCCAAAAACACCGCTTTGAGCTAGACTCGAATGGGAACTAGTGCATGACAACGGGCCTTGCTGCACTCTTGGTTACAACACTCCCAGGGGAAATTTTTTGATAAATTCACAAGCTTAGTATGAACCCTTATTAAGGGAATTAAAGAATACCCCTAAAAATATATGTTAGAATGTAGATCATGAAAGGCCTAGATTGAAGCCTATAGACTCATGAGTTAAGGAAATAAAAGTTTATTTATAAGTCATAAAAATTTTCCTTTGGATTACCCTTTATGTGTTACCCCTATCTTTCCTTTTATTCCAGCCAATGGCCGGTAATAGGAGGACTCAGGCTAACAACCGTTGTGAAGATCAATTTGATGACTGTACTAATGAGATGCCCAATCCAATGGGAGCGGGAATCACAAACTTTTCCAGACTTCTCTCTCATCTAACTCAAGTTTTGAATAGAAACACGGGTCAAGAGGGACGTTTAATCGCCCCTAGAAAAGAACAAGTCTCTATCGAGAGCTTCATGAGACAAAGGCCTCCTACTTTTAATGGATCATTTGATCCCACGATCGCTGAACAATGGATCAACTCCATTGAAACGACCTTCTCCATCCTTCAATGTTCTGAACAAGAGAAGGTTCTCCTGGTGGATTATCGTATGGAGGGTGAAGCTAATCAATGTTAGAAATTGATCAAAAATATGAATTCTGAGGAGGAGATCGAGGCATTAGAAAGGAAGGATTTACAGAAGATGTTTTTTGATAAATATTTTCTGCGCCCCCTCCGGCTTAAGATAGAAAGGGACTTCTTTTCCCTCAAGAAAAAAGATGAATAATATGTTGGAGCGTATGAGTCAAACTTCACAAGGCTTGCATGATACGCTTCCGTCTTTGTTGTTACCCCCGAATGCAAGGTTGGCCGCTTCTTTGGTGCGATTAAGCCTACCTTGCGGAAAGCATTAGCGATCCGTGACTTCGACAGCTATAAGGAAATTTTCAGATGTGCCCTCAAGGTTGAAATGGAGATCGGGGAATCACAGGGGTATCATGGGGAAAATAAGCGTAAGCTGGAATTCAATCCTGGTGGTCCGATGGATAAATCCAACGGTGCTAAGAAGATCCAACACCCGACTTGCCAAAAGTGCGGAAAGAAGCACCCTGGAAATTGCCTTAAGGTGATGAGAAAATTCTTTAAGTGTGGAAGATAAGGGCACCTAGATATTAACAGTCGACAAGAAAGACCCACAGTTGTGACAGAAGAGAGTAATGCTCCGTTCGAACCTCAACACATTGTTCAATGCTACAAATGCAAAGAATCGGGACATTTTTGCAAATTAGTGCCCTAATCTAAGGGTTTTCAGAGACAACCAACAACCTTCAAGGAAGAAAAAAGATCCTTTACCATCACTTCTGCCGAAGTAAACCTCAACAATGAAGTGGTGATAGGTACACTAGTTATTCATTCAAGAATAGAAAACGTACTTTTTGATTCAGGTTCTACACATTCTTTTATATCTCAAAAGTTTAGTAGAACAATCCCAACACCAACACAAATCATGGAAGTAAAGATGTTGGTGAGTACGGAAAATGGGGAAATCATTGCATCCTATGAATATAAGTCCTCCCCTATTATAGTATGTGGATTGAATTTCTCGGTGAACCTCGTCATACTCCCTCTGGTGTAATTTGATGCAATTCTTGGAATGGATTGGATTTTTTTATATAGATCCTACATAAATTGTCGGGAGAGGGAAATCACACTCCATATGGATAATCGGCCCCTGATTCATTATAAGTGTAATGATGAAGATGAATCTTCTTTAGCTCCATCATCTCAAGCATGGATATTACTTCTTTATGAGCACGCGTATCTGGATCAGATGATTGAGTCCAAGGAAGAAACCATCCTTGAAGGAATGCCTATTGTGAGGGAATTCGCTGAAGTGTTTCCCAAGGAACTTCCTGGTCTTCCTCCTAGAAGAGATGTTGAGTTCTGGATTTAACTTATACCCAGGGAAGTACCAACATCCAAGACTCCATATAGAATGGCTGTTTTTGAGCTTGAAGAGCTAAAGAAACAACTACATGAGAATCTGGATAAAGGGTTTATACACCCAAGTGCTTCACCATGGGGTGCACTAGTCCTCTTCGTCAAGAATAATGATGGGTCAATGTGGATTTTCATCGATTATCAGGAACTTAACAAAATCATGATAAAGAACAAGTATCCTCTCCCACGAGTTGATGACTTTTTCGATCAGTTGCATGGAGCACAATACTTCTCCAAGGTGGAATTGCGGTTGGGATATTATCAAGTAAGGGTTAACAAGGAAGATATCCCCAAGACTACTTTTTGCACAAGATACGGGCACTATGAACTCATAGTAATGCCTTTCGGACTCACTAATGCTCCATAAATCTTCATGGACTTAATGAATAGATTCTTTAGAGATTACCTCGACAAATTTTTGGTAGTCTTTATAGATGACATTCTAATATACTCCAAAACAAAGGAGGATCATGAGGAGCAATTAAGAACTGTACTATAGACTTTGCGCAAGGAGAAGCACTATGCAAAGTACAAAAAATGTGAGTTCTGGTTGAAGGAGGTCTCATTCTTGGGCCATATCATCACAAGAAATGGGATTTCTGTGGACCCCTCCAAAACAGAAGCAATTGAGGGATGGATGAGGTCAACATTGGTAATGGGTATCCGTAGCTTCTTGGGGTTAGCTGGATATTATCAATGATTTGTGATAATTTTCTCCCGATTGTCCAACCCTCTTACCAAGCTAAATTGAAAGGGAGTAAAGTTTTCTGGGAGTGATGAATGCGAAGAAAGCGTCAAGGATTTGAAAAGGAGGCTTATCATTATGCCTGTGCTCACATTACCCACAAGTGAGGAAGTTTTTATTATTTTCAGTGATGCTTCAAAGAAGGGCTTAGGATGTGTGCTGATGCAGAATGATAATGTTATATCTTATGCCTCAAGGAAGTTGAAAATCCATGAGCGAAACTATCCAACGCATGATCTGGAGTTGGCGGCGGTGATCTTTTCCTTGAAAATATAGTAGCATTATCTATATGGCGATAAATGCGAGATATATACTGACCACAAGAGTCTTAAATATATATTCACACATAGGGAGCTTAATATGTTCCAGAGAAGATGGATTCAGCTCATCAAGGATTATGAATGCTCAATACATTACCACCCTGGCAAAGCTAACAAGGTGGCAGATTCCCTAAGTAGAAAAGACCCAGTGATTCTATCAATGATGAGAATTGAGAAGGATCCAATCTTATTATAATTGATGAATATGGACATGTGAATCATAGAGAAGGGAACATCATGAATCCTTTCACAAATGATTTCACAACTGTCTCTTTTTGAAAGGTTAAAGGATGCTCAAAAGGATGATGTGGGAATTCAAGAAAAAGTGGAAGCTATCAAAAAAGGGAAATCCTTGGAGTTTAATGTTAATGAAGAAGGAATTGTTCGGTTTGGGAAAATACTATGTGTTCCATCACATCTAAAGCTAAAGAAGGAACTTTTGGATGATGCACATAGTTAAAATTTCTCTATTCACCCAGGGAGCACAAAGATGTATCGAGATCTCCGAGAAATCTTTTGGTGGGATAACATGAAGAAGGCGATCACTAAATATACATCAAAGTGCCTCGTGTGTCAGCAAGTGAAGGAAGAGAGGCAAAAGTCTAAGGGGATGATGCAACCATTGCCCATACCAGAATGTAAATAGGAGAACATCACCATGGACTTTGTCACCAGACATCTAAGGACATCCAAAGGCAACAATGCAATCTGGGTTGTTGTGGATCGTTTTACAAAGGCTGCACACTTCATTACTATATGGGAGGATTTATCTTTGGATCAACTGGCACAGATATATATCAGGGAAGTGGTAAGGCTACATGGAGTACCACTATCTATTGTGTCTGACTGAGATCCAAGATTCACCTCTATGTTTTGGAAGAGTCTTCAACATGATCTGAATACTGAATTGATCTTCAGTACGGCCTATTATCCTCAAACTAATAGCCAATCCGAGCAGACCATACAAACACTTGAGTACATTTTGATAGCGTGCTCAATGGACTTTAAAGGAGGATGGGATCAACATCTTCGTCTGGTTGAGTTCTCTTATAACAATAGTTTCCACTCAAGCATCCAAATGGAACCATATGAAGCCCTGTATGGGAAAAGGTGTAGAACACTGGCATGTTGGGATGAGGTCGGTGAACGTAAGCTGCTTGGACCAGAAATGGTCGAAGAAATGGTGGAGAAGGTGAAAACCATTCAGTATCATATCAAGGCAGCCCAGAGTTGATAAAAGAGTTATAAAGATAATCGAGGATGATTCCTTGAGTTTAAATATGGAGACATGTTGTTTCTATGCATATCTCCGTGGAAGAAGGTCATGAGGTTTGGAAGGAAAGGGAAGTTATATCCAAGGTACATCGACCCCTTAGAGATTCTTGATCATGTCGGGTTTGTGGCCTATCGACTAGCACTTCCACCTTCCATGGACAAAGTACTTGATGTCTTTCATGTATCCCTCATAAGAAAGTACATACTGGACCCTTCACATGTACTCTCTTCTGAGGTGGTATAATTGGAAGATGATCTTTCTTATGAGGAGAAACCAGTGAATATCTTAGATCATAGAGAAAAAGTTCTACGAAATAAGACAATGCCCCTCGTCAAGATGTTGTGGAGAAACCCCAAGTTTGAAGAAGAGACTTGGGAATCGGAGGATATGATGAATCTGAGTTACCCACATTTTTTTTAGTGTGGGAAAAGGAAAATTTCGAGGGTGAAATTTTTTAAGGGGGGAATATTGTAACGGCCCAAAGATTCATTAATGGAAATCCATATTGATCTAATTAAATATCTCTTTATGTTTATATAAAATTTCAACTTATTTGGTTTTATGTTAATAATTTTTTACCGTTGCTAATATAGTCGTTGAACAGTGATCACATGATTAGTATAAATATAGGGGTTTAACAAATCCAATTTACTCAGGAAAAGGAAGCGATGGCCTCATCTAATAGAATTTCCCCATACAAAGCCCATATGTCAGAGCTTGGAAAAGAGGTGGCATCTTTGGGCTTCGCCCTTGACCAAGCCCAAGTTGAGCTTCATCATGTCAAGCTCAAACGTGATAGTCTATGGGAAAAGTGGATGTTGATTGAAATTACAACTCGAGCGATGTTATTCGAGCCACCCCAAGAGTCTGTCACCATCGGACACCTTGCCCTTAGGTAATATGCGGCTGTTTTAAGGGGTTATGTAACAAATAAGTAGTACTATGTTCATGTACATTATTTTTTTATATAATAATGAATATAATTTCTAGTCATTTTTTGATACATTGTTAATAGTTTTTAAAGTACAAATGGTGTTTTTAGTTATTATTTAATTAAGAAATTTATTTTATTAAATTAAGGGATTTTTGAATTAAATAATATTTTAATAAAATAATATTATTATTAAATTAATTTTTATTAAATATAGATGATCTTATAATTTTATGAATGCAATTAAAATTTTTATTAAGGTTTGAAAGCCATTTCTATCAAAACACGTGAATTTTTTATAAACATCGGTTTTTATTTTAAAAGTGAAAAGACACATATTTATAAAATTATTTAGATAAAATAAATGTTATTTCTGGAATTAGGATGTTGAAATTATCCAACAATGAATTTTTCATAATTTTCTGAGACAGTGAAATTTTTGGATAAAAATTAAATACCGTTTAAATATATAACGTGTTTTATGACATCATAATGACCCAATAGTGCTGTAATAAAATACTATAATCTTTATGTTCGGCCAATATAAGTTTTACTATTAAAATAATGTGATTTGGGGTTTGTTTTACTTACTTTTCAAAGCATTAATGGACCCCTCAAGACTTATTCAACACCTTGCCTTTTTAAATTAATTTTCCATGGGAGTGTGACTCAACTCCACATAAGCAACAATAATATTTTAAGATGTTCTGACTTTGGCCTTATAAAATATTTTTTTCCTGTTCCCTTTTCCAAAAACCATGGGCAAAAACCAAGGGATGGTTTGTGGTTTGGATTAATTTAATGTAAGGGGACACAAACCTAAATAATAAAGAATTCCATCACCTTTCCTATATAAAACCACCAAAGCTCCCACTTCCTCCTCACTAAAAGCTCTTGTATTTCATCCAACCTCTGCCCGGCGCTCTCTAGAATCCTCCCAAGGAGCCCCAAGCTCCCAAGAAGCCTATCACAAGCCTCTCTCTAGCCTTTGTAAGCACATTTCCAAGTAAGGGTTTTTTTCATCCTTTCTCATTTTTTTCAATTTTCTTTAAGTTGTATTGCCCTTTTAATTTCAATTATGAATGTTGGGGTATGGTTTCTCACCTCCCTCGTACTTCCCTATTTATGTTTTAATTATGGGAGACCCTTTCTCTCTCATTAAAGGCTTCCAATGTACACCCGTTACTATGCCGAAATTCCGAAAGGAACTTCTCTCTCCTCATTTTCTTTCAAGAAATACTTTTGTATCATAAATCTAAATTCCATTTAAATTGTTGGGACATGTATATATGTGAACTCCTCACATTAAATTACATTTATATATGATGAGAAAACCCTTTATCTCTCATCAACCATTTTTATGAATTCTTATGTTACACCGTTACGCTGCTGAAATCGCATCGATCTTCTAAGCAAATGTCATTGTGTAGTGAATACCATGCTCATTTCTCCATAAAGGATATTCACATTTATGCACATTTACTTATTGATTGTAAACGTTCATTTATGAATTCCACATTACTTTATCATGGAATAAATGATTTTGTTTTATGAATCCATTTTTTATGATCCATGTGGTACACTTATGCATGAAATGAAATGTCTAAGAAGGGTGCGCCCTTATAGCGCTCCAATGCATTGGGTAAAGTATAGTATCATGATACATCATGTGCAATGATTGTTGAATCATTATAATTCAAGTGCAATGAGGGTTTACTCGTACTTCATGTTCAATGAGGGTTTACTCATGGTCTATGTTCAATGAGACTTGGCTCATGCTAATTCCATGTTAAGTGTTGTTGCCACATTTCCATGTTATGATTATCATGCTTTATCATGCCTTTATGTTCATGTTTCATTTATGATCTATTGATTTTCCTATTGTCTAACATGTATTTTACTCCTCATGTTATTCCATGTGTACTCCCTTACTGGGCTTTATAGCTCACCCTTTTCTTCTGCATGTCCTCAGGTTATCCCAGGCAAAGCTATGTACGAGGGAATGCATTGGTAATGTAAAGGAAGTTTTCAATAAAGATGTTTTATTTCAGGTTTCAAGTTTTTATGTAATGTTCCTAAGCCCAAAAGACACTAAACAGCACGATCTTCTTTGTTGTATCAAGTGAAGTTTTATGTAATAAATCATGTATAAGTATGTAATAAAAAGCAGGGTTGTCATAATGTTTCCCCAAGTAAAAATATTCATGTTCATTTGAAAAATATAGTAATTCATTCAACACTAAATATCATTTTCATAATTCATGTGAAACTAAATATAATTATTAGTATCATCATCTTGAATCGGGTTACCAATTATTAACTATCATCTCGTAAAAACATGAAAATTATTTAACCTATTCACCAAGAATCTATTCATTAAAGAAATAAACAGATTATGATTATGAAACTATTGAGATATATTAACAAAATTATTCCTCATCCATTTATTATAATTTTTATTCTTGGATTTCATCACATTCTCTTCAAATATCTATTATTCCAACACCATTGATTTTATGTAACATGTCATTTTCAAATGATAATAAATAATAACTTTTAATTAAACATATATGAGATGCATTATTTTAGAAATCATATGGGATTAAGACAAAATAACTTTATTATATAGATCTTCCCTATATTAAAACCAAATGATATAAAAAACCTAATATACATATATTAAGAATACGATCTTAATTTTTTCATTCCATTGAAAGATATTTGTTTTGAAAGATAAGATTTGTATTCATGAAAACCATGTTATAATCATGAGTCTCAAAAAAACTATAATATAGACAAAAATTAATCAATAATTTTAATAATTGTTGGGATTTATTTATCATTATTAATTAAAATTAAATGATAATTTTGTTTCTGAATTTGTAATTTTGATTATTTAGTATTTCCATTTGTTATATATATATTATTTAATTTATCCCAAATTTAATTTACATTCCTAAAACATTTTAATGTTTTGAATTTTTCTCCACAAAAATTATTGAAATTAATTTCAAGCAGAAACATCTTTTTTTTGTATTCATCTAATCAACCATAGTCATTATATAACATTACACATAAGAGCATTTATAATTTCTGAAACATCATACATATTTATAAAAATTCAAAATAGTTTTGGATTAATCCTATCATTAAATATATTATATTAATTTTTATATAATTTGATAATACCTTTTATCTTCATGGAATTACTCTAATTCGTTACAGATATAAATTTTTTGAACTGAAACAATATTAAAACAGGGATCTTTTTTCACATACACCGTTATTATCTGTGATGTCTTTGTAGGAAACATATATAATTTTTTTGATAAAAAAAAATTTAATGAAATAGATACCAATACATATAATGATACTAAATTATATACTACCAGTGAAGATGGTGAATAAGTGAGTAAATTTCTTCTCCGTTCCATAAATGAAAAAACTTTATCACTTACTAATACAAATCACTGCATTCATTTTTATTTTTCTATCAATTTAATTCCAATTTTTAATTTTTATAATAAGATAATTTATTATAAATATAAACCAAAAAATTGATGAAAAAACTATAAAACCCCACTTATAAGGTACTATTTTAAAAATAACATCTATATGATTTTTACGGTCCAAAAAAACCAATGGTTTTATTGTCATCCTATCATCACGGATATATAGAAAATAGTTTATCCTTGTTATTAAAGAATAATGTCTCCATAATAATGAAATATTATCATTGTAGTATTATATAAGATAAAAAAAATAGATTTTCATGTTTTAAAAAAGAAATCAATTATTAGAATATTCATTATAGAAGATGAAAAACATGTCCTTTCCACGTCCTCATGGAAAAAATTTGAATAAAAAAATTAAGAGATTTCTCAATCCTAGAAAAACTAAAATATATATAAATTTGTTAATTGAACTATCATAGTGAAACACCCACTACAATTGTCAATAAAAATTAATAATCTTATAAAATCACTATTTATACCAAAAGAGTCTTCATAACCATCAATTTCATCTTCTATATTTTCACTTATGTGTTTCAAACTCAATATAGAATTATATTAAGAAAGTATAACCGTCATCAAATTTTGGATGTATTTTTATTCACTATAAATTTTTAAAATATTATAATTCATGAGAATTGGTAAATAAAATTATAAACCAATAAATTTTACAAAATTTAAAAGAAAATATGTGATTTATATTAAAAACCTATTTACCAACTCAACATCCAACCCATTACACTGTAATATATGCTATAAAAAATTATTTATTTCAATTTTATTTGATGAAATTTTGTCTCAAAAATAATTAAGTTGGATTATAAAAGATTCCAAAAAAAATCAACATCATAAAAAATCCAAATATATATTTCTACTGACCATATGATGTAGTGAGAATAAACTATGTTAAAATCTTTTCTCAAATTCATAACTATATTGAAACAAATATTAAATCATGACCAACCTAAATAAATGAATATATAATTACTTTATTATTATTATTTACATCAATAAACATAGAGTAAGTCCATGATTCTCATTAAAATAAAATTATTCCATGATTGATTTTGTATACAATCCACAAAGAAAATCACATTACCAAGATGTAATGATTTCCCATTTTAATCCATCATTGAAAGAACAATACCAGGACTGTCTTTACCATGGAGTAATTTGGATTACCTTGGAGACAAAGGTTTGTTAATAAACATATATCTATAAAATCACAAATAAAATAACCCTCTAATAATATACAATCACTATATTCTATAATGAAACAAATCATAATGTCATTTTGATCATAAGAGAGATTGATTTTTTCTTCCATGCGTTAATAAAAATAACACTCGAATGTTTGACTTTGAACATCTATTGAACACATATATCCTAAAATGATTCATTCGACACATCCAAAAGACAGTTATTCTTACATGTTATATTATTATTGATGTGATTAAAAAATGTTAACATAAATGGAATTAATCATTACCACTACATCTGAACTATCATTCAACACTATATCCATGATTTCTCATGTGTAATTAGAACACTAATTTCACCGTAAAGAAAATTTTTTAAGGCAATTTTATATATATTACTGTATACCAATGTATATTTTAGTTTTTTCCATTACATTGAAAATATTGAAATTGGAATATCCCTAAGTTCCATAAACTATGTGGAGTGGACCTTAAAATATGATCTTAATCAAATTGAAATATTATTATTAATATGTGCTGTAAAACTGTATAGTAGTCCCAATTAAATGGAAGTAATCTAAGATACTCATTATTAAGGATATGTTTTACACCATTATCATATGGTGTTGAACATTATGTTGTTCATTCATACTCAATATTAATTGACAAGAATCAATTATTTAGGATTAGTATCAATCATATCATATGAATTTAAAATATTTAAACAATAAATCACATATATGTAAATTATAATCCTTTTATAGGATCAAAACCAATATATTTTTATACATATCCTTTAAAACAATATTCTTTTCTAGGTATGATTGTAATCAACAATGAAATCGATTCATCTTTCTAGAAAATAATAAAAAAATCTCATCAGTCTACTTTTCAAGATGACATAAAATTATTTCCTAAAACCTTACACCTTCTTAGGTTGTATAAAACCCCATGGTAATAAAACAGATCCCTTATAAGATAACAAAAAGCACCAACACACACATTATGTCATCCTATACGATGATAAATTCAATATCATTATTCATTCCATCCCAATTGCATTAAATTATATAGAAAATATTCAGAACATTGTGGATGGTGTAAAAAACTAGAGTTAAATATTGTATAGCTTTAAACTATATCATAACTTCCATTTCTACGTAAAATAATCATGACATTCCAATTTTCGTGGTTATTTTATTATATAGTTTTATATAGTTTTCAAAAATGAGATAGTGTAATCCAATTCAAATTAATATAGGTTTTTAAAAATTTAAGATGGTATGTCATGTAATTAAGAAATATTATATTATGGAAGGATTTACAAAACATATCTTTAATTTATAATAGGGTTATGACAATAAAATAATATTTTCAAAATTATTTTTCTATATACAACCTCATAATATGTTCACATATACATCAATATGCTACAATCACTTTCACAATATAAGGAAATAAAACATAATAATTCAAAAAAGATAAAAAAGGTTTATATAATATGTATTGAACATAATATAAAATTATTAATTTGAGAAATCTAATGATTGATTATATATATTTTTTCATTGTATGTCGATGCATTTTTCGTTATATAAACCTAAAGAAATACCAATCAAGACTTTATCTATAAGATGATTGAGTGTTGTAGACCTTAATATACCTAGGAGAAAGTTGATTATATTCAGTTCCATAGTTAATTAGGGATAGAATAATATAGATCTATAAACACGAATCACCACTTTATAATATAAATCTCAACCATGGGGACCAGAAACCCAATTTTAAAATCATAATATATTTTTCATTGTAATCTTAATTATTTTTATATATTTTCATGAGAAATTTTATGTAATTGATGCAACCACTGTCTCTAGATAAAATTGATAGAGTGAGGCCATAATGGCTGGTAATGTTTTGAATGATTTATAGCGGACCGCAAACCCTAATATTATGAAGAAATATTTCAGGATAATTACTCTAAATTGGTATAAAACCCACCTTTATAGTATATAAAATGAATATTTGGATGTCACATATATCTATACCAATGAATTGATGTTTCAAATATTTTCTCTCATTCATCACAAATATCACAATCGACAGACAAGACCATCATCCCTGAATATTTTTTTGTATTATACCAAAATGATTATTAGAGATCGATAACATAGATGTGGATTTCATTAGGATAAGTAACACCCTATCATCAAAAGGGAATATAATACCCTTCTTTCTTTGATGTGACCTGAGGCCTCTACATCTGACATGATAGAGACCTAGGGAAACATTAATTCAATGTCTTGATAGTGTCATAATTAGTATTCTTAGCAAGTCTTGGTATCCCAAAAAAACTGATTATTTCTCAATTATGGATATCAATATTAGATGTTTTCATACCAATGACTACGAAACATATGGAGAAAAATTTCATTCCCATATTAATTAATAATTAACAAATTATAGATGCCTTGGACATGATATCGGTAGCACCCATTATAGAGGTTATAATCGAAAATTTTACCATATGTAATATTTATTTCCAATCTATATCGAAAATAAAGTCCCACCATAGAGGTCCTCTACATGGTATAAATAAAACCCATTATAGATGTTAACCCATTAACATCAGTATCAAATTTCCTGGAGGAACTCCCTATTCCAATAAATACATCAACCATAGATTCTATCCCAATAGAAGCCACAATGGTGACCCATATTAAGAAAAAATAATATAGAGGTTTTTCCAATGTCAATATACAAATCAACCATACATTCCCTCCCTTTGTAATCACCCATGAAGTTCCACCTCATAATACTAAAATCATTTGACACAATGGTGATTTTCATATCGACAAATACATCAAACATGGATTACCTCCCAATAAGATCTATTTTATTCGTAATTATGAAAAATATTTTTTTTCAATTAGGTTATATATTGACTATACATGTCACATGGGACCTAAATATGGTTTTATATGTCTATTTTGTTTTTAGGGGATGTTCAAGGTAGAATTCTGGTGATTCTGGAGGCATTTCATTCCATTAAAATGGAATGATCATAAAAATTTAGAACATGAATATTCACAATTTACTTATTTCTATAGAGATTTTATATAACTTGGTATACTATAAAAATCATCGAGAATTTTTAGTTTGGCATTGAAATAACCAAAAAATTCCCCAAAAACAACTCTTTTAATATGATTTTAGACGGTTTTCACATATTCACCCTCTAAATCTTATATATATTTTTAGACAACCATGTACTTTATATTCCTCATGATAACAATCGATATTAATGATGGAATTTCAGAAGCAAAAATATTTGTTAAATCGTATATGATCAACTCATATTCTATGATTCTTGGATATCTTTAATTGGACACTATTGGACTCACCAGTTTTGATAATATGAAATCATGTTTTAATAATCCCAAATCTTGTTTTGATAATCCCAAATCATGTTTTTATGATCCCAAATCATGTTTTGATAATCTGAAATCATGTTTTAATAATCCCAAATCATGTTTTGATCATCCCAAATTGTGTTTTGATTATCCCAAATCCTGTTTTCATTCATGTTCCCTATTTATTAAGAGAAATATTCACATACTCACTATATCACTACTTGATTGGTAAAGATTACAGAGCACCATTTATATCTGTACAAAGGTCACCAGTACAAAGTTCACGGATACAAAGGTCATTGTTACAAAGGTAACCGATAAAAAGGTAACCGTTAGAATGTTCCCTGATACAAAGGTCACCGATACAAGGTCAACGATACAAATTTCATCGATACAAGGTCACTGATACAAGGTCTCCACTATAAGGTTATCGCTATAAGGTCACTGATAAAAGGTCATCGATAAAAAGGTCAATGTTACAAGGTTATTGATACATGGTCACCGTTACAAGGTCACTGATGCAAGCCTATTGTTAAAGGTCACCGCTGAAGGTTACCGATGGAAGGTTACAGTTGTAGTTTCCGCTGTGCACCTACTGTTGAAGCCTACCGATGCGAAGGATACTGTTACTAGTCTACTGATACCCTTTGTAAAATTCATGATATTTTTCTCACGGTCATATTCCCTAACTTTAATGCTTCTGACATAATTATTATTTGTTGTAGACATATCTCGAGACCATATCTTGATAGTACAAGGTATGAGAAAGATATAATGTGATGTACGTACACCCATTGTCGGACCACAAATATGAAAGAAGAATACCGAGGAAGAAATATGTATATATATATGGGCATAGAGGGAAAAAAATAGGTGAAGTTCACAAGTAGAATGCAAAAAAAGAAACTACTGATGAACAAGGAATAACCTTTTCGAGGACCTTCATTGTGAACCCCTGAAACTACCAGAATATCATTTCGGGAAAAACAACTTGAGGCTGTAATCTGTGTTTCATAAACTATCAATCAACTCAAAAAGCAAAAAACTCAATTTCTGAGAGCCAGTACGTAGAGTTGCGACACTCTGTTTTGAACACAACTTCCAGAGATAGACTCAAGCTTCCAATTCTTCAAGGAGTAAAGAACTGAACTTCAAACACATATTACCCTTTGGAATCTATCACATCATAATTTCTCTATTTTGTATCTTTCTTTCTTTTACATTTTTGAGAAGTGTGTCTGTATTCTTTACACACTGTCTCCTATGCTAGAATTGGATGATATTGAATATCCTTACATCAAACCTCACTTACATTTTGTTCCCACGTAAAACTATATAAGAGTCCTTGTGTAGCTTGTGTTGTTTGTATTTCCCATCAAGAAAAGTGGTAGAGGGTGTGAACCCTAGACAGTTTGTGAAAAGTGTTGTAAATCCTGATACATGTTTTATAACAAGTTTATTGCTAATATAAACTACTTGGTGGTAGGTGATCACCAAGTGGAGAGAATTTAGTCTCATCTTGAGATTGAACCTCTTGTTTTACTTCACTATGCAATCATTTTTATTATACTCTGTTTTATCTTTTTTCCTCTATTTACATTAGATAAAACATAAAACTGTTTTGATTCCACTTTGATAGTTAGTTTTGGTTTGTGTGTATATATTATTAATTCAGAAAACATGTTTCAAACATTTAATTTGTTATTTCATTGATTCAACTAAGTAATAATAAACTTATGAGAAAAATGTTGAGAAATTAAACATTTATATCTCTTCTGCGTTAATTGACTAGAATTTTATTAATTGGGTGATTTTATCGTAATGTTTTTAACAGAAATTTTAATTGGAACCTAATTCACACCACTATAGTGTATCCACTCTGACAAACATTTGGTATCAGAGGTATTTTCATTTTCAAGTGTACAAATTATTATCAATGATGATTTTAGTTGTATAATAAAGACCTTAAAATTACTATCATATCTAAATTCTCAATTCTTTAAATTCAAAGTAACTATGGAAACTAGAGTTGAGGGTGCTTCTACTAACAGGCATCCTTCGTTTAATGGTAATAACTATACTCAGTGGAAATTAGAAATGAAAATGTATCTAGAGAGCATGGGACATGAAATTTGGGACACAATTGAAGAACAATATGTATTGCCTGCTATTGCTAGGGACCCATGGTCACAGTTTACTAAAACCACATATAATAATAATTGTTAAGAAATGAATGCCTTGTACTGTTCTCTAGGTGATGAGGAATTCAATAGAATATCTGCTTGCAAAACTGCATATGAAATTTGGGATACTATAGTTATCTCTCATGAGGGAACAACTAATGTTAAAGTAATGATATTAAATACATACATAGTTAAATTTGATAATTGTAAAATGAAGCCTGATGAACCTATCTCTGAAATGTATCTCAGGTTAAATGAAATAGTGAACACCATGAGTCTGCTAGGTAAACTAGTGGACATCAAGGACCAAATCATGAGACTGCTTCGAAGCCTACCTGACCGATGGAGAGGAACATCTAGTTCTATTCGAGAATCTTTTGACATAGGTGAACTTCTAGTGAAAGAGATAATTGGAAAACTTATGTTGTACGAAGAAGAGCTTAAGGTGAATCAAGAAGTATATGAGGAACCAATGAAGAAGTTATTAGCATTCAAGGCTTCATCCTTAAATAACAAAGATAAAGAAACGTTTCAACCTCCTGTAGATAGTTCCACTAGTGAAGAGTCAGATTCTGACAGTGATACGAAGATGGTTCATCTTGCTATAAGGATCCAAAGGTTCTACTGAATTAAGAAAATATTTAGGAAGTCCAACTACATGGGAGAGTATGATAGTAAATGACAATATAATAACGACAAAAAATGGAATGGAAAGTCAAAAGAAATAATCTACTATGAATGAAAACGAAAAGGTCATGTAAAGGAAGATTTCCCCAATCTGAAATTTAAGAATAAATATGAAGGTAATTGAAAGGTATATAAAATGGCTTTGAAACCAACTTGGAGTGCTTTAGAATATAGCTCCAGTGGATCTTATTCTTCTTTCAGTGAAGATAACTATCATTCCAATTTATGTTTCACGACAGAAACATTGGAAGTAACAATTATTTCTCTAATACATAATGCCTATTATTCTGGGAATAAGAGTGAATCACATAATAATGAAGATATGACTAAGGATAAACTATTTGAATACTTTTAAAAGATTGAGAATAACTTTAATGAGCTCATGGTCAAATATAAATCATTAAAGAGACATCATGCATTAAATACAAATTATAAGTCAAATCTGGATATTGAAAAAGAAAAATTCTCCCAGTTGATAAAAGAAAATACAAAACATAAATTATCCAAGGAAAAATTAAAGAGAGATCATGAGAAGTTTATTGTAGGTAGGGATGCCTTAACTCCATTTTCGGGAAAACAAATTTCCCCAAAATATATAACTATACTAGGATATCAAACAAGATAGAGAAAAATTATCAAAACCAATTTTTTTTCAAAAATATGGATAGTACACTGCTAGTTCCTGTTCTGGACCATCTTTTGAGAGAAAATTCTCCAAAGGACCAAACAAAGTGTTTATGCCTATGAATATGTACGTTGAAGTTAGTAAACCTATAAATAAAATATGGGTTCTCAAAGTTTTATTTTCTAACCTCTCTGGACATAAGAAAATATGGGTACCGAAGTTACCACATGCCTAATTTGTTTGGCCGGAAATTTGCCTAAATAGTTATTTTAAGACATTATGGTACTTGGACAGTGTATGTTCAAGACATTTGACAGGAGACTACTTATGCATCAGAATCCTAATCAAAGTTGATGGTAGACTTGTAACTTTTGGTTACAATGAAAAGGGAAAAATTGTTAGCTTAGGCCAGATTGGTAACCCTAATACAATATTAATTTCCAACGTAATTTTTGTTGATGGTTTAAAGTACAATTTACTTAGCATCTCTCAGTTTTGTGATGGTGGATTCAATGTTAAATTTGAAAATGATGCTTGTAATGTTTTTAATTCTAAAAATGATTTAGTATTTATTGCTCTTATAAATGAGAATGTATATACTGTTAATTTAGATTCATTAAATAAGAAATAAAATTCTTATTTAAATGTGTTTCATAAGGAATCCTAATTGTGAAACAGAATATTAGGACACTTCAATGTGCACTCACTTAGGAAACTGACAAGGAGAGGATTAGTTATAGACTTACCTAAATTGGAATTTCCTCTAAATAATGTGTGTAATCCTTATGAAAAATGAAAATAACACAATGTTTCACTCAAAACAAATAAATATATTTCTACTTCTCAACCACTTGAGTTGGTTCACATGGACTTGTTTGGACCATCAAGAGTTTAATGTTTAAATGGGAAGCACTATGTTTTTGTTCTTGTAGATGTTTTATCAAGGTATACTTGGGTATACTTTCTGGCTCACAAAATTGAAGGTTATTCTTATTTTATCAAATACTCCAAGTCTGTAGAAAATCATAGTGGACTTAGAATTAAAACCTTGAGAAGTGATCATGGTCGTGAGTTTCAAAATTAGGAGTTTGAATCTTATTGCTCACATAATGGCTACAGTCACAATTTCTCTGCTCCGAGAACACCTTGACTAAATGGAGTTGTGGAAAGAAGAAATAGGACCCTTCAATATGTTTTCCGAATTTTGCTTAGTGAATATTATCTACCTATTTATCTTTGGGATGAATTTGTAAATACAACTTGTTATACCATCAAAAAATTCTTAATTAGATATGTTCTTAAGAATACCCCTGCTGATAATTGGAATAATAGGAAGCCCAAGGTTAATTACTTTAGAGTTTCTGGTTGCAAAGTCATTATACATAACACTGAAGACAGTCTTGACATGTTTCCCTCCAAAAGTGATGATGGAATTTTCTTAGGTTACTCAATCTTGAGTAAATCCAATAGAGTATTTAATAAGAGAACCTAATGTGTGGAAGAATATGTTCATGTAAAATTTGATGAGATGGATCCACATGAACCCAAAACCTCTCTTGAACACCATGAGGAATATATTTCAGTTCTTGTCCTTATTGATAATGATAGTGAATCCCCTGTAAAAGTAACCAGTTCTTGGAATTTTCCAGAATCTGCATTTTTTGATTCTGAGCCTGTAAAAAATCACGAGGAGTCCAGTTTAACTCTTTATAGAGGTATTGGAACTCTTAATAATCATCCTTTAGAGGTTGTAGTAGTTGATTTAAATGGAGGAACACAAACTAGAGTTCTCTAAGAAACCGGGTTAGACATCAAGCTTTTCATTCCGATCTTGAACACATAAATATTAACGACACTATCAATGATGAATTTTTGGTGATGGCTATGCCTGAAGAATTAAATAAATTTGAAAGAAACAAACTCTGAGAACTGGTAGAAAGACATAAGGAAACTTTAGCAATAGCCACAAAATGGGTTTTTAGGATCAAAGTTGATGATTCTGGAAATGTAGTTTGAAATAAAGCTAGGTTAGTTTCACAAGGATATAGTCAAGAGGTAGGAATAGACTACGAGGAGACATTTGCAACTTTAGCTTGATTAGAGGCCATTAGAATTCTACTTGCTTATGCAAATCATCTAAACATTAAACTTTATCAAATGGGTGTTAAAAGTTCTTTTCTTAATGGGTACATAGTGGAAGATGTATTTGTTTAACAACGTCCTAAATTTACAAATCCCCATTTTCAAAATCGTGTTTTGAAACTATTGAAAGCCTTATATGGTCTGAAATAAGCTCTAAGGGCTTGGTATGATAGACATAGTTCCTTTCTTATTTTATAAGGTTTTTCTAAATGAATATCATATCCTACATTATTTATTAAAATTATTTCCAATGACGTTTAAATAGTAAAAATTTATGTTGATGATATGATTTTTGGATCTTCTAAAAATTCATTATGTACAGATTTTTCATAAATAATGCAAAAATAATTTAAATGAGTTTAATGGGGGAACCAAAAATTTTCCTTAGATTTTAGATTTTTCAAAATAAAAATGTAGTTGTCTTAAAAAAAATTTAATACATTAAGTATCTCTTAAAATGTATTTGTTTGGATAGTGGTAAAGGTAGTGACACACCTATGAGTACCACTTCTAAGTTGGATATTTATGAAACTGGTGAACCATTGGATAAAACCAAATACAGAGGTATGATAGGGGGTCTGCCCTATCTTACAACTAGAAGACCTGATATTATGATCAGTGTATGCATGAGTGCTCTTTTTCAAGCTAATCCCAAAGAATATATTTTAACCGTTATTAATTACGTTTTCAAAAATCTCAAATATGCTCTCAACATAGGACTGTTTTATCCATGAGGACAACTGTTTGATTTAATAAGTTATTCGGATGCTGACTTTGATGGATGTTTGTTAGATAGAAAAAGCACCTCTGGAACATGTTATATGTTAGGAAATTCCCTAGTATCATGGTGTAGTAAGAAACAGAATTATGTTTCATTATCCACTGCCGAAGCTGAATATATAGATGCTGGAAGTTATTGTGCTCAATTTATATAGATGAAACACACTTTACTAGACTATGGATATCATTTCAAACATGTCTCTATAAACTGTGAAAACACATGTGCTATTAACATTTCTAAAAATCAATTATCACATGTTAGGAAAAAGCATATTGATGGGATAAATTCTTGAGGATGAGCACCGAATGATTTCTAGATTAAATAGAGTATGCGTGAGCTTCTCTTCTGGTTAATGGGCTAAATTCTTGAGGGTTCCACATGAAGGGATTTTTATTTTTATTCAAAATTGGTGCCTCCCATTAGTGTGCTCTTCTACTATGAAGAAGCATTATGTGAACTAATAGGAAATGGAATTCCTTGGAAAGACATTGATGTTAAAATGGTAGAGGAATATAAGCTGCTTTTAATGATTATTCAACATGTTTTTAGTCCTTGGTGAGAGGACTTTTCAACTTTAAAGTATCATAAATTCATTCTCCTATATCTGTTAAAACATGAAAATAAGATCAAGTTATGTTGGCAGTTTATGATTTAACAAGAAGATATGAACATGCCTAGTTCTAAATTCAATGCCCTGTTCCATGATAGTTTGATATCCCTTTTTTTAAAGTGAAAGGATTTGTTGGAGAAAAAGTGGAAACTGTTATTGTGAAAGATAACAATTGTATCACCAAAGTGATCTGCAAGTTGATGATGATTAACTGGAATCCATGGATGTGAAGATGGGTGAATGATGAGGCAAAGGTGTATGAAGATTTTAGTCCTGTGACTCATCATACAAGACCTAATAATAAGAGAGACCCTGATCTTAAGCCAGATAATGTAGAGCCTACTTATTCATATGAAGAAGGAGAATAAGTTACTGCTAAACAAGAAAGATAGGATTCTCTTATAGTTGAAAGAAGTGACCCTGACCTTCCCTCCAATCCTCGTGCGAATACTATATTATTTGGTGACCCCATCCCACAAAAGATATTTCTTAGATGGTATACTATCTTAAGGGACAATGATAAGGAAATGAGTTAAGAAGAAGGGGATGAAAATGTCTTAAGAGAAGTTATAAATACCTCAAATGATGATGAGGAATTTGAATCAAATCATGCTGACTTTGAGATAGATACTACTGAAAATGAAGAGTAATGTTTAAGTATTAGTCCTCCAACAGGACCTACGGAAAGAGTAGAAAGTAAAAATGAAGAAGTTATTGAATCAGTCAATGCAAGAATTCTTCTGGTTATTGATAAATATTCATTTGAGGAAGTTGCAATGAAACATCCCGTTGATGAAGTTGATCAAGGAGGTCATATAGAGATAGATGTGGTTATTTAAGAGAATTATCCATGTGAGGGGGAGGAACATGTTGCTACATGACCATTTGTTGTTTCCCATGAGATAGAGGACTGAAGAGAAGATCCTAGATTTGTGGTTTTAGGCCTAGATTATGGAGAATCTAAAGATGACCAGCCTATCAGAAGCCCTCCTATTCCTACTATCTCAGAAACTACCACCGTGTAGCCATTGGCTTTGTTACCTTGAGACTACGTAAAGAAAGATGAATCAGATTCTTTGAAATCATAACCAAAGATGTATATTGATGAGAAAAACACTGAGATAGAAAGAGCAATAGCTCACAATCTAGAACTCATGGCATCTGCAATGGAAAGGATAGTCTCTAACTCTCACTCAGCTCTGTTACATGAGGTCTAGGAATTTCAGAATCAGGTAAGAGATTTGGCTGTGTCTATGGAATCCATGAAGCATTCTATTGCCATCTTAGATGCATATATAGCTTCAAGAGACCAGGTGGGCAGAGACCTTAGATATGTTAAAAGTGTGGTTTACTAAATGGTCAAAGTGTTTGAGGATTTTAATAAGTCTATGGAAACACATGTTAAAGGTCCAGATTATGATGTAAAAAGGCTGATCAGTGGGCTTACCAAATCATTTAAAGATACTATGGCTTTCACTCTGGCACCTCTGGGTGCATCTGCAACGTCTTCGACCTCTCCTCTAGTTGAAATTGAAGCTTTCAGATCCATTATTAGAGAAGAAGTGGAAATGATCTCTGGTACTAGTACCTCATACTCTCAGGTCATTTCCATTACTAGAGAAATCCATAAGCTTGTTGGAGATTATTTAAGGGAAGCTGCTCAAGATCAAAAGGCCATCAAGGATCAAGTTGACTTCTATTAAAAAAGGATATGCACCAAGAATCAGATGGATGGAAACTTCAAGTTTCTGTTTGAGAAAATGAGGAGTCCACCTATCACTCAGACATTTAAAGATCAAGTGAGAATGTTTCAAGATCTGACTCCTACTTTGGAAAAATTCATGGAGAATAAGGATGATTTTATTTCTTCTATAGAATGATGGGGAAGCATTATTATGGACTTCATGAATCTTCTCTTTCCTTTCCTCCATGTGGACTGCACTCCCATCACTGTTCCACCTACATTGCATACTTCTTCAGATGCCTTAGGTTCCACCAGTATTGCTCCTTTGATGACTCTTGCCCAGGCCATCAGAAGTTTTACCCCAATGATTCCTCAGACATCTGCTCAATACAAGTCTATTGACGCCTCAGTGGTTTCTCCTCCTACACTACATATTCCATCCCTCAACCTATCCCTCCACCTTCCGAACCTGCCTCTTCAGTTTCCAAGTCCAATGCTCCAAAGAACATTACTAATGTGGATTGGGTGTGTACTATCTTAGCTGAAAGGGATTGGTGTATCTTTCTTTGTATATTGTACTCCAGTTTTAGTAATAAAAAACCCTCGCTTTTCACTATTTTTGTTCTTCACTATTTTTGTTAATCACAAAGGGGGGTGGGATATTCAAGGGGGGAAATATGGAGAAAATATTCAAAACATGAATTATATCAGGGAAATAAGTGTTTATATGTGTTTTTTATGACCTAAATGTAGTGTTCTCCATAAAATTTGTGTATGATCACATCACCGATGACAATAGAAGATGTGTTTAACCTTGATTCAAAACTCTTAAATCTAACGATACAAATGACATAATTTGTGATTATAAAAAATGATGAGATTGTTGGACTCACCTGTTTTGATAATCCCAAATCATGTTTTGATAATCCCAAATCATGTTTTGATAATCCCAAATCATGTCTTGATAACCCCAAATCATGGTTTGATAATCACAAATTGTGTTTGGATAATCCCAAATCTTGTTTTCATTAATCATTCATATTTCTACAGATTAATATTCATATAATCTCAATCTCACTCCTGTATTGGTTAATCTTACAGTGCAATATTTTCTTATGTACAAAGGTCACTGGTAAAAAGGTCACTGATACAAAGGTCACCGTTACAAGGGTCACCATTACAAAGGTCATAATTACCAAGGTCACCAATACAATGGTCAATGATACAAGGTCACCGATACAAAGTTCATCGATACAGGGTCACCGATACAAGGTCACCGCTACAAGGTCACTGCTACAAGGTCACCAATACATGGTCATCGATATAAATGTCACTATTACAAGGTTACTGATACATGGTCAACGTTACAAGGTCTCCGATGAAAGCCTACTATTAAAGGTCACCGCTGAAGTTTACCAATGGAAGGTTACTATTGTAGTTGTCGATGTGCACCTGCTTTTGAAGCCTACCGATGTGAATGCTACCGTTACTAGTCTACCGATAATCTTACATTGTCAAATTCATGATATTTTTATAATGATCATATTTACTAAATTTAATTCTTCTGAATTAATTAATATTTTTTGTAGACATATCCAGAGACAATATCTTGATAGTAAGAGGTACGAGAAAGATTGCACGTGATGTACACACTCCAATTTTCAGACCTCAAATATGAAGGAAGAAGACCGAGGAAAATAAATAAATATATATGTATGTATGTATGTATGTATATATATATATATTCACAAAGAAAAAAACAGGTTGTCATGCCCCGACCTATCCGTAATTTTTATTTTATTATTTTCTCAGTTTTAAATTTTTTTGTCGAGGTTCAGGTTGAACCCCGAACAATATTTTAAAGTTTTACCAAAAAAATGCGTGTTTTTGAATTGACATCATGGAGTGCATGGGTGGAGTGAATTTTGGAAACCCCGTGCGGCTTCTCCCATGCAGCGGCACAGTCCTCTAGTCTTCAAAAAAAAAATTAAACGAAAAAGATTTTATTTTATTTTATTGTGGTTGTGGTTAATATTTTTAATCATTTTTACTGTTGAAACTGATGAATTATTATTATGATTATTATTATTATTGTTGATATTAACATTAATATTATTAATATAGTTTAAATTTATTATTATTAAAAGTAATAATAATAATATTATTGTTGTTGTCTTTTTATTTTATTTTAATTGTATTTACTTTTATTTATTTATTTATTTTTCTTCTTTCTTTTATTATTCTTTTTATCTTCCTTTTTACCTTGTCCACGCGGTTGTCCCCCGTGCGGTGCACCAGCTGCAGCGCCATAGCGCTTTCCTTATCCCCCTTCATTTTTTTTATTTTCTATCCTTCATCCCCTAGCCCTCTAGCAGGCCCTTCCTACCTCGCTTGCGCCTTCCACCAGACCATCCGGCTCCCTGCTGGCTCCCCGCACAGCGCTAGAGCACCTCGCCACTGTAAGACCTCGTCCAGCTGCCTCCCTCATGCCATACAGCCACATCCCTCTTCCCAGTAATCTTGCACCCCTCGCCTCTCAACCTGGAGCAACCCCTCACCCATTCGTGCCTCCCGGTTGCAGAACTGACCTCCTGTTGGTCTATACTGGTGCCCCTTCCAAACCCATCTCGCCAGCCACAGCCCGCCTCCCTCATTTTGTGCACTCCCAGTCAGCCCATCACCCCTCATGGAGTTCCATGCACTAGTGCCCCGGCTCCCGGCATCAGAATCCCTCTCGCAACTCGAACAACGTGTTTGACCAGCATCGACCCTCGGCTCTCCTTCCTCTTCATGCACCACCCAGCCAGCCACCTCCCTCCCTCTCAGTTCTCAACAGCCATCCCTTGTGGCTTGCAAGCAACCAGACCTCCAAAACCACACTACCGCTGCCCGGTGCTCTGGTTCCCTCCTCCTCTGCATGCGGGCTCCCCTCTCCTCTCCCTCTCAGTCTCACCCTTCCGTTTCTCCTTGCGGCGCTCGAGAAAGCCAAGACTGACCCTACATCCTTCGAACCTGCTGCTACAGGATGTCCCTCTGGCCCTCAGTCCTCTACCAGTGCAACAACCTTCTGTTGGAAATGAAAACCAAAAATATGAGTCAAAGCTACCCGCGGCATCATTTATTAGTTGCACATCTTTTTTCCATGGGTCCACCTCCATTTATTTTCTTTTAATAAATTCAAATTCTCTTCATTTAAAGATTTGGTATATCTTTGTACTGTCATAAATGCTTAGCATTTAATATTTTTGTCTTTCCTTTTACCATCATAGATTCTCTGTATTTTATGTTTTGGACTTTCTTTATACCAACATAAATGTTAGGCATTTAATGTTGTGGGTCTATAAATTGATGTAATTGTAGCCTGAAATTTCAATTCTGAAAAATTGTGAAGTTGTGTGAAATTGTGAAAATCATGATAACTTCTTTGTGTTGTGTGCCAATTTTTCTTCCTCTTCAATTTTTTCTTCTCATATTTCTCGACTTGTATAGCCAAAAAACTGGTATCAGAGGCAAGTTACCAAGATCCTCCAATTTTTTTAAGATGGCCGCAATCAAGCCGCAAGTTCCGAAGCTGTCTAAGGACAACTACGAAAGGGGTTACATCCAAATGAAGTCGTTATTCAGGTCACAATAATTATGGGAGATCGTTACCGACGGGTATGTCGTACCCACTATGGCGGAAGAAGCTGCCTTCACGAATGAAGAAAAGACGGCCCTCAAAAATCAAAGAAAGAAACACAACAAGGCATTGTTCCTCCTCTATCAAGGGTTGGATGAATCAACGTTTGAAAATATTGCCGAAGTATCATCATGCAAGCAAACTTGGGATACCCTTTCCACCGTCTTCAAAGGTGTTGATCGAGTGAAGTAGGTACGTCTTCAAACATTAAGAGCGGAATTTGAAGAAGCACACATGAAAGAAGGTGAGAGAATCTCTGATTATTTATCAAGATTAATTGTTATTTTTAACAAATTAAAAAGGAATGGTTAAAAAGTGGAGGACATTCGAGTTATCGAAAAAATCACTTCGATCTCTCACAACCAAGCTTGAGCATGCGGTTGTGGCAATCGAAGAATCAAAGGATTTGGAGAAACTGTACATTGAAGAACTAATGGGGTCTTTGCTAGTGCATGAGAAACGGATACAAAAGAATACCGGTTCAACAATAGAGCATGCCTTGGAGTCCAAGTCGACTCTACAAGAACAAAAGAATGGCCAAATGCAACGAGGAGGTCATCGTGGAAGAGGAAGAGGGCGTGGATATTATCCAAGCCATCAACAAAATCAATAAAGTTCTACCAGCTTTCTTGGAAGGGGGAATGGTGTAGGACGATTCACGCATGGTCGTGGAAACATAAAGAACATTCAATGCCACAACTGTAAGAAATTTGGCCATTATGCGTCTGATTGTTGGAGCAAAGTAGATCATGATGAATGATCCAACTATGTTGAAGCATCTCATCATGAAGAAGAAGGTACCACACTCCTCCTCGCACAAGAAAAGGCATGTGAATGCCCCGATGTGTTGTATCTCAACACGGGTGCAAGCAACCACATGAGTGGTAACAAACAACTGTTCGAGGAACTCACCAAAGAAGTTCGTGGTGACGTGAGTTTTGGGGACTCATCCAAGGTACCCGTGAGAGGCAAAGGTAAAATCAAAATCTATCTGAAGAATGGAGAGTCGAATTACATTTCTAATGTATATTACGTACCAATTATGAAAAATAATATCATCATTCTCGGCCAACTTCTTGAGAAGGGGTATGTCATACACTTGGAAAATTATTTTTTGTCTATAAGAGATGATCGCACGAGACTTGTCGCTCAAGTCCAAATGGCGAAGAATCGCATGTTTCCGCTGCATATCAACATAAAGGCCGAGGAGTGTCTCTTTCGGATCATGAAGAATGACTCATGGAGATGGCATCTACGATTTGGAAATCTTCATTTTAGCAGGCTTAAACTTCTATCCTCATCAAGCATAGTGCGCGGATTGCCAGCAATTGAAGTTCTAAATCATGTGTGTGAGGCGTGTACACTCGGAAAACAACAAAGGAACTCATTTCCAAGTGGAGTGTCTAGAAGAGAAACGGAACCACTTCGGTTGGTTCACACTGATATCTTCGGACCACTTGAAACACCGTCACTTGGAAGTAATAGATATTTTATTACCCTTATTGACGATTTCGGCAGAAAGTTGTGGGTGTATCGGATCCAAGAAAAATCTTCTGATTTCACTGTCTTTAAAACATTTAAAGCTCATGTTGAAACTGAAAGTGGCCACAGAATCAAAGTACTCAGATCTGAAAGAGGTGGAGAATACACCTCAAATGCATTTCATGATTTCTGTAGGGAACATGGCATCAAACAGCAATACACTGCAGCCTACACGCCACAGTAGAATGGCATCGCAGAAAGGAAGAACCGCACCATCCTCGACATGACGAGGACCATGCTAAAGGAGAATGTCTTGCCAATGAACTTTTGGGCAGAAGCAGTGGCATGTACTGCCTATCTTCTCAATCGTTGCCCAATGAAGAGCGTCGGAAACATGACACCATAAGAGGCATGGAGTGGCTACAAACCGAGCGTAGCACACCTAATAATCTTTGGGTGTGTTTCCTACGCTCAAGTTCCAGAAGCAAGAAGAAGTAAGCTTGATGATCGTGGTGAAAAGTGCATCTTTATCGGCTATAGTGAAGAGTCTAAAGCCTATAAGATCTACATTCCACTAACCAATAAATTAGTGGTGAGTAGAGATGTGGTCTTCAGTGAGGAAGAATCTTGGAAGTGGAATGATGAAGAACCAAACAAAGAGATTTCAGTCGAAACAGAAGATCCTGAATAAAGGCATGATCATCAAGAGAAAATGCCAGCAACACTTTCCCCGGGCACATCATTAGTACACAGGAGTCCAGGAGGACATTCCATCACTCCTGAAAGGACTCCACCAAGTCAAAATTGGGCGAGCTCATCCTCACCCATGGCACCCATAAAAATGAAAAGCTTAAGCGACATTTATGAACAAACTGAAGAGGTAAATATTTTTTTCCTGTATGCAGATCATGAGCCTCTAACCTTTCAGGAAGCCACAAGGGAAGAATGTTGGAGAATGGCTATGGGAGAAGAAATTTTCTCCATAGAGAAAAATGAAACATGGGAGATGACCACACTTCCTAATAGCCAGAAATCCATTGGTGTCAAATGGGTGTACAAGATCAAGCGAAATGCTGATGGTGAAATCGATCTCTACAGGGAAAGGCTCGTAGCAAAGGGGTACAAACAGAAGTATAGGGTGGACTATGAAGAATTCTTCGCTTCGGTTGCTCGCCTTGACACTGTGATAATTATTATCTCCCTTGTTGTTCATCACAGTTGGATGATCTACCAATTGGATGTGAAGTCTGCATTCCTGAATGGAATTCTAGAGGAAGAGGTCTATGTAGACCAGCCTGAAGGCTTTGTTGTGCAAGGGGAGGAAGACAAAGTGTATCGACTGAAGAAAACTCTTTATGGGTTGAAGCAGGCTCCTCGTGCTTGGAATGCATGCATTGACAACTATCTTCAAGAGAACGGAATCACCAAATGTCTATATGAGAATGCAGTTTACATCAAGAAGAATGATCATGGAGATATAATCATTGCAAGCTTGTATGTTGATGATTTGCTGTTTATAGGGAATAGTCGACAGATGTTCGATGATTTCAAGAAGGCTATGTTCAAGGAGTTCGAGATGACCGACGAAGGTCTCATGTACTTCTTTCTGGGCATAGAAGTAAAGCAACAACATGGATGCATCTATATTTCTCAGAAGAGGTATGCTAAGGAGTTTCTTGAAAAATTCAACATGGCTAATTGCAATGTTGTAAACACACCTGTGGCAATGAGCTTAAAACTGAAAAAATATAGAGAAGGAAGAAGTGTTGACTCGACTCTGTTCAAGAGTCTAATTGGAAGCCTGAGGTATCTCACAATCACAAGGCCTGATATTGTCCATAGTGTGGGGCTTCTAAGCAGGTACATGGAAGCACCAAAAGAGTCCGACTGGTTAGCGGCAAAACGTATCCTCAGGTACGTTAAAGGAATGGTGGATTTTGGTCTTTTTTATCCATACAATGAAGAAGCAAATATGCATGGATACTCAGACAGTGACTGGGGAGGCGACCAAGATGAATGAAAAAGCACCACTGGGTATGTATTTTTTCTTGGATAGACTTCTTTTATGTGGAATTCAAGGAAGAAAAGTGTGGTTGCCTTGTCTACATGTGAAGCAGAGTACATGGTGGCATCATCCACTATTTGTGAAGGAATCTGGTTGAGAAATCTACTAAAGGAGTTGCAGCATCCGCAGGATGGATCCACAGTGATATATGTGGATAACAAGTCAGCAATTGAACGTGCCAAAAATCCGGTGCAGCATGGAATAAGCAAACATATTGATACCCGATTCCATTTTTTGCGAGATCATGTGAAGCTGAAAATGATAAAATTGGAATACTGTCATACTACGGAGCAGGTGGCTGATATTTTCACAAAGTCATTATCATCAGATTCATTCAAAATACTCAGAATGATGCTCGTAATGAAGCCGGTTTTGGTTTGAAGGGGAGTGTTGGAATTGCAAACCAAAAATATGAGTCAAAGCTGCCGGCGGCGTCATTTATTACTTGCACATATTTTTTCCATGGGTCCACCTCCATTTATTTTCTTTGAATAAATTTAAATTCTCTTCATTTAAAGATTTGGTATATCTTTGTACTGTCATAAATGCTCATCATTTAATATTTTGGTCTTTCCTTGTACTGTCATAGATTCTCTGTATTTTATGTTTTGGTGTTTCTTTGTACCAACATAAATGCTAGGCATTTAATGTTGTGGGTCTATAAATTGATGTTATTGTAGCCTGAAATTTCAATTGTGAAAAATTGTGAAGTTGTGTGAAATTGTGAAAAGATTGAAAGCTTCTTTGTGTTGTGTGCCAATTTTTCTTCCTCTTCAATTTTTTCTTCTCATATTTCTCAGCTTGTATAGCCAACACCTTCTTTCCCCCTTCATGTACAGTAATGCTACCCTCATCTCGGATGCTCCCTCCTCTAATAGGTTCTCGACCCGTGCTGCAACTCTCGAACAACCCGCTCCCAGCTGCCACCCTACCCCTTTCTCATTGCACTGCTATCCCGCCCTCCACATGCTGTATCGGTTGGGCACACCCATTTCCGGACTCCTTTCATGCGGTCGAATGCATCTCCAGCCCGGGGCACCTCCGGCTTGGTAGTTCATCACCTCGCGGACCTACTTTCCAGCTGCACATTCCCTACGTGACACCTTTGTAGTTCCTCAGTTGTTGTGCGGTTCCCCACGACCCCCCTTGCTGCACTTTCGGGCAGCCACAACGCGCCCCCTTTCTGAGTTTCCGATATCTCCCCCCTTCGCTGCTTCATCCAGACCCTATCGGTGCGTTGCACACTCTTTTCCTGCCAGCGACAATCCCTGCTGGTACACGCCACCCCTTTCCGATGGTCGCGCGACCCCACTGTTCAAGCACATCTCTGGGTCTAGGTGGGTTTTCACACTATTTGATCATTTAAATTATTATAAGTCAGATTTTCAATGTTTTTATTCATTTTTCAGTTTCTTCAACACATTGTTAGGTTTTTTCGTGATCTTGCGGTCGTCAGCAGGTTGCACATACACGTGTGCAATTGGGAGACGTGTCGTGTTGTCGTAACCGAGCTGAAAGTTGAGGTAGGTCCCCCACTACACTCATCTTTAAATTTAGAATTTATTAATTTAATGGTGTTTTATTAACTTTAAAAAATAGGAAATAATATGAGATAATTTATTTTTAAATAATTATTTGGTGTAAAAAGATCCGTTTAATTTATAGACGACACTTGGAATATTTTCTTGATGAACGGACATCCAGTAGTGAAAGAATGCCCATTTTGATTTAAACACAATTCATAAAATTTAAAATTTAATTTTGGTTTAAAATATAAATGATTCCTCTTGAACAAGTTTTTTGGTTTTTCTTTAGAAATGAGGTTTTTCTTTAATATTGGTGAAGGCCCATTTGACACTTTATTAAAATAAATTATTTTTGAAAAACTCACTTTGGGGTTAGTAAGGGGTGATCTTTGGTGAGTGTTGATTGCATGAGTTGTGTGTGATATTTGTGCTTTGTGACTGATTGATTTACATTGTGGACGCACCCCTTTTGATTTTATGTATTGACATGGGAACCTAGCATAGTGAGTGAATCTTCTAAGAACAATTGCTGCACTAGATTAGATTACGCACTGGCTAGTGACCCCATAGCAGGGGAATAATGATTTATTGCTTTTATGGGGATTGGGCCCCTCAGTTAGGCCATACAGAGCTATGCCGATCATTAGGGAGTTGTGACGTCATCGAGTTAGAGCATGATTTCAGGATAAGTCACATGTTTAGTAAGTTACGGATTGTTCAGGATCTCCTATGATTGACCCATGTTTCATTTAGTGTTTATTTGTATGTGGCGGATGATTGAGAGGTCTAGTTCAGTTGCTGGCCCCTGTGTGCCACTCTTTCCATTTCCCTTGGTGTGTGTGTTGTGTATTATGTGGGATTTTTCCTTTTTTGATAATGTCTGATGTTTGTATTTCTAAATGGTTCACAGATAATGTTTTAAAAAGAAATATACCTATTCATTTCAAATACTAAACTTGTTTTAAAATTAAAAAGGACAATGAAATTATACTTGTTTTAGAAATGAAAGTTTGTGTGGAAACTAATACTTTATATAGTTTAGTTCAAACCTGAACCAGGTAAATTCTTTATTTAAAGGTAGTGAATTAGGAATAGTTTGTTGGCCACGCCTAATTAGTATTAATACTCACAACTATAGTTCTTTTATATTTTCAGTGTTTTTGCAGACTACAGCTTTAGTGCGCTCGCATTGGGAGATGTTTGATCATTGAGACGGAGAGTGACCCGCATGGTCACACGGAGTTAGTTCGAACGTCGAGTTTGGTTAGTTTTTTTATTTTGTTCATTTTTAGTCACTTTACTTGGTTTATTTATTCTACTCTGATTTGAATTATTTTTCTGCTGCTTTATTTATTTATATCGGGAGAAATCGTTCCCACAGACTCTGTTGATGCCCTGGCGCTTGTCGCCTGCCCGAGAGAATTGGGAACGCCTTTCAGGTCATATCGTGGATCGGCTCAGGTGACCGATTCATGTTCGAACAAGTTTGGTTCGTGACAAAATTGTATCAGAGAAGGTCAGCTCATGAGCGGACCTTGTTTTTTAGAGCGCCCATTGCTATTTGGGGTTTTCATGGTAGAAGGAGTATGATTGTCAGGTATCAAGGTGTATGGATGAGAAGGATGTCATGAACCCTTTCTTGTTCCAAACCTTGGGTTACCATGGTATATTGGGGTTTTTGGTAAATTTTATTCATATGGTTTGTTTGGTATTGGGAGGTGAAATGAGAGTTGGGAAAGTGACCTCTGTGAGCTCGCATGGTCTGGCAAGACATGTGGAGTCAGAGACCTTACCCTAGAATACTCTCAATGATGGTGGTGTGATTGGCATATGGCCACAAACCATATGGCCGAGTCACCCATCATCACTAGTTTCCCCCTAGTGAATCGTTTGGGTTTTCCTTCATTCTGAAAATCGTTGTGAAAAGTGTTATTTTGGTATTTGAAATGACGATGACCATGTTTGACCCATCTTCTTTTCTTCTTGTTCTTTAGTGTTCACCCCCACGAAGGTTCGATGGATGCCCATGGTGCAGCTTCGGGTGGTGCATTCTGAGCAAATCCTCTACTTGATCATCCCAAGTACTATGTCCTCGAGATTCGAAAGTTGAACACTCCCCTATTTTATGTTCAAGAAAACCCTCTTGAGGCAAAGGAGTGGTTGTAGAAGATTGAGAGGAACTTCTGTTCTCTCACGCTGCCTGAGTCATTAAAGGTGATGTTGGATACCTTTATGATTGATGGTCCAACCTGGAAGTGGTGGAATTCTGTGTCTCGAAGCAAGCCTCGATAAGTTCTCACTTGGGAGTTCTTCAAGTCGTCGTTCATCCAAAAATATTTCTCTCAGCTGACGAAGTGGAGGAAGAGGATGGAGTTGTGCGGTCTCCAGCAATGTGTTGGTTAAATGATGGAATTATTTCGTCATTTTCTAGACCTGGATCCATATGAATAGGGGTATGTTGGAAATGATCCTGTGAAAGCTGGGAATTTTGAACTTGGGTTAAGTCCTGAGCTACAGTCGAAGGCGGAATAGTTCAACGTAATCACCTTTCCGGATGTGGTGAGACAAGATTTCCACTCCGAAGCTGAGTTCGTTGGAGGACTTGAGGTGGCAAATCCTCCTATGGCCTTAGGAAGTAGTGTAGTAGATGGCTATAAGAAGAATGGGATGTGGCCTGATGGTGGTGGTACTTCTAGAGGAATCAAGATGCTTTCAGACCTTCAGCCATCTTCCTTACAGCGCAATGCCATGATTTATTACAAATGTGGTAAGTGGGGGCACAAGAGGCCGATGTGCTAAAATGCTTTGAAACCTTGTCACACCTGTGGAAATATGGGTCACTTAGAGTGATTCTGTTGAGGTGTTTCCAAGAAGCGCACTGAAGCCAGACCTAGTTCGTTGAAGGTCACCTCAGTCCATCAGATGGAGTAGGACGATGTTTGGGGATCAGTTTGGAGTTTTTATTTTATTGGTGTTTCTTGGATGTAGTATTCTTCACCTATACCGTTTTTTGGGTTTTCTTTTCATTCAGTTGTAAGAAGGGTTCTTTTCGAACCTATTTGGAACCTTTATTCTAATGGATGTGTGTTTGGTAAAATTAAAGCTCATGTGTTATGTTTGGGAATTTTTGAAGCCCGACTGCGAGGCATGAGATGATTCAATCAACAGATCTCCAACCATAGGTCTCAGAGTCAAGCGGGCGCATAGTCAGGTGAACCCCAACGGTGAAGAAGGGCCTTGGTTTAACCCTGGTCTTTATTATGGCGTGGTTTGTGTTATTTTGAGGTTGTGACCTCGTTAGGGTAGCAATGATGATAGATTGGATGAATTTTTAGTTGGGCCCTTCCCTCCCCTACCGTTATGATGGGTTTTTTGGATCATGTGTGAAGCTTACAAAATCGGTAAATCTCCTAAGTCCTTATGGTGGGGAGACCCATCGTGGGTCTCATTGAATTTGGTTTTCCTTGTTTCCTATGGTGGGTAGTCTGTTCGGGCCTTCCTGTGTCAGTATAAGAGTTTCATTTCTGTTATCGATTTGGTGATGTTTAAAGTGTTTGTGTTTTGAGGATAAGTTGCATGTCCTAAGAGTTTGGTGTTCGTGTGGATCGATCAGCTGGAGGCGCTTAAACTTTTGGGGGTGAGTGATATATAAGAAGTTTCTTTATGGGTCTATGTATTGTTGTGGATACGCGGGGACTGGAAGTGTTATTGTGGGGAGAATTGTCTTGCCTCGACTTATCTGCAATTTTTATTTTATGATTTTCATGGTTTTAAAAATTTCTGGCGAGGTTCAGGTTGATCCCCGAACAATATTTTTATGTTTTATCAAAAAAATGCATGTTTTTGAATTGACGTCATGGAGTGCAAGGGTGGAGCACATTTCAGAAACCCTGCGCGGCTTCACCCATGCAGCAGAACAACCCACCAGTCTTCGGAAAAAAAATTAATTATACGAAAAAGATTTTTTTTATTTTATTGCGATTGTGGTTAATATTTTTTATCATTATTACTGTTGTAGTTAAAGATTTATTTTTAGTTTTATTATTATCATTATTATTATTGTTATTGATATTAACATTAATATTATTAACATAGATTAAATTTATTATGATTATAAGTAATATTATTATTATTATTATTGTTGTCATTTTATTTTATTTTATTTGTATTTACTTTTTTTAATTATTTTTTTTCTTCTTTCTTTTATTATTATTTTATTCTTCCTTTTTTCCTGTTCTATGTGGCTGTCCCCCGTGCGGTGCACCAGCTGCAGCGCCATAGCGCTTTCCTTCCCCCCTTTTTTATATTTTCTCTCTTTCATCCCCCAGCTCTCCCGCAAGCCCTCCCTACCTCTTCTGTGCCATCCACCGGACCAGCCGGCTCCCTGCCAGCTCCCCACAAAACTCCAGCTCACCTCGCCCTCTATAGGACCTCTTCCAGCAGCCTCCCTCCTTCCATGCAACCACATCCCTCTTCCATGTAAGCCTACGCCCCTCGCCTCTCAACCTGAAACTACCCCTCACCCAACCGCGCCTCCCGGTTGCAGCACTGACCGCAAGATCATGGAAAAACCTTATATTGGGATAAATTGTTCTCAAAACCTCTATTGATGCCCTGGCGCTTATCGCCAGCCTGAGAGGATATGGAACGCCTTTCTGGTCATGTCGCGGATTGGATCGTTTGACGAGTTCAGGGTTGACCAAGGTTGGTTCGTGACACAGGTGAAGTTCACAAGTCAATTTCATAAGGAAGAAACTACTGAAGGGAAAGGAAAAAAATTTCGAGCACCTTCACTGCGAACCCCGGGAACTACCAGAAGATCATTTGGGGAAAACAACTTGAGGCTATCTTCTATGCTTTATAAAAATTCAATCAACTCAAGAAGCAGAACACCCAATTTTTGAAAGTTAGTACATGGAGTTTCGACACTCTGTTTTAAAGAAAAAATCCTAAGATAGACTCAAACTTCCAATTCATCAAGGAATCAAGTGCTGAACTACAAAAACATAGATCCTTTTAAACTTTATTGCATCAAAATTCTTCTATTGTGTTGCTTTCATTCTTTTACATTTCTGAAAAGTGTGTATGCATTCTTTACACATTGTCTTCTGTGCTAGAACTAGACGATATTGAATATCCGTACATCAAACATCACTTTCATTTTTTTCACACGTAAAATAGAGGAAGAGGCCGTTTGTGGTCTGTGTTTTTTGTCTTTCCAACAATGAACAATTGTAGAGGGTGTGAACCCTAGATAATTTGTGAAAACTATTATAATTACCGATATAGGTTGTGTCTCAAGTTTATTGCTAATATAAACTTCTTGGTGGCTGGTGATCACCAAGTTGAGAGGATTAAGTCTCGGCTTGAGACTGAACCTATTGTTTTACTTCATTATGCACTACATTTTTATTATAATTTGTTTTATTTCTTGTCTGCTGATTAAATTAGCTAAAACATAAAATTATTTTTCTCTCACTTTGATTGTTTGTTTTGGTTAGTGTGTATATATGAATAATTCAGCAAACATGTTTCCATAGTTGAATAAGTGATTTCATTGACTCAACTAAGGAGTAATCAACCATAGAGAAACTTGTTGAGAAATTAAACATTTATATCTCTACTGCCTTAATTGAATGGTCTGTTATAAATTGTGGGATTTTTATCATAAAGTTTTTTTAAATTTTTTTTATTGGAACTCAATTCAACCCCCCCTCTCTTGAGTATCCACTTAGACAAATAGACACACATACTTGGACATGGTTTCAAAAAATAAGAAGTTCTTATTTTGATGTAGTTTATAGAATTTGAATCTAAGTAGTTGAAAAGGATATGGTCATGGTGGGCAATAATTGTTTTGGCATGGATTTTTTAAATCAACCGGTTTATCATTATAGATTCTCTTACATACTAGTAATTTTAAATGATTACCCAATTAATTAATTTTCATTAAATGAATTTTTCATAGTAAATAAGTTCATGATGAAGTGACTAATTATTTATAAAAATATTTTCATCGTGTTCATAACATATAGGATAATTAAAATTGATGATTTTCCATGTGTGTGAGTGTTTTTTGGAAAATGAATATTATGAAATAATTTTTTATTATAAAATTTTTGCATTGTGTTATCATTTTCAATATTGTAATTTGTAATGAGTGGGATAAATATAATTGTTTTACTATATTATAATCCATTATATTTCACATGTTTTTATTTATTAAAATTTCACTATTATTTTTGGAATCATTATTTGTGAATTAAGATTCCATTTTATGAGTAATATAGATTTATTTTCTTCTTGATGATGGTTCCATGATTTCACTGAAAGATGATCCATGTGTCTATAAATACAAAAATTGGATTAAGGACCATCTATATATGGAAAATGAGATGTGGTTGAAACACTGACTTGAATTTAATGACCTATATGGAATGAAAAAATTAATTTCAATAAGAATTACTCTCACAAGTAAGTGATACCTAATAATGATTGGATCTCATGGTCCTGGAATACCACTGATTTTAATTCCTGACATGGTTGAATGAGTTGGATTTTATGGATTATCATATATTTTTGTAGTTGTTTATAATTTCTTTTGGGTTTATTAATTTATTTGTCTTACACAGATTATGGTGTATTAAAATATTTAAATTTTCAAGATGATTTTATATAACACCTTTATGTATAAATACTTTTTATTTTATATGGGTTAGAAGATAAAAATTGCAGAAATGTTATAGTTCATGGTTCTCATCAACAATTCCACCACACTGATGGATAACTAGAATGTCTATATTGAATAAGTTTAAGGGGGATTTATTTATATCATGTGATGAAACATGATTGTGGTGGATACATCCCTCCCAGGGTAAATATGAATTGTGGATATTTGTTGTCCTAATGGAATCAGTTGGGGGCTCAAGATAATTAGTGTATTGGTTAGGATTATCAAAACGTATTTTTGGAGTTGGGTTTTAGTTATATATTTTAATATTTTATTAGTATAAAAAAATTTTAAAATGGAATTTATCATTCATTTTATGAGATATGGTGAGGCACTTTCCTTGTATTGGTTTTTAGAGATTATTTAATTTTAACATATTGATACATCATTCATGTTTTTTAGAATAACGTTTTTATGAGGGGAGTGTTGTATATGAGATTAATTCTTCCCCAAATATTATATTATAAATCCTTGATATTTAATATTAGCCTTGGGTGATCCTAGGGAGACACATATGTCATAGTAACATTCGTACATCACTCGAGTGAGGCCATAGAGTGACCTGATATCTTGGGAAGTTATAAGTGTTGTCTTTGTTTTTAATATGGGATGTATGGATAGAGATATTTAGACATAGGAAACGTGACATAGACATATGAATTTGTCAAAAATATATTTACAATGAACAATTACCAATCATTATGTGATTTTTTTCCAAGTAGTTGCTAAATCACTTTCTGTATGTTGGGTTTTTTGGTGTAAAATATAGGGTTATGATAAATATATGCCTTTATGAATCATGTATGAACTTATTGATAGTAAATTAAACATAGTGGATTTGTTTTGAGAATATAATGAAATTGATTTGAAATTATATATCAATAATGTTTTTTAAAAATATAGAATTTTGTGTTTTTTGATTACTAATTTTTTTTAATATGGTTTTTAAAATGTATTCTAACATTAATATGTTATTTTAATTAGCTATTTCTATTCTTTAGTAACATAGTTTATGTGTGACTGGATAGTTTCCTTTTAGAGGGGTTTCATTCTAATGTGTGGATGAAAAATTATATCTTGCGTGTTATGGGATAGAACCACTAGGGAGGGGTGATCCGATAATATATGGTCTTACCAAGTGAGGGTAAATTTTTTGAATATTTTTTTGAATCATTATGTTATATTTTAGTATAATATTTTTCATTATTATAGTGGGTAGTGAAAAATATTAAAATAATTGATAATATTCAATAGGAATATTGTCTGGGTCTAAGAACCATGAGTAATTTTTTTGTGACTATGGTTTCTTTGTCTTCCCATAGAAATATGTAGAAGTATTTAACTATAGATACCTTGAGTAACTTTGAATGAGAGAATCAATGGGAATTTAATTCCTATGGTCCGATGATTGGATTATTTTTTCTTGATTAATTAGATTTTAAACTGTTTAATGTAACTATGATGTGGATATCATAGGGAAGACATTTATATATAATATTAGTGTTGTGTTAGTATATGGGATCTCAATAGTTTTAAGGTCTTTGAAATTGTTAGGGAATCCTGGTAGATATAAGATACTCTTCAATGAATTAGTATATCTATGTTTCTATGATAAAATTATTCAATTACTTCCCTTAGTATTAGAGATTTTATTTGAAAGTGTGATTTGATAATGTCATGAGAAATAAATTAGTAACGGTATATATGTTTAAAAATTTCTTTTTGTTTACATTGAACACAAGATAGGTTTGATCATAGTGAAATATTAGGTAATGGAATTACTTTGATATGTAAAGTGTTCATGTTTTGATAACAGATATGAAAAAGGTATCAATATCATATAGTAGAATCATGATTGATGGTCAGACACGTGAGAGTTGATTTTTTATGTTATAATTCATGGATGTATAAAATGGGATATATAGGGGTCATATCTGAGACTATACCAAATTGGGAATATAAATTTTCAGATAATGAAATTATTTTCAAAAAATGGAAAACAATCAAGGGTAAACTCAAAGTTAGGGAGATAGTGGAAATTGATTTTGATTTTTGTAAGAGAAAAATTGGATAGAATGACCAATTGAATGAGATTAAATCATAAATCTCATTTCTGTTTGATGAATTCATGATTACATCTGAGGAATAAATTTTTGAATATGATAAATGGTATTGTGGAAGAATATTTTTATTTATTTGGGATAATCCTCATGGAGACACGGTATTTAGGAGCCCAGTTGTTGGATTACAGTGAACATAATGAACGATAAAAGGTAAGTGAATATTATGGTCTGGAATGATTTATGTAAATTTAGAAACTCCAGTATTGGAATTATATTTTAATGATAGAATATTTTCCCTTGTTTGTTACCATTTATTGGTGAGATAATGATTTTCTCTATGAATGGTTAAATGTGGATTGGTTAATTATGATTAAATCACTAATATATAGTTGATGGGAAAAAGAAAATATCAGTGGTTATTAGATCATGATTGAAATGATTAGTGAAGTTATTGTGAATCTATAATGCATTAATAAGGGATTGAAATGATTGAAGGGTTATATAATTACATGAAGTGGTTACATGGTGTGGTGGATAATGAAATGATTGTATTCTTAATAGAGTCACTATCATTGATTAAATACTAATTAATTTTTGGGTTTCATAGTTAAGATGAGTTAGATATTATTGTTTGTTATGGGTTGGGTAGTCAAATGAAATGTAATAGTAGAAGGAGGTTATATTTATTTCACCTAAGACCACGTGATGTCACTCAACATTGGAAAAATTCATATAGGATTATTGTTTATGGTGGTAGACTATTTATGTATAATAATAATGACCACTTAAAACACTATAATGTATATGGGAACTATATAAAGGATCATGTATTAAGACAATTGGTGTCTATGGAGAATGGTTCCATATTTATGATATCAAGGTAATTACGGATTCCAAAGAGGGTAACATTTATTTGATATTGACACATTGAATTCCATAAAATATATTACAACATGGGATTCTTTATGTTTTAACCATATTACAAAATTTAATAATTCTTGTATAAACTGACATAAATCGTATATTATAATCATAAGGGGTTACCCATTTATGGTTATGTTGATATTTATGTGGTCATGATATATTTTTAAAAGTATAATAAATATTGTGATTTTTCATAAGAATCACTTGTGTTATTCACATTAGGTATCATATATGGGGAATTAAATTGTTAGGTACAACTATCATATTTTTTGAATATCATTCTTGATGCACTAAACCATTATTATATGAAAAAAATTCACATGGACTTTATATTATAAATGGTTTAATTTTACAGAGTCCCTAAATGGAAAAGATATCATAGAGAAGAGGATGATGCACTGGACTTGATGGTGTATTTTAGTGACCTCTTGGTTATTATTTCATTAATGTAAGATAAATTATGGATAATTCATCTATATTCATATTATTAATTAAGGGAAAATTTTAGTGGAAGTATGAAGGGTGATAAACTTTTTTTGTGAAAATATCTATAATGTCGAATTTTGTTCCTATTAATAAAAAAGGATTCAAATAATAGAATATCATTATTGTGAAAATAAGGGTATGTTATAATGTTAAAATCAATTCCTATTTTAGTGCGTAAGTCTAAATAAACCTTGATATACTATTTCATTGACTAACCAAATGATTTAAATTATTATGATATCAAAAGTATGAGGTGATATATTTTAGTTATATGTGAGATTCCAATTCAAAATGGTTAATCTTTTCCTCCACTAGGGGAGTCATTATTGATCCAATTGGTTTAATAATTAGCTAGGATACATTAGTTGTTAATGATATATTCTATTGATGTGGGTACTGTTGGAGTTGGTGGCCTAGAGCCAACTAATTTGTACTTTATTCATTAATAAATGCTTTATCACATTTTGATTGTTCTTCTACGTGACAATGCATGTGATAATGTCCTAAGGATGACCGTTGCATTAATGGGTCATAACGGATCCCTGCTATGATGAGAACCCAGATGTTCCATAACACTGTTCTTGAATATATGTTCTATGGCCGAATGATGTTATTTGAGGGACACAAATAATACAAGCCATTTGGTGTGAGGACTCATAAAAACTTTGAGGCACCTTCTCATGGTGTGTGCCCTTGGTAATGTCAAGGAGGATATTATGAGAACGAGATCCGCCAATAGAAAATCCACAATTCATAGTGTCATTGGATGTTCCTATCTGCGGACATGTGTATTGGTCCATAGACTTTAAGATTATTATTAATGGGTATAACAACTCATGAACTTAGATGTATTGATGAAAACTGTGATGACACACTGTTCGTAGCTAGGTAGTATGTGTTGGTTGCATCACGAGTAATACTGCATTAATATATAATGCAAAAAAGGATTTTTCCATTCCGTTCCATAACGGAAGTAGATATCTCAGGCCCTTTGATGGAATTGGTATAGCCTAAATAAATCCATGGCTACGGTAAGGTATGGGCGAGTTCAATTCCATAAATTCAAAGAAATAATGATCAAGCACATGGGTTTATGGCACTATCATGCAACCTGCTTGATTATAGATATCGTGACAAAGGTATTATATTACACAGTAAACGTTCGTGTAAGGTGACACATCATTACGGCATTAACTTCTTTATCTATGGGTGCCTTAGTGTGTTGCTAGATGCTAACCTTGGACTTTAGGCAGGCTCCAACTAATGCCACTGAGAAATAGGCCAAGAGGGTCACACACTAAGTGTGTCTATGTATCTCAGTTAAATATTAATTTAACAAGTTAAATAATGATTATTCCCAACTGTGGTTTAATATTTATTTAAGGATGCCTGATCACATTTATTTCGACACTAGTTATTCAAGAAAATATATTGTGGGTGAAATAATATATTTATTAGCGAGTAATGCAGTTACATTTATTTAAGAAATAAACATTCATTACTCAAGGTCTAATAAATGTGGAGGAGGAAATAAAGGAAAGTGGAAAATAAAAGTACATTCCGTGTATATTAAATATACATACCGTGTATTTTTATGGAAAAACAAGTACATGTCATGTATTAATTATTACACAGTGTGTAGTTTTTCTAGTTGGGATTTTGAGGAAATAATATCATTACTATGATACTAATTATAATCAGTATGGGAGCATGTCAAGGAATTAATAATTCGACATGGGGTATTCAATAAGTGTTAATGAAATATATAAAATGCGCAATGCGTTTATTTATTATCATATCTCTATAACCTCAAAACACGATTATAAATATCCTCACAACCCCAAAAAATTTCACCAATGGTAGTGCACAACAATTATGGAGAATTGTTTCAAGATGAAAAGAACTCCTTCCTCCAAGAACTCTCTCAAGACTGAGAGACCAAGACGATCGAATGCGAACATCGCAAGTGAAGGTTCTTTTGCACTAGCACCCAGAGATCCCTTCGGTGACGTCTGAAGATATGTGGCACACATGTGGATCACCACTAGAAGAATACTACACTTGGATTCTATGACGAAATGATGGATCATAGGATCGTGACCGGAGAAATCGACGTAGAAATAATTCCACCATGTTAATTCTTGTGAATTAATTAAATCAATTATAACCTACATATGATGATACTATCTATATGGTTCCAGGATTCCCTCTTAAGTTTTTTTTTCTTCATTCTATTATGATGATTCGGCCTTTTAAATCATGACATATCTTTGATTGAATGTTGCTTAATGTTAAAATTAAAATTGGGAAAACCCACCAACGCGCTTCCACTGTGCTCGGAACCTACAGGTACCATGATAATTTAAAAATTATATTATGGTGATGTATTTGAATTTTAGTAAGGTTATATATAGATTGTATTCATATTTTGAGATTCAGTGAGGGAATTTTAGACAAGAATCATCTATATGAGTTTCCCTATGGTATTCCAACAAAGAAAAATTCAAATAACCCATGTCAGGTAGGGGTATTTTAGAGAGAAACATGGCATGATATGTTAATGAAATGTTTGGACAGCAATCAAATTGATACATCGCAACTTTCTGATTGTCCCCAATAAATTCATAAGTGCTTGCAGTATTCTAATGTTTCTATGAAATGGTGGAATGTGTCTGACGATGAATGGGAAAACCGAAAAACCCTTTCTCTCGGTAGTGGTCGACCTATCTCCTTTATGGATGTTGTCTTATGTGGTGAGGAAAGGGTGACTGATGGTGAGGATTGTACCACTGTCTCCCCAAAGAGGAGACCTCACAAGGTTTTTCCAATATTCTGAAGAGAAATTCTACTAGATCATCTTCAAATGTTCCAAAAAAGATGGAAGCAAATCTATTTAATATGTTCAACCGAGTGAAGTCTCAATCTGAGTGGGAGTTTGCTAGAGACTCTAGTTCTGAGAATGATATGAAATATTATGATTATTAGTGTTTTGATTGGGGGAACTCCTATTTTTTGGCCCATTTGGCCTATTTTATGTTCTTTTTTGAATAATAAATGGTCAGAATATTTGCTTCTGGTTGGCCCAAAAAAAAACATTTTTTTGGTTTTTTTCTCTATAGTCATGAGGGGAGTACCTTTTATGTCATAATAGATCATTATTATTTTTATAAATCCCATTTCATTGATTAATATTGTATTAATATATATATGAATTGGATTTAGTAATTTCTGATCCTAAATGAGGGTGATATGTTATGGGGACGGTACATGTAACATCCTTATCAAGACCTATTACTTTTAAAAAATTTAAAATTCCAATATCCTTATGTGTATCCCCTTGGTATGAAATTCATGCAAAAATTACAAAGTATTAAAAATTATTATGGGATTTCATTCATTGCATTCAAGAAAATCTATAGTAGACAAACTTAAATTTCAATATATATATACTATTCATTATAAAAAAACTCCAAATTTACGGATTAGTAAAAATAAAAGTTGTACTATTCAATAAAAATACCCTAATTTTTTATAGGACATAAAACTAAAAAGATAATTATAGTTCCAAACATGGACCAACATCAATATCCACCACCTGACCAACTCATTTCTCCATTCTCCATCAACCATGGCTATAACTCCATCGTGATCAATAAGAAAAGTAATAGGATAACCACTAACCTATATTATGATGAAAAACATCAAAATATACACTATAATGTACGTAGGGGCTTTATATTGAATTTAATTGTTAATTACCAACAGATTGTATCACACACCATTTGTACAAGATAAAATTATTTTAAAAAAACATTTATAAAACATGTAAGAAATATAATAATCATTTAAAATGTTATATATATATTTATAAAATAATAATAAAAAACTAAAAACATAAAGAAGACCCACAAAATATAATCACACATCAATGAAATAAAACTAACCCACCCATTTGGGATCCACTTCATAAACCCAATTCCATGAATCATCAAAGCAAGACTCCCTGAATAAACCAAAATCACTAGTAGAATCTTTGTCCCCCAAGACCATTTTATAAATTAGTGGTCAAGTTTAGTGTTCCAAAATTTCATCATTAAATACTTGTCCATGCTAGAAAGTTCCCACTATTATACCTCATTAATACACTCCAACAAATGATAGTTCCATATAGATGCATTGTAAATATGATTCCATTAAAATAAAAAATAAAAATGTATGCTTTTACCAAATAGTTATCGAGATTTTCCCATTAAAATTATTTGAAAAACCAAAACCCAAAAATTTAGTTATTCAAAGAGTATTTAACATTGGTTTTCAATTAATAAAAATAAATTTTCTATTTCATAAAACGAATTTTTCATTTTATAGGTAGAAGTAGTTTGAGAGGGAAGTCATATACATAAAAGGAAATAATACAAATTAAATATGATTGAAACATGCACATATAGGTTATAAAGATATTCATCTGATGGAAAATAAATTAAATAACAATAAATAGAAACACTAAAACAAATATATGATCATGTAATTTATATCATATTGTTTTTTTAAAAATAAAATGACTATACAATAGAGGATAAAGAGTTGTTGGATCGGTTTCATTGGTTAATAGGGGAAAAAAATAAAGAAATTCATGATGAAGGATCTTAGATGTTGATAGAATTTCTAAAATCACTTTAATTAACCCTATTAACTGATATACATTTCCATAATAAGATAAAGTAAAGTATTGTTTATGATTTTTAGTTAATAATCTAATATTCTGTCAATTATAGGGTTGTATGTTATAGACCCATAGTTTTCCAAAAATTGAACCCCAACAATGTGCCTACCTCTTGGAGAAACCAAGGTTCTAATAGTTTTTCAAAGGGCTCAACCAAACCATTTTCTTTCAAAGTACATTCCCCCGGACTAATATTTCATTAAACAAAGATTCCCAATAGTATCTAATGGTCTCCTTTAACTTTTAACTACCCATGAACCATTTAAATACTCTATAATACTCCCAAACATCTTCCATGACTTCCCAATATTTACCTTAACCAATTTCTAAAACAAAAACAGATATAAAAATAGTCTAATTAATCAAACCATAGGTTTTACAATATCACCACCATTGGGATTTCTATCATTAGAATTCTAGGTGTTACTCATTTCATATAAAACATTTGGATACATGTATCTTTAATCAATCACATAATCCAATGTTTTTTCATTTATCTAGCTGTGTTGAAAAAATATACATACTTTAGATATATTTTGACCTCAAAATATATTTTCATACCAATCTAAAATGATAATTGGGTTGTAAATGAATGTAAAATCCAACTTGATTTTGTTATGATGTCATCTGTTAAAATTATTGAGGTCATTCTAGTACATATTTAATTTATATAAGAAATAATAATACTAATAAATCTAAAACATCAATGTAAAGATAGTTGATATGTATCTTCATAGATATAATCATTAATATAAAATTTTCCAACAATGTGAGGAACTAGTTTTCCGATCTTACCTAGATGATGGGGCCCATGCATCATATATACCCACAAAATACATTATATCCACATTAAAAGAAATTGGGATAATAATGGGGGTATTTATTGTATCTATAATGGATTTGGGTTGTTTTAGTTCATTTATTGATCAAAACAATTTCTTATTATTTTCATTCTCAAGACTATGTCCAGTCAGTAAATTTTAAAAAATCAGTATTCCTAAATTTAGAGGGAGACAAGGATTGTAAAATAGTGCTTAAAACCTGAAATTCATCTTATCATAGTATCTATTAATATATTCATACTCAATACAATAGAAAATATTCTTCACATAAACCACTAAATTCATTTATATATTCTATAATCCATTATATAAATATATGAATTATATTCCTTGAAAAACCATCTAATTTATAATATAATAGATTTATTATAGTAATTTTAGTTCCCATATCTCTTTGTATGTACAAAAAATAATGTAAATCATGGGTCTCGTTCAAAGACAATAACATCTGGTTCCAAAAGAATTCCCTACACTTTATGAATATATTTTATATAATACTCATTTACCAAATTTTCCTCTAAAATATTAATTAAATATAATAATGTAGTGAGTCATTAAATGATCTCTAAAATTTCAACATTATTCTAAATTTTCCTTAGGAACATAATTATATGATCATTGTATATTTACTCCCATCTTTCATGGATAGGGGTAATGATTGTAAGACACCAAGAAGGAATTTTTTCAATACTTATCCTTTTTGTAGGTGAAAACATTAACAATTATATCCATAATTTTTAATTCATACATGAACAATTAAATGTTACTTTATTTCCTTGTACATTTTTATATAAATGATAATAGAATTACCACTTCAATTGTTTATAAGAATTGAAAAGGTATTAACCTCAAATGGATGGAGTTGTAATTATTTCTTGAAATCAAAATATAAAACATTCATACCTAGTTATTTTATTAATTCTGTATCTTGAGTTGAGGATCTACCTAATGGAAATTTAGTCTAAAATAGATAAATATAAACAAATCGTTATCTTATATCATTTCAGAGAGATAAAAAATTACAACTCAGAAATCAAATCACAATCCTAGGATTCGAAGATTTTGTTTTTTTATTACTAGTTGTATAAGTGATTTATTCCAAAACTCTTGGTAACATTTATTCATAATTAACTCACATTATAATCCTTTATATACTATGAATAGTTTATAATAACGTTAATAAACCCTGCAATGAAACCTGTGAAGCTGTTCAAGATCATTAATAATTATAGTAGAAAATTATATATATATTCTCAAAATACTTGTTCATATAAATATAGAAAAACATGGGCATGAAAAAATTTCTTATCAATTAGAATATAATAAATTTTCTCAATAAATCATGATATATAGAGATACAATCTAAAATAAAGAATATATATAATGGAAAATGGTACAGAATCATTAGATAATTAGCATGATACATGAGGAATAATCATAGGAATATGGCATGGAAACGTGAACCACCCTTTAATTTGAGAGAATGTATATAAAGAACCATGATACATTATCTCTTGAGTTGAAAACATAATGTAGTGATTTTGACAAACATATAAGATTATACTCATCATCATCCATTGATATTTGTTCTATAAGACATTTATAATTCTATAAATCTAAAATAGACATAAAAATAATGTGGGATTCCTTAATTACATCATAACTAATCCATGGAATGAAAACTGTATTTCATAATATTTATAGTTAGTATCATTATGATATTTTTCAAGGTTGTTAATAGATGAAAAAATTTAAATCATCCTAAAAGAATAATTTATTAAATTTTCAATGGAAATTAATGAATATAAATTACATTTATTTAAATATTTTAATGATAAAATTGTAGATGGTAATTAAATAATAAAGGTGTTTTTCAATATCATTTTTAAATTTTTTGTATAATAACAATATAGAGATTATAATCTAACATGATTTTTAACTGCGGGAAGTGATAATTTTCAAAAACATTCTTATTAAAAAAACCATAAAAACAATTTCCCTATAATTAAATCCTATTTATCAAAAGGAAATTTTTCGAGGGATATAAAAATGTTATTATCAATGGATGAAAATGTAAGGACCTAACCCCAATTTCCAGGAGTTGGTGCCGTATTTGATTACATTGTAATATAAATAAGGAATATTAATCCCAAATGACTAATTAGATTAGAATTATTGGAAAAAATATACATAAATAAGTTCAACAATACAACTTGAAATGAAAAACAACTTATAAACTCCTTACACAACTTCCATAACTACTAGGTTATTTCAGCATGTCATTCATAATAAAATTATTCAGGCCATCAAAAAATGAAACATAAGAATGGGGTGAGATTAAATTCTCATTATGTGTAAGAAATATAGCAGAAGATATCATAATATAAATATTAGGCATGTCTAATAAATAATGAAATATGACTTTAAAAATAAACTTGACCATAATATGAAGAAAAATGATCTGAGTAAATATTACCAAAATATAACATAATCATGGGTATTATACTATTTGAATAACCCCTTGAACCATCAATACTATTTTCATAATTACTTAATGCTTAATGTGGGACAACATAACTACATTATCAAGGCGTCGTTCCAAGACCATAAATAATCATTTTGTCAAGGCCCTCTTCTAGGACCGTAGTTAGTCTCATGAAACATACCGATGCAAAAAAGGGTTATAGCGGGCCCCACCCAACACTTTATATGTCCAATTAATTGATCATATGAACTGGGATAATTATAAACAACATATACATTCATATTGAAACTAAAATATAAAATGTAAATAACATTCCCTGAACATTAAGCATAAACACTAACCATTCGCAGTAAATTGGTGAATGGTTTTAAGATAGCACATCAACAAAAAAACCATTTAATTAAATATTCTAGATTATAACATGAAATATTAATCAAAATAATACATAATAATCAATAAGAGTGTTGAAATATATGACGATAATCTTATAAAATCTTTGAGAAATTCTTGAGATAAATACAAATTTTCTTTGAAAAAAAGTGTTCTTTTGGAAAAATAATTGTATAAAACCAGTTGTGAAGTAAGATATTATTTTCATAAATAAATTAGTGATTTTATAAAGATAATTTTTTCCAAAAATAGATTATAGGGTGCCCTAGAAAATGGTTAGGAAATTGGTAAATTCCCTTGAATCGAGCTTGTATTTCGAAAACAATTATTAATGTTCACTTTAAAATGTGTAACCATCCATAATATAAAGAAGTATTATGGTTTGTAAATATATATATAACCCTCACATAGAATTTATGAGGACAAAATAATAATACCCAATAATTTCATTGAGTTAATTAGACAATAAAAATAATTCCAATGAAAAAGGTGGTTCGAGTGAAAAAAACCCTTACCATAAGTCTGAGAGTGTTCTACTCTTGAACATAAGGTCTTGGAATATGAAATTAGGAATATTAATAAATAATTTAATAACCTATTCGACATTTATTTAGTTTATCATAATCCGTTTTATTTCATTTATGTCCTTATTGATAAGTAATTATATTGAATTTTGTCATTTCAGAGGGTTCATTTTCTCGATGTTCATAAATAGTTCACATGTTTTTATGTAATGGAGTTCATGTAGAATGGATGTAAATCTCCATAATTGAAATTATTTATGAACTTATATAAGTTTTAAGGGTCATTTATATAATTAGGATACATGGAAATATTATGAATCATTAGATGAATTATTGTTGACATTCACGTAGATTATTTAAGCAGTATTTTGTTTATTAATAACTAGTTTGGTCATATGATTTAATAATAAATACAAATACTAGTTATTGAATATTAAGTAGGTTATAATATATATATATTAGAGTTTTTTAGTCCATAAAATTTGTTTCAATACTTTTAATGAAGGATAAATTAAAGAATGAAACTTCGTCGTCCACGACGGTTTTACATTTGAAGCTCAGGGATATTGATTTCGTTTATAAAATAAAAGGGATAGAGTAATAATATTGTTGATGGTTCTTCCATTAACATGATATAATTATAGTGTATATATGATACTAGATCTATCATGGTCATTTGGAAAGAGGATGTTTGGTGAGGACTACAAAATAAAGGAATTTGAAATGAAACTAAACGAACAAGAAATGTGCTTTACCTTTTGAAATAACCTCCTTGGGACCCTCCTTAAGGGAATGGGTTTTGGTCTTTTTTCATGACCAAGAGCTTCTTGGATGCAGAGAGTGACTAGGGAAGATTCTTGAGAAGAGTTTATACAATGATTAAAGAATGAGAGGTGTGAGGAAATGAGGGTGTGAATGGTGATATTTATAGTAGGGGGAGAGGAGATTTCTCAATATTATATTCATTAATTTATCATTTCGCTGCAAGATAAAGAATATTGAGTCTTCCATGACCAAGAATAGTAATTTTATCATGTGAATCTGAATAAATTGGGCTTACATCATCATAAAATCATACATGAATCTATAATTAGAATATTTAGCTTATTTTGTAAATTATGGTATTTCACTACTCATAAAAAACATGTATTTCAAAAAAATCACAAAAATTCCCCAAACCATTTATCAATGTGTAGAATCAGAAAATGAATTTAATTTTTCACAAATAATTGTATAATTATGAATAATTTATTATTTTAATAAATTCATAATTTATTCTAAAAAACCGTTTTAAAACATTTATTTAGTTATTAAAAAACATAGGTATGTCATACTTCAACAAGAATATTATGTATATAATATCATAGGTAAGGTTACTATTAATTATGGTATATCACTATTAATAAAATTTAGTTACTATTCATAAGGGTAAGTTACTATTCACATAAACATTCTTTTTCTTATCAGACACCAAATAACTTACTAATCACAACCGTGTATGTCAGATTCTTGAAATTCACATCACAAAAGTGAAAAACTTATGTTTAAGGGTCCAATAGCACATATTAGTTCATTATGTTGTGATTTCATATGAATATTACATATTTATAATAAGTTAATTTCCATTGAAGAAATATTAGGTCGTTATATTCTCCCCTCATTAAATTTTCATCCTCAAAATTTACAAAAATTTTACCCAAAATGATTTGGTTATGTCTTCAACATAAGCTCCTCAGAATCCCATGTTGCCTCTTCCATATTATTGTTCCTCCAAAGAACCTTTACTAAATGAGTCATCCAAATTTTCAATACTTTTTCTCTAGTATCATGAATCTTGACAGGTTCATCACAATAAGACATATCAAGCTCAAGTTATATTTCTTCATAATTGAGTATATGTGTTGGGTTTGGCATATATTTCATTAACATTGATACATGGAACACATTGTGAACTTCGGGGTGACAAATAGGAATTTACAAATGGAATCTAGGATTCTAATTAAATCCATAATTTCAAAAGGTCCAATGTACAAGGGACTTAATTTTCCCTTCTGTCTGAATCATATAACACACTTCCATGGAGATACCTCTAAGAAAACATGATGTCCTTATTGAAATTCAAAATCCATTATTTGGTTATAAACATTTCCCTTTTTCTTACTTTGTTATGTTTTGATATGGTTTGGGATAATCTAAACCTTTTCCATTGTTTCGTAAACATTTTCTGGGGCTATGATCTTTCTTTCACCAACATCAACTCAATAAGTTTGTGTAAAACATTTCTTTACATAAAACGCCTCATATGGTTCCATATGAATACTTAATTGGAAGCTATTGTTATATAAAAATTCCATGATGGGTAAATAAATATCCCACATGCCTTGAATGTCAAGTGAATAGGACCTCAACATGTCTTCTACAGTTTGAATAGTTCATTCTAATTTTCCATCAGTTTGTAGGTGGTAGGATGTTCTCAAATGAAGATCAATATCTAGGACATCTGATGTCTTTTACGGAATTGGGATGTAAAATAGGGATCACGATCAGAAAAAATTGATAAGGGTACACCATGATGTCTTACAACATCATTAATATATAGTCCTACTAAACATTAAAGTGTTAAATATTCTCTTATTGAATGAAAGTGTGCTTATTTTTTATGTTGATCAACAATGACCCATATCGCATCATTCATTCTTTGAGTATTTGGTAGCCCCATGAAAAATTCCATATTAATACAATCCCATTTCAATATAGGAAAATAAAGGGGTTTCATGACTCCTCTAGGATGTTGCCTTCCAGCCATCACCTGTTGACAAAAAAACATCTCGACACATAATCAGCAATCTACCTCTTCATGTCTTCCCACCAAAAATTTCCTTTAGTTATCTATACTTATTTTTTCCACCAGGGTGTATAGAAAAATTATATATATGAGCATCATAAAATAGTTCCATATTTTTCTAAAGAATAGTAGGAAAACAAATCCTTTTTCCTAACATCAAAATGACACATTCATATATGAAGTCAATCAACTTCTCATCATTTACATCATTAATTTTTTTTTGAAACTCTTCATCATCATCTTGAAATTTGTTTTTCATCTCTAGTAAATAAGGTTTGGAAGGTATTTGAAAATTTATTAATGTGTTACCTTCCTTGATACTTTCCATATCCATCTTTACTAGATCCATGAACAAAGGATCCCTTTCAACTCCCATCTTGTTCATAATTCGGTGGTCCTATCTACTCAAAGAGTCTTCCACCTTATTTTCCTTCCACGAGTGGTAGTATATTGTGAAATCATTATAATTGAGCATATAAATCCATATCATTTGTCTCATGTTGAGTTCTTTCTCTGAGAAGATTTATTTCAAACTCTAGTGATCTATACAAATCTCATATTTTTCACCATAGATGTAATGTCTCCCAATATTATGGGCAAAGATTACCATTTTTAACTCAAGATCATGATTTGTAATGTTTTTTCATTAATTTTTAGGTGACTATTTATTTTCATTCACTCTATAATTTTTCATTAGGACACGTCCATATCCTTTCTTTGATGCATTTCTAAAGATCACAAATCCATTATTCCCTGATGGTAGAGTGGTGATTGGATCATTCACTAACCTTATCTTCAATTCATTAAAACATTATTAAAATTAATTTTTCCATATAAAAATAACCTTTTTTAATGTATGCTTGGTCATTGGGTTGGATAAAAGGGTTATGATCTAAAAAAACACAAATAATAACCATCTAAACCAATAATATTGCGTACCTCAGTTTTGTCCGTTGGAGTAGGAAATTCTTGCATGACCATTTTATTCATATGATATACAGATATTCTATCCTTATAGATAATGTGGCCCACAAAGGAAACTAATTGGAGTAAAAAATGACACTTTCTAAACTTCCAATTTATATCATTTCTTCTAAGAGTCTTCAAAATATTGTGCAAGTGATTTTCATGATCTTCATAGCTTTTAGAGTATATCAGGATATAATCAATAAACACCACTACAAAGTCATCAATATATTCCTTGAAAACTATTTTCATTAGATATATGAAAATATATTGTGAATTAGTTAGTCCAAAATACATTACTGAAAACTTGTAATGCCCATACCTGGTTTGAAATTCTGTTTTCGCAATGTATTCCTTCCTCACAACCAGATGATAATATCCAGATCAAAGATAAATCTTTGAAAAATATTGGGCTTCATTATGTTGATCCAATAAATCATCAATTCTTGGAAGATGATACTTATTCATTATTCTAATAGCATTGATTTCCCTATAGTCAATGCATAGCCTCATGGATGCATCTTTCTACTTGACAAAGAGGACAAGGGCTCCCCATAGAGAAACACTAGGTTGAATAAATCCTTTATCACTCAATTCCCCTAACTATTTCTTTAGTTATACTAACTCTATAGTGGTCATTATATAAGTTGTATTTGATATGGGCCTTGAATGAGGAACTATGTCAATGGAAAACTCAATTTCCCGCACTAGAGGATGTCCAGGTAAATCCTCTGGAAAGATGTCAGTATATACTTTCACAATATATATGTCCTCTAACTGTACATTATTCTCCTCACCCATATTTATGTAATTCCCTTACTACACAATAATTGAATTCAAAAGAGATAATAGGGGTGGATCTAGATGAGAATCAAAGGGTGAGGTTTCTCCTCTAAAAATAAGGGATTCTATACCATTCTAAAAAATTGTAACTTCTTTATTCTTGTAATAGATCTTTGAATCATAATTTGTTATCAAATTCATACAAAGAATTATATCATAGTTAATCATTGGTATAATGATAATGTTAGAAACTAACGCATGAATGTTTGTCATAGGGTGACTAATCGACAAGACATTATTGCAATGATACATCCACATGGAGTTTTTACTGATAAATCATTTATTAAATAAAATTGAACATGTCTAATTTTCTTGGAAAATAGGGAAAATATAAATGAATGTGATGATCCAGAATAAAATAAATCATTGTCTAAGTTTGAATAAATTATCAATGTACCTTCCACCACTTCATTAGGAACATCAACCTTCACTGTTGTAACTGCATAATCTTGGCCTTCTTTTGGGAATGTTTCCCTAATGCCTAGGACATTCAGGTGCATAATTTCCCATCTCCCTAAAATTGTAGCACTGAACATTGGTAGAATATTTCTACCCCTTACAATCTTGAGATAGTTGGAATTTTTCTATGCACTTGTAACATCTCATCATTCCTTTCAGGAAAGTACTAGGGTGTTTCTACCCACTGTTACTCCATAACGTAAATTACACTCTTCGCTTCTTCCCTATTTCCTTATTTTCTTTTCCAGTATTTTTGGTATCCCTATTCTTCTCTTGTTTTATATTAAAGTCACAAGACTTAGAAAATTCCTTTTCTGTATTGATAGCACATGAGAGTATATATTCATATGAAGAGAAACTTTGGGAGATAATAGCCCTTCGTAAGAATTGTTTTAAACCATCATATATTTGATGAACTTTTTCTCCTTGGATTACGTATATTGATCCCAGCATGACTTTATAGCCTTGTAATGTTGGATTCATACTTGGTAACATTTTCATCCTCCATCTTCCCTATATCCAAGAATTTCATCTTCATATCTTATCTTTGTTCACGGGGAAATATTTTTCTCGGAATATTTTTTTTAAAATCTCTCCATTCTATCTCTTATATTTCTTCCTCCTTTTTTGTTTTTGATTAACAACTATTATAGTTAGGCATCTCCCGAAAATGAAAAACATCCATGAAAACCATCTCTCTTTTGTTACATCCCAAAGAGAGGAATAGCATCTCTAGAGAACATATCCAATGCTCCAATACAAATGGGATTTTAGTCCCATTTAATGACAAAGGTTGTTGTCGCATAAAAAGGATCAAATATATCTCTTCCACAAGGTGGATCTGGATGATCCGTATGGGTATGGTTAATATTCATAACCTGAGTATGTTTTCCCAATGTAGTTATAATTTTCTCAATACTAGAGCCAAATTCATTATCTTGAATTGGTGGGAAATCCCCCCAGGTGACACAGGCATTCATGCGGTTTCCATTCCTTTCACTCTGCGCCATTTCTAAAAAATTTCATAAACTAGTTTAGGGTATAAATCATAATGTATAATATCAATGTATAAAAATACTTATCATAAATTAAAATTCTACGCATATCTATTCTTTAAATCATAAACATTGTATCTTTGAGGAAAATTACACATTTAAATCCTTCATAATGACATGTAATGAAAATGTGTATTATCCTAAGAATATCCCCCGAGAGTATCAATACCAAGAGTTAATCAAGGGCTATTGTCGTGTACCAGGATACCTCGGGTCAATCTTGAAACTCCTTTTCGGAGCTTTCACTCTTAGGTACATCTGGCCAAGAGCCACCTCTACCTATTTGTATCTAAAAAGAGAAGTATTTTCTAGAAATATCCACATAATTTATTCCTTTCCAAGATACTAGGATGTTATGGAATCCTTATCCTCAAATACTATCTTATGTACTCTTCCCTAATATATATTTTCTAAATCATGTTTTCATATTTTCTATTAAGCTTCCTTCGATACCAACTGTAAGGACTCGACCCCAGTTGCCCGGAATCGGTGCCTTAGTTGATTAAATTGGAATATAAACAAGGAATATGAATCCTGATGTACCGAGTATCTTGGAATTATTGGAATCAAGATACATACATAGTTCAAAATTATAACATAAAATGAAAATCAAAATAGAAACTTCTTAGAAAACTTCCATAACTCCTAGGTTATTTCAGAATGTAATTCATAATAAAACTAATCATGTCCTTAGAAAATGAAAAATAAGAAAGGTGTGAGCTCAAACGATTAGTAAGAGTATGAAATACATCATAAGATAACATAACATAAATATTATGCATTTTGAATAAATAAATACATATTCCATTAAAAATAAACTTGTACATAATATGGCAGAAATAAAAGTTGAGTAAATATTACCATAATATAACATAATAATGGGTATTATACTAGTTGAATAACCACATGACCCATCAATACAATTATCATAATGAGTTAATTCATAATGTAGAACAACATAACTATACTGTTAAGGCCTCGTTCCAAGACCATAAATAATCATTTTTGTCAAGGCCTTGTGTCAGGACCGTAGTTTGTCTCATGAGACCTACCATTGCACTGAGGGGCTATAGCAGGCCCCAACTGGCACATTCTATGTCCATGGAATCCCAAATATGAATGAGGATAAATATAAAAAACATATATATTCATAATGAAACTAAAATATAAAATGTAAATAAAATTCCTCAAACATTAATCATAAACACTAACCATTCAGAGTAAATTGGTGAATGGTTTTATGATAAAACATCCCAAACCAAAATAATAATAAACCATTTAATTATATATGGTAGATGTTAACATGAAATATAAATCATAATAATACTGATGAATCAATAGGAGTGTTAAAATAGATGAATATACTCTTATAAAATCATTGACTAATTCTGGAGATAAATACCCTTTTTCTTTAAAAAGAATTGTTCTTTTGGAAAAATATTTGTATAAAACCTGAAGTTATGTAAGATAGTTTATTCATAATGAAATGAATGATTTTATAAACATAATAGTTTCCAACAATTTATTATAGGGTGTGCTTGAAAATGGGTATGAATTTGTGAAATTCCCTTAAATCGAGCTTGTATTTGGGAAACAATTTTGACCATTTTTTTATAATGTGTAACTGTCCACAAAATAAGGAAGTATTCTGGTTGGTAAAGGAATATAGAACACTCAAAAAGAAATTTTTATTATAACATAATAATAATCCTAAATTTTAATGTGGTAATTAGATAATAAAAATAACCCGAATGAAAAAGGAGGTTTGGGTGGAAAAACCCTTACATTAAGTCTGATTCTGTTCCTATCGTGATCTTAAGGTCAGGGATTATGAAATTAGAATTATTATAAAATAATTTAAGAACCTATTATACATGTATTTAGTTGATCATAATTATTTTTAGTTCATTTATGTCTTTATTTATGAGTTATTATATTAAATTCTGTCATTCCAGAGTGTTCATTTTCTCGATGTTCATAAACAGTTCACTTGTTTTTATGTAATGGAGTTCATGTGGAATGGATTTAAATATCAAGAATTGAAATTATTTATGAACATGAAAAAGGGTTAATTTTCATTTATATAATTATGTTTCATGTAAATAGGAGGAATCATTAGATTAATTATTAATGACATTCACTTAGATTATTTAATCGGTATTTTGATTATTTGGAACTAGATTGGTCTTATGATTTAATAATATGTATGTATACTAGTTCCTGAATATTAATTGTCTTATAAATCATATATTATAGTCTTTTTCATCCATAAAAAGGGTTTCATGACCCGTAATGAAGGATAAATTGAAGAATGAAACTTCATCATCCACAAAGGTAATAAATTGGAAGCTCAAGGACATTGATTTCGTTTATAAAGTAAAAGGGAGAGAGTAAGAATATTGTTGATGGTTATTCCATTAACATGATATAACTCAAGTAAATAAATGATACTGGATCTATTGTGGTCATTTAGAAAGAGGGGGTGGGATGAGGATTTCAAAATAGTGGAACTTGAAATGAAACTAAACGAAAAAAGAAAGGTTCTCTACATCTTGAAATAACCTCATTGTGAACCTCCTTATGAGAAGGGGTTTTGTTATTTTGGAAACACAAAGAGCTTATTAGACGTGGATAGTGACTAGGGATGATTATTAAGCAGATTTTAGAAATGGATTGAAGCTTGAGATGTGTGAGGAAATGAGGGTGTGAAGGGTGGTATTTTTATTGGAGGGGAGAGGGGATTTCTCAATAATATATTAATTAATTTATTATTTCGCTACAAGACATGGAATAGTGAGTCTTCCATGACCAAGAATATTAATTTTTCATGTGAATCTGAATAAATTGGTATTACATCATCAGAACATCATAAATTATTCTATAATTAGTGTATTTAACTTATTTTTTAAATTACATTATTTTACTATTCATAAAAAATCATGTATTTCAAAAAAATCCAAAAAATTCACCACTTCCATTTATCGATGTGTAGAATCCAAAAATGAAGTCCATTTTTTTAAAATAATTTTTTAAATATGATTTGTTATATTTTTAATTAAAATTATAATTTATTCTAACAAAACAGTTTTAAAACACTAATTTACTTATTCCAAAACAAAGGTATATGAAACTTCCACTTGAATATTATTTATATAATATAATAGTTAAGGTTATTATTCATTATGGTATATCACTCTTCATAAGGGTATGTTACTATTCACAGGGGTATGATACTATTCACAAAAATAATGTGTTTCTTATTGGACTCCAAATAAAATACTAATCACAACCATGTATGTCATATTTTTGAAATTCACATAAAAAAGTGACAAACTTGTGTTTAATAGTCACATAGCACTTAGTATTTCATTATGTTGTGATTTTATATGATTATGAATCAATTTTAAGAAAGTAATTTTCATTGATGAAATATTGGGTCATAACAAGAAAATCCATTTTAAAATTTGTAAATAGCTTTTTTAAAACACATGTTAGAAAAAGAGTAAAACAATTCCTCTTCAAAAAATGAGAAAAACATATAATGGCCACCTATGATATCACATAAGTGGGTTTCAAAAAAATATGGGATAATTGGTGGGAATGTAGAAAATAGATATGGAGGGGAAATTATTTTTAAATTTTATTTTAATTATTCTTAATGGTGATGTATTTTTTATAAAGAAATTCATTAAGGAAAATATTGAAATGAAAAGTTTCAAAATTCCTTGAAATGAATGGAACTATATTATAATTATGGAACAAAATGAAACAATATTTTAAAACCATTGTTAAAAATAATTCATAGTGAATCATGAAAATAAATTGAACCAAGATGAAATCCAGGCCGACTTTATATCCCATGAATTGAAATCCATTTAATGCATGAAAATGAACTTTATCTTTAAAAAACATAAATTTCATATATATGTAAAAATATTTTAATTCAAAATTCGTCACTCCATATTAAATATATCATTATTCCCAATATGAAATATGTCTCAAGAAATTTGATTTCAGATATTGAACCATTTAACTAAATTCGTGATTGAAATATTTGAAAAATATATAATAGTTGAGTGAGAACCCACAAAAATGACTACCAACAAAATAATAAGTCATATATTACATTACGATACCATTCTATAAAATAATTAATAGATCTTGAGCTGTGAAAATTGTTTTAAATCTATTTAACATAGAGAACCCTCATTTACATATCAAATTTTATAAGGTATTCAAAATTAGAATACATCCACACCCAATATGAAATCCACACATCTCAGGTGATTTTCCATTTATTAAATCTGTATAGAAATATGAAATTTTGGGTGTTGATCCATTCTGATTACTACTCAATGGAGTATTCTCTTTTTTACTCTTTCAAACATTGTATTGATAACCTCCAAATTAGTGCTGATTACTATCTATTGTTCGATCATGTCATCATTGGAGTGAATAGTAGTTCTATGCTCTATTTACATTCGTATAGTATTTTCCTAATAATTATATCACAACTGCAATATCAACATGAAACTACTTTCATGTACTACCATATAATACCACAAGATCATTGTTCTGAGTATGTTGACCCCTTTTCCTCTTTTCATAGTGATATGGTAGCAGATCCAAGGATGAAAAAGTTACACGAATATGTTAAATATTAGGACAGTCCTTATTATCACCAAATTTTATTTCAATGGATCAGGGAATGAAATATTTGGTCACATATCATTACATGTTCTATCTGCATCCAAAATGAACCCCCCTCCTTTTCTATCTCAAATTTATGATTTTACTTATTAATGTTTGGTTTATATATTACCAACCTAACCATGATAAAAAATTATTATAGGTATTTAACCCATGAACATCGATCGCCAATCCAATATCATCATCTTTGAAAGATTTGAATAATCCTTTCTTATTTTGTACATTATTTACTTTATTAATGAATATATTCCCAATTCAAAACCACATTTATTCTTTTTCATGACATTCATTGAAATTTGTAATAGCTTTGCCATCTAACTCACAGTATGAGGATTCCAAAAATGTGTCTTCTTACCCATTTGGATCCACTACATTATTACTTTATCCCACTACATTGTATTATAATTCATGATTGGCTTGTCCATATTTATCTCTTTGTTACTTATTTTTTCATTTTCTCTTAAATTTTCCCATAAATCTTCCTCATTTTCATCAACATCCACTTATCCATGTATCTAAATCCTATTATGAATGTTGGTAAAAATATCTATCGGTTTCACATAGGAATCTTCACTTACAGTCATTTAACCACTAAAGACCATAATATAATGTTTATATTATATTTATGAAGTCCCTACATGGAGAGAGGTTAGTATTGATTCAATGCACAATCATCCACACCTCCTTCCCCATAAATGCATTATTATTCTCTATATCCACAAGAGAATCTTGTAGGGTTGCAGTATCCTAGGAAGCCAGGAGAGGAAAAACATTACTAAAAGCATTTAAAACAATTATAAACAATATAATAGTGAATCAAACTACATGAAAAAAAGATGCAAACTAAAATAATGCATTGAAATAGATTTTATATATATATCACATTCACAAATAATTTATTGTATGAGGAATTTTAAGTCACATTTCTTCCTTCTCTTAGAATTATAGTTCTTCTACCTATAGAGAAAACCAGAACTCGGGGGAATACAAACATATACTTATTTTTTCATATCACCTATAAAACAACACCTAAATAATCTATGAGATCTACAATGAAGTAACGAGGAGGGGAATACAAATGACACATGAAAGATGAATTCCCTTTCCACATACTTTCCAGATGATAATTAGGTTAAGATTCGTAAGATTCCAATTATTACTTCCTATATTGATATTTGATATCAATTATGAAAAGGTCATTAGTGGGGATATAATGTATCAACCTCCATAGAAAATGAGGGGTGACATGATGTCCATGGGATTTGGTTATCTAGTCCAAATAATATCATCCAATAAGATTCCCAATAAACTTTAGGATAAATGTATTTTGAAAAATCAGTGGGATATCATCAATAAAAACCAATATTTCCGAATAATGTGGGTCATGATTTATATTAAAATCAAAATTCCAATGAAGAAGATAAAAATTTGAGTTAAAATGAAGAAGAGTACTAGAACATACCATAGTCAAATCATCATTCACATTTAAATGATCAAAATTATTTTTATAATGAACTATATCGACCACAACATATTTCTAAATATGATAGGTGTTTTTGACAAAATTTTATAAATCACCATTAGTGGGTAAAGGATGTCTGAAACTCATAGTTATTAAAAAAATGGAGTAGGTAGATGCATTTGTAAACTAAATAGGGATTATAAAAAATGAAGGCAGCCCATACAAATAGACTAGGGGCCTTATAGATCATAGAGATGGAACCAAAAGAGATATAGAAAAGGGGACTATGAATGGAGTAAACATGTGAGGATGAACCTCTTAGGCCTATGGGGAATCACAAAATCCACCCCCTACCATCATGTGTAGAGGGGACTGGTGTGACCACCATTTATGAAAGTTTATTCTATCTCAGTGTCTATAAAATAACATATTTTTCATTTTATTAATTCTTGAATTCCACGAAATATCTTAAATATATTTTATTAAAAAAAATATTTTAATCACATATTTATAAACCATAATAATTTTAATTACATGTACTAATAATGATTTATAATTATTTTTATATCCAAATTAGTTAGTTGTTATTTGTTTTCAATACCATATTTGTGTAATCATTATCATTTTGAACTAGTATCATTATCGAATTATTGTTAATTATTCATATCCTAATGCTCGTAATTTATGGATCATGAAAGGAAATGTAATTAATTATTTATATTTCAGGACCTGACCTAAAAACATTACATCCATATAGTGTAAGGACCCGATCATTTGAATAATATATGTTTTCTTGAATTTGTGTGTTATCTTATTTTGTACTCAAAAAAACAATATCCATTTACTAATGAAGTGAGTATAATTAAAATTATACCTTTGGGTTTTGATGGTAATATAACATTTGGGTAATCATGTTTGTTGGTCTATATGACCGTTGGAATCTATACTCTTAACGTTATGATTATTTTTTATAAATAAAATTGATTATGGTTATTTACTATAGAAAGAAGAGCAGACGACCTCATCTAGTAGACTCGGGTTGTATGAATCCCTTTTTCAGAGCATCGAATGGAGGTATCGTCATTGTGCTTTTCTATTGACCAAGCCCATGTCGAGCATCAATATGTTAAGCTTGAATTAAATTGCCTACAGGGGAAGATCAAGATGATATAAATCACCACTCGGGAAATGTTGTTCGAGATGTCCCAAGATTCTATAACCACTAAGCACCTTACTCTTAGGTACTATGAAGGTGTAATAAGGGGCTTTGAAATGAGGTTTCAGTTAATTTTTGTAATCCATTCAGAAAAATAACATTGCTTTTTATGCTAAAGTAAACATCAATTTTGAATTTAAATGACAAAATTAATTTTAGAAGAATTTTTATTTTATTTTTAGGAAGAATCAAAATATTTTTGAATATTGAATAAAATATTACTTTAAAATAATTTTTATATGTTAAATAATTGACACTGTGAAATTATTTCAAATAAAATAGACACATACGGTTTTGATCAGTAAGATTTTCAGAGTCTGATAAGATCAACTTAATTTTTTGGTGAATAGTAACTTATGAAATGTAATATTACCCTTATGAATTGTAAATTTTACATTAGAATAGTAACCTCACTTATGGTAGTAAAAATATAATTTAGGAATATTTAATGGTAAAGTGATATAATAGTATAAGTAAATAATAGTTTTGAAATTATTAGTTAAGTATTAGAATATATTTATGGTAAATAGTTATTTTACATAAAAATTAAATTCCTGTTCATTTGAAAATTATTTTCATAAAATATACTTAATTTTTTAATTCCGAACAAAAATATTAGGTTAGAATGAATTATTGACATTTTTATAATATGTTTTGTTTTTTGGTGAATAGTAAAAATTGATTTTTTTAGTTTTTACTGTGTTTTATGACCACATGAGTATGTAACATGTAATTTAAGATGACATTTGACTCATTTAGAATAAAATATTATATAAGGTGTCCCAAGTGGACGAAACCATGGGACTTTCCATGGAAAGGTCCATGGTTTTTCAAATACCACTGATGGGGTGTCCTTAAAAACTAATAAAAAAACTCCCTATATTTAACTATAAATACAAAGGAATTCCGTCATTTTATTTCATTCCAAATTTATACCCCTTAAATATCTGATGGTATTACATACTAATAAGTCCTCCAAAAGTGTCCTCAAGCACTCTAGGTCCCAATACTAGAGTTTTAGAAGTACTATTCATGGTAAGTGAATTCATAACTTATCTTTTCCTTTCATGTTTTCTACCATGTGGAATATCATTCATATTTCCATATCATGTTCTTATCTCCATTTTATTCTCTACCACTAACATATTAAGGATAATTTATTAATGTGTGATCACTATTAATGAAATTGGTTTGGGTATTCACATAACAAAAATAAGATAATTTCTTGAGAAAAGGGGAGAGATTTTGAGATGAAAATTCTGAAGCATAACCGATATGCAACATGGTTTTAGGGATCATGTTTTTATGCTAGTTTTGAAACACAATGATTTTGATATGAAACCCAATTATTTCATTATATTTTGGTTATTTATGAAATATTTTATTATGATATATGTGGCTCAAATGAAAATAAATACATAATATGGTTGTGACCAGATAGCACTCCAATGTATTGTCTAAAGAGAACAATATCTAGTGATGACAAGTTTTATGATACCTTGGTGAATAAAATTGGTAATTTTTAGGACACCATTGGGATGGAACTTGGTGATATTCTATTGAATATCTAAATTAAATTCTATATCCAAATTTTCAAGATATGATTCATATTCATATTATAACGATTTTCCTCTTATCATGCCGTTATGATATATCCTCATGTTTTTGTCATATTCTCTCAAGTTCACAATTAAACTCTTTTATATTTTTCCCTTACTAGGCCTTATGCTCACCCCTTCCTTTCATGTATGTTCCTAGGATATGAGATTTAATAATTTTACTGAGGATGAATATTTCAGGAATCCTTTAAAGAGGATGAAAATAATGTTATATGTTTTCTTGTATTATGCACCTATTTTCCAAGACACTAAACTTTAAAGATCCTCTGTTTGAAAAATGTAATTAAAAGATATGAAATAAAAGGTATGATACCATATTTAGTCTCTAAATAAGACAAAAACAAGACCAATAGGTCCTTCCACATCCTCATGGTTCGTGAAAAGCACCCACGTTTTGAACAACCAGAGAAATGATATTTCATAACCATAAATTAGGTACATGGAATATATATAAGGATAACTGTAAAGTAAATATGAAACAAAAAAGGAGACAATATTACTGATAAAACCCAAGGTAAAAAGAGAAAAACATATTTATATTTATTCAAAATAAATCAATATAATGGAAATCCATACTAAAAACAATTTCTCCATGTGACAAGTGTGAAATTTAAAACCATCTCACCACAAGCTACCCATCCCAGAAGACATTGACCGATCTGCGTCACTATAGTGTATTTCACCTTATCATATTAGATTAAACATGATCTAAAAAACACAAAGGGAATGTGCATGTTTTGGGCTAAATAGTCTTAGCAAAAATCCAACCAAGAATTCAATATCAATTCATTTTACAATAATTCCAATATACTCAATTAAAATAAAAACAATGAATTTTAAGTAACTGGACATTTTTATATCAAAATAAATGTATCTAATTCATCATTTTCCAAATCACTCACAAACATGTTGATACATTTAAAATAATAATTTTTATATACCATTTAAAACTTTAATTTATTATTGTGTATGATATGAAATAAAAAATTATACAATGAAAATGAACAATTATAAACACGCATAGGATCAAAAATATCTAGACAATGTGGTATTTCCTACCTCAAGAAATAATGAAAAAATATAGCACACCAATATAACTAGTATCAGTGATTCATAAAAATAGGGACGAAGGATGAATCCATAAAGGTAACCCCCTAACAATTTAAATCATGTTCCTAGAGGCATTTTTTATATGATCTATGAATGGATAAAAACCCTCTATTGTGACCCCCTTACAAATCTAAGATTTAATGGCCAATATAAAATACACACCCAAGGTACCCAAAGATCCCATTTTCTGAATATATAAATTCAATTTCAATGGACTTATATCATTTTTAATAAAAACCCAAAAAATCCATTATTCATCAAAATATTCATTGAATACCAACTTCACAATCCATTTTAATGTGCTTTGAAAACAACTGTTCTTTTAGAAAGATGAGGGGAAACCCCTCGTTTATCAAAATCCACTATGCACCCACAATTAAAGAAACAAATAATCATGAGAACCGAAAAATAAAACCTTCTTATAACTAAATATAATTCACAGTTCATAGAACAAAGGCTAGAGAAATAACCACTAACCTTAAACATGGGTTAAAAACCAATGATAATGAGTCCCACACAATTGAAAGGGAATATATGAAAGTAAAATAGAAATTGTATATAATATCACATGAAAAATATTTGAAAAAAATTCCCTATGAAAAAATGGTATGATAAAATTTAGATCAACACAAAAATTTAGAGTCTCACACAGGACACCACAACTAACAAGACATCCATCCTACGAAAGAATGTAACACGATGGATCTAGAAGAGATTGAAATAGAATCATACCATGATCAATTAACCCCATAATCATGTTCAAAATTCACTTCACTTTCCCAGAGAAAAGAAGAAAAGATAGAAATTTGGGTCAGACTTATATATAGGGGAGAAACTGATAAACAAAATATCAAAGTTCCAATTGAAGGAGGTTATTAAAAGATAGATCACCCAAAATCACATATATGAGATCTTGGGTTATATGGTGTAGGTTCAATCTGAATGGGGGTTATTTTGTGCATGAAAAACATTATATCCAAAATGAAATAAATGATTTATTTTTTAAATCATTGATTCTTGAAGTGAACTTCTATGACATTATATATATATATATATATCTAAAAACACATCGCATTTTTTTATAATTATAAAGGCATACTTCACAAAATAAGAAATTTATCATATAGTGGACGGGTTTCACATACTAATTATAAAATTCATATATTATTCCTATGAGACATTAACATCATAAATCTTCAATTCATGGAATTAAACTATTCATTTATCTATATTCTACTACATTTGATCAATTTCCCTCCCTAAATTTGAAAGAAACACATAGGCCAATTTAATAAAACCCGATATGAGGTTTCTAGGATCGAAATGAGGAATTTCATAAAAAAAATAGGATGTTATAATTCTCAAAACCATATGACCTTATATCACTATAAATTCATACATAAGAATGATGCTAGAGAAATAGGTGAGGCTACCGCTCCCTCCCAGACGATTCACATATCAATGTTTCCTAACAACATGATTTGTGCTATAATTAAACTATACTAATAATATATACATACAAGAAAATACATTAATATGGGAATTAATGATATAAAATATTTTCCCCAAAATGGGAACATTTGAATAAAAATCAACAACTCCACATCATTATCAATAGAATTATGTGGGTTGTACATCTTAAGCTAAGATACATGAAAAAATAATTAATGCATATTTAATGAGATTGTAATGCCTATAGATAAAAATATATCTAAGAACATTCATCAATTTTAAATGGTTTAACTTATCTCAAAGATAAATTCCCCAATTTTTTCAGTTTATGGTGGCCAAATCATCAAGAATTGTTTAGCAAGACCTAATCATCAATGAAAAAACCAAATGCTAGATGTTGAAAATACGTACACAAATTTTACCGAGTCAATGTTATAACACTATGTGTACATATAAATTTAATAACATAAATTGTCTCTTGAATGTGACTTGGTCCCACTTGAGATGCCTCTCCCACATCTAACTTTCAAAGAGGTAACCTACACAATTCACCATAAAATTCCCTGAAGGGATCCATTCAAATCGATTGTTGGTAACTGTTCTAATAATCAAAATAAACTATTTTTATATTAATCTCACATGATGCACCAAATTAAAATAAAATAAAATATATCTTATAATATAGAATATTTAGAGTGAACCACATATAGAAATCCATTTATTGATGGTAAACTATTCATAATCTGACCGGAGTCCCCATCTCCAATTGGATATCGTTTTAGAATATATATATATATATACATATATAATTTAACATGGAATCTTTGATAGTGTCCATGGTATAGGGGACCCCATTCAACATGATGACACTATGTATTTATATCTTACCATGTTCATTAACCTTGTTGGTTTCCATTTTTCAAACAAGAAGATTGGATTTCATTGACATTTTATTTATCACAAAGGTGGAATTAATTCCATGAAGATTTTGCGGAAATCCAATGATAATGTCCATGGACACACCTTCCCATTTGAAAATATTGAGGTGAGATCCATGAAGCTATTCCACATTGATTCTGTTTGACCATTATCATAAGCGCATAGACCCAAATTTTGAGAGCCTCGTGTGTACGAGTTGTTTCTTCTTCATGCACATGTGGTAAATTGTTCCATGTATTGAATGAATGATCACTTGAAAACATTGTGGAAGAATAATGTTTTATGACGTTGTATTTAAATTGAAAAAATAATTAAAACTATTTAAAATTTGAAATAGAAAAAGTAATGTAATCAATAGATTATCTCCACAACAAATATTTCATTTATGATGCATGTCTTCCATAGGGAATGGAAAAAAATTATTCTCTTAATTTAGAATAGAGGCTGACCAGGTCCATCATACTTGAGGATAAACATAGTCACTTCAATCAATAATTCTATGTCAACAAACCTAATTGTTTTTGTTGTTTTTATTTATCAAAAAAAAATTAATTTTTTAGTGTTGTGAAAATATGAAATTAAAAATAAATTAAAAAATAAACTATACTACGTGTACTTGTTGACAAAGTGCAGATTAGAAAAAAAAAAGGTCTCAATCCAAGGTTTGATAATTTGGGGTCATTCATTATTCACAATGTTCTGTTTCATCCCTTAAGGCAACCCAACTCTACAATATGAATATTTTTCCTATGATAAGTGGGGGGAAATTGATGAATCAAAAAAAGATATGTAATTACAAATAATGTTGTGGTGGATGACAACCACGCTCGTGCAATACTACATAATCAACCAAAATCAGATCTACAATATTTTGAATTGGGGTGCAATAAAAAGATCACCATGAAACCTCCCCCATATCAAATCCCCAATTTAGTCACTTTCCATTGAAAATTATATATATATCCCAATGGAATGATATAAGAGAGAAAATTATATTAGGGTTAGGAGAGAAATAAAGATGGAAGAAGAAATGGTTATCATATTGATTAAAAATATGCATAAGTTACATGGAAAATAAAATATAAAATAATAGAAAATTAAATAAAAACACTAAATCATGGTTTTCAACAAATATTACCTCTCCAATCAATTGGATGGTGTAAGTCGATTGAAATTATTTTGTATAGAGAAGCTCTAAAACTTTTAATGGAAATAATTTCTACTCAAATTCAAAAAACAATTAGAACAATTAAGTGGATGATTCATGAATGAAACCCTTATTAAATGTTTTTCACAAATATTTTCACATTTTTTTCCAAAATCTCAATGTACATTGAAATGTGTAGTGATAGTTATTGTTATTTTACATAGAGACATTATTCTGTAGCGACAGACTCTCTAAATTCAATGTCTCTGGTTTCTCATGCTTCGATAAACTTGGAAATAGCCAAGTCACATGTGGTATCCCTATTGAAAGTTGTTTATATTTTTATTTCTTATCCACCTACCTCATTTTAGTCTATTTGGGCTTCCAAATCATAAGATATTTCCTCCACACCCAAAATCTCTAGAGTTGTGACAACTGTTCAAGGCATAACTTGCAATTTAGTTTTTACCTTCAAGATGGCTAATTTTGCTTTAAATTGAGAATAAGGAAATAAATCCATGTATGTATAAAATACTAATAATAATAATTTCACAACTATGTTCATCATAAAAATTTTATTCCCAATAAATAGAAATAATTTAAAACTATTATAATCTGAAATGCTTCATTTTTGTGATTAAGATACAAATACCACTAAAATCATTAAATGTGATAATTAAACTTAAAATAAAACATTTTATGGATTAAAAAATTAAAATTATATGTTAAATTATTGAATATATTAGTTTATTTAGTCATTTAAAAGGAATTGCATCATGTTAAGGAGGCAATAGTCCACATGTCTATGACCGACATTATCACTTTCTTTTTGTGTGTGAAAGTGTAATAACGAAAATGACATATATATATATATATATATATATATAATATTTTTATAAAATTTATTATGTCCTGAATATCATATAGATTTTTTTATGTCTAATATTTTTAATTATAACAATCACTAAAATTTTCCCTATATCTTCTGAATGAATCACATCTTTTTGAGTTGTGGTAGTCCACATTTTCATAAATTAAGCTATCGATTTTATAAAAAATGAAATATATAAAGATTTTTTTATTATAACTAGAATGGTTTAAATAAATAAAAATTATTATATATAACATATATAATATTGTTTTATTCATAATATCTAACATGAGATACAGGAAAGGGAAAATGAATAATCATTGTTTATTGAGACAGTAGTTCACTGTACACGAAAACAGTATGTTCATTACCCTTTATATGGAAATGTGTGTAATGTTTGGTCTAAAAATTAATATAATAACATAATCATATATTAATTATACTATTTTTGTTATATAATCTTGTCATAAAAATATTTTAGGTAGTGTATAATGGAAACGAAACTAAATAGTTTTCGGAAAGACGTCACCTCTTAATCCAGTAACTCCTTTTAGTTTGTACAAAAAGGATTCTGTGGATTAATTCATGAAAAATGTATTATTCAAGAAGTAATTTAGGGATTTTGGGAAGTGAATTTAGAGAATATTTTCTGAACCTCAGCTTTTTGAGAGGTCTAAGTAAGTGAGAGGTGTGGTGGCCTTTTATAACAGAGGAAATTAACTCACTGGTTATTTTTTAAAATAATTTATGTGTACCCACGTTTTATCCTAAAAAAACACAGAAACTAAAAAACACATTAATTAATTATTAATTCCATTAATTTGTAGAAAATGGGTTTTTAAAATATTTCTAGGTCATTTGTGCCCTTGTGTTAATGTTTTAGTACTTTATTAAGCTTGATTTTCCCTTAATAATTGTAATTAATTTTAATTACTTTGACTAATATATTTTTTCAAAACGATGTTCACCTTATTAGATATTATAAATTATTATGATTCCAAATATAGAATAAATTTTCTAAATTCCATTCATATATGTTATAGAAATTCATATAAATTTAATCTCATATACGGGATGACAATTCATGTTTTTTAATATAAAAACTTATGAATTATTTCTATGTTTTTACATTCAATTTCAATGTAAAATTAATTTCAATGACCTGAATTAGATTAATTTATAACAATAGGGCATAATTAAACATTAAAAAAATTAATAAAATGGTATAACATTATAAATAAATCAAATGAAAAATAAGGTTGAACTAAAATTCAATATCTTTTACTATTCACTAAAAATGAAACATCACATAAAAATAAAAATAAATAACATAACATATTTTTTATGTTTTTAAGTAATATATGAAGTATATTTTTATATATAAAAAATATCTGTGTTCAAAAAATATAACTTAAAATAGGTTCAACATTAAAAGGCACTAAAGTTCCTCAATAAAAATATAGTACTTTATATATATAATTGATTTTCTATTAACTTATGTCTATAAGATATATTCAAGGAATATCCAAAATATTTTATTAGATATTATATATATATATATTACATTAATATCACTAAATAATTTTAATTAAATTAATTTATTAGGATAAATTATATTTTTGTGTTTAAAAATTGTTTTCAATAAGAATATTCTTTTTATATTCAATTTTTTCTTATATTCATTTCTCTTTAATTTGTAACTAATGATTTCAACTAAAATGTTTCTAAGACATATATTTTCATATGATAGTTAATAAAATTCATAATAACTAGTTTATATCTTAATATATTCAATAGTAATATTATAATAAAATATTATTTTTCTGTAAAACATGCTCTTATATGTATTGTAAGAACTGTAACACGATATCACATGCATTCAAATATATAAAATATATTTAATTTATTTAAAATCGAATATTTATTTTAAATCCTCATTATATTATCATCCCTTATGTTCGTAGTGTTTTTTCATACATGATATTGAATACAATGTTCCAAATTTAGATTTTCATGGAGTTACATTCTAACCACATTAATTAAATTATGTTGTCATAATTTAAACTAAATCATGGTAATATAATATTTGATAATTACTATGTCTAAAATCCCACATCATCATAAGGGTTTATAGAACATCCTCTAGAAAAGGGAGAATGGGAAGCACAATGGTCATGTGGAATAACATATGAATAGGTCCCTATGTAGAAGAATATTTGTGGAATGTATATATATGTACTTTGAGTAAATGCATAAATATTTATAAGGAGTGATTGAGGTCATTAACCAAAAATAATTGAATAATAAAATGAACTTTTATTGCCTCAAAGCCGTAAATGTTTTTTGATTTAAAAGGCCATCAGTTCTACAAAAATAAATGTTTTTGTACAACATATTATTAATAAGACATTTTCCGAATGTTGGGTAATTTTGTTATTACCCAATAAAATAAGGAAATTAACAAACATGATACATTTTATTATCATGTGAAAAATCCCATCATTTGGTTTTCCATCGATCAAAATATAATTCTACCATTACTTCACGAAATAGATTCCCAAAAATTAACATTAAGGATTGATGCACTAAAATAAACATTTAATAGAACGTAAGGCCCTTAAAATAGTGAAAAGTAAAATTATTTTTCTATAATAATTGTCCAAAACAAATATGGTAGGCACATTATTCTAAAAACCTATAATGAAAGACTAATTATTATAATTGGAAAATATTTATAAAATTTTTCTAATAAAAATAATAACATATTGACTAGGACATTTCTCATGTTAGTTTTTGGCATTAAAACCTCGTCATCCTTCGGTCAAGGGTTTATTTCCCACTACATTACCAAATTAAATGGGTTATCACCCGAAATACATGTTTTCATTTTCTAAAACCATGATAATATAATTCATATAATAAATATGATGGACATATTTGAAACAGGTTTAATCATAAAATATTATTTTAATAACAGTTCTCAATACAATCCAAATACAAAAACACTTCATCCACTTATTTTCACGTAGATCATTCCTTCATTTAAATTTTGTGAAGAATATCATTTATAGTATTTTTAAATCATGTCACCTTATTTTCAATATATAATGACTTAGGTTTCAAATAGGATATTCATTATCAAAATATATAATAATGGTTTGTAAATAATATTTGAATTATCTGAATCATATTCCCTAAGAGTGTCAAACCAGCTACATAGAAAATCTCATTGATGTGTACCAGGTTACATCAATTTAGGCCCAACACACCATACGAGAGTTATTACTCCTAAGTATATTTGTACTAGAACCTCGTCCACATTAATTATATTGACAAGGATATGTTTAATGGGAAACAATATAATCTATAATTACCAAAAGTTTATGGTGTTATGATACACTTAGCCTCAAATTATACCTTGGGGATATGTTATCTAACGCACATTTTCTTAATTATAGTTCTCAATTAAGATATTAAACTTCCTATGATTCCAATTGTAGCGACCTAACCATAGACGCCCAGATCTGGTGTCTGCTATCAACAAAATTTTCGTGATTGCAAGGAATTATGCCCTTAAAGAATGAGATTTTAGTACTCTTGGTAAACCAGATACATATATGAGTCTTCTATTATAAATTCAATCAAAAATTACAACATAATTGTTTTTCTAAGTAACTTCAATGATAACATTATTCCATCTGGTATAAACATTCATATATTTTAAAGTATGCATCTTATATTCTTGGGGAGAGGAAACATAATAAGGATGAGTTAAAATGAAAAGTAACGGTAAAGTATATAAAAAGCATCAATGAATCAATTAGAATAATAATTATAACATGGTAAATAACTTAACTCGCATTCCATATAATCAAAACACTGAGAAGGATGTGAATAAACAATATGAAAAGGTAATAAATGGTAACAAAATCCATCAACATAACTAGATAATGAAAAATAAATATTTAAATATAAGAAACTAATATACATTCCATTTAATCAATGAACTAAAAAATGAAATAATCCCTAAAAATATCAATAAAAAATCTCATGATGAATAATAAATGAAACTAAAGAGGTAAATAATTAATTATTTGAATTCATGTCTAAGTCACATGATAACCAATACCATAAATACCATTGAAAATATGGTTTAAAACTATAGATAAAAACCTATTTATTTTTCACAAATTATTTGTCTCGTGAGAACCTATTGATGCATCGAGGTCCTATATAATGTCTGGGCTCCTACCATCATTTCCAGTCAAAATAAATCATCACATCGAATAATATAAATAAATAATATGCCTTATCAAATATTTTTATTCAATAATGAATACAAAATTATCAATATTTCCCCAAATAATCATATAACTACTAAAGTAGCCACCATATGTAAAATGGTACATAGTTTAGGCAATAATAATTTATAGTATAAATGAAATGGATAATTTAGTTGATATTCAATGTTCAATTATCATACGATATTGGCTATTTCATGGGGAATAAAAAATAAATCAAGGAATTGAATGTGAATACTATCCATTTCAAAATAAATCATACACCATCCAGATGAAGAACACAGTTAATATTAATAAAATATTTCCCAATAGCATAAAATGAAATTTTGTTATCATTGATGAATAGAAATAAAAATACCTTTAAAAACATTCTTGAGGAAAATATTTTTTATTTTAAAAAAACATTTATAAAACAATTTCATTGAAAATCACTTTTTAAATCATTTTCTTTAAAATGTATCATTTCAAACCTAAAAAGGAAACATCGAATAAATAACGACATGTAATTCTATAATTTTTGTATGAGGTAAAAAATATTCTTTTTATATGTTAAAATATTATAAAAATTTATGGTTTGTATAGTGAGAAGAAGATTCATTTGAAAACATTTATAAAAGATAACACATGGTAAAATTGTCTTTACAAAATCAACATCAAAATATTTTTGAGAACATTTTTATAAAAGAGGGGTTTTAGAATAAAATATGTTCTCTAACTAAAGGGAGAAATAATTTCGGGATTTCTAAAAATATTTTTCTAAAACATTTTGAGTTGCAATGAGTTAGAAAATTGTATTATTTTTTAATAACGGTAATTAATAAATAGAAAAAAAACTAAAATAAAGGTTTTATTAGAAAGCTATAAAATAATTATCATTGATTGAAATTTATGTTTAATCAATCCTGATAAAAATTATATTGTAATTTAAACCCTTGAAAAAATTATAATGTTCGAGTGAGAATCAATCAATGAGTAGATTATGTGTATCAACTTAAAATTGACATATAGAACAAGAAATGCATCAACAGATAGTAAAAGTCATTATACACATGATCTCATAATATTAACTACAATGAGTAAGTAATATAACCCAATGGAAAGAATATTGGGATATGAAATTATTTTCCACTTGATAAATTTTAAATCAAATCCCCTTAGATTAAATAATTCTAATGAAAACTTATAATATCATAATGAAGGATTGAATCCTGATATTATAAGAAACATTTGTAGTATGTGAACCTAATATAATAATTTATGCGCATAAAAATAATGTGATTGTTTCTAGAGAAAGTTAACAATCAAAAAAGGATGTGATATTGCAAAGATAATTATTAAAACGTTCTTGAGGAGAATAATCATTAAACATTAATGAGTCTCCCATACCACATTAAAACATTTGAATCATAATATCCATGATTTAAAAAAATGAAAAATATAATCAATTGAGAATATTATAAGGCCCCAGCCTTAAACCTTACTTAATCTTGAGTTATTACAAGATTACACATTGAGGATCCTTTCAGGTTTAGAGTTTTAGAGAATTAGATCATGAAACTTGCATTACATTCCACATTTAAACAAAGTGGTTACATAAAAGGCAGTATTCATTCTTCCCATCAATGGAAACATATTTAAAACATAACAAGGATTCTTTCTTGACACATCCTTGACACTATCATCACATCATGTACCTTTCCCTTGACCTGTGAAAAACATTTCAAAAACTTGGGATTAGCATAAAAATCTCAGTAAGGGTTATAAAAATATGGAAAGGAAACATGAGTTCATATATACATAAGAATGAAAGCATACTTTACCCATAAAACAAAGGCACTTTCATACCTCATCAAACCATGAATAAATCATAGAAATCATAAGACAAAAAGGTAACTTGAGGCATTCATAACATTCTTACGTAGGGAGTAACCCTCTTGGTTACTTTTGGAATACCCATCATAGTATATTCCCTAAATCTCTTCGTAGAAACCTTAACGTTTCACTCCTTCGCGTTACCCAATGCATTGGAGAGCAATATCGGGCTCACCTACCCTTAGTTTATCACGAAACCACCCATTTTCATAACAATGCCCAATAACCATAACATAAATGTATCACATAAAACATGCATAAAGGAAACATAACATTTCCATATTTCAATCACAATATAACATTTTAGTATATTGAAATAATGAATCCATTCAAAAAGAAACCCTTTCCAAAACCATATAAAACATTTAATAAAGAGATTTTTGAATCAAAGTGTCCCATACCACCTTGAAGATTTTAAAATTTTAAACCATTAATATCCATATAAATAAATCCTTAAAACCATTTTGAAAACATGGATATTAATAGGAACAAATCATTAAAACATTTAAAGTGATATTTTGGTAAAAGGGTTTTTACCAAAATTAGAGACACTTGAATACAATAATTGAGGAATAACATTTAGTCAGAACATTATAATATCACGAGAATAAATGGATTCATGATATAATACTCCAAAGGACAGTATATAAACTATATAAGAGTGAATTGGTGCATAACAACAACGAACCCTCAATAGAAATGTCAAAAGTGATGAAATCCCTTATAAAGAAGGTATCCTTAAATTAAGGACAAATCAATCTCAAAAATATGTGTGAAGAATATAAATACACCCAATATAAGTGGATATTAAGTGTAAAACAATAAAAGTTCATTCACACATATTCAATGGATGACATATTCAATGACTACATGTTGAACCCAAAGAAATCGAAATTGGGTTAAAAAGTTCCCTTGACAGCCTAACGGCATCACGTCAAAATGAGTTGATGAGAGATAAAAAGTGTATCTCATCACTTGGACATAAAATTTACATCAATAAGGATATATGAGAACATATCCCAATATAACAATATGTAAATTAAAAGACCCAACAAAAGAAGTCTTTTAAAAAAGAGGAGGGTGAAAGGTTCCCTTACCGACTTGGGTATCTTTCAAAACATACACCCCATGAAAGAAGGACAATAAATAATTGATGTAAATACTCATAAAGGAAAGTATATTACACAAAGAGTAGAATAATGTCAGTACATACACCAATCATAAGAAATTGTGGAAAATGAAGCATAAATCTCACGGGAATAAATGTGAGATGAAAAATCCCTTACGAAAACTCGACAGCCTAACGGCGCCACATAAAACTTCCAAAAATGAATTGATGAGATCAAATAGGATATCTCATCACATTACAAAAAAATTTACAGAAAGAGGAATATGAATGAACATCCCCCATCATAACAAATAGGATCTTAAAAGAAGTGACATAAAGGGGAGTACATAAAGAGAAAGAGAGTGGTTGGATCTCTTACGAAAATTCAGCAGCCTAACGGCGCCACTCGAAACTTCCAAAATGGATTGATGAGAGAGAGTAGGGTCTCTCATTATATGAACATAAAAATTACAGTAATATTGATATAAAATAACATCCCAATAACAAGAAATATGAGCTTAGAAGGAATGACATAAAAGAGTGTACTTAAAAAGAAAGAGAGGAGTAGGATCCCTTACCACGGGTCCGACTTGACTCGATCATTCCTTAACATCCTGAATAGTAAACTTGAGTTAATTTCTACTTCCATAATAACCTTTTTCAAGTTCACCATTCCTTTTATATCACTTATTACCATGTAATAAACATTTTGTAATCATTTAAGTTAATAATATTCGTTTTGCCGATATTTGGTTCTTAAGTCGAAAGTGGACTTCTTAAAATTACATGTTGTTCGTGTGGTCAAATGTTTATTATATCTAGAATTTTATTAATGATGTAGATATCATATATGTCATATATATCCAGTACATTCATGCATTTATAACATTACATAATCATTTAGAGGTAAGAAATGAAATGCACCGTTCATGGAGACGGTAAGCCGTACGTACGCATGAACGCTACTTTCATTTCTATTTCGTATTTTATAGAATGGAATCATAATTATATAAATGTATATTATAATTCCAGTATAATATCATATATAATATCATATTTCCATCCTTTATACGTCCCACATATGGTATTTAACGAATCAAATCACTTTGAGGGGGCGGTAGTCCGCACTTCCTTAAATGAAGATATCGCGTATACCCATAATGGATGCCATAAAGGTAAGACACAAATGAAAAATAAAGAAGCATAAGTAAAACATAAACATATTATATATCATATATAAAAATAGTGACATCATAATGGCCACCTTTGAAGGTGTTAAATGAGTATTGAACAATCATCGTTTCGGGAGGCAGAATTTCACCATCCACGGAAACCGTATGTTCTTTAACCATTTGATGTAGTTGTTTGAGAGTGTAGCTCGAATAAAAATTATAACAACATCCTAGTATATTGAAGATACTGTTGTTGTTACAATAGAAGTAAATAAAAAGAGGTTAGGGGGTTGGAGAAGCAAAATAAAACAAATGAACATGAGAGAATGAATTACCTTTAAAAGTGTAACTCCTTTTGATTTGAGCCTAAAGGCTTACTTTGAAAGGATTCTGCCCAAAGGGAATCCTCTAGGATGAGGATAGGGATGTGTAGATAGTAAATGGGCAGGGTGTGGCCGAGCCAAAGGCTTGAGGAGAGTGTGAAATGAGGTAGAGGTGGGGGCCTTTTATAAGACGAGAGGAGGGGCACTTTTGGAAAGTAAAGAAATATAACTTTATTTGAAAATGTGTTTCGGTTTTAAAAGGTCCCACATTGATATAATTCGTGGATAAGGTGATAAGGCTTTTAAATCCACCCATCCAAAAAGTTTTGTACATGTTTAGTTCATTTATTTTACATTATCTTTCCATTTTATTTAAATCGTCAAATAATGATGTCATCGCTGCATCATTATTATGTCATAAATAATTTAATTTATTTAATGTCTAAAAATTATAAAAAACTACTATGATGTAGGAAATCTTTGTATCTTTCCAATGACTATTTATAATCAAAAAGATGACTTGTATAACCCCACTTAACAATTGTTTTAGTAAAACATAGCATGTTTGTGTCATTTTTACTTTTACATTAAATAAAAATTTATTTGTCATTTCCCAACCAAAGTGGCTCCATGGGGTCCCCAAGTTGACCCATGGCTTTTCTTGGTAGGCCATTACACATCCAATGAGGTTAGGACATGTTTCAAGTTCATTTCATATTATTAAAATATTATTTTTACCTTAAACTACACTAATTACCTCTAATCGCGATTAAAAACTTAACAAGTTACTATTCACCAAAAAATTATTTTTATCCCATTGAACCACATTTTAATTCTTAATGAAAACCATGTATGTCGGATTTTTGAAATTCAAAACACAAAGATGAAAAAATTTTATTTAAACGGAAAAATCAGTTTTTATAAGTACCACTTAGTGGTGTCACTATTCATCAAAAATTGATGTTTTTCAGAAAAATCCCAAAAATTCACCCTAAGCTATATTTGATATTCCGAATTCAAAAATGAAGTCTATTTTAAAAAATTCAAAACATATAAGTCACATTAATTAATTTAATAATTAATTCCCGCTGTTAGAGCAAATAGCGTGTTTTTATGGAACAATAAGTATCAAAAGATTGACACTGGTTTAAGTCTGATTTCAAAGTGAAATTAATTCCAACGACCACTATTGGATTTAATGGTAAAAATATATTCTAATTTCACTTTAAAACCAATTCAAAAGATAACTTAATCATATAAATAAATTATATTAAAAAGAGGTTTTGAATTAAAATACAACATTTACACTATTCATTAAAAAAATGAACTTTATCGGAAAGATACCAAAAATTTACACAAAGTAAATTTTGATGTCCCGATTCTTAATAAGAGTTTTATTTGGTCCAAAATAATGTTTATGAGTGAAAAAAACTATATTTAATGATGGTTCAACATCAAAAGGTGATAAGTGAACCTTTAGTGAAAACTAGGGCATATACGCCTAAAATTGAGTTCTTTCCGTATTTTAAGCCTCTATCCTTTATTGGATAAATGTAAAAACATTTAAAAACATGTATAATCATATTTTAGTTATTTATATCCATTCCCGCCAATACAATGGCTACATGGTAACTACCATTTAAAATAATATTATTTTATTATCAGAGTGCAACGTAAGATTCCCAAGAAACTCGTTGTTGTGTGTTGGGTATGCCATCGAGAATAGTGTCCCCTTTAAAGTCATATCAATATTTTATTCACAAATATGGATAAATATGAAAATGTCATATTCTTTATTTACCTGGGGTGTTACAAATATAGAGTTTCATTATATAAGATTTCAAATGGCACTATATACACCATATAAAAAAGTAGGTTCATAATAACAAATAAGCCTCAATAGAATGTAAATTTTGATGAAATCCCTTACCTTCTGTTTCCTTTCAAGTGAAAGACCTTTATCAACCTGTAAAATAAAGTTATGTTAATTAATAACACTGTTGGGAAACTTTTTCTTGTTTACAATTACTTATATTTTACTTATTAATATGTTCTATCCAACTACAGGATCAATTAATTCTACATCAGCTGTTTTGACCAAATTTGGTCCATGTGTTAAAAACATCTTTGGTAGGTGAATTATGGTAAAAGGGGAAAATATCAAAAAATAATAATCATGATATAATTATAATTTTTTTAAATCAATTATACTTTTGAATACAGTCATTATACCTAGTTATGAAAAAGGAATCACTATTACAATTATGGAGACGGTAGGTCGTACAGACTCATTTGTAATGTCCCCATTTTCAATGATCATTATGGAAAGAAGTTAAGTAAAACCATATAATTACATAATGATCATTATATCATATATACTAGGTTATGTTTTCACATATACTTATAAAATATATTCTTGTTATTTAAAATGAATCACATTGTGTTGAGGTGATGCTAGTCCAAACGTCCATGACCAACATTATTGCTTTTTAGTGTGTGAAAGAGAAATAAAAAATGATATATATATATATATATTATATTTATATAAGGTTATTAATTTCATGAATATAATATATATGTTGTGTAGGTTTCATTTTTTTAATTATAAGCATCTTCTATACATTCCATGAATCGTGTGAATGAATCACATCAATTTGAGGGGGTGGTAGTCCAGACTTCCACAAATGTTGTTATCGTTTTTACTTAAAATGGAAATTATAAAGATATGTGTTGTAAATAACTAAATAAGCTTAGAGTAATAATAAATTTGATATATAACATATATAAACAAATTACACAACATAATTTCCACCATGAGAGGTGGTAATGGAAAATTGAACAATCACCATTTTGTGAGGCGGTAGTTCACCATACACATAAACAGTTTGTTAGTTACCCATTATATAGAATTGAGTGTAATTGTAGGTTGAAACCATAAAATTAAATATCCATATATATTTATATTAACTTTGTTTTTATATTAGAATGGAATAAGGAGAGTTGAGGTGGTGGATAATGGGAGTGAAACTAAAAATCTTGGGAAAACATGTCACCTCTTAATCGGCTAACACCATTTGGTTTGTACACAAACAATTACTTCAATTGATTTATTCTTAAATTTATTGTTAAATAATAAATAAATTTATATTTGAACTAAATATTTTAGATAATTCCTTATCCTAATCGATTTGAGAGGTGTGAGGATGTGGTAGGTGTGGTTTCCTTTTATAATACAGGAAAATGACTCACTTCACATTTTTGTAAACATGTTTGGTGTTCCATGTTTATACCAAAAAAAGTCATAAAATACAATACAACACCATAATGGAGATTTAATTAACATTTTATGACCATAAAATGAGTTTTGTACATGTTGGTTAGTCATTTGATTCCTTGATTTAATGGTTTAGTCAATTATTAATCTTAATTTTCCATAGATAAATGTAATTAGTTATAATTAATTTCATGACTATTTTTTAGACAAAATTTATACATTATTATAAAATAAAAAAATATTATTAATTCAAATATTAAATTAATTCTTACAAACTGTAATCATAGTATTGGAATAAAATAATTTAAATTTAACCTCACAGACGAGACGACAATGTGGGTTTTAAAAGTAAAAATATCTGAATGTTTTCTATGTTTTTAAAGTAAATTTAAAATTGAAATTGAATCCAATTACCTAATATAGATTAATTGTTATAAATATGATCTAATTAAAATTTTAAATAAATTAAAAATATGATTTATCCTTATACATTAATCAAATGGAAAATCAGTTTAATTTTTTTTAGTATTTTTCACAATTCCTCGAAACATGAAACTTCACAGAAAAATACCAAAAATTTACCCTCACCTAATTTTTATTTTCCAATTTTAAATATTATTTTTAGTTTGAAATTTTTATTCTATCAAATTTCAAAAATGTAATTTAAAATATATTCTCCATTAAAAGGATGTAAAAGTGCCATTATAAAAATACATTATTTTATGTTTGAAATTGGGATTATTTTTCTCGTATTTCTATCAGATTTATTAGATGAATAATAAAATTATTTTAATGAATATATAATATAAATATTAAATTAATATAATTCACAAATTTTGATTATTTTAATTAATTATTGTAAAATATCTTTGAGATCATAAGAATTGGTTTCTTTAAAAATATTATTTTTATATTAAATTGGTTCTTAAATTCATTTCTATTTAATTTGTAAATAATGATTTCATATTATATTTTTTAAGCCATGTATTTTATTAGGTTATTAAATAATACTAATAATAAATAGTTTATGTCTTATATTATTAAATAATAATATTCTAATAATATATTATTATTTAGTAAAACTCAGTCTTTCATGTAACACTAGCCATTGAAGAAACATATTGTTGTATATGTAAAACATTAATTAGTATCACATGTATTGAAAGTTATAAAATATATAGAATTTAATTTTAAAAGTAAATATATTATAAATTTTCTTGATATCATATTCCCTTACATTCTTTGTGTTGTGTGTCACACACTCTATCCAATAAATTTTTCCTATATTAGATTTCCTGGGCAATACAGGTTAATAAGAAATCTACTTAAAAAATGTAAATTAAAATGAGAATATCACCAATACCTAGGATTCCAATTAGGGAAATTTTTTTATGTGTAAATATGGAAAATATACTTACATGATTTAAACTTCTGAGTACAATATCACTCTTTGGTTAGGATTTGATTAATATCCACTTCATTTCTAACTCAATTAAAATATGATGAAGTTATAGTACCAATAGAAACAGTTGATCATATTATCCATAATGGTATGAAAATTCATTAATTATATCACTAGTTATCATAATAAATGGGTAGGAGAAATTATTCATTACACATAAATCATTATATGGTTAAGTAATACATTAATCTAAAAAACCACATCCAATTTAAAATATAAAAAAATTCATAAATAGTTAACCTTAAAAGCCTAAAAAATTATTAAAATACAAAACATTGGAATCAAGGTCACTATAATTTTAAAATATATACTTAATTAATCCCCCAAATAACATTATATAGCTCCTAATATTCACAACTGAATCAAATCAATATCATTATTAGGTAATCTATTTAATAATTGCGATTACATTTATTAACAAATCCCATTAATAATAACATACATGATTTCCATAAATAACTCTTTCTGCATACCATAACTCCAAATACCCTTAAAAATAAATACATAATTTCATTAATGACATTTCCATAATATTTCTAATCAACTATAATGTCATCAATAATATCACATTTATTTTATCACAGTCAATGATATCATTATGTCATAAAAAACATCATTCACATATTAAGGGTTATCCTTCCCTTAATATTTTTTTCAACAAAAATATCACATCTGTAACTTTTCTTCGCTACTAGAAAAATTTAAAAAAAATTTCCAAATACTTAATAAAAACTATAGTTAAAAAATATTATCTATTTCATTATACCATAATATTACTTCTACAACACTATTAATTAATTCAAATACATAAACAATCAATAATTCTACCACTTCATTTTCATACATCACACTTACAACAATTATCACATGATATTTATATTTGAATTTATATTTAATAGGTTACTGATGTTGATAATAATCATGAATAATTAGATTTAGGAATTAATTTACACAATGCCCAATTTCCTTATACTAGAGGCATTGAAGTGTGTGGGGTGAATTCTATGCATATTTTTCTCTATATTTTTCATTATTTAACATTTTTCCCTTAGTTTAGAACTCAATTTCCTAATGGCCATCCATTAAACACTAAAACATTTACCACTTATCTGAAGACAATTTCCTCTATGTTTCTTCTCACATATTCAGCATAGAAGAAAGCTCGTCTAATTCTTTCCATGATTTTTATAAATTACTTTGAATTTCATTTTTATTTTCTTATCAAAAAAATAAGGTTGATGGGTAACCTTGATTTTCATATCCACCCCGAGGGAATTTAAAATAATTTCTCCAAATTTATTTACGTATCCTAAACCTTATTACCTTAGATAAAAAAATTTATTCCACAAAAAATTGATTACTTTTACATTAAATGCTGATAATTAAACCAGAGTCATGCCTTTAAATAATTAGACATTTTCATCATATGTACAGATGGATTCTCCATCCTATTCCTTTTTCTTAAGAAAATCCTTCTCCATATTTTTAATTAGATTATTCAGGATGTACATTTTGAGGAATACCCCTTTAAAATCATCCAATTCTATAGATATAATTTATTTTACTTTCCTCTTGTTCTTTATAAGATTCCACCATTGATATGATTGTCACTATAGATGATAAATATATAGGGAAACATATTCATGTCCCAATCATTAAAAAATTGAAAATATCTTCTCAATAGTTTTTATGCATTTCTTAAATACTAGTTGATCAGAAGACCCACTAAAATCTAGTGGATGTGGCCTCAGGAAGGACTCAAGTAATTGTTGTTCCCTCTTTTTTCCCATTGTAATCCAAATATGATTTATTACTTCTATGAGAATATAAATAGTTATTTGAATTCCTGATCCAATAACATTAATTTTATTAAGAGGATAATAATTTCATTTTCTATTATATAAATTATTGACATAGTTTATTTGGGTTCAATCCATTGACAAAAATAAATAATAGTTTGAGAATCACTAATAATATTGGTGAAACCACATAATCAATGGGAATTTCATATACAATTTCAATATATGACTCCTTTGTTTTAATTAGGATTATTACTGGAAATTATTAAAATCCTAGTGTATTAATGAAACATAAACCTGGGGTTATTACTAAGGCTTACTCATCCAAGTTTCTAAAGGATAACTAATCACTAATATACTACCAAATATAACAACCCATCCTTTTTCATACATAGATATTATATATTAAAATTTGAATGTTCATGACATAACATATATAAATTCTAGAATCATATGGGTTTAGTTTCATTGGAAAAATGGACACATAAAAATGGTTCATAAAACCTCTATATCATATTCCACCTATTTCTTCAAATCTATAAATCATTTTTAAATCTCATACATAATACATTTTTCAGATCCTAGGTGGAAATAAACTATAGAGAAGGGTGATCTCCAATTCCCCATATGTGTAAACATATGAGTTATGTCTCATAAAAAAACATTAGTTTATATGATTATAAAGATGAAATTTTAATATTATTCCCTTCATACCAAATTTCATAATCCTGAGTGAAAAAATAAATAATAAAAATTTATAATATAGGAATCATAAAGGAATATTTTTTTTTATAAAAAATGGAATTCTGAAAAAAAGCACAAGAAACAATTTGATTATTACTAAGATAACATTTTCAATACTATAATCATGTAATTGGTAAACCCCCCCATCCATGGTAGAAGTCATACATCACTCCTATGTCTATCATGGTCGACAAAGTCCTTTATTGAACTATTTAATCTTCTAGTTCCAAGCATGCCTCAACTGAGTTTAATCCTAATTCCAGTACTATATATCTCATGAGATATAATATCCTTATCCAATGAGTTAGGGGGAGATATATTTACCACCCTTCTCATAATGAATACTATACATAGGTGTCCGATAATAATATAAATCATATCAAAACATAAAAATAGAAATAATTTTTATTATGATTTCATCATAAAGAAACCCATAAAAAATGGGTTTCCAAAATATCAATCATTCATAAAAATTATCCAATAATAAAAGGAATAAGAATAATTTACATCAATAATATCCCCATGTAAGAATATATAAAATCGAATATTGTAATATTTGAGGGAAAATATTTTTGAGAAATCACATGAAATAAGTATTGAAGAAAACATCAATTTTTTTTTTGAATTTTGTAAATCTATTACAATGGTAATAGATAAAAATTTCATCAAAAATAATCTTGAATTCATTAACTGAAACATCAAGTCAAAAATTGATTATGAATGATGGAAAACATGGTTATTCGCTCTTAGTTAAATATTCAACCCTTATGTACATTGCTAAAAAAAGTCATAAAAACCCAAATCCTAGAAACCAAAATGAATACTTTCAAACTATTTCTTGAAAAATTGAATGACGATAAAAAATTAAATTAAAAATAATATGATAAAATTAAAAATAGTAAGAATTAATTTTTAAAAAAACGTGCAAAAAAAAGAAATTTCGATTTTTAAGGTAATCGTTAACAATTTTTTTTAGAAAAATCACTTCTAAACATCATATCATTGATGTTAGAATTAGAAAGACATATAAATTACAATTTTTCTCAATAAAAAAGTTGGACTTAAATATTAGATAATCATATGTTTTTTGATACATAATCATATCACAACATAATCGATGAAATAGAAGGTTAATCGCATGAATGTAGATTACGTTAAGAATTCCCTAACCAATTTGAAATTTTTGAATTGTATGCCATATAAAAGTAGTAATTATCAAATAAAAAATTTATTGATATTAGTATATTTATATTCATGATATTATATATCAAATTAAAATATAGACAACACAGACACAGAAAATAATTGGTGAATAAAGAATATATATCACAATGGAAAAAAGTGAGAAGGGGAATGATTACATCACTCCTCCCTCTAGTATTTCATAATATACCCACATGTAAAAATTATTCAATAATGTTTTTTATTTATTGATGAATTAGAATACTATTTATAATAAAATAAATGAAACTATTATAACATCTTACCCCCATTCATTAATACAATTCCATAATTTTTATTGTTTTGGGTGTGTTCATTTCAGGGTTTCATGATCAGTTAATTTGTTTATAATTATGGAGTTTTTTTTGAAACTGAAATAAAAAACTAGAAGAAAAATGAAATGGTATTAATAAACATATAAAATTATAAAATGATCCATATAAATTTTTTCATTATTACTTTGGGATGATTTATGTGATAATTTTTTAATGAAAAATATTTATTTAATATGTTGATTTTTTTGACCATCATGAACTAGTTTTATTTTATTTTATATTATGTAAATATATTAGTTCCAGAATACTAAATAGGTTACAATATAATTATTAAGAAATAATATAACTTGAATATTATTATTATAATTATATATTATGGAAATAATGGAAAATCAACAAAACCATTATTCACGAAGGCGATTATTAGAAAACATTTGGACAATAGTTTCGTTTCATTGAATAGGAGGAATTGAGAAAAGAAATTTATATTAGATATTCCATTATAAAAAATAAAACGCTTATATATAAATGATTCTAGTGTTATAATTCTTTTATTTATAGAGTATTTGAGGATAAATTAGAAGCAGAAAATAAACTAAGAGAGGTGCTTTTTGAAAATTACCTCTTAAAAATAATCTCATTGAAGGATCCCTTAAAGACTATAGAAATTGTATTTTGTGGTGGACATCAGAATTTGGATGGAGGGTGGGTGGGGATGAGATTTTTTGGAAGATATCATATACTATTCTAGGATTTTTATTAATAAATGGTGTGTTATTTATAAATGAGAATTGGTGGGTTTATGTGATTAAATAATGATAATTTAATAATTAAAGCCAACTGCATTTAGGATGTGGTAGAATCCAAGAATTTGGTATTTTTATAATTTATAATATATTTAGGGTCTATAAATACCTACAACCCATTAATATTTTCAATATTTAGGTACTTAAAAACATTACCTTTTAACTTTAACCCAATTAATTATTTTACATATTTTACAATTAGTATTTATTTCTACCATGGTAAATATTTTATAAATAAAAATAATGATAAACTTAATAACTTATATGGAAGTTATTATAAAATTATGGGATCTACTTCACCAAATTCTATTCATATAATTATCAAAGTGTTTTTATGATTAATATCACGTACATAAAGAGAAAAAGGGTTTTAAAAGTGAAAAAGTTCAAATGTATTAATTTTTTTATCAAATTTGATTGTGAAATTTATTCCAATGGCATAAATTAAATTTGTTGATGTATTATTTAACAATTTATAATTTAAAAAATTAAATTATAATTTAACTCTATAAAAAAATTATACAAAAAACAAGTTTTTAATTATTTTTTTACTATTATTTAAAAAAAGTAACATCTCTAAAACCACCAAAATTTAAACCTAAAGTAATTTGGTATTAATATTTTTAATATCTAGTTTCTTTTAAAACAAATTTTATAAATTTTTAAAAATTATGTTTAAAAAAAGATGGACCCTTAAGAGGAGGCAATTTACCTTTTACAAAAATAGAAATTGTTTTGAATAAAATTGGATTTATTTTCTTAATCCCAAAAAACATAATTTATGAATGTAAACAAATTATTAAATATATTATAAATAAATATCATTAATGAAATTTAATAACAGTTATTCATTTAATTTATTAAGATAATAGTCCATTATAGGAATAAAAATATTTTTTATAAAAACACATACTCTTTGATCAATTAGTTTTTTATTTTCAATTATAATTAATTTATAAGAAATGAATTAATTTTATAAAACTTTGTAAATTATATTTTAATAATTTAGTTAATCACAATCATTCCCCCCAATTTAACATATATCTTAGAATGTATATGTTTAGATAATAATGTTTTGGAGTTTGTTTGAGATCAATGTTTTGTGTAACAAAAGCTATCAATGGGTTTAAATTTATTTTTAAGAAGGAAGTTTCATAAAGTCTTGAGGTGTTACAATTAGTTAAAACAGTCTAATTTGGAACATTACCAGAAGATTTTATGAATTTTTCTTACAGATATGCTCTGGGCATCCATTATTTGTTGCCACTATGATGTGGGATGATGTTCCTCTTGTATGGATTTTATCAATAAAATAAATAATAATTTCATAAAAAGTGACAATATTCGCCTTACTTAGGGTGTAGGTGATGTTGATTTCATAGATATGGAGATATTTCACCCATATCATGTTCTTATGATTCTAGTTCTTATCAGAAATTCTATACCTTAGACTCTTATAGGAAGAAAACACTAATCAAATATCCCTAAAATGATTGTCCCACCAACACTTATGTGTATAAATATTTTAGGAAATAAAAAAATCATGATTAGGGTAATTTATCTATTATATATAAAGGTAAAATTTTACATAAGTCAGGATGTGATAATCGTATATATGAACACAACCTATGCCGGCACAAAAATAATCATATTATACTGCATAACCCTTACCTTGCTCATGTGAGATCCAAATATTTTAAGATGATATAATTCATTGTAGTCCCTCTAATGAGGTCTTATAAATATTGTTTATTTTTAATTTCACCCCTTTCATTTTTTGATATGATTTCAGTGATGGTAAAATTGAAAAATATTTAATGATCAATATATGAAATCTTATAAAACATAAGAATCTAGGAATATAAAATACTTTGAGTGGGTTTTCCCATGACTCATGAATATTTCAAAAATTAAATTCATATCGTGATCATGATCAGACTTATATCCGAAATAAATCAGGATAACAACAAAAAATAACATGAAAAATGATTTTAGTTATGGATTGAATATTCACTTCATCAAATCCATTGAAACTACATAAGAATTATATATGACAAAGGGAACTTTAAGATATTCTTAATGGTCACCCCAACCCATGAAAGTGGTTTTCAGGATATCTTACTCAATAATAATGAGATAATGGTAAACCAAATAAATATGTTCTTTCAAAAACCCCTTAACCTCATATAAAAAACAAAAAATGTATTCAATACATTGAAATAGATACCCATCCTTAAGAGTCACCCAATATAACATTCCTTAGTCTACACAAAGAAACAATGAACCATTATCTTTATTGGAAAAGATATCAGGTGATACCCTTAAAACAATATTGTGTAGAATAAATTACATGTCTTGAAGATCAACCAATTGAACCTTGAGGCCATCTGAATTAGTGGGTTATAAAATATAATGCGATATTGAAATAGGCTACGTATCTAACACCTGATCAATCATGAACTCTACAAACTCCTAAAGTCGACGATTAGAGAATTAATCATGGATATCATTAGGGAAGTAACAAACAAATAAGGGAAGATCACCAAGTTAACAAAAATCATGAGTATCAATAGAAATGACATAAAATATTATCTTGAGATATGTGAATAAAGTTCATTCATGACCAGAACACAAGTTCTATTCTCCCTAGAACACTCAAGAGGTCTCATTAGTAGTATAAAATGAAACTCACTTATGATAACAACGAATATCATAATAGTGATTATCCAAACAATCCATCATAATGATGATTTTGCAAAAAATTCAAATAAGAACCAATAAATTTCATATCTACTGTACATTATATATAAGGGCCTATCCCTTATTAAAAATATAATTTAATTTTCAGAAAAGAAATTATTTTTTAATTTCAAAAGATATTTTCAGGTTTAGAGTTTTATAGATTTTTTCCTAACTCTTAAATAATAAAACTCATATGTTAAATGTTATAAAAATCCTATTATTTTCAATTTTTTCCAAAAAATACAATAAATTTAAACTAAAACACATTTTCTTTTCATGGTAAATCATTAATATACTCAACATGAAAAAATATTTTTTAATACTCATTCTAAAAACGTATGTAAAAAGGGATAACATGGTGTGACAATAAAATGATCTATAAGGGAAAAATAATGATGAATGAATTCATTACACCATTATAAAACCATGATATATTGAAATGGGATTTCCTCTAAGTAAATAAACATTAATTTCAAATAATCATTTTCTTGGGCCAAAAATCATATTTACTGGACAATGTTTTTTATGAAACACTTTTTGAGAAAACATTAGATAAAAATAATAATCATGAGAGTTTCTTTAAGAACGTGATAACCCATTAAAGTCATTTTTCATAAAAATATAACTTTTTACCCTAAAATGGTATATGGATTACTACAAAACAAAATGTCATTAGATTAGCTTTTAAAAAAAATTGAATTACATAGAAAATAATGAGGAATCCTAAAAAAATCATGAAGGTCCACTTGTATAAAAACATTATAGAATAGTTACAAGAACCCTTATAATTGGAATAACCATTAGGGATAACATCCAACATATTCATCTAGAGAACATAATCACTAACCATTACCTTAAAGTACAAAATATCAACTAGCGTTATCCTGATCAATATTAGTCTCATCAATTATAATGTGTTATATAATTCTCACCTGTCATCATGAAAATTCTCCAAGGACTTCAACATGAAATTAAAAAAAATCCTTTCTATCATCAAAATCATAAAAAATACTATAAACCCATTATGAAAAATACTTTTGGACATTGATATATCCTTTTCCATTAAAAAAAATATTTAAAATGACAAATATAAAAATAATGAGTTATAGTATATTTATTTCAATATAATATATAGTATTATAAATTTATGAAAAAAATAAAATAATGTTTTTTTGGAATGAGAAACCTCTAATGTTTTGTACATCTGGATACAACATTATTTTCTCCTATTGTAATGAATGTGAAAACATTATAAAAAATTATTCTATTAGAAACAATTAATTTATGTAAAAAGGAAACATAAAATGTAATTTTTAATTCATTTTTTCATTTTAAATACATCAATTAAATAGTTTTTTTAATATTAAAATGTAATAAAATGATATAGTAAATATGACTTTGAACCTTTGAAAATGTTGTTTTATGGTTAAGTGTCCCTTACAATGATTATAAGTCATCTCTTACATTATATATAATACTAAATTATATATTTAAGTTAATTATTTAGATTATTTAGAAACATATTAATTTTTAGTATTCATTTTATATAATTAATTACCATTTCATATTTAATTATATAATAAAATATGTTCACATTAGATGTTTTTATGTTATTTGATGTATATATCCTAAATGATTTCGGTGGGTTTTTTATGGTAAAAGAGATTGTTATTGCACCTTCGCCAAAATAATAATCATGACATGATTATCATTTTTATTCAACAATTAATTTTTTTTAAACCAACCATTATTATTTTTTATGAGAAATGGACTATGTTATGATCATAGAGATGGTTTGATGTATGTATATCTTAGTAATGTTTAAATTATTCAAATAACATTATGGAACAATTTTTTTACATTATATTTATAAGATTATTAACATATCATATATATCACATATTTATGTAAATAAACATATATATTTCAACCATGTGATATGGGCAAGAAAAATGAATTGCATCGCATCGTGGAAGGGGTAATCCACACATATAAAAAAATAAATTAACCATTCAAAAAATGGATATAATGATCTGAAAATAGATGATATATTATATTTATGAGGTGAAAAATATGTAATTAAAAATGTTTATATACATCAAATCCATTATTATAACTATATTCTAGAGACTGTGATTGAAAATAAAACACATCAGTTTGAGATGTTGTACTCCAACATACACCTAACTGACTATTTTGTTTCCCATTTTGTGGAAGAGGAGATGAATATAGGTTATAGCACTAAAAAAATTATTAAATGAAATATAAATGTTTTATGTTTTAGTATATTCGAAGAATATTTGGAGGATTTATAATAAGAAATAAAATGGAAACACATGGTTAATAACTATACCTCTATTTTATACAATATCCTTATGTTTATACCTTAAGCCTTCCTAAATAGGTTACCTAAAAAATTAGGGCCACTTGTATATGAGGAGGAATGTAAAGAAGGTTTCTAATAAGGTGTTGGCTAAAAAAATCTCTTGAACAGTGGATAGAAGTATAAAGGTGTGTCCTTTTATAACTAGGACGGAGGAAATACATTTTAATTCATAATAATTGAAATATATATTAAAGTGTTACTCAAGATAAATAGATAAACATTGAACCATATATGATTATTAGATGATATTGTGTATAAATATGGATCGAAAATATAATTTATATTATTTATATGTACTATTAATAATTTTCACTTTAGATTAAGCTCTGGTAATCATGTATTGTGAGTAGCCACAGAAATAGTTTTTTATTGTGGTTAATATTGATTATCAAAAAAATAGTTTACCATATTACCCATTATTAATTGTTTTTATTCCAAATATGAAATCCATTTTTTCAAATTATTTCCCAATTTTGTTTTAAAATTTAATTAAAAATTATTCTCCCAAAATGCTAAAAATGGGTTTTTAGAAATATTACATTTTTTAAATATAAATTTTTATACCATAGTCAAGTATGAAATTTAGTATAAAATCCATATGTATATTATTTTAATAAAAAAATTAAATTTTAAAACCTTAAGAAATAAAATTATTCTTTTTAAATTATTGAAATGGAAATAAAATTCCCAAAATAAATCAATAAATCTAATTATTCATCAAAAAATAAAACTATTCAGGAAATTAAAAAAATCATTATATAATAATATTGAAAATATGAATTAAAATTAAAATTTTAATTATTCATATTAATAATATATTATTTTTAAATGATGATTTCATTTAATACTATGTAATACATGAAAACAAAATTTTGTTGGAAATATATCATTCACCTTTTAACTCATAAAATTACATAATATTATTATAATATATCTAAATCTATAAATCATATTTAATAAATGCTAAAATTAAATGAAAAATATTTATATTAATATTACAGATTATTTTAATTTCCTCCACATTTTAGAAATTCTATCCACCCAATTTTATTCATTAATTATATAAGAGGGGATACATTTTCATTATATCATTTTTAGATTCCCATGTTGCTTCTTCGAACGTATGGACATTCTATAAAACCATAACATAGTGTATCACCTTATTCCATTACACGTTCTCTCTATATTCATTTATATGAATAAATTTTTCTTTGGATGAATGGTTTCCAACCTATTGATCTACTTCAAGTCTCAAAACATGTGACTTATCATACATATTTTCACAACAAAAAAACATGAAATATGTAATCTAATTGAGATAAACATGGAGGCTAGTTCACTAGGTAGGAAAATGGTCTAGTTCCATCATGTAATTTATATGGTTCAATGATCCCCAAAAATAAATTCAATTTTTTCTTAAAATTCAAAGCACATTTCCATGATGGTACTTTATAAAGGATATGATATCCTTCATTTGAAAAATGATCTTTTCTACAGTTATTTTCATAACTTTTAGGAATTCTTTGAGACTTCATCATATTTTTCTAAATCATATTCCTCTTTAGAACCATTTATTTTAAATTTCTTGTCCCAAGAATTTTATTTCATAAAATTCATCCCAAAATGATTGATTTTGACATCGATTTCAAAATAATTACTTAATGATTAAATCAGTATACTATAATGGAAATTTTTACAATATGAAAATTCATCTATTGAATAATTTTTATCCTAACTTCACTAGTAATTCATTGGAAAATATTGAAACAAGATCTAGAAAGGAAAATATCATTCACTCTGATTTCCTTTCAGATTTATGATGGACAACTGTATGTAAATTTAATTCAGTACCCAACATCTTTTTAATGTTTTTCCAAAAATTATATGTATGTTTAGAATCACAATCACACACATTGGATAGAGGAAATCTATGCAATAACACTATCTCTTTTAGGTATACTCTAGAAAGCTAATAAATTTTTTAGTACTTCAATGGGATGGAAATGTGTTGGTCTAGTTAGTCACTCAATAATAAACAAAACCACATTATTTCCTAAAGATTTATTTTTTCAATCCAACCATGAAATACATAGATATATTCTCTCATTTCCACTCCATAATTATGAAAGAATAAAACAACTCATATGGAATATATATTTATAAATTAACATAATGAAAAATAAAAACATTTTCATTGTAAATCATCAATATATTTTTTTAATTTATCCCACTAGTAATACTATTAGATTTCTATGAATATTTTACGGATTCCTAGGTAAATATAAATTGAAAAACTAAGAGATTCACAAAAAAATTATCACGTAAACATGGAATCAGATGGAACACATAATGATTTTACAAATATTATAATAAATTCTTCTTCAATATTAATCTCCATAAGATTACATATCCTAAAAAATTATAACTTTCCCTGTATAAAATTTCACACATTTTGTAGAATTATTAATTTTTTCACAATGATAATTCTACTAACACCTAAAACAAAAAAAAAGAGTATATTCCATCATGTACAATTTCAAAGAAAGAATTCATCAAATTAATAATCAAATGGTTATGTTCCAAACAAATCACAAGTAATGTACATTTACCGTTCCTTCTCAAGGAATCATCTGTTGGGTCGGAAAAACGGGGAAAGATGGCAAGAGGGGGGGTGAATTGCCTTTTAAAAAACTTGATTAACAAATTAAAAATCAAAGTAAAGTGCAGCGGAAAGAAAGAGGCAATCACACAAGAAATTGATAACGGAGTTCGGCCAAAACCCGGCCTACGTCTCCGCTCCCAACTCAACCGTTGAGAGATTCCTACCGCTTTCTTTTCAATGGTTTTAGCAAGAAACCCACTAGGCTTTGAGGTAGCACTAGGACCTATTACAGCTTGCTTTTTGTGGTTAAGCAAGAACCCACTTGCTTTTAATGGAATAGCAAGAACCCACTAGCCTTTTTAACGGGTGAAGGCTAGCTCACCGAAAACTCAAGCCCTTTAAAAGGAAAGGCTTGAAGAAACCTCTTCACACCTTAATGGTGGTGTGAAACCCAAAAGAAAGAGGGGATGAGAAAAGGGTTTGGGGTTTGTAGGCACAAACCCAAAATTAAAGCTCAAAATAAATATACAATAAAAAACCGTATTTTGAGAAGCCTTGGGCGCCTTTGATTGGATGGAGATGTTGAAGGCCGCTTCCAAGCTTCTTTGGAGGAGCTCCTTGGATGTGGAAGTTGTTGGAGCACGTTGGGTTCCTTGAGGAAATCCGCCGGAGGTTCGCCAAAATGATCAACAATGTGTCCGGTGGCTTGGGTGAAGTTCCGGGGCTTCCTAGGCCTTTATTTATAGGCTAGGAACCTTCAAGTATCCGTTGGAGGGCTTTGGATCCGTTGGAAAAGGCATCGGAGCCGTTGGGAGGCTTTTGGAGTTGACTGGTCAAAGCCAACGGCTAGTTTGACCAGGGCTACCGGCTGGCCGGTACAGGGCCACCGGCTGGCCGGTGCCTTGGAGATGGGTGGATGCTTCTGTCCAGACTCCACCGGCTGACCGGTGCCAGAGCCACCGGCTGGACGGTGGCAAGACAGTAGCTCACACTGTTTGAACTGGGTGCCACCGGCTGGCCGGTGCAGGGCCACCGGCTGACCGGTGGAACCTGGCAGTGGGCAAAGCCTCTGCCAGGTCCACCGGCCGGCCGGTGCCATCACACCGGTTGGCCGGTGGACTGAATTACAGTCCACTTTTGGCTTCTTCTTGGCCTAAGTCCTTGGCAACCTTTTGCCTAACAGTACAAACACTTAAAACACAATTAGATAAACATGAAGGTGATTGTGATCATGAAAATCAAACAACGAGGGGAACGAGATGTACAACAATCTCCCCCTATTTTGATGATCACAATCACCAATACAATTAAAGTAAAAAACTGAAATTGAAAGGAAATGATAAGCATGATGAAAAGGATTCTCCCCCAATCAATCAAGAAATTTCTCCCCCTTTGTGATTATCAAAATAGCACGGGGCATAAAACTTGATTGAGGGATAATTGAAAATCAAGATCAATTGGAATTTTTGAAAATTGAAATGAAAATTTGAATAACAGTTTGAATTGAAAGTTTTGAATCAAAAACCAATTGAAATTTGAAATTTGAATTGAAAGTTTTGAATCAAAAGTTTGAACTGAAAGTTTTGAATGAAAAATTCGAATTGAATATTTTGAAATGAAAATTTTGATACCAAGTGTTGAAATTGAAAGTTGGAATCGAAAATTTTGAAATTGAAATCAAAAGGTCTTAATTTTAAAATGAAAGTTTGAAAAAAAGCTTAAACAAACCTAACTCCCCCTAAATAAAAACAACAAATCACCGGGGAGAGGGATTTTGAAAGGAGACAATTTTAGGCCCGGAGAGACTCGCTAGAAGGGATTTTTCAATCCATACTTGTCTCATGGCGGGTCTTCTCCTATAAAATTCGTCTGAAAAGAAAAAACTTTTGGGTTGACCATACCGGGCGTTTTTGCAATTACATTCATATATCATGTGCCCGGGTTTTTTGCAATAGTTGCAAAATTTAAAACAAGAGCTCCCCCTTACAAAAACAGTTGGAGCATGGGAGGAGGAAGCTATATTGGTATATCCTAGCCCTTGGGTGGTTCTAGAAATTCGCTGGGAACCAAGCAATTTTGAAAGATTTTGTTCCCCTTGGGTGAATTTGGCTAGGGATTCTCTAAGGTCCTTGATGGTTGATTCCAAAGAATCAACATTGGGAAAATTTTGGATTTTAAGGGAGAGTTCCTCCTTCTCTTTGAGAAGTTGTTCTTTTTCGGAGGAAAGTTTTTTGAAAGACTTTTTTAAAGCGAAAAATTTTGAGGAAAGTTCATGAAAACCTTTTTCTAATTGATCTCTAGCATGTGAGAGTTCTTCATATGACAAATGATTTAAAGAATTGGAATTTGAAGAGCAATAGGAGGAAGAGGAGGAAGAGGAGGAAGAGGAGGAAGATACCTCATGTTTTTCCATTAGGCATTTTTTACCTTGGTCGCTCGAGGAGAAGGAGGAGAATGAAGAGGTGGAGCTATCACTCCATGTTTCCTTTGAAGCCTTCTTCTTCTCCTTTTTCTTGGCCCTTTTCTTGTGAAGTGGGCAAGCGGGTACGGATTTTGCATCGGGTTCTTGCTTTTGAGCGGGTTCTAGATTTTGAGCGGATTCTTGCTTTGGAGCCTCGCTAGTACCTTCATAGGTTGGTTCTAAAAATTTCCAAAGATCGTGTGAAGATGTGCAAGAAGAAATATGATCAAAAACATTTCGGTCAAGACCACAATGTAGAGCATTCATGGCTTTGCCATCAAGCTCGAAATTTGCAATGTCAGCGGGGGTCCATTGAGATTCATCGGGAGAAGAAAGGGTGAAACCATGCATGACAATTTTAAAAATAGGATAACCAATGCTTTTAAGAAATGTGGTCATGCGGGTTTTCCAAAAAGAATAATCGGCTCCATCAAATAATGGAGCACGATCCAAAGAAAAACCTTCGGGGGATTGAGAGGAAGAACCGGTAGAAGCCATCAAAAAAAAATAGGATCTTTAATTTGAAACCGGTTAGGGAATTATTCAAATACGCGCTCTGATACCAATTGTTGGGTCGGAAAAACGGGGAAAGATGGCAAGAGGGGGGGTGAATTGCCTTTTAAAAAACTTGATTAACAAATTAAAAATCAAAGTAAAGTGCAGCGGAAAGAAAGAGGCAATCACACAAGAAATTGATAACGGAGTTCGGCCAAAACCCGGCCTACGTCTCCGCTCCCAACTCAACTGTTGAGAGATTCCTACCGCTTGCTTTTCAATGGTTTTAGCAAGAAACCCACTAGGCTTTGAGGTAGCACTAGGACCTATTACAGCTTGCTTTTTGTGGTTAAGCAAGAACCCACTTGCTTTTAATGGAATAGCAAGAACCCACTAGCCTTTTTAACGGGTGAAGGCTAGCTCACCGAAAACTCAAGCCCTTTAAAAGGAAAGGCTTGAAGAAACCTCTTCACACCTTAATGGTGGTGTGAAACCCAAAAGAAAGAGGGGATGAGAAAAGGGTTTGGGGTTTGTAGGCACAAACCCAAAATTAAAGCTCAAAATAAATATACAATAAAAAACCGTATTTTGAGAAGCCTTGGGCGCCTTTGATTGGATGGAGATGTTGAAGGCCGCTTTCAAGCTTCTTTGGAGGAGCTCCTTGAATGTGGAAGTTGTTGGAGCACGTTGGGTTCCTTGAGGAAATCCGCCGGAGGTTCGCCAAAATGATCAACAATGTGTCCGGTGGCGTGGGTGAAGTTCCTGGGCTTCCTAGGCCTTTATTTATAGGCTAGGAACCTTCAAGTATCCGTTGGAGGGCTTTGGAGCCGTTGGAAAAGGCCTCGGAGCCGTTGGGAGGCTTTTGGAGTTGACTGGTCAAAGCCAACGGCTAGTTTGACCAGGGCTACCGGCTGGCCGGTACAGGGCCACCGGCTGGCCGGTGCCTTGGAGATGGGTGGATGCTTCTGTCCAGACTCCACCGGCTGACCGGTGCCAGAGCCACCGGCTGGCCGGTGGCAAGACAGTAGCTCACACTGTTTGAACTGGGTGCCACCGGCTGGCCGGTGCAGGGCCACCGGCTGACCGGTGGAACCTGGCAGTGGGCAAAGCCTCTGCCAGGTCCACCGGCTGGCCGGTGCCATCACACCGGTTGGCCGGTGGACTGAATTACAGTCCACTTTTGGCTTCTTCTTGGCCTAAGTCCTTGGAAACCTTTTGCCTAACAGTACAAACACTTAAAACACAATTAGATAAACAAGAAGGTGATTGTGATCATGAAAATCAAACAACGAGGGGAACGAGATGTACAACATCATCAACATTTGTTTCTTTTATGGGATGGTAGTTAATCATTAATTCACAATACTTAATTAGTTTAATCCAACTCTTATACCTCATGTTAAAATCGTTATATATTAAAATATACATAAAAAATTTCTAAACAGTATATATTTCACACATTAGTAAATATAATGATGCCACCAAATATTTCAGTCAAAAATAAAAATAGGTAATTCCATATGGAAAGCCGATTAATTTAACTCATCGGGTTTTAGGTGGTAACAAGTATAAGAAATTGATAAATTATTCTACATCACAATTAAAATGTTTCAATGAAGCATCTTTATACATGAAAAATTCACCATTTTAAGAAGGTAATATCATATAAATAGAATTATCTATTCATATTTTAAATTCATAAAACAATCATTACAAAATTTTGTCCAGTGGAATTTAACTCCATTTTGAGTAAATAATTTCAATGGTTTATAAAACCAACAAATATTTCAATAATCCTCTATTGGTAACCCTCTAATAAATAAAACTAAAAATATCAATGATATGTTTATTAATTAACCATTATTCAATAAGATTAATGTTATCATGATAAATAGTTATTCCACAATTTGAAACACTATGAATGAGGAAGGAAATAGGTTTGTAATGGTACGTGCGTTCTTAGTCCATCACATTTCTAGTTTGTTTGTTTGAGGTTTTCTAAGGAAGTTTAGACGGACTTTGGAGAAGTTAGGATGATAAATGATAGGTTTATTGAGATTACATGTCATGTAAGTGGACTACACGACGTGAAAGTTAGTTTCCTAGCATTTCTAAAGGGTTCCATGACATGTACATTTTTTGCAACTCAAGATTGAGGGTTTCAAGATGTGTAATATATCAGGGTTTATAATAAATAATAAAATTATGAGTTGATGCATGTTTTAGTTGAAAACAAACCCTATATATTACATGATGTGGATGGGTATTACATGTCCTCTAATACCCCAATCAAGTGTAGTTTTAAAATTATTTTTAAGAGAAATTTTATTCATTATGATGTGATTTATTCTTCCTCTCATTTTGGGAGAACCCTGGGCACCTAAAGGTGATATTTGAGACTAATTACTCCCTCTTTGATATTTCTATCCTAGTGTTTGTTTGTTGGGGATCCATGGTCGAGCCATGGTGAGTTCTCTTTTCATTCTCGTATATTCTTATTCTATTCTTCTTCCAGGGATCCACTTAGGTGGTATTTTTTTTGGGGTATGATTGGGTCTCATTGTTTCCCACCATTGGTGAATTATAGGTTGATCCATGATTTATCATGGTGCGGCTGTAGTTTTTGGGTATTTTCTTCATCACGCTATGGTGTACGACCAGTTTTAAGGCTTCATTGAGATAGGATTTCAATCATTTCCGTTTAGTTTTTATCAGGTGGGAGGGGTTTTCGTTCATTTACATTTTATATATGGTTGTTCTAGATTAACTTAATATAAATACATTGGTTATGATGAAATTAAAGGGTAAAGGGGCATGTTTTTATGTTTTTATAGAATTATTGTAGTTATAATGATATTGATTTGATGAACTAAATTCACCGTTGAAAATTGTGGTTGTTGGATATTTTGTATTTTTTTTGAAATGTTTGGTGGAACTCTTGTTCTTTGTGATATATCTGATATCATCCTAAATGAAAATGGGTTAATTAATTATATATGGCTAATAAAATGGTTTTCCTGACATTTTGGACTGTGTGATAACACATCAAATAATTAAAGTTTAATGTGATATAAATCTTTTTTAAATATATAAAATGATCATAATGTGTTTAATGTGTGTGTTTGGGGTTGGTAGATTTTCTGGTCGTGCTTGTAGGATAATGTTGTGATGGTTTTTTTGTCATACTTTTGAGATGATGATGTAATGGTTTGGTTGGATCTTCTAATGCGATGACGATGTGATTGTATGTTTTTCTATTCTTGCGGGATGGTGAGGGTATGTTTTGATTGTGCAATATTATGGTATGATGATCCTATGGTGGTTTGGATGTGATTTTGGGGCCTCATTGTGATGTAATGTCTTGCTGGTTATGATATGCGGTTTTGCTATGTTAGATTCATCAGTTGCGATGAAATAAATAAATTATTGTTTAATAATGTTTGAATAGATTAGTTTGGTTGGTTAATGATATGAAAGTGGTTTATAGGAAATAATTAGGGGTTTCTTGATTCATGTTGGTTGATACAAAAATAATGAAATGTATGGGTGTGAAAAATATAGTAAATGTGAAGACACTTTTCAAGGATCCTTACCATGTGAAATAACTATTGTAGATACTAATAATTGTATATAGAAGTAGTAGAAAAAGTCATTGTGACTTGATTTGGTTAGATTGTTTTAAAACCATTGGATGGGATTGTGTTATATTCCCTATATATATGTATACATTGTAAATTATTTTTATTTCTATGTGCACCGTTCCATATTGAGAACAATGTGATGAACACCCACATAGTTATGAAGGGGTGATTTTACCAACATCTAGTGAGGAGTACAGATGGATGTGTACCTAGTTGTTTCTTCCCTATATTCTAAGAAAGGTAGGTATTTCTCTAGATTTTGTGTCATGATGTCTATTAGTGAATTAGATGGTGGTTTTGGTATCCCAGGTGTCTTTGGAATGATTTCGGATGTGATATACTAGGTTTCTTTGGGATGATTAGTGGTTTTCATTCCATGGTTTCTTCAATTTGTTATATGATGATTTTTTATATGTTTTTATTTATTGTGAGGCCTAGCTGTGTGCATTCAGGCTGTGTTTTGAGGCCTAGGTGTGTGTGGGTGGGACGTATTGTGAGGCTTAGGTGTGTACGAGTGAGATGTGTTGTGAGGCCCAGGATTGTACGGGTGAGATGTGCTTCCAGGGACATTATATATTTTCCCTCATTATGGTATCTTTAGAGGGCGGGGTCATGATAAATTTTATTCATAAGTGATCATTAAGAGATAAGATTATGTTTTTCATTGGTATATATGAGTATTTCATATAATGGTGTGGAAACAGTTCCATTTGACCTTGGTTTGTGTTATCAGTCTGAGAGACCAACTAGGAAACTCAATTTTAGGGCCCCCAGTGATCCATTGCATAGAATATGAGATTATTGAATAACCAAGTGATATAGACTTTCTTAAAGGGTAGAGTCCTTGGAGAGGTACATGAATCATAAGGAATTGTGTTCTTATTTCAATTGGTTTGTGTATGGAATGTTGAAATTGATAACAAGTGGAAATAAATGAGTTAAAACACATGTTTAAATAATTCTACTCTACCCGATTCTGGATTTTTTTTGTTTTATTTTTAGCTATGTCTCTAGGTCATCTTCCACTTGTGGATCAGGATGGTGAGGTTCAGGAGGCTGATCTAGTTGAAAGTCGTAGGGTTGGCCTGGTTGTGAAGGATGATCAATGGAATAAGACATTTAGTGCGTTCTAGAAGAAATATTTGAGGGAATATAAGGGAATGGATTCAAACATGGAGGTATAGATCTTTCATGAAGATCTTGATATCACTTTTATTTTGATTTAGACATCAATAAAGTACTAGGTTCCTATTACATTCATTCAGATGTAAGGATATTTGCGTCAGTGGTGGACACTATTTCATGGGAGAGTGTAAGGAGGAATGGGTTTTGTAGGATAACTTCAAGAAGGAGTTTCAGGTAGAGTTCCTCTTTTCAAACATAAAGGCAGTAAAGAATTTGTATATTCATTCTATTTAGTAGGGTATCATCTCCGTATGGGATCTTGGATTCAAGTAAAAGGATATTCTTCTAGTTATTCTAGATCTATTTTGAAATGATATTTCTTATGTGAAGCATCTTGAAGAGGTATTATGACCATAAATCTGGTATGGAGTTACTCTATTTACCTTTCCAACATTTCTAGAGGATCAGAAGATGGCATAGTTGATCAAATGGATGCACTTGTGAGTAGGTTCACATGAGATGGGATCGAACATAGTTATTCACAGGACATAGTTTTTAGTAGAAGGTCTCAAGTGCTAGGAAATTTGAGGTTTCTACAGGTAGGGAGTTGACCTCATCTTATTCCTTTATATCCTTATGGTGCTTTTGGGTTCTGTGATTTTCCAGGGGGAATTGTGCTAATGTTTTTTGGTTGTGGGGTTTATGGAAATCACCATACATAGTTCCTAGTGGTTCCTTGCAGACTATTTAGTGGAAGTTGATAGTCTCCGTTTCGACCTCAGTAGTAGTTTCGAGTGAGTCCATCTTAGTAGCATGGGTTGTAGGTTCTTAATTCATCGAGGGGATATAGAGCGGGTAGGGGCCTACCTCATAAAGTTCCTTCTATTCAGGGACCATTAACTATGTGGATATAAAGGCTCTCTTCACCAGTGAGGCATAGGATCTAGGCATGGTTAGTTTCATGTAGAGGAGGCAGCAGTTACAGAGGGTCTAGAGATCAGCATAGGTATGATCTGTTTATTTAGTACTCATGTTCATGACATGTTTGATTTAGTATATTCACACTCCTTTTTTTCTCCCAATCTTTCCCATGCTCTAGAAAAATATGTAGATAGGATTACAATACCTTTGGTGTTGACTATGCCAGTCGGAGGCTAGAAAATCTTTTTTTATGTTTCTTATGGGTTTATAATGATGGTGGGGCCGCATCAGTTCTATGGAAATATTTTCCTATTGCATATTCATCCATTTTATGTTATTATCGACATTGACTTGTTGTATGCTTTACATGCTATTATCAAAAAGCTTCCATAGGGGTGTCATGTTTTCTAACGTGGATGGAAACCAAGTTATTTTCATTGGTGAGTACAGTTGTTGGGTGGGTAGTCAGAATGTGGAGACCCTTATTTCCTTGTTGTCTGAGTTTTTAGTGGAATCGTGGGATGTTGGGATGGTAGATATTCTTAGGGTCACTAGGTATTTCCTAGGATTTTTTATGAGTACGTTTTGAGGATACTCCCTTGATGTAATGTTGAGTTCGAGATAGACTTGCATCCTAGTGCTTCTCTGACTTCAATTGATTCTTATTAGATATAAACTTTTGAGTTTCTAGAGATGAGGGTCCAGAGACATTATCTTATAATAAAGGGTTTTATCCTTCCTTGTGTGTCGAAATGGTGTGCTTTAGTGTTGTTACCAAAGAAGGTGGATGATAGTCTATGGTTGTTTATATACTATTAGAGGTTGAATTAGGTGATGGTCAGAAACCATTATCATTTTCTAAGCATAGATGATCTCTTCAACCAAAAAATAGTGTTGATATGGTATTCCATGATTGATCAGCAATCTAGATAACACCTGTTGAGGGTAAAGGATGGTGATATCCTGAAGACTATCTTCTGATATAGTTATGGGTACATCAATTTTATAGTCATTCTATTCGGTGTTACGAACACACTGACCGTGTTCATGAGGATTGTGAATTATGTTTTCCATGAGTTTATGGAACTTTTTTCGTCATGTTCACCAATGATATCATGATCTACTCAAATTAAATGGAGGAGTAAGAAGAGCATCTCAAAACTATCGTACATTTTCTTCGATGCCACCATATCTATGAAATGTTGTCCAAGTTTATATTTTGGACATGAAAGGTTCATTTTATCAGGTATTTGGGGTATCAAATGTGTGTTTTAGTAAAACCATTGAAGGTTGAAATAGATTTTTATTTTGAATAATAGAAGAATATCGAAGATGTTTGTAGTTTTATTGTTTTTTCAGACTATTATTGGAGGTTTTACCTAATTTATCATGAGTTTTTTCCTGTTGACTGAATTGACTAGAATATAGAAATATTATTTGGTGAGTGATTAGTTATAAGAACAATTCAGTTACTTCAAGGGGATGTTGGTAAGTGCTCCGGTTTCATGAGGATGGGTTGATTTTTGAGGTGATTATAATGATTTTAATCTAGTATTGGGATATGTGTTCATTCCACATCAGGTTGTTATTTCTTATGACTCATCGAAGTTACTTACTCACAAGAGTAACTATTCCTCCCATGATCTATATCTAGCAGAATATTTTTTTGTGCTAAATTTTTGTTGGAATTACATCATTGGGGATTTGTTTTTGGTCTTTAAATATCACAATATATTGATTTATATCTTACCCTAACATGATTTGAACTTGCATAAATAGATGTGAATAGAGTTTCTTCAGAATTATTATTTTGAGATCTCATAAACCTTAGGAAAGGGAAATTTTATGAATGATGATTTGAGTCGAAATTCATAGAATCAGGTTTTCCAAGAATCTGCGATACTTAGAGTGAAATGGAGGCATTGGTAACCTTGCACATAATTTCATGAGTGGATGGTAGTAGAGGTTTTTTGTTCCAGATGATGGTGTAGTATTATCTTATGTAGAAGGTTGAGGAGTATTAGTGGGGAGACACTGAGGAAGAGGTGATGTGTGATAATGTTACCCATGGTGATGCTCTGAAGGGATGGTCATATGTTGGTCAGAAAAAAAAGTTTCTTCAAGAAAGGATACATTTTCTGGTGGAAATTTTTGATGGAGTCATTCATGATTTTCATAGCTCACTATTAGCAGTACACCAAAGAGCTTCCAAAATCTACCCTAGCTTGAGTAATCTGTTTTGGTGGCCCGAAATAAAATGGGAAGTGACATAGTTTTTGGAAAATTGCTTGGGTTTTTAGAAAGTAATGGTCAATCATCTTGTTCATGGTGGTTTGTTTCAATACTTGTATTTCCCTACGGGGAAATTGGATCACATCTCAATGAATTTTTCCACAGAGTTACCTAGATTGGAGAGAGGTTTTGATGTTATCTTGGTGATAAGGGATAAGTTGAGGAAATCAGCACAATTTTTATTGATCAAGGATTTGGGCATTGTGCATTCTTTGGATAAGTGGTACATTTATGAGGTTGTGTGATTGTGTCATGTTTTGAGGTCCATTGCATCATATTGGGATTCATATTATACCTCATGAGTCTATAAGGAATTATAGCCTGATTTTGGAACCCAATTACACATCATCACTACCTTTCACCCTCAGATCGATGGGTAGACAGAACAGACTAGCAAGATATTGGAGGATATTTTGCGGGCATGCATCTTTGACTTTTTTGGATATTGGGTACAACACCTACCTTTAGTAGAGTTTTATTATAATAACTTTTATCACACTTCCATGGGAAGCCCCCTCTATGTGAGGCTTTGTATGGTAGACCATTTCATTCACTGTGGTATTGGATAGATGATGGGGAGAATGTAGTTATTCATCCCAATGTGTTATAGAACACAATAGGAAACTTTTATCTCATTCATGATAGAATGAAAGCACCATAGGACCTGTATAAGTCTTAATCCAATCATAGTTGGAAGAGGAGGCCCAAGGAGTTTGAAGTTGGGGACCATGTTTTCTTAATGGTTTCCCTGTGATGTGGGCAGTAAGGATTTCGTAGAGAGAGAAAGAATTTATCTTGTTTGGTGGGCCCTTTGCGGCATTGGGGAGAGTTGTCGAGGTGTCATATCGGTTATTGTTACCACTGTGGTTATATAAGATCCATGATTTCTTCCACTTATCTCAACTTCATCAGTATATTCATAATGAATCCATTTTCCTTGAATGGGTATATTTGGATATCGAGTAAGATATGATGTTTATGGAGCAGCTAGTAGAGATCAATTATTCTCATGAGAAGGTGTTGTGTGAATGAACCATTTATATGGTTTATGTGTTATGGAGGCATGGTGGCCCAAAGGAGAGTAGTTTAGAGAAAGATATGAATATCCTTGCCCAGTACGCCGATTTGTTTGGAGTTTTGTCTTAGATTTTTATTCTTTTTGATGTAATGTTTGGATCCTTTTTTTATGAGATTAGTGGAATTCCTTGGTTTATTATGTGTGTGACGTCTTGTGGGATAGATTCATGACATATGAAAAAGGTGTGGACTATATTTCATATCAAGATGTATTATTCGTGATGTAGTTAAACTTGTGTTGGATATTTAGTGCCTCATAGAGTGGATAATATCACGACATGGGGAACATAATTCATAAATTCACGTGTTTGGTATAGTGTGTCTTTTATAAGATTTATTGGTTTAGGATGTGTGGAGGTTGATATGGTTGTAAAGTGGTTATGTGTTTCTGTGGTTGTGTGAGAGGAGGTGACTTATAGCTGCGATGATATGGATTTTCACTTTGTTTTAGTGCTTTTGGGTTGTCATGTTTTTATAGTGGTAGTGTTTGTGGGGTGATGAGATCCTTGAGAAGTATCATGCAGGTTGTTTGTTCCGAACCCATTTCCTCTAGTCTAGGTTTTGGATTTTTTAGGGAGGGAATCGTTTGAGAAGTATTTTATTTAACTTTTCAGGACATCATAGTCTATTAAATTTCTAGTATTGATTGTTGGAGATGTTTGAAAAATGTATCTAAGGGATTCTAGAGATGTTTAGATGCTATAGACAATAATCATGGAGGTTAGACATCATGTAAGTGGATTACATGATGTGAATACTGGTTTCATGGATTTTTTAAAGGGTTTTATGATGTGTACACATTTGACACACTGTGAAATAGCATTTCACAGTGTGTAATTTTTTAGGGTTTAAAAATAAATAGTAAAACAAATGAGCTATACATTTCACAGTAGAAACTAAACCCCATGTATTACATGTCATGGATCGGTATTACACATCATGTAATTCCCCAATCCAATGTTGTTTAAAAATTCTTTTTTGCTGAACTTTTATTCATTTAGTTGTTCTTTCACATTCCAATCATATTGGGTGAACCCTAGTTACCCTTATGTCTTCTTAGTTCCATATTCCTCCCTCTTCGATCTATTTATCCCAGTTGCAGTTTTTCAGTGATCTGTGGTCAATGCATGGTGATTTCTCTTCATGTTATCATTTGTTCATACTAATTTCTTCTCCAAGAGATCTTCTAGGGTGGTGTTTCTTTATATTGGGGTATTTTTGTGTTTCATGTTTTTCTAACTTTTGTATACTATAGGTTCATCTATGGTTCTTCATGGTGCGGTTGTGGTTTCTGAGTAGTTGCTTCTTCACCCCATGGTGTGTGGCATGTTGGTAGGCTTCTCTGAGGTAATATTTTACTTGTTTCATCTTATTGTGTATCATGTGGGAGGTTTTATCTCTAATTTACCTATAGGATATGTTTTTACTGGATTAATTGATGGTAAATAAATTGTTTATGTTTATATATAAGGGTAAATGGGTTTGGATTCCTTTTTTATAGTTTTATTGTTATTATGATTTTATTGATTGAACAGGCTAAATTCCCCACTAAAAATTGGAGTCATTGGTAGTTTTGTTTTCACTATTTATATGTTTCAGGTAACCATTTTTTGTTGTTCTTATTGTAATATTACCTTAAATGTAAATTGGTAATTTATAAATAATTGGATAATGGAATGGTTGACCATGTATTTTGTTTTGTGTGATACCACCCCATAGAATTAAAGTGAAAAGTGATAAATCCCCTTCCTAAATATGAAAAATAATCTTGATGTGCTATTATGTGTGTGGTTGGGGATTGTGGGGATGATGTCTTTTTTTATCTGGGTTTATGGTATCATGAAGTTATGGATTTTTTTGATGTTTTGTGGGTTTGACATATAATGGTTTTATTGGACATTCTTGTGATATTAAAATGTGATGGTTTGTTTAGTTGTACATATAGGGAGGAAAGGGTATGCTTTGGATGGTCGTGCTTGTGGGACACAAATGCGATCGGGTTTTTCCATGATTTTGTGGTTGAAAGGTGACAGTGTGTCTTACAAGTTGTGAAATGTGGTTCTAATATCTTAAATTCTCAAATAGTGAAGGAATAAATAAATGATTTTTTAATAATGTTTTAATGGCATGGGTAAGTTTGTTAGTGATAAGAAAGTGGATAATGGAATATAATGATGGTTTCTATGATTAAAGGTGGACGATGATAAATAATGAAATGGATGGTTATTAAACAGAGTGGAAATGTGAATCCAATTTTACGGGATCCCTACCATTGGAAATATATATTTATGATACCAATAAATTCATTCATAGGTAGTAACAAATGTGATGGTGATGTGATTTTTTAGTTGTTTTTAAACTGATAGGTTGGGATGATGTACTTTTCCCAATATATATACTATATATTCATTTATTTTCAATAAAAACCCAACCCTCATTTAAGACAATGTGTGGAACACCAACATAGCCACATGGGGTGTTTATTCCAAAATTATATAAAGAGAATGGATTGATGGGTAACTACGCGTTTTTTCTCTCTCTTCTCGGAAAGGTAGGTATTTAAGAATATGTGATGAAATAATTTTTATTAGTTCATTAGATGGTGGATTTGGTATACCAGGTTTCTTCTAGATGAGTTATGATGTGATGTCTTAGATGTCTTCCGGATAATTTCTAATGGGTGTTCCAAGGGGTGTTTGGGAATGGATGTAATGAGATTTTATATGATATGTGGTGTTATGAGGCCCTGGTGTTTGCAGGAATTATGTGTTATGGGCCCTATGTGTCTGTGGGCAAGATGTATTTTAATACCCAAGTGTACGTGGTCATGTTGTAATGTGGTTTATAGAATGGATGGGAGAACGAGTATGTATGACGTTGGGAGATACAAGAATACTAGTGTGAATGTCGTGTGGGTTACCCTATAATCAATGTTATTTAATTTATATTATATTTCATGCCCTGTTTTATTTGGTGTTCATTCCTTGGTGAGGTTGTTGTGGTTATTATAATTATATAGGCATTGTTTGGTTTTTTCATCTTCTCATGGTTTCATTAGTATGCTTCATTCACATGTGAAAGAGTGACTTGTGGTTTTCCTATTGAGTATATTCATAAGATCACAGTACCCATATAAAAGTGTTTTTACATTTCTAGGATTATTATGTGGACTGTGATGGGTGGTACCAGTACAGGCCTGGGGATAGTTGTTATGTTACAAATTTAGCTTTAATTTTGGATATTTACTTTTGAGAAATTAATTGTTTTGAATCATTTCAAGTTATACATTCCTCGATGGATGTTTTTGGGTTACCTTATATATATATATATATTGGTGTTTTTTGGATGATTAATCTTATCTCCTAATATTGTTTCCTTTTAAAGGGTAATTCCACTTATCTTGGGATATTCATACACCCATGGTGCTACTCCACAACATGAGTCCTATAAGTGGTGGGAATCAGGGTCATTATCTATATCCTCAAAATGTAGTATATTTGGCAGGAGCGTTTTGTGACAATTTTTAAACCAAAATTCAAAATAACATGATTTTCATTATAAATTATTTCATTTCAAGGTTTGAAAAAAATAATACTTTGGTGTCTTACCAAATCTTCATTCATATTAGAATATAAGAATATATCATCAACAAAAGTAACCATAAAATTATATAATAAGTCTTATAAAACTATATATATAAGATCTATGAACACTATTGTTTAATTAAAAAACCAAAAGGTAATAAATAAAAACTAAATATTCCTGTTTCTATTAGGAAATACTATCTTCTTAATATATTCTTCCATGAAATTCAACTGATGGTTTCCCGACCTAAGATAAATCATCAAAAAATAATTTTCTCCCCATAGATGAATAAATAATTATTGATATGATAAAAACGATATATATTTTTAGTATTGATGTTTTTGATGTATCCATAGTTACTTTAATTTTACATTGAACAACTATTCATATTATGAAATAAAATATGAATTCCCCATGGTGATGTGATCTATTAAATAAAACAACTATATATAAAATCATATAACTTATTTTTCAATTCCATAATTTGTATGTATTTCATTTGATAAGGGTATTTTGACATTTGATTTGAATCACGAACAAAGTCAAGAGTAATCAATATTTCAAAATATAGATTAATAATAGAAAAATAAATAAGAAATACATTTAGTTGTTTGTTAGATTTAGGGACATCACAAATATGAATGATCTATCTTTTCTAAAAAAAATTTGAAGATAAATTTCATATAGATATTTTTCTACTTTCTTGGGTTGTTAATATACTATCAATGGTATTAGTTCCTTCATGCTTAAAAACTGAAACTGGTCTTAAAAAAAATTCATTACCACAATAATATATATTATCATGGTAAATTGAATTATAATCCATACATAGAATAACATCAAACTCCACCAGATAAAATATAATAAGTTATGTTGAAAAATACTATCCATATATATTTACATGAGGCTTGTTATATTTTATTTTATTAATACTTCATATTGGTGTTTTTAGAAAAAATTTGGATTCATTTCATGAGATTGGATTTATAATTTCACAACAAATTAAATTGAAATGAAATATTTGGTTGATCCCGAATAAAACAAGATTTTATCAAAATTTGAATGAACATGTAATTTACTTTACCCCATATCTTTGTATGGTCCTAATTTTGTCAAATCAATTGAAAAGGATTTAACCACACCATTATAATATTGATCATGATGATTTCTATCCTTAAATCTAATATTTGGACGAGTACTCACATAAATTCCAATATTTTTATAGTGAAATAATTTTACCATTATCTTTTAATTATTTTTCAATTCATTTCATTTATATTAATGTTCTACATGTTCAAAATTTACACATTACATTCAAGTAATAGATTGTATAATACATTTCACAATGTAAATTTTAACACACTTATCAATATAGAGAAACCTGATTTTCACACCATGGGATTTATTTGCAGGATTCTTCTAAATTTTCTATCATATGAAACTTTTATTCGGTTTATCCTTGTGGAATACATGATCATAATCAAATTAATTTTATACCTTCCTAAAATATAAATCAACTTTCTCATAGATCTAGAATTCATTTTATGAAAATGACTTCAATATAAGTTATTCAATACAAATTGAGATGAATTATTTTTTTATTAAGATAATATATAAACATAACTCCATCTCATTCTAATTGGGTGACATTTTCTTCATATGTAAAATCATATCTTCTTCCTTATACATCAATTACAAGAATAAATTTTATATCCAATGTTAATAAAACATAGGAGAATATGTTTCAAGGAAAATTACCTTAAATATATCATATTCCATGGTGGAAATATCTTATCACTCACTATTATTGTTAATGATGGACCACCACTGTTCAAATCCACCTACAAAATGATTAATATTAATAGTTAACTTTTGATGATCTTAATAAACCCTTATTTTGAATATGTTATCCAATAAATTAACCAGTTCTCCATTAATCACATGATAAGTTTATTCCCTAGATTCAAGAGGGAACGTTTTGTTTTTTGAAGTTCTATATTATAGACATGTTCCTCTATTTGAAACATGGTTTCCCTCTCACATGGATTCTAGCACAATTTATGGGATATTTATACTAATCTATCTTAATTCGAAAGTACTTTATTTGAAATAAACCCATTCGATTTTGATCATTTGGAAGGATATTTGTCTCTTGGATCCTTCCTACTTCTACATCCTGGGGTTTTTGTGGAAACCCTTTCAGAATAGATATAATAAAGATAAAGAAATATGTTAATATGAAAATTATATACCATAGTGACTTTAAATGATCCTATATTAATGGTATTTACCTCTAACATCCCAACATCTAACACCATCCGACACTTTTCATTGATATCAACTATAAGTAACAAACCCTTATTAAAACTGTAATTTTATTTTAAGAAAATATTTTCATTCCAGGTATTTTAAGTTATTTCCTCATGATCGGTGTTTTAGATAATTAATTCATAACTTTAAAATAAAAACCCCTTGTATTAAATTTTTTCAATTCATCTTAGTATCAATTTTACCCAGATAAAATAAATTTCGAATTGAACATGTTTTTTATTCATGAATTTTTTTTTTTGATATCCAATATCTCTTATTAAATGATCCTACTCATCCTAAAACCTATGAAAATGATTTGATAACATGGTACGAGTATAAAAATATCTTTATGGGATAAAATTAGTCGAATAAATGAACCCATTAGTCCATTTTAAAACCAAGATACCATAAAATATTGTATCTCCTTAACATAACACACTTTGATATCAAATAATAATTTAATTTCATATAAAATCATCTTCTCTGCCATATTTTTGATAAACAAATTATAAGAAACCGTATAAAAAATCATAATCATGGATTTTTCTTATAAAACATGAGAATCCATAAAAACAATTCTTAATAAAATACATTTTTAACTCAAAATGTAAGAGTACTTTATTTAATACAAAATGTCATTAGTATAACTTGTGAAATAATGAATTTCACCAGAAGAAAAATTAAAAAGGATAAAAAATAAATATAGGTTCCTTGGAAAATCATATTCAAATAAAACTTACAATAACCCATAAAATAACCACTTTAATTTGAATAAACATCATAGTTGAATTTCGACATATTTCTCAATAGAACATAATTATTTCCCAGTTCATTGGAGAAATTTTTGGGATCATCCTTCATCAAGACCCATATTTGGTCCACCCATTATCATGAGATATATTAGTTTCAATGGTAATTATATAGAATTTCCTAGGGTTATAAAATCCATTAAATAGATAAAACATTTCATTTTCATTATCAAACATGAAATAATATACTTTTGAACCCACAAGAGAAACATTTTCATATATTGATATATCGCATTCCATTTAAAAATTTTCAAACAAAATATAAGAAAAATTGATTGAGGATATTTACTTAAATAAAAATATAAAATCTAATAAAGTAATCAAAAACAAAAAATAATGATATATATTGGATGAAAATATAATGACATTACATATGTTAAAATTTAACAATCATTTTTCTGTTTTTAAAATATGCCAATAATTTTCTTAAAACGATTCTCATTGAAACACATTTAATGAGAGTGGAACGTAAAATAAGATACCCTTTTTAATTAAATTATTTATTTAAAATATATATTTTTTAAATAACTTTACAAATAAGTACATTTAAGAATAACTTTTTTAAAATAACTCATTAAAAAATTTAAAATAATATTTTAATGGTAAAGTGTCCATTACCTCGAGTCTGGATCATTAGGTATATTAATTATTATCTGTGATAATGAAATTATATTAATAATTAACATTATTAAGAACGGTTTTCTTGTTTTTATTCATTTTAATTTATTTATTATCATTCTTCATCTATTTAGTTAATCAATTAAGTTCATATCAAATGGTTTAATGATATTCAACATATTTTCCAAAAAATGACTATAGTAGGTTGAAAATATTTTACTTGGTCATTATTACATCATATATTGAATATAAATTATTACATAATTATTATTATTTTATAAATCCATTATTCTATTTAAAAACAACCATAAAATATGGTTATGAAAATTGAAATATGTTACAGTCATTAATATAATGGTCATATGTACACAAGAGTATCATTTTCATTTTTCAACAAGACTAATGGAAAGAATCTAGGAATGGTCTTATCTTTAAAAAATGATTATTATAACATTAATATAGTATTTTCTCTTTAATGACCTTTATATATAGTATCATTATGATGTGATATTGAAAAATGTGTCACATCGTTTTGTAGATGATGTTATCCATATATACACAAAAACGACATTATGATTTTTAAATTCATGGAAAGGTAAGGTAATATATGAAATATTATTTTTTAGAAATTTAAGTCTATCCTATATTAAAATATATAGATTAAATATTTCATTATAACTATCCATATAAAGATCTAATATGAAAACATTTATATCGGTTTATGAGGTGTTAGTTTTTGTTACACACGAACAATGGATTAATTTCCCATTTGATGGAAGTGGAGATTGATATAGGTTTTTCTATTACTATAAAAATATTTGAATATGTACTATATAGGTTTTTTTAATTACATGGCTTAATAATACTTGTTTTGGTAGAAGAATAAATAAAATGACAATGCTTAGTTAGGAACAACACATTTTCTTTATAGAACATCGTAATCATTATACCCGTGTCCTATAGAGGATGATTTTATGATAAAATAATGGAATCTTATATAAGATTAGGTATTAAATTGAGATATTTGGAATGGGATAATCTAATAGAAAATGATCTTGAAGTGTGGAGACTAGAGGAGATAGTGTGTCTTTTTATAAGTGGGGTAGAGGAAACATTTAGAGTTTTTAAATTGATTAAAATATATATGTGTCTTTATCAAGAAACATGGATAAAAAATGACCATTTAAGAATATTATTTTATATATGGTGTATATGTGTCCATTAAAAAGAATTTAAATTCATTTTTATGTAATTTGAAACCGTATTTCATTAGATTAACCCATATTAAACTTGCTTTGACCTTTATCGTGAAAAAAAATTTATATAGATTTACTATTCATCATGAAAAAAAAATAAGTCATAACCATTACCAAATATTAATTTTGTTGACTAAAATTATTCAGTAAATTTAATAAATTTAAATTAATGAGGTACCATAATATAATTTAAAATAAAAATTGTAAAATGCGCAAAAAATAGTTTTCTAACAAAAATGTCATTTTACGTATAAAAATATTTTTATACTAAATTCAAGTATAAATTTCACTCCAATGACCATAACATATTATTTTATAAAAATTTTAATTAATTAAATTTTAAAACAACTCAAAATACAATTTAAATTTTTAATACTTCAAATGAAACTATAATCGAATAAAAAATTTATTTTTTATTATTCATCAAAATATAAATATTTTTAGAAAACCATCAGTAATTAATGATAATTTATTTTTTACATGTTTCTATTAGCAAATAAGAAAAAATTTCCAAATAAAAAATAAAAAATTTGGATATCATGATTTTAAATAAAACCATATGTTCTATGGAAGTTGTGTTTTCCTAGAAATAAATACTTTTTTCTATTTAAGTAAAAATTTAGCTCAAATTATTATAATTAGTATGAATCATGAAAATATAATCATTTAATATTGATAAGATGTGAAAATTGTTGACCTTAACATTTAATAGGTTAATACATCATATATCTAGAGAGAACAAAATGGAAAATGGTACCCCAGTTATGTACTCATTCCAATTGGTGTTGGTAGCAGCATTATAGTTGGCATGAAATCCATTTCATGTCATGGAATATAAAAACAATGGGAATAATTAAACGATTTTTATGAACTTATACAAAATAGATATGTTTCTAAAGAATTTAAAAACAATATTGTACCTCAACCTATAGTTAATCACATATAATCTCATTCAAGCTACTCATGCAGTTCATAAATTTTCATTATTCCTAAGACCTATTGTCTAATAGATGTGGATTTTAAATATTATGAAAACACTAAATATTCATCTCCATAGTGATCAGTCATAAATAATAGGAGAACCACTATATATATCCTCTATAACTTCCCATACATTACCTATATATTTTACCTCATCATTGAAGACTATTTATTACATAACAGAAGAAAAACCTCACCTAGACCATATAGGCTTAGTGTCTTTAGAAAATGGGAAACATATACAAATGGTTCATAAAATATCTACATTGTCTCCTGATTATTTCTTCATAACGAGAAACTTTTTTGATATATCTTACTTAATACCCTTATTTATGACGTGGGAGGAAGAAACATACAAAAGGGTTAGCTCAAATGCTCAGTAAGAGTAAATAATGAAAATATTAATCATATCACAATCATAAGAACATAACATTTGAAAATATTATCTTATATATAAAATAATAATATAATCATGTCAAGGGATAAATCATAAAATTGAAATTTTATCCAAAAAGTCATAACATAAGACATGAAATTTCGTGGAATACACACATAAGCATAGAACATCATTTCATATCAGTCAATGCTCATTGCTAAGCCCATTATAGCGGACAAAGTATGTTATGGAACCATGTTCACTCCATGTTCCATCCCTATATTACTGAACCTGATTTACTTTCCATTATAGTCATGTATATATCATGATAAATATGTCTTTACTCAATGAAAAGGCGGGTGATATAGGTCTCTCCCATATCATAATGAAACATTCTTATATATGCCACAAAAACATAAAAACATTCACCATAACATATCAAAATAAATAAAACAGGTTTCTTAAATTTCTTTCAATCATAACTGATATGAAACAAATGAATTTACTAAAAAAATTCCATCCTAAACACAATAAAATCATAGTAATAATAATGATAGAATTGTAACCATACTTTAATAGTGTGATCTAAAATTCAAAATAAATTTTAAGAAAACACTTGAAATAAATTCTTGAGGAAAATATCATTTCTTTATCAAAAATGATTTCCTTCAACAAAAAGCCACCCAATTTTAGAATAAATCACTTTTTATGAAAATAACCCTGTAATATCGTAGGGGTAGTTTCATTAAAATATGAAATTATGAATGTGTAAAAATCTGTTCATTCCATATAAGTAAAAATTACATTCTCCTCTTACTTTTATCGGAAAAGTCAAAAAGTACATCGTATGGAAGATAAAAGAATGATTCCATCCATACCGTTTAACAAAAATTCACTAGTTGGTAAAATAGAAAATTAAAAATAGAATAATAATATAAATAATATTATATATTTAGGAAACACATATGTGGATGATAAATATACCCTAGTAAATATTTATGAATAAACAATCTCATAGAAAAACGAGATTTTCAATTTTATCCCCTACCATAGGTCTGAAATGCATCGTATATATCCAAAACACATTTACAATGATTGAAATAATGTTTATGATTTATCCAAGAATTATAATAGTTTTTATGATAACATGTATGATCATACATTCATCAATTTGTTATTAACATTTCATTGTTACTCATTATTTGGGTATTAACTACCTTATGTTCTTATGCATGTTTTATTGGATAAGTTCTTATTAATCTATTTAGGTTGTAGTTATATCATTTAAATAATGGTATTATTGTAATATATATCATAATTATTAATTCATTTCATTTATTTAATCATGATTTAGTGAAGATTATGTAGAATGAATAACGTCGCACTATGGAGACTGTATGTCATAGATATGCATGAGTGACGATATCGTTCCCATTATTATTGAATGGTATTGAAGTGGATGGTTATATTATCTTAGAATGAATACATTTTTATATTAATCATATATATATTTATTACTTCAATAGTTATACTCATCCATGTATGGTGGTGTTGAAGAGTGGATTACACAACATTGTGGATACGGTAAGTTGTACATACACAAGCGTGGTAATTTTATTTTTTATATGATTTGTAGAAGGTGGAATATGCTTATTTCATAATCATAATAAACTCCCAGTATATATATATATATATACTATTGTAGTTATAACTTTATAATGAGACAACTCATGAGGTTGAAGTATAAGAAGAAAGATGTTTGCAATAATCGGTAAATGATATTACCTTTTCTTCGATGCGCCTCCTCTAAATCTCATCTTAGAGCATTATTGTTGGAAATTAAACAATAATAGAACCTATATAATGTTTATAGGGAAGTTGTGAAGCTAAATGTTCAGTTTATGGTCAATCATGAAGTCTCAAAATAAAGTCAAGAGTTTAGGGAGGAAGTTTCCTTTTATAATTGAGGTGATAGGCAATATTAGAAACCTCAAAAATATTAATTTATAATAAAATTAAACATCACATATAAACCTAAAAAAAATTCCCCATTTATAATATGAGTTGAGATAGGGTTGTAATATCATCAACCAATAAATCTTATACTACTGTTTATGTCAATTTATGCATTATCATTTTAATTAACACTTAGTTATTCTATTTATTTATTAATTATAGTAACAAATTTTTCAATATTAAATTGGAGAAATATTTACTTATATAAAATCATAAATGAATAATTTATAACATTTTAGACCACACCATAATTATTATATATTTTTCAAAATGTTTTATGATATGTAAATAATTTATTAAAACCTTATTTTTATAAAATATTAAAATTATAAATTTTGACACTATTTATTTTATGGATTTTTTAAAATATAAATATGAATTTAAACTAGATTAAAATATCTTATTATATACCTTATGCGTCAAGTTAATCTATAAAAATAATTTTACATAATAATTATCCAAAATTATATTTATTAATATATTTATACTACTATTTATTTGATTTCTTAATTAATAAAAAAATTACTACCTATATTTTGTGTAATTATTTAATATAATTATTTATTGAATAAAAAATCAAAATAAAAAAAATAAGATAAATATAAATACATTAGATTCCATAAAAATAATTTTAGACAAATTTATCTTCTGAAAAATCCAATTAAAAATTGCAATACTCTTTTAAATCATGAATTTGATAAATTTATCTTCACATTAAATAAAATAATTTAATTGTCATAATTACAACTATAAGCCACCAAATGGTCAATAATTTGACCTTTTTATGGTTACGACCAAGATAAAATCGACCAATAAGGATGAGTCAAGTGTTTTAGCCTTTTTATGATTATTAATATATTAAAAAAATTGTTTTACTGATTTCACGTCAATTAATTTATTTTTTCATCATCCAACTATATGTCTTTATGTTAATTATCTTTTTCCTAAAAATAAAAAATAAATTTTCATGATAAGTAAAAACATTTTAGATTTTAAATTAGTATTTATAATAGAATTTATATTCTGTATAATATTATATTAAAAAAATTAATTATAAAAGATTGAGTGAGACAGATTTCACTTATCTTTAAATAAAATAAATTAATTGTCCAAATCTCATCCAACTGGATTCCAATGGATACCATTTCGACCCAAGTATGTTTTATGGAAAATTATAATCATCTATTAATATTAAGACAAGTGTTAGGGTAATTTTATAATATTAATTTTACCCTTAATTATCCAATTTACCCTTTTACTCTATTAATAAAATTTACTGATGTTACTATTCTTATTGCCCAAAAATAAAATAAAGCTATTTACATAATTTGGATCTACTGATTCAAAATAAGGAATACAATTTTAAAATTTTAAAATAATGATGTTTGAGTAATTAAATTAAAATTAATCCAATTGTTGAAATGATAAAATATGTTTTAAAAAGTTAAAATATTTCAAATGATTGAAATGAATTTACATATTAATTTAATGTCAAATTAATTTCAATGACCTAACTTATATTAAATGGTAACACTATATTATATTTATACTTTTAAAAAAATTAATAATATTATTTAACCATATAAACTATTTCAATGAAAAAGAGTTATTTTCAATTAAAAATTGCGATATTTTTACTATTCATCAAAGCAAGAAGGTTATCAGAAAAATATCAAAATTTACCCAAAGTAAATTTTTATATCATGCTTCCAAATAACCTGTTTAATTTTTCATATTTAAATTATTAATGTCTTCAAATCTTAAATTAAAATAGGTTCTTCATTAAAAGGTGAAAATAATCCTTTGAAAATATATCGGATTGTATACAAATAATAGGTTTTATCCATATCCTATGAAAAAATTTCTAATAGATGAATATAAAAATAATTTACTATTTATATAATATATATATATATATTTCATTAATTCCATTCAGTAATAGTAATTCACTCAATTTATTAATACGACATATAATTGATTTTCATTGTTCTTTAATAATTGGTAGCCAAATAATTCACTATAATTTTTTTATAGTTTCATTTATTACCACTAACATACCAACTTGGTTATAATGGAAATTTTATACTAAGGTAATCATGTGGTTTTTTAAACTTGCAATGGTGTGAATGTAAATCTATTGAAGAATTAAAATTTGTTATAGAAACTTTTTCATAAAACAATTTGGGTGTTACATTATACACCCCTTAAACTGAATTTCACACTCAAAATTCATCACCTAGAAACAAACAGATGAGGATACCTCTCCCTCATCATATCTTCAAGTTCCAATGTAGGTTATTCAAATTGGTGGTTCCTCCATAATATTTTAACCAAGTTAGTGGACTTGTTTTGTAGAAATTTTTCACTATGATCCTGAATCTCTATCAGTTGTTCTTTATAAGAAAGCTCTTTCTCCAGTGGTATGACTTTAGAAGTTAGTACTTGTGAAGTATCAGGTATTTACATTCTCAGGATGGATACATGGAACACATCATGACTTTAGATAGATTTATTGGATGTGGAAATCGGTAAGATACCTTCCCCAAATGTCCCGGAATTTTGAAAGGACAAATATACCTAGGGAATAACTTTCCCTTTTTTCCAAATCACATTACCCTCTTCAAAGGAGATATTTATAGAATCTACATATCACCCACTTCAAACTCGATGTATATTCATCATTTGTCAGCATAACATTTTTGTAGACTTTGATATGCCCTTATGTGTTGTTGAATGGATCAAGCCATTTCTGCCGTTTCATTAACAATATTAGTTCCCAATATATTTCATTCCCCAACTTCATCTTAGCAAGTTGGAGATCTGCACTACTTTCCATTGATGGATTCATAAGGATCTATATGAATACTAGTGTGAAAGCTATTTTTGATTGAAAATTCCACCAAATTAATTTGTTGATCCCAACCACCTTTGGAATCCAAAGAGAAAGCTCTCTATTCTAGAGTTAGAATTTTCTTCTCAGACTGACCATCCGTCTGAGGATGATTAGTAGTGCTAAAATATTACTCTATATCCAGATCATAATGAAGACTTCACCAGAACGTCGAGGTAAAATTTGGATCCCAATCAGATAAAATTGAAATTCGTACTTCATAAAATCTAACCACCACCTTTATATATATCCTGAAATGATTATTAAGAGAGAAATCCCCTCTATTAGTAATGAAGTGTGCTGACATCATAAGGCGGTCAACTAACACTCATATAGCATTATGGACTTTATAAGTTTCGAGCATTCTGATAATAAAGTCCATAGTGATGTTTTCACATTTGACTTCCATCTCTTATCCTTGAATTGATAACAAACCCAACATTGAGAGAAAAAATCAACGACAACTATTTTCATTGCATCCCACTAAAAATACTATTTCAGGTCCCTATACATGTTTGTGCATCTAGGTTGAATATAGAATGAAGAACTATGACCCTCATCCTATAGATTATTCTATAATTCAGTTATGGGAGGAATACAACCACTATTTCCAAACCATTTTATTTCATCCCAATCAAGTTCAAACTCCAGAACATTTCTCACTTTCTTTTATAGCTCTAAATCTTTCTTTTGAGCTTTTTTAATATTCACTTGAATAGATGGTTGGGGATTCATTTGTGAATGATTAGATTTATCTTCAACACATAAAATTTCAATATAAATCCTTTACATGTCCTTATATTTTGGATATATTGTGATCCTCATCATGGATAGGCTAGCATGGTCTTATCAACTCAAAGCATCCTCCACCATGTTCTCTTTCCCATGGTTGTAATGTATCGAGAAGTCATAATAATTAATCAAGTCCAAACATCTTCTTTGGGTCATATTCAACTCTTTTTTGTGTGATAATATACTATAAAATTTTATTTTTAGTATAAATATCACACCATTCACAATAAATATAATTCCACTATATATTTACACCAATGATTACCGTAGCTGACTCCAAATCATGAGTTGTGTAATTTTTTTCAAGGATTTTATTCTATTATGAGGCATAAGATATCACCATATCATTTTTCATGAGATCACATCCCAACCCCTTCATGGATTCATCACTATATATCACAAACCATTCCCCACTATAAGGCAGTGTGAGCATAGGTGCACTAGGTAACCTTAATTTTAGCTATTTGAAATTCTCTTTACATTCCTCTAACCAAACAAACATAACTACATTCTGATTCAACATGTTGAGTAGATTAGATAATTGTGAAAAATAATTTACAAAACATTGATAATATCCATCCAAACCAAGAAAAATTCAGAACTCAGTTACTATTTTTGGTCTCACCTAACTTTCAACAACTTCTATTTTTTATTGATCCACATATATCACTTCTCTTGATATTACGTGACCCAAAAATGAACATTTTTTAAGAAAAAAATCACACCTGGTATATTTTGAAAAAATTTATCCTTTCTCTATGTCTTGAGTAAAATTATCAAGTGTTCTTAAAGTTCAACCATGCACTTCATATATACAAAAATATCATCTATACAGACTACCACAAATTGATCAAGATAGTCTCTAAAGACTCTATTCATTATATCCATGAATATTTTCGTAGAATTTGTATGACCAAAATGTGTCACTAGAAATTCTTACTATCTATACAATGTATAGAATGTCATCTTTGGTATATCCTCATTTTTGACCCTTAATTGTTGATATATTGAAAGAAGATCAATCTTGGAAAAGTATTGTGATCTGTGTAGTTGGTTAAACAAGTCATCAATGTGGGGAAGAGGATATTTTTTCTTGATAGTGACTTTGTAATGTTCTCGATAATCAAGGAAGAGTCACATTGATCCATATTTTTTCTTAACAAATATAACTAGTTCTCCCCAAGGGGATTCACTAGGGCATATGAATTTGTTATCATGATTTTCTTGGATTTTCGTATTTAATTCCGACAACTCAATTTAGTCCATTATAAGGTGTCTTTGAAAATAGCAAGGAACCCAGTATGAGTTCTATTGAAAACTCTACTTTATGATTTGGTTGAATACCTGAAAATTCCATTTAAATGACATCATAAAAATCTCATAAAATGGTTTTTTCATAATTGTGAGTTTCACCCCAATCATATGAGATAAATAACCATCATTTATAGAAATCATGACTCGTTAGATGGAAGACATATCTAATAGAAGGTTATATTCATCCTTGGATAGATAGATGATTATTTATTGATTTGGAATATAAATTGTTAATTCCCTTCCATGGAAATTGATATGAACTCCATATAGAAAAATCCAATCCATGCCAAGAATCATATCAAATTCCACTATATGACGGATGATAATATTTGCAGGAAACACATTCCCACAAAATTAAACTGGAGAAGAATTATAAACTTTTAATGCAATTTGTGTTCCATTAAGAGTTGTCACAGCTAGATGAACATCTAATTGTGGAGGTATTTTTTCTACAACCATAGAAAATTTTATAGACATTAAAGAGTTCCTAGATCCAAAATCAAATAAAACATTTTCTACTTTAGAGTGGATGGTTAGTATACATTTCACTACATCATTATTGTAATCCACATCACAGATAGTGATTGCATGCGACATTACTTTATATTTATCCGTAAGAGTTTTTTGACACCAGTCATCATAAATAACCCTTGGATTAGGGAATTGATTGGAATAATTCCCTATTTCCTAACAATTTTATCATTCTAGTGTTGGAGGTGCATTCTGTGTAGCCTTTTTATTGTTCAATTCATTAGACATATTTTTCCCATCACATAGGTTGTAAACTTCTTGATGATCATCTTTTCTGAACTTAAAACATTTATTAGTCCCATTAAGACAATTCCCTCCATGTTTCATTCAATAATTTTATCATATGGAAAAACACATCTTCTTTTCATTATGGTCTTTAGATTTTCCTTTGAATTCCATGTTTCTCTTCTTATGAAACCCATATTATTGCTAGGTTACATCAATCTCCATCTCTACCTTAAGAGCACATCAAACAATTTACTCATAGCTATTGATGTCACTTTTGTCTAACTCCATTCGTATACTAGAGATTAAGTCACTAAAGAATACATCAATGTAACTCTCATGTTGGATAATAATTCTAGTAGTGTACCTTTCATGTATTGTAACCTTTTCTTTGTAGGTACCACCGAATTCATCATCCTTTTAATTAAGTTCACAGAACTCTTTCTCTATCTTTGTTCAAATAATATGAGGACAATACTTATTGAATAATATGTTCTTAAACTTGTCCCATTCCATGGACTCAATGTCATCTCTTTTCCTCATATTCTGGATAAGATTTCACCATTGATCAGCTTAACCATCCAAAAAATATACCTCTAAGATGACGTTATCATGTTTTTAACATTTTAGAACTAAAAAATAACTTTTTAGTGGTACTAATCCATTATTCATACATTAATGGATCAGAAGACTCATTGAATGAAGGTGGATGTTGCCTCATAAACGATTCAATAGAATGTTTCTCCCTCCTTTGTTCATTTAGAATTCTTAGATTATTCATTGCTTAAGAATGTTTTGTGAGAATGGATGTAATATTTTTCATTCCATTTCCCATAACATTTGGTTTCATAGGGGAACAATCCTTTCATTCCCTACCACATTCATCAATACCATAGTTCCTTTAAGATCCATCCATTTACTAAAACCAAAGAAGTGTAGTGTGAGAAACACTAATAAAATTGAAAAACACATAATAAAATAATAAATTTTCAATTTAAGAAACTTTACGTTTAATCGAATGTTATGCTTTAAAGAATCCAAAACACTAGGATAAGTTTGTATTATATAATTCAAAATATCCTTTGTGTTCTTACTAAGGTTCTTTCATCGTGGTTTCCAAAGGATAACTATGCATTTTCTCTAATACCCACTATAATGGACTATAATTGTCACACATATTTTACTTCAACAGTGTTGAATATTTTTTACATAACATAACAAATGGGTAATGAATTTTGGATTCATGAGTACAAAAGCCTATCACCTTAGGAAATGATGTCATTAATTTTCCCCTTTTCCAACTCTCTTGGTTGGGAATTAATTTGGACACAATAACTTTACATGGTGTAAGAGATATTTATGATGTATTAATACTCATATAATTTTTATATTACACAAACCTACATTATTTCTAATTTTTTTAAAATACTATAACATCGTTGTTGACGTGTGGACTAATTCCTCCTCAATTTGATGTAATGATTTCACACATTACATGGAATGTATTAATGATGGGTTAAATTAAACATCTGTTACATTAATTAAATATAAATTATATTAGTTACATAATTATCTATTTTGAAATATTATATATCATTTTCTTTATTAACCTTTTCAAACACTAAAAGGGTGATAATTTCCTTCATGGATGTGTGGACTACTGACTCCTTAACGTGATATAACTCCTTTTACATAAAAATAATTATATATATATGTAATATTATAAAATAAAGTGTTATTTATTATAGAAATATCATTATGAAATGATAAAATAATACTTAATTACTTTCCATAATGATCATTGAAAATTTAAAATGATACCCATGTGTATGTATGACCTCTCATCTCCATGATCGTAACAGTATATCATTTTTCATAGCCATATTCTATGAATGATTTTATAAGTATAATTTATATATAAATAAGATAATAATTTTATTATTATTGTTAAGGTGTTTTTCATATAATTACCCCATTAACCCTATTCTACCCACCAAATTCATTTTAACACATGAACCAAATTTGGTCAAAATACAAGATGTAAACCTAATTTCATAATAATTTGTATAAATCATTGTAATCCGTGATATAGAAGTAAAAATTAAAATGAAAATCTTTTCCCAATAAAGTAAATAATTAGCATAAATTTATTATACATGATGATAAAGGCACTTGTGACAATTTAGACTCAATGTAAGGGATTGTTGTATCACATTTTTATCTATAAGGCAGACACAATTTTCACCCATTAGTTATTTTGTACGGTGTATATGCTACCCCATTTTCATATAATATAATAGATCAATAACATTTCATGTTGTTATAAATATAAATTTCAATTATCTCATCCAAGGGGTATTATTTGAAAATTACCAAGCGGTAATGTTATCATTTCAATAACACTTTCTGTTTTTATTGTTAACTATCTCTTGAAACAATCACATCCTTATGATAATTTTTTCAATTTAGATTATAATAAATTTTCATATTATGAATTATTGGATATTATTATATCCTAAACCAAATACCAGTTTCCCAAATGGTGTTTATTTTCAATGTTATATGATTTATTGTGAAAATATTTATAAATTCAAATCCTTAAGTCCATACAAATATTAGATAAGGAACATTTTTTATAATTTAAATTGATTTATAAATATATTAGGAATTTATTGGATATAAATTATATGGGGTTTTGACCAATTAATGTTATCCCCTTGATTCATTGGCAATATTTTGGAACAAAATTAGTATGTGAAAACACCATCATGTTTGTTTTGATGCAGTTTAAAATTTTCTGAAGTATAAATCTGCACACAAATCAGATGGGTCTCTACCCAAAGAAAGAAATTATCTTGAGGATATATCATGAAAGAAACTATATTGAGTATAGATATTGATATTATATATATCCAAAATTATAAATTCTATAATTATTATTATTCCATGTGATTATTTGATTTTTTAAGACATCTATGGTCATGATTTTGGCTCATGTGATTATTTATATGTAATTATTCAATAATATTATATTAATTACATATTGATTATTCATTATAAATTCATGATATATTTTTCTATAGATTTCCCTTATCAAGGATTTGATCTCTAGGTTATTTTTTATCCTTACTCCCTAGAATGAAAATGAATTCATCGAATGAGTTTCAAGGATTCTAAGTATTTTATAATGGTATGTAATATTTTTTATTAACAATATAAAATCAGTGCCATGTATTTAGTATATTTTCCAAAAATAGAAACCTGATCGATCCATTGGAATTTTATTAATTATACTCATGATAATTTAATATATTAGGGAACTATATCCAGGCTTCTAGGGTTGAGGCATTCCCTTTGGTATAGGAAGTTTATTAGAAACCTTGGAAACTAGATTTAGGAAAACCTAGATTGGGGAAAAAAACATGTTATTGAATTTTATAATATGAATATAAGAAAATATCAAATGCACTTTTTTATGTTTATGAGGATGGATAAACATAAATTATCCAATTTATGAAATGTATTTCAGTAGTTTTGATATTATATAATATTTTCTATAGTGACATGGCCTAATTTAGTGTATGCCGACATTTAGAAATGATTCTTTAAAGAAGGAATATGAATCTCACCAAGGAACTTGATCAAAAAATTATGAACGATCATTTGATTTATGGTATTAAGAAAATATTTTGAAATTAAATAGTCTCCTAATAATTCTCATCATATGAGGAAATAATATCATGTTCTAATAGGAAATATAAATAATTATACATGTATTGGGGATTTTGAGGAAAGCTTGAGAATAAGAGGAAAACTAGGAAAATTATAGATATAGTAAATAAGGGAAAGATGTATTTTCTCACATGTAATAATTGTGGAAATAACCACCATGGTACTAGCCTAAAAAGAATGTGATTCTTCTACAAGCGTTAAAGGAAAGGCCATTGTGCTTGTGATTTAAAGTATAAGAAAAATTATTCAAATGTACAATGATTTACCTATAATGAGATGGGACACTACATAAATCAGTGCCCAAAGTGTAAAAAGAATATACCCAAAAATAGGATAATGGATCATGGTCATTATTTTTCTTCTACCATAGATGAAGAGAAATGATTAATATTTCTAAAGTTTTATTCATAATTTTTTTCATTTTCTTAAGGTATTATTCATGATAATTATAAAATATATAATGATCATATCACAAAAATATTTAATAAAGGATTTGAGATAATATGTTGAATGGTACTGATAAAAGTAATTCATTAGAAATTTGAAGTTTTAGGAAAACACATTGCTTAGGGAAATAAATCCCTTAATATGATTATTTGGTTGAGATAGGGATGCTTATATTAATAGATGATAGATATTTATAATGTAAATTTGATAATAACAGTTTCCTTGGAACTTATTATAATGATTTGGATTATAATACATGGAAGGGTTATAATGTAATCCATTTATGAAATGATTTAATTTGATCCTTGGATGAGGCTTTAGATAATGAATTATTAAATCAACAAATAATGAAACATTTTTATGGGATTAAGTAGATTTAGTTCAAGGAGGAACCAATGGATAATATTATGCATATGAAATAAAAACTTATCATGTAATTATATTTCATTATTTTCATATATATTAAGTAAATCCCCAAACATTAAGAAAATGGTTTTAATAAATGGTTTTCCTATTGTCATCATTTTTTACGATATCAATAACCTTTATTCACACCTCCGGTTTATGGACTTGTGTTCCTCAACATTCTCATGAACAAGTTTTCTATCACTCTCCATTTGAACATAATAGGCAGATTTCTCTTTGACTTCTATGTTTTCACTAATGTTATTCTATTCTAAAGACTTTTTTTAATTTCCATAAACTTTTCTTTCCCTCTTGTTAATAATAAGTGTTTTTAACCCTATTTAAGATGAGGGTTTTAAAATAGTAATCGATTCAAATATCAATCCTTCAATTACCACGATCTCGTTTAAATTGCGAGGACACAATTTTATTAAAGTGGAAGGAATGTATACCCGAATACATTAATATATTTTAATTTTAGATAAAAATTAATTTTGTTGATATTTTTTATATGATAAACCATGTTAATCTTAATCTACACACAACACTGAGTTAGCGTGTTTTATACGTAAGATTGATTTTTACCACCCTTTACTTATTCACCAACATTAAACCTAAATAATGACCCTTTTATTAATGTTTTATATGAAAATAAACATCATTTTTGAAATAATAACATCAAAATTAGATAAGGGTTAATATATTGTATTTTTTTGTGAAGAATCAAATTATGATGAATAGTTAAAATACAGAATTTTAATTGAAAGCTGATTTTTTCCTTGTTTATTTATATATTTAAATTTTTTTAAAGTGACATTAGTTATATTACATATAAATTAAAATAATTTATGTAATTTGATTCATTTTCACATTCATCTTCGATATAAAAACATAATTACCTTTTGAACTTTTCCTCTTTAAAAACCTACTTTCTCACTGTGTCTACATGACTAGCTATAAGTTTATTTTTTCCTACTCTCTAATCCGAAATTCTAAAAATAGATATAAATAGTTGAAATATGTATAATATTTATAGTATAATATGATTATATTATTTTTTTACAAAATATATTAATTAATTTAATTAAAATTTATCACAATGATTATGGAAAACAATAGTCTACGTCATGGTTAATCTTTAATATCAATGGGAAAAATTGACCTATAATATTGTCTAAATGCCATTTTATTCCCATACATAGACCATTTCCCCACATTATTTTGAAATATTAGGAGTTATTAGGAAAAATATTCAATTAATTAGATCATATAATAAGTTAAGTAATGAAAAACACAAAAAATGTTCGTTCCGTGCTATTAATTCCTTTTAAGATTTGGAGTATTAAAGAAGATACACATTTTTAGTTATAAAAATTATTTTTAAAGTTAAATATATTTTCATTATTATTATTTAAAATTCAGTTTCATATATGAAATAATTACATTTAACACTTATGAAATTCCAACATAATGATTATTCAGTTAATAATTAAATAAAATAAATGATAATAAATATTGAAATTGAAGAAAATTAAAAGAATTATTTTGTTCAAAACTTTTGTAGATTAATATAACATGTTACATATATTTTAACCCAATATATTTTAAATCCATTATTATATTTTTATTCATGAATTTATATTAAGTAAATTATATCAAAATTCACAATAATGTAATTTTATAATAATTGATATTTTATTTTAATATGAAATTTTTTTAAAAAATTCTACCAACATCCAATTGATATTTTAATGTTAATAAATATTAAATATGATCTATTTTTAGACCATTTTATCATTTATATGGAATATATTGACCTATAAATAGTGCAAACATTGTTAGCACATTTCGGGTTACAATAGTGTTTTTGCGCTTTACAACACGCTTTTTTTAAAATAACTATCCAACCGAGAAGGGTTTTTTATTTTTTAAAATTGATACCATATTTATAATTTAGTGGGTATATATTTTATTATAATGATAAAATTTATTTTATATTAATGGTAAAATTACATATGACTGAAAACTTGTAACATTAAAAAACCCAAAATTGTAAAATTGTGGAAATCTCGATGTTGAAGAAAACTATTCTAAAAATGCACTAACTTATTTGATTGAAATTTTTATAGACAATAAATCATCATTAATACATTATTTTTAAATAAAATTTTAACATTACATAAGGGAAACCTCTATATATTGTTTACCTTTTTATATTTATAAGAATACCACTCCCCTCCAATAAAAAAGTCACTAAACCGTCCAAATTCAACACACGGATCAAACAATTTGGATCATCCAAACCTCTAACAAAATAATATCATGAATCCCCTCCCATAAATCATGTTTCCTCAAATTAGGAATAATGTAATCTATGTATTTCATTTGGTGAAACCCGAATGGAGTTACCCAAAAAGGTGGAAACAAATTCAACAATCATATTTGTTCTATTTAATTCTATAACCATTCAATTATTTTTATTCCAGGATTATATTATTCAATTAGTAACCTAAATAAAATTAAAATTGGTTTTACAGGTTTTACATATATGTGCACACACTTCAATCAAGTGGGTAACGAATTTACCGCTCGTGTTTATAACAGACTACCACCCCGGAAAATAATTTTGTTTTTCTTATACCACCTCTCATTGTTGCGAATTATTATGGACACAGTATTTTTATATTATAAATATTATTTTTAAGTTGTGTAAATAATTCTATAATATTTATATAATTCATTATTCATGATTTAATTTTTTTTAAATACGATAACATCATTTGTGGACGTGTAGACTACCGTCTCCTCATAGTGATGTGATACATTCACACATTTCATGGAATGTATTAATGATGGAGTAAAATAAAAAAATATTAAATATATTAAATATATATGATATGAATGAAAAAATTAAATTTATGTATATATAATATTTCATTTACTTTAATACACATTTCAAACACTAAAAAAGTGATAACATTGACCCTGAACATGTGGACTACTGCCTATTTTAGAAGATATGATTATTTTTTAATAAGAATACTTATATATATATGTATCTAAGATCAAATAACAATGTATTTATTATATATTTTTCATTATTGATAGATAAAATATAACTTACCTTCATTGCATAATAATCATTGAAAAATAGAAATGTTATTCATGTGTACATATGAACTACATTCGCCATTATCACAACTTTAGTTCATTTTTATTAACCATATTAAATGAATAATATTTAAAGTGTAATTAATCTGTAAATATGATAATTAAATAGTTTTAATTACATTGTTTGTGTATATATAATTACCCATTTGTTCATAGTTAACCTGCCAAAGTTTGTTTAACAGATGTACCAAATTTTGTCAAAATAGCCAACGTAAACATAATTGCTTAAGTATTTTTATAAAAACAATTAATAAGTTAAATATAAGTAATAATAAAAATTAAAAATATTCTCAATAAAGTAAATAAATTACATATTTATGTTATTCATGGAGGTAAATACACACATGAAAAGTCGGATTCAAGGTAAGGGATTATTGTCTGACTTTTTCTTCTGTGAGGCATACACCATTTTCAGAAGAAAAAAAATTTATGTGGTGTATATTCTATATCATTTTAATTTAATATAATTATTCACATCTATTTTAGGGTATTATATGTTTCAATGTTAATTATCTCATCCCTAGGTTTGTATTTTACAATTAACAAGTGGTAAAAGTAATCTTTACAATAAGACATTATTTTGTTATCATTAAATTTCCCACCAAGAAATCAATTCATTATGATCATTTTTATTGTAAATTTACTTTATCATAAATTTGAATATTGTCATGCATTATATATAATTATTTCTTAAACCACATTCATATATTTCATATTATTTTTAATTTTAATGTTATATGATTTATTAAATAAATTTTGAAAATTGGGAGTCCTTTTACTAAATACAAGATATTTGAAAAGGAACACTATTTATGATTTAAATTGATTAATAAATATGTAAGGAAGGTTTCAAAAATTATGTATATGGGTTAAGGAATCCCAAATTCAATCCCTGTTAAGAATCATTACTCATTAGAAAAAATAAGTTGCAGGCAAACCCATCATTTTGTTTCCAAGAAGTTCTAAATTTTCAAAAGGATAGATCTTGAAAAAATCAGACACGTTTCTACTCACAAACATAAAATATATAGTGTATATATCATGGTAGTAACTATCTTAATGATATATCATGATATTTAAGATTTATATCAGAATTAATTCAATTATTATTATTATTTTATTTTATTTATTATTTAGTTATAATATCTATGCTCAAATTTTATTCTCTTCTTATTATTTAAATTGAATTATTAAATCATATTTTATTATTTAAATAATTATTATTCGTTATTATTTCATGACATATTCCTCTATACATAAAAAATACATCAAATTTTATCTCACTATTATTTTGTTTCCTTTCTGTAGGGTATGAAGATGAATTTTTTGAATGTGTATCAAGGAATTTGAGGATTTTATTTTCTTATATATTATGTTTTTCATTCTAAATTTGTAATGGGTCTCATATATGTAAACCGTTTTTACAAAAATTCTAATATGATCCATCCCTTAAGATTTTATTTCCATTAATCATTATAATGTAATAAATAATCCACTGACTTCGGGATTCTAAGGTAGGACCATTACACGGAAAGAGTGTCACATATTATATGGTGGGGTGGACTGATTAACATTGGGCGGGCAATTTATATCTTAAATGATGGGTGGTACCAATATCTCCCTCCAATTAATTGGGTAAAGATTTAAATATCATGAGATGAATTTGGGATATAATTCGACGGGCATGATCTGCTATGGGAAGAAATGGAAGCCCAATACACTATGGGAAGAAGGGGAAAACAATCCTCTATTGGGAAAAGATGTATAATTATCCAGTATAAGGAAAGGACTGAAACTATGGATGGTGGTGCGTCCCACATAGTAGGTGTGTTCCCACAAAAAGTTACATGATAGGTTTTGGAAATAAAGATATACTTATAGGGAATGATTTTATATCCTTATGTATATACGGAAAATACTATGTAATTTTCTAATGTTATTGTGCCATGTATTATGATCTTCATTTCTTTATAGTTCATGTCTTATGAACTACCAAACTTTATTCCATTACACTTGTATATTATATTTGATATGAATGCTATGGTCTTTAATGTCATATTCTTATACCCTTATGGTAATGTTATGTTTATGTATATACTTTATTAACCTTTTCTGAGTATCTATGCTCACCCCTTATTATATTTCCTTTCCCTGGGTTATAAATAAATGTTTTAAATAGGCATACTAAATGGGAATATATTTAAGGTAGATATAAAGACCATTCACCATATTAAAAGATTGTTTTGAGAGTTTCCAAATAAAATAATATTTTTTGGTCCAAGGGAATATAATTTTATAATGTTAGGAAGAATCACCTCAATTGATTTAATATCTATATACGTTAATCCTAGGTCACTATACTTATTTTTAATAAAATGGTTTTTTTAACGTTTAGAAACATGGATTAGAGTAATTTATTGATATCAATACAGATATTAAAAAAGTTATTCTTAGGGATTTCGCTATGTATAAAAATAAGGTGACATAAATTTAAAATAAGGATTAATTATTTATACATTCTATAAATAGTTTTTCATTATAATGTGGTTTTGTACTATGATAATTTTTGTTCACACTATGATTTCTAGTCTTAGTATGTTATAGCATGTACAAAAAACTGGGATAAAAATGAATGTTTTATATTTTTAAAGTATGGGAACCAAGAAAATCAATTTCCTATGTTTAATTATCATAAATAGAATCAAGAAGGTGACCCATGTAATGGTTATACTCATAAAGATAAAGATATTGTGAGTGACATATAAATGTTATAGGATGTGTAAAAAGAATTTTTTTTACATTAAACATAATAACCCTGATTAAATTGAGGTTATATAACATTAATACATGATTCATATTACATATTATAAGAAAGGGTTATTATGTAATAGATGATGAGGCCAATGTAATGGTTTAAGAATACAGTTTGATATTTTATGTGTATATGTACTAGAATTTAAGAATTTTGTTTTATGAATCATGGCGTATATGTGTTCCACTATGGATTTGCAATAAAAGTATTTAATGGTGTAGAAATAGTTATTTATTTGAATGGTGATATTTTTATTATGGGATGTTACTCTTCAATTTGTTCCTAATATTGATAATTTTTTTTCTTGTATATAAGTATGATTGATATGGACAATATAAATTTCATAGCACTGATTACAAGGGAACTAATTATTGATTTGTTGAAAAAAGTGATCTTTGTTATCATAGATGGTGTTTATAAATTATTTTATTTATTTAATTTATCATATAATCAATAGAATAAGGAAGGATATAGGTATTCCTAAAGGATTAATGGTTATTAGGGTAATTATCAAGATTCAAGAGAATCTACAATGAATCTATTCATATTATTTGATTGTGATGACAAAGAGTTATATTATTATATTATTTGGATAAATGTTAGAATGGTTCGTATAAATTTAGTGACATTATTTCTAAATATTTGTATTTTCATCATTAAATAGGGTTAAAAGGATAACCATTTATGGAATGTTTAAGTTAAACTTCAACAAAAGATTTATGTATTAAAGAATTATCTCACAATATGAGGAATTATTAATATTAGGTAGCCCGTGATAATGATTTTTCTATGATGATAACTAAAGAAATATGGAATGACATATCTTTCAATGTTTGGTTCTCATGATATGTTCGTATATCTAGAATTAAAAATTCACCTATATTTTATGGAGTAATAGATTAAATGGACCCCGTGAAAAGAATAAAAAAGTGTGATATTGTGTATATGAAAATGAATTAACTCTGGAAAATAAATTTTCACATGTTCATGTATACTAAATAAAATTCACAAACTCTAGGAAAGGGATATTGAAGTTTATTTTCATAAATCCTTCATTTCTATTAAACAAATGGATTTATAAATCATAATAGATTTAAGTTTTTTTAGGCACTTAACATTCTATTGATTATTAACATGATTTTCATAAATATCCTCAATCCATATCTATAATTATTTATTCATTTCATCCATGTCCAGTCATCCCTTCCCAATTATCTTCTCCTATTTGGGAACATAGTTATGAGTTAAATTTTGTAATTTATTTGTTTCTAACATTAAATTATAATGGAATTTTTAAAATTTATATTTAGAATGTGTGTTTCTAAGAAATAAAATTTCATGTGTTATATAATTGATATACCAGATGAGTTTTTAAGTTTAAATTCATTTTAGGGGTTCAAATATAACCCTACAAGATTTTATGAATTTTTTGGAATTAATTTAATATTTTTTGTATTTTTTATTTCATAAACACTAAATATAGATTTAGTTATATGAAAACCGAATGTCAATCACGTGTTATGCACAAAACCTTGTTAATAATTCACTACATTAATAAAATATATTAGATATCACTAAGTGATACACTGTATTTGGCTTCTGTTACACACAATAATGAGTCCCTCAAATATCGTGCATTATATGAATCGTCGATTTCTGCTGAACTACAATATACTATTAATTTTGTTATTAACATATTATTATAGTCACTACCTAAAAATTATAAAAGATTTTATTGATATGAATAACAAAATTGTGAAAATAGGATTCCCAAATCCATAAAAAATTCATTGGTTATCAATTAGTTATAAATGAAAGTAAGAAAAATTTTAAAATAAATTAATTAATTTTCTATGAAAACTGTTTTTACTCTGGAAAAATACCCTATTATTTCAATAAATTAAAAAAAGTTAAATGATGGGTTTTAATAAAATCTATATATAATGGATTTAATAAATTTTTGGAAACACATCCACTACATTGGAAACACATAAGATAATTATATATCGATTTTTATGAATACAAATTTTTATTTTTGAATAAGGAAATTTTACATTGTTTCAATGGAGAACCCATTCTAAAACATATTTTTTAATGTTTTAAAATATTTATTTTACAAAAAATATTAATTTATTAAATAATAATATCATAATATTTATTGGGGGGATTTTTTGTATTTTTTTAGAAATTTCATTTTTTGATAAATAGTGAAAAATACTAAATTTTAATTAAAAGAAACAACTTCATATATTTTAATTGTATATTATTTTTATAATTATAATTTTTTTAGATGTTAATTATGAATAATTTTACATCATACAATACAATTTACGTCATTCAAATCAATTTCACAATGAATGTGGATTAAAATACTAGTCAAACCGTTGAAAACATTCAATTTAGAACCCTATTCTTATATCCCCTTCACGGTATTATCTTTTAAATTAGAATCTGAAACATTTTTAGTGTATTGAAAAATAGATTCCACATTTGAATTTTTCATAATTTGTAATTTCTAATAATCATAACTAAATTTTGGACCAAAAAATATAAGAGAAATTAATAAAAATTACGTATAACAATTAAGTTGAAAATGAGTTTTCTTATAGGTTAAAGTTTATATTAAGGGAAACAATGCCCTAGATACATTCCAAAAATTTATTGTGTCTCTATATTTCAAATATATCATCTCCTAAACCAAAAATGGAATAGTATTTGAGACACATGATGTAACACCATGATATTTTCTTAAATATGGTTTAAACTAATTTAATATTTCTTATATTTTTCATTTCATACAACCCTGGATATAGCATTTTATGTGAAATAACTATGTTTGTATTTCTATATATGAGAAAATAAGTTAATATTATGCTACATTAAACACATATATTTACATTTTTAATATGAAAAAAAATTAGATTGCATTACATATAACGCGAAGTTCTTTGGAAAGCTTATATTACATGGATTCCCAAGTTTTACTCAACTACAATATACTATTAATGCCGTTATTAAAATATTTTTAGAGTCCCTGCATAGCTATTGGAATGTAATTTATAAAAAATATTTTATGAATTGTGAAAATATAATTTACAGATGTGTATAAAATGATTCCTTTGGTTACCAATTAGATAAAAATGAATCTAAGAACATTTTTAAAATAATGATATTACTTTTCTGTTAAAATTATTATTCTATGTACAAACATAATTTTTTATCAAAAAATTAAAAAACACATTTAATGATTTTTTTGAATATATATTCCCTAAATTTTTTTGACACTCATCGAATATATTTGATAAGAATAAAAAAAGAATAAATCCAATTATATGAATTAAAATAGCTGTGTTTAAAAAACATAATATTACCACCATTTAATAGCGAATCAATTTAAAATATATTTTTATCCGAATTTTCATAATATTTATTTTCAAAAATAAACTTCAATTTTAATATTCGAAAATGAATGTTTTATTGAGTCCAGATTTTTCTATTTTGATAAGAAGTATGATTTTGTGATGAATAGTTAAAAAACATAATTTTAATTGAAAACATCATATTCATATGAGTTATATATATAGTTAAATTTTATTTTACCTTTTTTATAAAGTTTAGTTTTTATTAATTATACATATATTGATAAAAATTGTGTCATTGAAATCAATTTGACATTGAGTATAGATATAAAATCAATTCTATCTTTTTGAAAAAAAAATCTTTTAAAACCCGTTGTTTCATCCAGTATGAAGGATTAATTCTAAATTAATTTATGAAACTTGTACGATTTGAATTTGGAAAAATTTATTACATATTCGGATTCATGATAAATTATAATTTCTAATATGTTCAACATTATTTTTGACCAAAACTATTAGTGAAAGTAATCATAATTAAAAATAGTGATTAAGGTAAAAACAAGTTTAAATTGCGATGATACTTTTTATTAAGTAGCTAAATACCCTACACAAATTTCAAAATTCAGTTTTATTTCAATCAATATACAATATCATACCTTTGATATAATATGGAAAATTAATATAGACACAGTATGGTTGTTCAAAAATTTACCCTATTGGTAGAAGAAGCTGTTGAAGTGATTGTAGGGATCAAATACACTAGGACCGAAGAAAGAACTTATATGCACTAAGATTTGAGGGAGAATTTGTTCTGAAGTGTATAGTATGGTTTTTCATTTTAATTTAGGAATATATTTTTTAATTTAATGAAAAATAAAACACAACATTACTTGATATAAAATAATTAATAACCATGGATTGGTCCTCGGATGTTGTTAATAAGAGAATGGATGTCATTGTTTGCTTAATGATTTTCATTTCACTAGTTCAAGAGGTATCGAATGAGTGAGACAAGTCACGACATAATTAACCAATTTTTTCCATACAAAATTCCAATTCTAATCACTAATGAACTTATAGGAACACTTTACTAATGCCTCAAAGTAATTGGATTTTACTAGCATTCAAAATGTGTAGTCATTAATTTCAGTGAATGTGAAGAAGAAAAATGTCATCAAATAGAAATATTAAAATAATGAAACAAATAATGAATTTCTGATCATAAAATAAAATTCAATCCAACCCATATAACTCCAAAGGATATAACCATAAATTTTTATCCCTCAAATAATGTTTTTAAATGAATGGAACTGGGAAGTAAACTAAATGAAGCGGTATAAAATAATTAATAAACAATAAAATAACATAGGCTTAGGAATTACCCAATTATTATTGTGAAGATATTAAAATTGTGATTCAGTGGTATTTTTTGTTAATTTAATGTAAAAAATAAATGATGGACCAGATTATGAGGAAACTTTATTCTAAAAATATGCTGAACAGAAATATTACATTGCAAAACACAATGATGGGATTAAAAAATAAAAATGAAAAATTTCATAAAAAGAAAAAAAGGCGTCTCCAAATCCATTCACCACCCCCACCATAAATAGAAAAAATAAGAGTCTATTTTAGTTTCCCTATCAATGAATTCCTTCCACATTACTTTAGATACTAAATGGTGTTGAGAAATGAAACTAGATTTGAATTTTCATGGTTGCCTATAATAATTAGACAAAATTCAACCCCATTTTGGATGTGTGAATTTTACATTAAAGATGGTTGAATATGAAGGGGAAGTAGATGATAGATATCATTATCCCGATCTTATCTAATATATGTCAAACATTTATTCCAATTGGAGAAACTATTAAGTTGTTATTCTCGAAATGGTGGGATGATTTTATCAACCTTCAAATGTGGCCCAAATATTAAATGTCATCTTGGGATCAATGTATATCCTCTAAAACTACCAAATTATCTATATCTATAGTTTAATTAAATTATTCCCATAATATCACCTTTCTAGTATTAAAATTTTAAGATTCATTGACATTTAATTATGGGATACATATTTATTTAATGGGCCTATTTCCAATTAGGATTTGTCTATATAATTGTTTTTCATTGAAAAAAGTAATCATCTTCCTTTTTGATTAATCCATTTATAATAAAAGATAAAATGTTCCAAATAATTGATATATAAAATTTCATTAAATTAAATTTATATTATCACAATAATTAATACCATATATATCATATTAATTTGTCCCAGATTGACTTTTTAAACATGAATTGCATAAGGATGTGACATGAAGTTCCATTTATGAAATGAACTAAAATTGGTGTTTGAAGACATTTAAATTCAGGAATATTGAAATATAATACATGAATATTATCCTATTTCACTATCTAATCACAACCCCCCAACTTGAGTATTTATAGTACCATGAAATAATTATCTAAAAAATATGATAATTAATTCCATTTTTTCATAAAACATTTTATCATACTATAATATCCAAAAGACATCATGTAGAAAAATCAATAATCCCATCAAAATAATTTCCACAAGTTATGTTTACAAGAATATACCAAACCCAATCTCAATCTTTGGTTCAAATTAATTTCGACATGTCATTTAATTTCAATAAAACATAATGATGTATTATGTATATAAAAAATGGGGCCCATTTTCTTGTTCAAGGGGAAACAAATAGATGTGCTAGGTGGGAATAATATTAAACCATAATATGAGTATCCAAATTTATTCAATTATATTGTTTTGGTTTCTTTTAATTTTTTTGAATTTTTATTGTTTTTTTTAAATAAAATTAAGATGAAAATACTAATTACAGGTAGGAAAACTATGAATTGATGGTCTCCTTGTAATGTATACCACAAATTCTGTTAAATACATGCTTTTAGAAAAGTTATATATCGAAAATTTGGGAAAGAGGACTATGGTCTCATGATTCCCAAGTTATAAGCACCACATATTTATACATAACATTTCTATATATATTAATTAATTTTATTATTTTTTATACATACTAAAATTAAAATAAATTATTTCTCAAAGCCTACAATATAATTAAAGGGAATCGTCAACTCCAACATATACCTGGAATCTGGTAGACTTACATTGTTTTATTTTTCATTAAAATAATGAAAATGTTAGCTGTGAAAAATCACATCAAACAACAACATATTATGAAAATAATTCCCAATAACTAAAAAAATTCATTGAAATAATATTCATGTCTGATAGAATCATTATAAATTAAGATATCATTATTCCCAATGTAAATAAACTCATCTAAAGATAATGAATTTATTTTTTTCATAAAAAATCTCAGATTTTCACTCCCCCAAAAAATTGAATGATAGTACCCTCGGTGTTGAAATAGAAAACATTAGACATTTCAGAATTATGATGAAATGGATGGGAATGTGATTTGAAAAGAAATCATGGGAAAAATAACTACGTTTGATATTGATTACCCTTTAATAATTAATTGATCACGTTGGATTCATGTCACACTTTGAATCTTAGGGGTGGATTAAAGTTGGATTTGAACTATTGAAGGAATGGGTATTATTTGGACATACTATAATTATTAATCTGCTAAATAGGATAATCCAATACCAACATTCAACATTTTATGGGAAAAAAATGTAACCACTTCAATTTGATTTTGACTAAGTCTCTAATGGGATTGGGAGGAAGGTTTTGAAATATATCTGAGAAAATCATACATGTCTCACTTAATTTTATAATCCCATTAATATCTAAAAGGGTCCATCTAATGGATTCATTGATTTTTATAATTTTATAAATGTTAATTTTATTATCATTATCTTGGAGATATAATGAAATTAAAAATTATTATTTTTTCCATCCCTTTGATATAAAACATAATATAGGATGTATGGACCTTAATTTTGAGTTAGGGTTAGCCAACACATTCATATATATGTTGGGACATAGAATTTAACATTGATTCACTTTCAAAATTTCTCAATAAAATTAGTTACTTTTTAATAAATGTTTCAACAACCAAATTTTCGAGATGAGTATTTGTAATGGGTGTAGAATAAATGATTATTATTTCCCCAAATGTTCCATTTGGTTGTGATTTGAAAATATCACTATTGGATCCATATAAAAGTGATTTATTCCATTGATATAGGATTCCCTCACTGTAATAAAAAATAAAGTTTCATCAAGATTTAGACACCCTTTAACAATTTCCTTAGGTTTCATAGGTTAATATTCATTATTCCCTTATAAATTTGCCTCATTTTTCATCTATATATTCATAGATTATAATGATTCTCCTTCAGTATTTTCTTGTGAATTTGAATCCTCTAATGGGTTGGGACTCAATTTTTTTATTTATTCATTATATTTTCTAACCTAGGAAATATTCACAAATTTTATTTTTTTTATTATTGTTTTGTGTTACATGATTCCTATATAAATGTTGAGTAATGGAAAACCCGAGTGAACACAGGTTCCAAAATATTTTCAATACGATGGTGTTATAATCTCCATGATAAACGTATGAACTAATTTTATCCATTTATACAAAAATAATTCAAGTAATTGTTCAGGATCGGACGGGAAAAGTTTATGGACATCATGGACTTCATTAAGTTTGATCTCTTCAAGTATCCATAGGAGGAATTGAAATTTGACATTATTGAATTTTTTATCCCATATATTGTACTTCTCATTGTGTGTGGGGTAATCATTCCATGATTTCTCAGATAAATTACATATGTGAGGGGATACTCAATATTGAATTTCCATTTTGTTCTAATATGGGATTAAGATGGGGTAATGTTGATGAGATTCCATTGTAGTAAACTGAAATAGGTATTTGAGATTCTCAGAAAATAAACAAATATAAATTGGTAAAGATAAGTGAAATAGGGGTGAGAATAGGGGATTCTGAATGATAAATGGATTCTAGTGTTAATGATAAATTATTTTGTAATCTACATTTGGTAAATCATTTGGTTTCACCACAATTTACACCTTAGGTTGAAGTGGTCATTGTAGTACATGTAGGGATCAAATCCAAATGGAACGAAGAAGAACATATATATACAAAGATTTGATGGATGATTTGAAATAACTTTTCCAAAAAGGGTGTTTATTTTAATTGATTAAATAATGATTTAATTTATATAAATAAGCACACAATTTCTTGATTTAAAATAATTAATGATATTGGTTTTATCCAAGGTTTTTGTTGGGAAAATAATGGATGCAATTATTTTATTAAGGATTTTTAGTTCACTAGTTCCTGATGTATACAATTAATAATAAAATTCCTCACATAATTAAATTATTTAAATCATAAAGAACTAAAAATCTAATCACCAATTCACATAGATGATCACTTTTATTATCACTGAAAGGAATTGGATCACACTAACACTTGAAATATATTGTTTTTAAAGTGGATGAATAAGTATAATTGAAAAAGTCATAAAATATAAATCATAAAATTATTAAATGATTAAATAATTTAAGATCAAAAAATAACATTAAATACAACCAATTAAACTCCCTAGTATCAATGTCTAATAGGTTAGCCTAACATTGATTCTACTAAATCAATATTAATAGGAATTAGAATTAAGTGAATATGAAAAAAGAATGGGAAACAATGAATTAATGAACACTCCACCATTGTTTGAGGAATTTCACAATTATTAGCAGGAAAAAATTATCTTCATGATTCAATATTGTTAGCTTTTTTATAAAAAAGTAAAATGAAAAGTTGAATTTTAATATGAAAAAAATTTATTATGAAATTACAGTGAACAAAAAAATTACCTGTGAATAATTTTGATGCCTTTATATATTGAAAGTGTAAAATAAAAATTAATAGAAAAACATGCCTCTTCAAATACCTACACTAAACCAACATTATTTAGGACTATTCGGAGACTTTTGTCAAGACCCAATCAAGAAACTTATTTTCGATTTATTAGAAGTGAAAAAGGAGGGTGATAATTCAATAGAGATTTTACTTTTCAACATTTCCCATAAAAAGGTACTAGAATTATCCCCCTTTTGGACGTGTAAATTTAGACCCTAATTATAGCTGAATATGTAGGAGTCATAGGTCAGAAATAACATAATCCATTTTTCTTCTAATATATATCAAAATTTATTTACAATAATAATTTCCATTCAAATTTTAATATTGAGATGGTGGTATGATTTCATTGGCCTTAAAATCTGAACCAAAAATTAAACGTTAACTTTGGCTCCCTAGATCTCCCTCAAAACATAAAAATTAACTCATTTCATCATTTAATTAAATGATATCCATAATTTTATAGATATAAAGTAAAAATTTTAGCTCTATTGGACATTGATTGTGGTCTTCATATTTATTTGATGGGCATAAGGACCATTATGCTTTGTCCATAAATTTCTACGATCATTTCCAAAAATCTTCAACTTCTATTGTTATTCATCAATTGATCCAAAAGATAAATATTTTCCAAGAAAATTATATATAATATTAAAAAATATCAAATTCATGTAATAAAAATAATGAATTCCACAAGTATATGATTAATTTAGCCCTAATTTAATATTTAAACATTCATTGTACAAAGATGATAAATAAAGTTCAATTTATGAAATACATTAAATTATTGTTTTTGGACATTAAAAATAAAGAATTTTAAAATATAATAAATGAGTTTTTTTCCACTATAAGTGTTAATAATATAAATTAAGAGACAGATTTCAATAGTGTTTAACTTTTTTTGTTTACAAAAATCTTACTCCTACACTATATAATGGAACTCAACCCCTCACATATTCACACCTATCAAGAACATTGGATCCTCTATACCATTTCCAAATAAGCTAGAGAGTAATATTCCTTCCTCAAGGAAGCCAAAAATTGGGAATAAATCCAACCAATTATTCTTTTTGTGTCAAACCAATATTAGTTACATGAAAAAGAGGAGAACTTAACATGTATTATGAATGTCATGAATAATGTTAAGGTAATTTTGATCTCATATTTATTTCTATGAGATATATTATATATTCAAAAAATTCATTAGTTATGTGGTGTTTTTTCTTCGTAATTTCACATTATATTATTTATTTTCATTATTTTATGTTATTAAAATTTTCGATTGGTTTTATTCTTTTGATAGGTTCATGATTAAAAAGTCACTCAAATTTTAAAGAGATTTATATTATCAATCATATTTCTATAAGAAATATTCCTTATTCACTTCTTGTTTTTTTGTTGTGTATATACTATGGATGAATTCATTTTATGGTTCTAATACTTTTATTTATGGGTATTTACATATCTATTTTATAATCTAAATTGCATTGTGTTTTACGATAGAAATGATTTCAAAACGGTAAGGCAATTTTGTCTCAATTTCCTTATTTGAGATAGATGTTTCTTATGAACCAATATTATTTTAAAATGTTTATATACTAACATTTATAGGTTATATCATTAATGTCTTTATTTCATGATATTTTTAAGCTTCATATAATTTTATTCTCTCTTAGTGATTTTGATTCAGAGTTACCGAAGGGGTAGGACATAATTTATTCAATATTATCATTTTTCAGGATTATTTATGGGTATATTTCCATTGATGAAAAATTATGATCATTCACTTAATAAATATAATTAATTTTCATCTACTCTTCTTATTAATGAAATCATCATGTATTGGTACCTCGTTTTCTAATCTGTTTTATTTATGTTGATTAAAAAAATGTTTTTCATAAAATCAAACTTTATTTATCTCTTTAGTTGGGAAAATATTTTATTAAAAAATCATTTTTTCAAAAAAAAATTTGAAAAAAGGGTTCAAAATTATCTTTTATGATCATTTTCATTGAAAATGATTTTAATTTTTATTATGTTTTAATGTGTTGGAAATATTTTCCAATTCATCATTTATGATATTTCACGGTTGTTTTCAATGAAAATAGTTTTCAAAATTACTTATACTTTAAAAGGTTATTTTCAATGTGAAAATGATATTTTCATAATGAAATTATTTAAATTATTTTAAAGATTACTTTTTATGTTTTCGAAGTGAGTTTAAAAGGAAACTTTTTTAAATTTTTTTCTATTTTAAAATTTTATTTTCATAGAAAAGTAATTCCCCTTAGGAAATGCTCCAACTTATCTTCCAAAATCATTATCAATTTTAAATTAAATCCTTCAATTCATTTTATGATTTATATAGGATATAAACCAAGTACATTGTTCTTTCTTTATTTGAATGGTTTATATTTATAATGACATGTTTCCTATGAAACCCATTTCTCATTCAAAGGTTATTCCATGACAAAACACTTATGAAACTCACATAATTCTCATGGGAAATTCTATAACTAAATAATTATGGAACATATCTTTTTTCTGTATTTTATGATATGATTGTGCATTTAAAATACCTATTTCATTTCATAGGCTTTGATATTATAAATTTTTATGATCCTTTGGCACACAAATGTGTGATTTCATTATTTCATGGGTGGTAACTATATCTCCCTAAAATGTATTAGGAATGATAAATGACTTATCAATATATATGTTATGTTTCAACCTAATTTCAATGTTCACAATGTTATTATTTACCCTTATTAGGTTTTAACAATGTTATTCATGAACCTTATTACATGTTTAAAATTTTATACATGGACCAAGTTACATATTCCTAAGTTTATGTGTTGACCTGGTTATATGTTCACAATTTTTTGTGTCATCCTGATTAGATATTCACAATTCTATGTATGGACATGGTTTCTGTTCCATATTTTTATGCATGAACCTGATTACATGTTCACAATGTTATGGGTGAACCAGATTACTTTTTCACATTGTTATGTATGAACTTGGTTTCATTTCCCTATTTTTATGCATGAACGTGTATACATGATGATAATGTCATGAGTGAACTTGATCACATGTTTATAATGTTATGTGTGAACTTGATTACATGTTTAAAATGTTATCTGAAGACCTAATTTAATGTCCATAAGTTTATTTCATGTCCTTATTTCACATACTCAACTTAATGAGTGAACATATTTCTATTAACATATATTCACAATGTTATAAGTTGATGAATATACAACATTTTTATATCTAGTCCCACTTTTCTTTCTCATGTATCATATTTTTTGAATTCTATATGATTCATGTCTTATGATATACCCATATTTATTCAACAATTCATGATTATGATATTTAAAATTAAGGGTATGATCTTTTAATGATACAACCATGTTCTCAAATCCTTATTCTCATGTTATGATTATATATCTCCCCTATATACACTTACTGAGCATCTTAGAACACTAATTTCATATGTTTCCTTTACCCAAGTTATGAATAATGGTTTTAACTAGGAGTCATAAAGGTTGTGATATTTGAGAGAAACGTTGAAGATATTCTTCCAAGATATAAGATAATGATTCTATATTTACATAGACACTAATCTATTACCTTTCTAATGGGTTTATTTTTGAAATTTTCTAAATATTAGTCTAAATTAATGTAATATCATGTTATATTAATCTTGGGTATTTATGTTTTTTATCAAAGTAAATGTTTTTTCTACCTTCTAAAATTAGAATAAGAAAACACCTATGAGATCCAAAGCTATATTTCTATGGATATGTATGGGGATGTCTCTAAGGATATGTATAAGGATGTTCCAATGTTTATGAGAATTTCCTATAAATTTGGAAAATGATTGAGATATTGGTTTCACAGAAATACATAATTTTTGAGATAATACTACTAAATTTGGAACTTGGACCAATGTATATAGGGGAAACAACACTAAAAAATTATATAGAGCTAGACTCTATCGGGAACTAGTGTATAATGAGGGGCCTTGCTACAAAGTTTGATTGACACTCTTAGTGGATATGATTTTTTGAATTCAAAAACTATATACAAACCATCATGATTTATTTAAATAGGTGATGACTATAAATGATTTAGGATAAACCTAATGTTTCATCAGCTAAATAAAGTTCCATAATTTAGACATCCTGTAAGTTATTTTTCATGGTTATGTGGTTTTATGCTATGGTAAGTTTTGATCACACTATACTTTATGGTCTTATTAAATGATTAGAACAAGAAGAAATTGGGATAATGTTGAATGGGATAGTCAATTTTTTGATGAGAAGGTAAATGAGATGATCACTAGAGTGAAGTGATAATTCTGAATTAGTTTCCACATAACATGATTAAAAATGTGTAACTAAAACAGAACTCAAGATCACTTAATAAGAGAATGAAAGTGTTCAATGAGAGTTAAAGTAATGGACATCATCTATAAAAGAAGACCCAGTTTTCATTTTCATAGAGAATGTGTAAAAAATAACCAAAGTGAATTTTTAGAGGAACTTGAAGATGTTTTAACTATGAGAAATAACGACACAAATAATGTAATTGTAATGGAACAATGAAACGACCACTTAACGCAATAGATTTAAATATTGGCCTCCCTAATACAATATCAGTGGAGAAATTCTTTATGTGTGTAATGAATGGTCTTTATTTAATTTTATGTACTAATTGAAAATCTCTTGACGGGAATCAGCATGGTGGTATGAGTAATGCTTATATTGTTTATGATGATGTGACTATAGGTGAAAAGTGAATGAAATTTTGTGTTAAATAATATGATGAGGTTTCCTTATTATAGATTAATGAAGAAGTAGATTAATTGAATTATTTATGTATTTGGATTCAGGAATGATGAATGTTGAATTATATATAGATTGTTTAGTTTTAATTTTTCTAAAATAGTTTTCAAAAATACATTGAATGGTTTTAATAGACTAGAAAATTGATTTAATATAAATGAGATATTAATAGAAAATAAATTATTAAGGGAAATATAAACCCTAATATGTTCACGATGTTGAGATAATGATGCTTAAATGAAGATATGTCAGATATGAATAAAGAAATCGAATAGCACTGATTACCTTTTAACTGAATAAGTATTTTTTTACAAAGTGTTTTCCACTATCATTGATGGACTTTACAGCATATAAATAATATATCCAATGATTTTTTGAATAAAAGGGAACACATTTGATCAATCAATATATATTTTAATTCAATTTATTACAATATTTTAAGAAAATACATGATAATGGTTCTCACATGTTTTAATGTGAAAGACAATAGCTATGATATGATATATGGGGGGGTCAAAGTTAAACAGATTTAGTGAACATATTTATAATGTTTCAAATTTTCATTTTTTCAGAAGGGTCACAAGGTTGAACATTTATGGAATGGTTTATGTTACTAAAAATTTGAGGTTTCAGTTATTAATGTATAATAACTCCATGTGAGGATTTATTCAAATTTGATAACCCATGCTAATTGTTTTTTACTATTATGATAAATAAAGAAATATAGAATGACTTGTCATTCTATTTCTGTACCTGTTATTACTTCAGGAATGAAATATTTTTATTCATTTCATTGAGTAAGAGATGAAGCGGATATCACGAAAGGAATAAAAGAATGGTGAGATTGTGAAGGTAAAATTTCATAAAATATATTAAGTATACTTCATTATGTTCAATGATAGAAAATTAATTCCTAAAATCTGGTAAAAATGATATTAATTTTGTTGTACTAATACCATAATTTATATTGAACTTGGCGTCTTAAAAATCACCATATATTGATTGTTTAGAGGCCTTTAACATTCTGTAAATCATTCTATTTCTAGTGACCAATAATCATTATCACTCGCTATAATTATTTTATCTTTTTTTCTTTGTCTAACGTTCACACCCGACCCATGTTCTCCTTTATTGAAATATTGTTATGAGTTACTTTGGGAAATTTTTAGGGTTCCAGCTTTCCCATTTTAAGGGAAGTATTGATTTTTGAAATTTAAATTTATATGAAATAAATTTTTACATGTTAATACATTGATTACCCAAAAAACTTTCAGTGGATAAATTCATTTTTTGGCAAGTAGAATGCCAACCCCAATTATTTTTGGAATATTTTTTTCCAATTAATTTAATCTTTTTTATATTTTTAATTTCATAAAACACTGAATTTATCTTTTTCAATATGAAAGATCTATCTATAGCTTGAATTATAGGAAACAAAAAGTAAATCCTACCCTACAAAAAAACACATATATTAACTTTTGGTACACGCAACACTGTGTTTTAATTGTCTTACATACAATATTGAGTTCCCTCAATAGCTTGTGTTACATGCAAGGCCATGTTTTTCCATACTATAATATTCTATTAATATTGTTATTAAAATATTATAATAGTTAACACTAATATATTAGAATGGAAGTTAAGAATAATATTAAGTAATTTATGAAGATATTATTTACACAAGAGTATAAAATGATCCGTTTGTTTATAAATTAGTTAGCAATTAATGACAGAACTCTTTGAAAATAAAGATATTCTTTTAATAAAAATATTTCCCCATGTATAAATACATTTTAATCTTAATAAATTAAGTAGAATAATATTTATGAATGTTTTTATGATATATAAAATCTATTTTTTACACCCATAAATAATATTTGATAGGCATACGATAATAATAAATCTAATCATATGAATAAAAATAGGTGTTTTCTAAAAGGCAATCGTACCATCTTTTAATAGAGAACCTATTATAAATCTAAATTTTTGAAACATTTTTAATTTTAATTTTTGAAAAAAAATTGTATTTTAAATATGAATATCAATATTTACTTTAGGTGATTTATTTATATTTTTTCAATAAGATTCATGTTTTATAAATAGTGAAAAACAATGATTTTTAATAGGAAAATTCTTTTTCAAATAATTTATTTATATAGTCAAATTATATTTTAAATTGTTTTCAAATTATATTTAGTTCTATAATAAAAATATTATTAAAATTTGGGTCGTTGGAATAAATTTAACATTAAAATTATGTAAAACTAATATTATAACGTTTGAACAATTTCATATTTAAATCTTGTTGTTTCACCCCTTTTACAAGATTAATTTTAAATTAATATCATCGAATTCCATAGTTGGAATTTTTAAAAATTGGATACCATATTTGGATTCATAATATGTATAACTTTTAACAGGTTTAACATAATTTAAGGGAGAATAAATTATTGTAAGGGATTAAAATTAATTACAATGATTACAGACAAAACAACCTTCATTACTGGTTAAACATTGACTTAAGGATACAAATACCCTAGAAACATTCCCAAAATCTATTTTATTGAAATATTTCAACCATAACCTACTTTGGATCAAAAATTGAAATATATTAGAGACACATTATTCCAGGGATACCCCTCCATAGTTTTTATTTTTTTATATTTACAAGCATTCCAATCATCCTCCGCAATAAAATGTCACCCCTCCCCCAGATACTCACTACTGTCAAACCCTTTGTCTCATACAAACCCATGAAATATAAGCTCCAGAATTATCCCCCTTCATCCTAGGGTACCCACATTGTTTATAAATCGAATCGACCATGGACTTTGTTATAAACTAAAAATATTTTCCCAAAAAAGTGGAGGATTGACTATGTATGAAGAAAGTGAAATCATAATGTAAGAGTTTTATTATCTAATTTTTTATATCTGTGAGATAATTTCAATAATCACCCATTATTAATATTTTGTTGTGGATATAGTTACCTATGTAATGTTATATCATTAATTTACTTTATTTCGTGAGATTAAATGTTTCAATTGACTTTATTATTTCATGTGGTTCCTGATTAAAAAGTTACTTAAATATGTAGGGGATTTCTAGTATCACTATTATTTTTTTAGACATATTACTTATTCACCTCTCATTAATTTTTGGTTGTGTATATAATGAATGTTAACTTATTCTATGATTTATATATTTAAATATATTGGTATTTAATATCAACTTTATTATCACTATTTCATGGGGGTTTATAGTTCAAAAGTTACCAAAACGGAAATTTATTTTGGACTCCAATTTCCTCATTTGAGACACATGTTTTTTTATATACCTATTTTATTTTAAAAGTTGTTATATACAAAAATTTGATATGATATATCACGATTCCCCTTATTCTAATTATATTTTATGATTCATATAATGTTATTATCTAATGGTGATTTATATTCAATGATACCAAAGTGGTGAGAGTTATTTTCAACAACCTCATCCTTTATCAGGATTTTTTATGGTAATTCTTCCATTGATGAAATATTAAGATCCATAACTCACAAAATCTCCTTATTTTTCTTCTCAACTTTTTATTCATGATATATTCATTTATTGAGACCAATTTCTACTCAAGGATACTTATGATGATTAAGAAACTTAATTTATGAAAAAAATTAATATATCTCTCTATTCGACCAGAAATATATTTTATTAAAAAAACCATGTTTTCTAAATATATTTTTAATTTTTTTTTCAATTTATCTACAAAGATAATTCTTAAGGAAAATTATTAAATTTTTATGAATGTTTAAATTTTTTGCTAAGTACTTTGAAATCTTCATTTATATGTTTTCAAGAATGTTTTTAAAAAATGTTTTATTGAAAATTTGTTAGGTTTTAAAAAGTGTTTTTAAAAGATTAATGGATATTTTCCTAAATAAATGATTTAAATTAATTTTATATTTTAATTTACATGTTCTCAAAGTTGTTATCATTGGAAATGATTTTAAAATTTTTTTATGTTTTAAAAAATTATTTTTAATGATTTGTTGTTTCCCTTAGGAAATTCACCATGTGATCATTCAAAATTTTTTCTATATAAGATGAAATCATTTGACATATTTTATTACTTATTGGTTATAAGATCTAAGGATTCCATTATTTTTCTTTATTCATATTTTTTAATTTTATGATGAAAATTGTCTTCTAATACCAGCTTATTTTCTTTGGGTTATACCATCATAAAATGCTTATAGAACTCATTTATGTTCACTGGACAATATTTGATTAAATGATTATCAAACCTATATATTTTTCACAACTTGTGAAAATTTTATTATTTTATAATACCCATATCATTTTAAGGGTTATTATATCATGAACATTTATGATATTTTCCCACATATATTTGTGATTTCATTATCTGACTAGTAGGACATATATCTCCCTGCTATTATTAGGTAATTATGGATGAATCATGAGTATAAATAGAATTAATTAAAATGATTACATGTACACAATGTTATGAGTGATCCTTTTTAATTATTCAAAATTTTAATTTTTCTCCTAATTATGTAACACCCAAATGTTTTTATGAAATATTTTCTTTAAATAATTTTTACTATTCAGTAGATTTTTTTGCATGCCATTGAGAGTTAAAAAAACAGCGAGACACCCTTAGTATACAATGACCATTATATCCTAGTTGTTATGTTATCGAGAATAAATATAACTAACTATTAAAAATATATGGTTAGTTCTTTGGCTACAAATTATTTAAGAAAAATCAAAATAAATTATATGTTATATTAATAAATTTAATGAATTAATATTAGTGAATGAATTTAATGATATATATATATATAAAATTAATAAAATACTTTTATATTCATCCAATAAATATTTTTTTAATAGCTTATGAATAATCCCAATTTGTTGTATAAAAATCGATATATTTTAAAAGGATGATTCTCCGCCTTTTAATAACGAACTCATTTTAATTTAAGATTTTTAAACATTAATCATTTTAATGTGAAAGAGTGAAAATTTTATTTGGAAGTGAGATATAAATATTTACTTTGGAAAAATATTTATATTTTTCTGATAATGTTCAATTTTTGATGGATAGTAAAAATATGCTAAATTTTAATTATAAATTAATATTTTTCATTGAAATAATTTATATGGTTAAATTATATTATTGAATTGTTTAAAAGTATAAAAAGAATATATTTTTTACATTTAATATAATGAATTTCATTGGAAATAATTTTACAAAAAATAAATATGGAAAAGTATTTTAATCTTTTGCAATATTTTAACTTTTTAAAACATGTTTTCTCATTTCAACAATGGGATTAATTTTCAATTAATTTCTACAATTTATGTGTTTTTAATTTTGAAAAAATGTACCATATTTTTAATTATTAAGTAAAATATTCTTAAAGGGATTTATTTTATTTTTATGAAATATGAATAATAACATTAGGAAATATTATTAACATGGTAAAAGGGTAAATCGGGAAATTAAGGGTAATATAATATTATAAAATTACCCTAAAACAAGTATTTATATAATTGTATGATTATAATTTTCCCTAAAACATAATTGGGTATAAAGGGTATCCATTGGGACCCACTTGGAAGAGATTAGGGCATTTAATTAATTTTATTTAATGAAAGGTGAAATATGTCTCACTCAAACTTAAATAGTTACATTATATTTAATATAATGTAATACTGTAGATAAATTCAATTATAAATAATAATTTCAGTTATAAAATATATTTTTTTTCCTAAAAATTTATTTTTAATATTTATGAAATAAATAATTACTTTAAAGACATATACATGGACGATGAAAAAATTAATTAATTTGTGAGAAATCAAAAAAAAATATTAAAATATATATAACCATCAAAATGACCAAACACATCCCCAAAACATATTGGTTAGTGTATATCAAACATAAAAATCCAAGGGTCGACTTATTGAACATTTAAAGGCATATAGAAGGGATTATTAAATTTATATTATTTTTTTTAAGTGAAGAAAAATTTGTCTCATTCATGTTTTAAAATTGTATAATATTTTTAATGATGTTTTTTTCAAATGATAAATTCGAATACAATTTTTATTATGATATTTAAAGGATTTATATTCATCATATAATTTTATTTCAATTTTTTATTAAAAAATAAGTATATTAAATAATTACACATAATTGAGGTAGATATTGTTTTATTAGTGAATAGATCAAACAAATTTTATAATAAATATTTTAAAAAACATAATTTGGGATAATTATTAAGTAAAATGAATTTTATAGATTACATTTACCATTTAGGTATATAATAAAATATTTTTATCTAGTTTCAATTCTTATTTTTATATTTTTTAAAATCCCTAAAATAAAAATTGTCAAAATTGACACTATTTATATTTTGTGAAAAAGAGGTTTTATTAAATTATTTAAAAATAATAATACATTTTAAAAAATATATAATAATTATTATATGGTTTAAATTGTTCTAAAGTATTCATTTATGGTCTAATTGTCCTCAAATAAGAAAATAGTTCACCGTTTTAATATTGAAATTTTTGCTAACCTAGTTAAAAGTTAAATAGAATAACTTAGTGATAATTAAACTAATAATGAATATATTGACCTAAACACTCGGGGTCTCCAAAAGTGCCCCCCACCTCAATTATAAAATATAGCTTCCTCCCTCAACTATTCACTTTATTTTGAGCCTTCATGCTCAACCATACCCTGACCATTTCCCTTATCAACTTCCCTTGAGATATTCTAGAGGAAATGTTCTTCTTAAAAGACAAATTGTAGTACTCTAAGAGGAGATTTTGAGGAGGCACATTGAAGAAGAGGTAATATCATATACTCATTCTTTTAAACTAATTTCTTCTTCTAATTCAACCTCATGAGTTGTATCATTATAGATAAATAATTCCAGTAGTAATTATATTCTGAGAGTTTATTATGATTATAAAACAACCTTAGTCCACTGTCTACCCATCTAATGAAAAATTAAATCACCACAGGTGTGTACGTATGACTTACCATCTCCACATCGTGGTGTAATCCATTTAACAATACCACTTTACATTGATGGGTATAATAATATAATTAATAAATATATATTATTCATATTAAATGATATTGATTTTTAGATATTGTACACCATCATCTTTAATACCATTCAGAAATTATGGGAATGATATAGTCATTTGTGTGTATGTATGGCTTACCATCTCCAGAGTGCGATGTGATTATTTATACATAATATTACATAAATCATGATTATATAAATGAATTTAATGAATAAATTTGAAATATATTATAATAATAACATTATTTAAATGAAATAAGTATAAAATCAAAAGTGGAATAAGAACTTATCTGACAGAACATGCAGAAGAACATAAAGCAGTTAATACCCGAATAACGAGTAACAATGAAATGTAACTAAAAAATGGAAGAAAATATGCTCATAATTTTTATAATAAAAATTATTATTATTTAGTAATAAATTATTAACATTATTTAAATTATTGTATAGTATTTTTAGATACTGATGAATTATATCAGACCTAAGGTAAGGGATAACTTTTCAAATCTCATTTCTATCTGACATTTTTTATTAGTATGTATTTAGTGGGGTATATTTATCATCCACATCCATATTTCCTAAATATATAATATTATTTCAATTATTCTATAATTTTATAATTCTCATTTTACCCATTTGTGAAATTTTATTAACTGGTATGGAAGGAATCATTATTTCGTTTTCCATACGAGGTACTTTTTTACTTTTCTGATAAAAGTGTGAGGGGAATGTTTTTTTAAGTTATACGACATGAATGGATTTTTAAATTTTCATAATTCCTTATTTCCATAAATTTTTCTATACAATAATATAAGGTTATTTTCACATAAAATTATTGCATCTTAAATTTTGTGTCATTTTGAGGAAGGAAGTTTTTTTGAAGAATAAATGATATTTTCATCAAGAATTAATTTCAAGTGTTTTCTCAAAATTATTTTCCATCTAAGATTACACTCGTTAAATATAGTTACATTTCAATCTATATTATTTCTATGATTTTATTATGTTTATGATGAGAGTTTATTTATGAAATCAATTTGTTTTATATCAATTATAATGGAATGATGTTTGAGAAACCCATTTTTTTCATGAGTTATGCTATGGTAAATTATTTTATGTTTTTTTAGAATATGTAAAAATGGTTTAATTATGAGATCGGTAGGACATATATCTACTATAATGCCCCATCCTTAAAACTTAATTAATCTTGATTTATTACAAGATTACACATTGAGGATATTTTTAGGTTTAGAGTTCTAGGGAATTAGATCATGAAACTTGCATTACATTCCACATTTAAACAAAGTAGTTACATAAAATACAGTATTCATTTTTCCCATCAACGGAAACATATTTAAAATAAAACATGGATTCTTTCTTGACACATCCTTGACACTATCATCACATCATGTAGCTTTCCCCTGACCTGTGAAAAACATTTCAAAAACTTGGGATGAGCGTAAAAAGCTCAGCAAGGGTTAAAAAAAATATAGAAAAGAAACATGAGTTCATATATACATAAGAATGAAATCATACTTTACCCATAATACATAGGCACTTTAACATACCTCATAAAATCATGAATAAATCATAGAAATAATAAGACATAAAGGGTAACTTGAGGCATTCATAACATTCTTACGTAGGGAGTAACCCTCTTGGTTACGTTTGGAATACCCACCACAATATATTCCCTAAATCTCTTCGGAGAAACCGTAAAGTTTCACTCCTTCGCGTTACCCAATGCATCGGAGAGCTATATTGGGCTCACCCGCCCTTATTTTATCATGGAACCAACAGTCTTCCTAATAATTCCCAAGAACCCTAACATAATCGTATCATATAAAACATGCATAAAGGAAACATAACATTTCCACTTTTCAATCACAAGATATCAATACAACACATTGATATAAAAACATTATGAAAAACATTTTCAAAACCAAAATAAAAGAAAAGTAAAACATGGTACTTATTTTTCTTTTAGAAAAATGGTATGTCTTATAGAGGAATATGAAACTCAAATAATGGTCACAGCGGCGAAAAAGTTGTTGTCGCCGCATATGTACGACAAAAACATTCCCTTTTGTCGTTTAGTAAAATGCTTTGTATAAAAATATTCCTTTCGAATAAATGTAAATTTCAAAGGGGTTTATACACCATATAAAATAAGGTTGTGTATAAAACAAAATATGCCTCAATGAAAGGAGATTGAGATGAAGTCCCATACAAAGACGGTATCCTTGAATTGAGGATAAATCAATTACATAATTATGTGTGACAAACTAATACACCAAATATAAGTGGATATTAAGTGTAAAATAATCCAAGGTCATTCACACATATTCAAAAGATGACATATTCAATAACTACATGTTGAACCCAAAGAAATCGAAATTAGGTTAAGAAGTTCCCTTGACAGCCTAACGACGTCACATCAAAATGAGTTGATGAGAGATAAAAAAAGGTTATCTCTTCACTTGGACATAAAATTTACATCAATAAGGATATATGAGAACATATCCCAACATAACAATATTTAAATTAAAAGACCCAACAAAAGAAGTCTTTTTAAAAGAGGAGGGTGAATGGTTCCCTTACCGACATGGGTATCTTTCGAAACATACACCTCGTGAAAGAAGGACAATACAACATTGATGTAAATACTCATAAAATAAAGTATATTACATAATGTGTAAAATAATGGGAAGTACATGCACCACTTAAATGAAATTGTGGCAAATGTAGCATAAATCTCATGGGAATAAAAGTGAGATGAAAAAATCCCTTACGAAAACTCGGCAGCCTAACGACCCCACATAAAACTTATAAAAATGGATTGATGAGATCAAAAAGGGTATCTAATCAAATTAACATAAAGTTTATAGAAAGAGGAATATAAAATAACATCCCCCAACCTATCAAATAGGAGCTTAAAAGAAGTGACATAAAGGAGAGTACTTAAAAATAAAGAGATAGGTTAGATCCCTTACGAATATTCGGCAACCTAACGGCGCCACTCAAAACTTCCAAAATGGATTGATGAGAGAGAATAGGTTATCTCATCATATGAACATAAAAATTATAGTAAGTGTAATATAAAATAACATCCCAATAATAAGAATGATGAGCTTTAAAAGAAATGACATAAAAGAGTGTACTTAAAAAGAAACAGTGGAGTAGGATCCCTTACCTCAAGTCCAACTTGTCTTGTTCGTTTCTTTATATTCCTGAATAATAAACTTTGGTCGATTAATAATTTCTTAATTACCTCCTTTAGAGATTATTATTCAGTTCAAATCACATATTATAATGTTATAATAATTGTTTAATAATGTTAGTTCATATCAGACGTTTTTGCTGATGTTTGGTACATGAGTCAAAAATGAATTTGTTTGAAAAAAGATTTCCCATGTAGTTATAAGTAAATAATTTCCAGAATAGTATTAATGATTAAAATATCATATATATCCAGTAAATATTCATTTTACACTATTCCATATCATTTGAAGATAAAAAACGAAAAGCCCCGTTCATGGAGATGGTAGGCCGTACGTACGCATGAACGCTACTTTCATTTTTTGTCATATTAATGAAATTAAAAAAAAATGAGATATATATATATGTTATAATTCAAGAATTATATCCATAATTTAGATGTTATATATTACATATATAACCATTATATATATGTACTTGTAATATTACATAAAATTTTGAGATAATAAATGAAATGTATCGTTCATGGAGACGGTAAGTCGTACGTACACATGAACGCTACTTCCATTTTTATTTCATATTTAATGTAATTAAAACATAATGATACATAGTCTTATTTTAATTATAGTGTGGTATCATATATAATATCATTAAATATATCCTTTATACGTACCACATATGCTATTAACGAATCAAATCACTTTGAGGGGGTGGTAGTCCGCACTTCCTTAAATGAAGATATTGCGTTTACCAATAATGGAAACCATAAAGGTATTCCATAAATGAAAAATACATAAGATTAAGTAAAACATAAAAATATTATATATCATATATAAATATATTTTAATCTTAATGGCCACCTTTGAAGGTGTTAGAATAATGTTGAACAATCATCGTTTCGTGAGGCAGAAATTCACCATCCACAGAAACAAAATGTTTTTTAACCATTAGATGTAGGTGTGTGTAAGTGTAGCTCGAATACTTCTTATAAAAACATCCTATTATATTTACGATACTGTATTTGTTACAGAATAAATGAATAAAAAGAGGTTACGGGGTTGGAGAAGCAAAAAAAAAACAAAAGGACACAAGTGAAGACATTACCTTAAAATCAGGTAACTCCCTTTGGTTTGAGCTCAAGGGCTTCCTTGGGATGCCTTCTGCCCAAAATTAGGATTCAAGGAGTTAGAGAGGGATTTTTAGAGACAAAAGGGGTAGGGTTTTGTCGAGCCAAAGGCTTTTTAAGTGTGGGTAAGGAGGTAGAGGTGTGGGCCTTTTATAAGAGGAGAGTAGTGGCACTCTTGGAAAGGTATAAAATGTAACTTTATTTTCAAATGAGTTTCGGATTTTAATGGTACCACATTGATGTGTTTCGAGGATAAGGTGATAAGGGTTCGAAATCCATCCATACAATAGGTTTTGGACATGTTTAGTTCTTAGATTTTACATTATCCTTCCATTTTATTTAAATCCTTTATTAATGAGGTAATCGTTGAATCATCATGATGTCATAAATAATTTAATAAATTTAATGTCTAAAAATTATAAAACAAATATCATGATGTAGGAAATATTTTTAGTTTTCTAATATATATTTATAGTCCAAAATATCATTTATGTAGACAAAATTATAAATATTTTACTTCGGTGATACATTCTTTGTTACATTTAACATTCATTAAAAATAAAAAGATAAAAAGCCACTTTCTCACAAAAGTGATTCCATGGTGCCCCCATGTTTGGCACAAAGCATCCCATGGTCGGCCATGAGACAACCCGTAGCCTTAGGATACATGTTGTGGTCATTTTGTATTATTATGATATTATTTTATTATCTTTACCTACCTGATTACTCATTAATCAAGATAATTGAAGATAATTACCATCGTTACTATTCATAATGTCCAAAAAACAAAAGAGTTTTAATTACATAATTTGTACCGTTTGATTCCAAATATTTAATCCATTTAACCAAATTCCAAAAACATAAATTGCAATAATTAATTTAAAAAAAACTTCCCGTTGTCAAAACAAATAGCAGGCTTTTTAGAAACAATATTTTTGAAAAGTTTGGCACTTGTTTATGCCTAATTGCAAAGTGAAATTAATCCCAATGACCATAATTGAATTACATGGTAAAAATATATTCTAATTACACTTTAAAATAAATTAAAAATATAATATAAACATATAATTAATTTATATGAAAAAGAAGTTTTGATGTAAAATGCAGTATTTTTCACTATTCATTGAAAAATGAACATTGTCAGAAAAATACCAAAAATTAACCCAAGGTAAATTTCAATGTCCCAATCATAAATAATATGTTTATTTTTAAAAATAGAGCTTATAAAATTGTCAAAATAGTTATTTAAAAAATGGTTTGCCATCAAAAGGTAGTAAAATAATCTTTTAAAAATACTAGTGTATTCAATGCTTAAGATTGGATTAATTTGTATTTTAAGCCTCTAAAATTTATTGGATAAAAGTAAAAACATTTAACAAACACATATAATCATATTTTAGTTATTTCTATTCATTCCTGTCAATACAACGGCTAGGCGTTAACTACCATTTAAAATAATATTATTTTATTATTAGAGTGCAACGTAAGATTTCAAAGGAACTCGTTGTTGCGTATTGGGTAAGCCAACGAGCATAGCATTCCATTTAAATTAATATTGACATTTTTTCCAAAAATAGGGATAAATATAAAAATTTCATATTCTTTATTTACCTGGGGTGTTACATCCTTCCCCCCTTTTGAAAATTTCATCCTCACAATTTTAAAATTGATCTTGGAAACATCCTTAAAAGTCCCAAATCGGAACAAGAGTCGGTAAAAAAATCACTTTAAAATAAACGAAGATAAGTACAGAGGTCACCAGAGTTAACCCATTCTAGGATTCAATGTAAAAAAACATGGACATGGAGGAGAAAACATAGGGTCATGTTCTGATGGGGAGTGATAGAAAACATGTTCAGGAGAAAGATAACCACAAGAAAATCACAAACTTGTGATGGGTTAAACGGTATTCGATTCCCCAGTAGGAAAAGTTAATAGACAACATTTTTTTTCAAGTTACTTTTTATTGAGTAATTTATTCATAAGGAAACATAATCACTTATCATGTTGACTTTCAACTTTTATTATATTCCTTACACAAACTCATATTTTTTTCCAAAAGAAGAGTATTTAGGAAGACTTGTTCTCATTAAGAGTACTATAATCAACTTCTAAAGAATCACCTAATCCACCAAAGAGAACTATATACTTCCTATGTCTTTAGACATTAACCAAAACCAAACCAAAAAGGTTAGTACAAGATCAGATAATCCATAAAAGTATAACCCTTTATAAAAAAGAAAATCTATGTTTAATCTTCAAAATTTGTCCAACAAAACCCAAAGTTCAATGAGGACCATTCGATAAACAATTTTTCCATAATATTCTTCAATGTAAACCAAACTAATATTGAAACCCGAATATTTTAAGGATTTGGTCACATAGTCTACCAAGTTAAATTGTATCATTTATCTCCAAACAACATCAGTTTCTCTTAATGTCTCGTATTGAAAATTAATTAACCTAATCACATATCTTCCATGATAGGTTAATAAATTTCCATAGATAACCCAAAATCAACTTACTCTTAATTAATAAAATCATATAACTAAAAAAAGAATCAGTCAAACTAACCAGGGACTTCACGTAGTCCAGTGGTAGGTGATAAATACCAGTCGCACTTTGGTTGTGGGTTCGATTCCCGCAGCTTTTTCTGATGCGACAGGTTGTCACACGGTCCGTGTGTTGTCCTTTTTCCAAAACTATATAATTCTCAAAACATTTCCAAAAATGAGATAAAATCTTCAAAAATAAACATAACATATTTTAACCTCAACTTTATCTCATGCCTTTCACTTCCATCATAACATATAGTAACCCATAATTACCTCAAAAGTAAGGATCATATAATCCCAAATGGTTCATTATAACTATGTCCACAAAAGAACAGATAAATATTCCTTGAATAAAATTTTCATATATTAAACATCAGGGTTATACATACTATAAAAAGTCTTCTAATGTAACCCCATCATCAAAAGAGACTTAATACTCTTAAGAATTTCACCATAACTCTTGAAGCCCTTATATGTTGACTTCTTACTCATTCAACATTCCTCATGATCCATTAACCATTCCTTTCCAACTTATTCTGAAATACTACGTTCCTACAAACAAAATCATGAATCATATCCTAAGATTCCAAAATAGGAAAACAATAGTTATGAAATAATCCATACCTTTGATTGGTCATTGTTAGTTTCTCCATCCTCAATAGGAATGGCATTAGGTATTGGTAAACGAACATTTGTACGATCTTGGTGATCCCATTCATGAAACTTCTTCATAGGACATGTGTTTTCATAATGACCATGCACGCCACATTTAAAACATTCAATTGATCCCTCAAAAAGATATTCTTTCCCTTTCCTTGAGTCAACTAGATGCTTCCTTTTTCCATGGCAGGTTCTTGCTTTATGACCTTCATTTCCACATCTATAGCATATTTCTGTCCCTTTGAAACATTTTCCTAGGTGTTTCTTTCCACATCTTTGACACATAGGTTTTTGAACACACATACCTTTATGATTATTACATGTACTTCCGTAGGGATTTGTTTCTCGCATATATGATGCCTTAGAGAAATCACCAAGGTTTAGGTGGTCAATCCTGACTCTAGATAGTTGGTTGAGGATAATCACAATAGTTCTCATTGCAGCTCCCATATCATTCTGTTGCTTGCTCAAAAAAACTGTCACAGTTTCTTTTACATCCACTGTTACTTTGGTGCCTGCTAGATCCAGCCATTTACAAAAACCAAAAAGGTCAGTGTGAGTATATCAACAAAACCATCATGTACTAATGAGGAAGATAAATACTAAGATATACTTACTCATTCACTTTATCTAAAACTAGAACTCTTTCTGAATTCCTAACCATTATGGTAATGTCACTTATGCTTAAAGAATACCCTAACCTCTAAAGTTATCTAAACCAACCTCTGATACCAACTATAAGGCCCCAGCCTTAAACCTTACTTAATCTTGAGTTATTACAAGATTACACATTGCATATCTTTTTAGGTTTAGAGTTTTAGAGAATCAGATCATGAAAATTGCATTACATTCCACATTTAAACAAAGTGGTTACATAAAAGAAAGTATTCATTTTTCCCATCAACGAAAACATATTTAAAATAAAACATGGATTCTTTCTTAACGCATCCTTGACACTATCATCACATCATGTACCTTTCCCCTGACCTGTGAAAAACATTTCAAAAACTTGGGATGAGCATAAAAAGGTCAGCAAGGGTAAAAAAATATGGAAAAGAAACATGAGTTCATATATACATAAGAATGAAATCATACTATACCCATAAAACATAGGCACTTTAACATACCTCATCAAATCATGAATAAATCATAGAAATCATAAAAAATAAATGGTAACTTGAGACATTCATAACAATCTTACGTAGGGATTAACCCTCTTGGTTACGTTTGGAATACCCACCATAGTATATTCCCAAAATCTCTTCGGAGAAACCTTAACGTTTCACTCCTTTGCATTAACCAATGCATTGGAGAGCTATATCGGGCTCACCCACCCTTAGTTTATCACAGAACCACTCGTCTTCATAATAATGCCCAGGAACCATAACATAATCGTATCACATAAAACATGCATAAAGGAAACATAAAATTTGCACTTTTCAATCACAAGTTATCAATACAACACATTGATATAAAAACATTATGAAAATCATTTTCAATACCAAAATAAAAGAAAAGTAAAATAGGGTACTTATTTTTCTTTTAAAAAAAGGTATGGCTTGTAGAGGAAGCCGAAACTCAAATAATGGTCACATCGGCGGAGAAGTCGTTGTCGCCGCATACGTACGACAAAAACATTCCCTTTTGTCATTTAGTAAAACTCTCTATATAAAAAGATTCCTTTTGGATAAAAGTAAAAGTCAAAGTGGTTTATAAACCGTATAAAAGAAGGTTGTGTATAAAACAAAATATGCCTTAATGAAAGGATATTGAGACAAAGTCCCATACAAAGACGGTATCCTTGGATTAAGGATAAATCAATTACATAATTATGTGTGACAAACTAATACACCAAATATAACTGGATATTAAGTGTTAAATAATCAAATGTCGTTCATACATATTCAATGGATGAAATATTCAATAACTATATGTTTAACCCAAAGAAATCGAAATTGGGTTAAGAAGTTCCCTTGACATCCTAACGACGTCACATCAAAATGAGTTGATGAGAGATAAAAAAAGGGTATCTCATCACATGGACATAAATTTTACATCAATAAGGATATAAGATAACATATCCCAACATAACAATATGTAAATTAAAAGACCCAATAAAAGAAGTCTTTTAAAAATAGGAGGGTGAAAGGTTCCCTTACCGACATGGGTATCTTTCGAAACATACACCTCGTGAAAGATGGAAAATACAACATTGATGTAAATAATAATAAAAGAAAGTATATTACACAATGAATAAAATAATGGGAAGTACATACACCACTCAAAGTAAATTGTGGCAAATGTAGCATAAATCTCACGGGAATAAAAGTGAGATGAAAAAATCCCTTACGAAAACTCGGCAACCTAATGACGCCACATAAAACTTAAAAAAATGGATTGATGAGATCAAATAGGGTATCTGATCATATTAACATAATGTTAATAGAAAAAGTAATATAAAAGAACATCCCCCAACATAACAAAGAGGAGCTTAAAATAAGTGACATAAAGGAGAGTACTTAAAAAGAAAGAGAGAGGTTAGATCTCTTACGAAAATTTGGCAACCTAACGGCGCCACTCAAATCTTCCAAAATTGATTGATGAGAGAGAATAGGGTCTCTCATCATATGGACATAAAAATTAGCATAAGAGTAATATAAAATAACATCCCAATAACAAGAAATATGAGCTTTAAAAATAATGACATAAAAGAGTGTACTTAAAAAGAAAGAGTGGAGTACGATCCCTTACCTCAAGTCCAACTTGTCTTATTCGTTTATTTATATTCCTAAATTATAAAATTTATTAAATTAATAATTTCCTAAGTACCTCATTTAGAGATTATTATTCAGTTCATATCACATATTATAATGTTATAATAATTGTTTAATACTTTTAGTTCATATCAGACATTTTTGCCGATGTTTGGTACATGAGTCAAAAATGAACTTGTTTGAAAAAAGATTGCCCATGTAGTTATAAGAAAATAATTTACAGAATAGTACTAATGATTAAAATATCATATATATCCAGTAAATATTAATTTTATACTATTCCATATCATTTGGAGATAAAAAACGAAAAGCACCGTTCATGGAGACGGTAGGTCGTACGTACGCATGAACGCTACTTTCATTTTTTGTCATATTAATGGAATTAAAAAAAATGAGAGAGAGATATATATGTTATAATTCCAGAATGATATAGATAATTTAGATGTAATATATTACATATATATCCATTATATATATGGAATTATAATATTACATAACATTTTGAGATAAGAAATGAAATGTACCGTTCATGGAGACGGTAAGCCGTACGTACGCATGAACGCTACTTCCATTTATATTTCATATTTAATGGAATTAAAACATAATGATACATAATATTATTTTAATTCCAGTATGTTATCATATATAATATCATTAAATATATCCTTTATATGTACCACATATGGTATTAACGAATCAAATCACTTTGAGGGGGCGGTAGTCCGCACTTCCTTAAATGAAGATATCGCGTTTACCCATAATGGAAACCATAAAGGTATTCCATAAATGAAAAATATAGAAGATTAAGTAAATAATAAAAATATTGTATATCATATATAAATATAGTGTCATCTTAATGGACACCTTTGAAGGTGTTATAATAATGTTGAACAATCGTCGTTTCGTGAGACAGAAATTCACCATCCACAGAAACAGTATGTTATTTAACCATTAGATGTAGGTGTGTGTAAGTGTAGCTCGAATACTTCTTATAACAACATCCTAGTATATTTAAGAAACTTTATTTGTTACAAAATAAATGAATAAAAAGTATTTAGGGGGTTGGAGAAGCAAAATAAAACAAAAGGACACAAGTGACGACATTACCTTAAAATCGGGTATCTCCCTTTGGTTTGAGCTCAAAGGCTTCCTTCGGAAGACTTCTGCCCAAAGTGAGGCATCAAGGAGTTATAGAGGGATGTGTAGAGACAAAATGGGCAGGGGTTTTCTGAGCCAAAGGCTTTGTAAGTGTGGGTAAGGAGGTAGAGGTGGGGGCCTTTTATAAGAGGAGAGGAGGGGCACTCTTGGAAAGGTATAAAATGTAACTTTATATTCAAATGAGTTTCGGATTTTAATGGTCCCAAATTGATGTGTTTCGAGGCTAAGGTGGTAAGGGTTCGAAATCCACCCATACAATAGGTTTTGGAAATGTTTAGGTCTTATATTTTACATTATCTTTCCATTTTATTTAAATCATTTATTAATGAGGTAATCGCTGCATCATCATGATGTCAGAAATAACATAATCAATTTAATGTCTAAAAATTATAACAAAATATCATGTTGTAGGAAATATTTTTAGATTTATAATGAATATTTATAGTCCAATATATCATTTATTTAGACAAAATTAAAAATATTTTACTTAGGTGATACATTATTTGTTACATTTAACATTCTTTAAAAATAAAAAGATAAAAAGTCACATTCTCACAAAAGTGATTCCATGGGGCCCCCAAGTTTGGTACAAGGAATCCCAAGGTCGGCCATGAGACAACTAGTAGCATTAGGACACATGTTGTGGTCATTTTGTATTATTATAATATTATTTTATTATCTTTAACTACCTGATTACTCATTAATCAAGATAATTAAAGATACTTACCGTTGTTACTATTCATAATGTCCAAAAACAAAAGAGTCTTAATTGCATAATTATTAACTTCTGATTCCAAATATGTAATCCATTTTACCAAATTACAAACACATAAATTGCAAAAATTAATTTAAAAAAACTTCCCGTTGTCAAAACAAATAGCGGGCTTTTTAGAAACAATATTTATGAAAATTTTGGCACTTGTTTATGCCTAATTCCAAAGTGAAATTAATCCCAATGACCAGAATTGAATTACATGGTAAAAATATATTATAATTAAACTTTAAAACAAATTAAAAAGATAATATAACCATATAATTACATTATCTGAAAAAGCAGTTTTGATGTAAAATGCAGTATTTTTCACTATTCATTGAAAAATGAACATTGTCAGAAAAATACAAAAAATTAACCCAAGATAAATTTCAATGTCCCAATCATAAATAATATGTTTATTTTGAAAAATATAGCTTATAAAATTATCAAAAGTTTTATTTAAAAAATGATTTTCCATCAAAAGGTAGTAAAAAAATCTTTTAAAAATACTAGTGTATTCAATGCTTAAGATTGGATTCATTTATATTTTAAGCCTCTAAAATTTATTGGATAAAAGTAAAAACATTTAACAATCATATATAATCATTTTTTAGTTATTTCTATTTATTCCTGTCAATAAAACGGCTAGGCGTTAACTACCATTTAAAATAATATTCTTTTATTATTAGAGTGCAACGTAAGATTTCAAAGGAACTCGTTGTTGCGTATTGGGTAAGCCATCGAGCATAGAGTTCCATTTAAATTAATATTGAAATTTTTTCCACAAATAGGGATAAATATAAAAATTTCATATTCTTTATTTACCTGGGGTGTTACATCTACCTCCCATGGATTGGGTAAATATTTATAACTCATTAGATAGACATGATTGGAATGTCACGTAAGCTCGGATTAGTAATAGAGGGATGGAACGAGGAGTGAACTCGATTCATTGATGGACATTGTCTGCTATGATGGTCTTGGAAATGATCCTTGACTAATATGAAAGGATTATCTATGATTATTTCTGTATGACACAAAATTTTTTGTCTTATGTTAAGACTATTGGGATTACATTTCACTTTTATGATTTCTCCCATGACATGATATTATGATCTTTTCTATACAGGAAAATATTTTCAAATGTTATGTTCTTATGATTATGATATGATTTATATTTCCCTTTTTTACCTTTAGTGAGAATTTGATCTCACCCTTTCATATGATTCTTCACCCCTGGTCATGAAGTAGGGTATTAAGTAAGATACACCGTAAGGTACTCTAGATATGAATAAATAAGTGGGAGACAATGTAGTTTTTTTATGAACTAGTTGTTTATGTATCCCAGTTTCTAAAGACACTAAACCTATATTGTCTGAGAATGGATTTTGTTCTATTATGTAATAAATATTCTTCAATTTTGAGGAAAAATATTTATGTATGTTATGGTTAGTTATAGTTGGTATTATTGAAAAGGTATAGTAATCCTTTGGAAACTAGGATGACAGATCCTTTCTAAAAACCCTAAGGATATCTCTAAGTATCAATAACAATCATATCCTAGGTTTTTATAGATTTCGATGAATAACATATGATAAAACCTAAAGTGTCCTTAATTGAAATTTTAATTTTGAATTATTTTTTCTCCCATTATTAGTAGTGTTTCTCACAGTATGAATCTAGGTTTTAGTCAATGGTAGTAACCCAAAGGAACCACATTAATGATAAATGGGACATGAAATGCAATGATTTTCCCCTTGAAAAACCAAATATTATGGGAGCTGGAATGAAAAATCATATAGCCATGCTCACACAACTTTATCAATCTATGAATAATCAAGTACATCCAAACAAGAATAGGACCGAGAAATATTCTGTGGAATCCTTCATGAGGCAACATCTACCTTCATTCATCTAGTCTTCTAATCCATTAATGGATGAACAATGGATTAGTATGACTGAAAAGTTATTATAAGTTCTAAAGTTCTCTGAACAAGATAAAGTCATCATATTAGTATATCTTTTTGAAGTTTAATATGGTCAAAGGTAGAATCTTATCAATAATATGCGACAAATAGATGAAATTGATTCTATAGAATGGAAAAAGTTCAAGAAAATATTTTTCAAGAAGTACAATCCTCGTATTCTTCAAACAAAGATGGAGAATAAGTTCCATGAACATACCTAAAAGGATGATGAATCTGTTGGCACCTACGAAGAAAATTTTACTAGACTTTTAAGGTACACTTCTGTAATTATTATCCAACCAGAGTGTAAAATTGATCGATTCTTTAGTGCCTTAACACCAAGTATCCAAATGGAATTATCCATAAGAGACTTCAATAGCTATGAGGAAATTGTTTTATGTGATCTTATGGTTGATATGGATATTTGAGTAACCCATAATTTATATGGGTTTGATAAGAAGAGAAAAATGGAATTCAAAGGAAAATCTAAATACCACACTAAAAAGAATATGAATTTTCTCTTATGATCAATGTGTGGAAAGAAACATGGAAGGAATTGTCTTAAAGGGGAATAATAAATGTTTTATGTATAAAAAAGAAGTCCATCAATAAATTTAATGCCTATGATATGTGAAAATTATTTCTAATTATTTGATCAAATTAAAGGCTACACACAATTCCACTCCTACACTTCAATGCTACAGGTTCAAGGAAATGGGTCACTATACAAATAAATTACCTAATCGAAGGGTTATTAATGATGATTGACCTCAAAAAAACTCTTAAGGACAAATTCAAAGGACTGTCACATTAAATCACTATCGGTGATGTGGAGTATGTTAATGAACCAACGAAAGTTACATTCTCCATCCACTCTAAAGTAGAAAATGTTTTTATTGATTCTAGATCAACCCAATCTTTTATTTCTGAAAACTTTTCTAAGGGTATCTCCATATTACCACAATAATTAGATATTGAGTTAGTTGTGACAACTATTAATGGCATAATGGTTGCATCAGAAGTTTTTAATTCTTCTCCAACTGAAGTTTGTGAGAAAGGGATTCCTGTAAATATTGGGACCCTTCCTATAGTGGAATTTTTTGTGATTCATGGCATGGATTGGATTTCTATATATGGATCACATATCAATTTCCAAGGACGGGAAGTCACATTTCATATTCCAGATAAATCTAGGATCATCTATTGAGTCAAGGATGAATATGACCTTCCAGATAATATTTCTTCCATATTACGGGTCTTGATTCCTATAAATGAAGGTTATTTATCTCAAATGATTAAGGATAAACTCATGATTAAGAATGCACCCATTGTATGGGAGTTTGAGGTTGTCATTCCAAAGGGATTGACATGTCTTACACAAAATTGTGATGTTGAGTTTTCAATAGAACTCATAACATGTGCTATTCCTATTTCAAAGACACCTTATTGAATGGCCCCAATTGTGTTTCCAATATTGAAGAAGAAAATCCAAGTGAATTGTGACAATGTATTCATACATCATATTTCGTCAACTTGTGGAAGAACTGAACTATTTTTTAAGAAGAAAGATGGATCAATGGACTCTACATTTAATATTGAGAAAAAAACAAGATCGCTACCAATAAAAATTATCCTCTTCCCTGCATTGATGACTTATTTTTCCAACTACGAGGAGCTCAATAATTTTCAAATATTGATCATCATATAGGATACCATCAATTAAGGGGAAAAGAGGATATACCAAAGAAGTAATTTTGTACAATGTATGTACACAATAAAATTTTATTGATTCTTTTTGGTCTTACAAATTCCCCCACTATCTTCATGGATATAATGAATAGAGCCTTAAGAGACTACCTTGATCAATTTTTTGTAGTCTTTATAGATGATATTATTTTCTATTCGAAGGGTATGTAATAACATGAAGGAAAATTTATTATTGTACTAAAGACCCTAAGAAATGAGAAGCTTTATTAGAAATTTACCAAGTGTGAATTTTGGCTTTAGAAATATTCTTTTTTTTGGAAACATAATCTCAAGAGAGTGGATATCTATTGATCCATCAAAAACAGAAGTTGTTGAAAGTTGATTGAGGCCAAAATCATTAATAGAGATCTGATGTTTCCTCAGTTTGGATGGATATTGTTAATGTTTTGTGAACTTATTTTCATGATTTTCTAATCTATAAATCTTGTTGACCCAGAAAGGAGTTATGTTTGTTTGGACACCGGAATGTGAAGATAATTTCAAATAGCCAAAAAGAAAGCCTCACAGTGCACCTGTGCTCACACTACCTTATAGTGGAGAAAAGTTTGTGATCTACAGTGATGCATCCAATATGGGGATGGGATGTGTTCTCATGAAAAATAATATGGTGATAGATTATAACTCACTATAGTTGAAAATACATGAAGAAAATTACACCACTCATGATTTGGAGTTTTCTGTGGTAATATTTGTAATATAGATATGGATCCATTATATTTATGATCAAAGGTGTGATATTTATACAGATCATAAAAGGTTAAAGAATATTTTCACACAAAAATAGCTTAATATGCACCAAATAATACGGTTGGTGTTTATTAATAATTATGAATTCTAAATGCAATAACACCTTGAGAAAGTGAACAAGGTGGAAGATACAATGAGTTGATAATACAAATCTAGACTATCTAGGATGAGGATAAAAAAATATCCAAAATTTATATATTTGAAAATGAAGGATCTTGAAATTTTATGGGAAGTGGATAAATCTTATATTTTTCAGATGAATGCTCATTATTCTGTACAAGTAAATATTATGGAAGTGTAGATGAAAATGTATAGATTCAAAAGAAGGTGAAAATGTTCCTGAAATCAACAATTATTTTAATGAACTAATAAGGTTCAGGAAAAGGGCTTTTATTCCCCCCATACCTGAATTAAAGGATCTATTGGATGAGGCTCATAGTTCTTCATTCCCTGTTCACATTGGAAGCAACATGATATATACGGACCTGAAGGACTATTTCTTCTAGGATGTCATGAAAAGAGATATCACCAATTTTGTCTCTCGATACTTGGTTTCTCTACAAGTTAATGCTGAGATACAAAAGTCTAAGGGGATGTTAAACCCATTACCCATAACAGATTGGAAATGGGAAAAATCATTATGGAATTTATTGTCAGACATCCCAAAATATCTAAAGGCCATAATGATATATGGGTTATTCTCGATCTTCATACAAAGTCCACACACTTCATTGCTATAAGAGAGTATTTCAATCTTGAATAGTTGGATAGGATATATGTAAAGGAAGTGGTAAGATTTCATGTTGTTCCACATTCAATTATATCAAATTATGATATGAGGTTTACCTCAAAGGTCTGGTGAAGTCGTCAGTATGCTCGGGATATAGATTTAAGTTTCATCACTTCTTATCATCCTCATACATATGGTCAGTCTTGGAGGACAATTCAATATTTGGAAGACATGTTGAGAGATTTCTCTTTGGCTTCAAAAGTTGGATGGGATCAACAACTAACTTTGGTGAAATTTCCATACAACTGTAGGTTTCATTCTAGTATTTAGATAGCTCATTATGATTCCCTATATGGAATAAAGTACAAAACTCAATCATTTTGGGATGATGTTTGTGAATGGAAGATATTATGACCTGATCTTGTTAATGAAATCGTAGAAAAGGCCAGATCTATTCAACAACACATTAGAGAATCTTAGAGTTAGAAAAATGTTATAATGATAATAAAAGAAACGTTCAAGTGTATGAAGTGGTTAATAAGGTGTTTATATGAATAAATCCCTATAAGAGAGTAATGATATTAGGAAAGAAGGGAATGTCGAGCCCTATGTATATTACTCCTTTCAGAACTTTGGATAATATTGGGAAGGTAGCTTACCAATTGATACTTCCACTGAATCTCTCTCAAGTTAATGATGTGTTCCATGTTTCTCTCCTAAGAAAGTATACACTAGATCATTCACATGTCCATAGGTCAGAATTCATACCATTATAGAAGGATCTTTCTTATGAAGAACAATTGATAGAGATTCTCGATCGTAACTCAAAAGTTCTATAAAATAAGACCACTCGCATGGTAAAAGTTTTATAAAGGAACCACCAATTTGATGATGTTACATGGGAACATGAATATATAATGAGGGAGATTTATTCTCAATTTTGTGTTTCCAAGTGATGAATTTCAAGGGTAAAATTTAGTTTTAGGGGAGTAAAATGTAACCCATAGATATTTATATGAAATATTTTCTTTAAATAATTGTTATTCTACAGTATTTTTCATTGCATGAAATTGTGAGTTTAAAAGATCCATGAGATGCCCATAGTATAAAATGAACATTATAAAAAATCTATTATATTATTGGTAATAAATAAGTCTAATTTTTAAAAATATATGGTGATTTCATTAGATACCTAATATTTAAGAAAAATGTAAATCAATTATATATCATGTTAATAAATTGAGTAAATTAATATTAGTGGATGAAATTAATGGAATATATATATATATTATACTTAATAAAATATTTTGATATTCATCAAGAAAATAATTTTGTCATAGGATATGAATAAACCCCACTTGTTATATAAATCCCGATATATTTTAAAAGGATGATTTCCCGCCTTTTAAGGAAGAACCACTTTTACATTAAGATTTTGACACATTAATAATTTTAATATGACAAAGTAAAAAACAAATTTGAAAAGGGAAATAAAAAAATTTATTCTGGATAAATTTTGATTTTTTTCTGATAACCTTCATGTTTTGATGAATAGTAAATATATTATAACTTTAATTTTAAATAACATTTTTTCATTGAAATAATTTAAATGGTTAAACGATATTATTGAATTGTTTAAAATAATAATTAGAATATATTATTACCATTTAATATAATTTGTTTCATTGGAATTAATTTTACATAAAACTAAGATGTAAAAACATTTCAATCTTTTCCAAAATTTAAAATTTTTAAAACCCATTTTCTCATTTAAACAAAGGGATTAATTATAAATTAAATACTTCAAATTCTATGTTTTTTATTTTAAAAAATTGAATATATATTTATAATAATTAAGTTTAAATTATGTAAATATATTTCTTTTATTTTTTAGCAATTTGAATAGTATCTTCGGTAAGTTATATTAACACGGTAAAGTGTAAATCGGGTAATAGAGGATAAAACTATTATTATAAAACTCACCAAACACTTTTCTTAATATAATTTAATGATTATAATTTTTCTGTAAAAATATTTGGGTCGAAGTGTTATCCATTGGAACCCACTTGGATGACATTTGAACATTAAATTTATTTTATTTAATGAAAAGTGAAATATGTCTCACTAAAAATTTAATAATTACATTATTTTTAACATAAGTTTATTCATAAGATAAATTCAATTGTAAGTGCTAATTTTAAAGCTAACATTTTTTTATTTATCGTGAAATTTTATTTCCAATTTTTAGGAAATAAATAATTACTTTAATGTCTTATACTTGGATGATGACTAATTTAATTAATGGGAAATAAATAGTGTCAAAATTGATATTATTAATATTTTTTCAAAATAAGGATTTCTTAAATTATTTAAAAATCATAAAACCATTTTGAAAATATTTAATAAATATTAAATGCTATAATAGGATATAAATTATTTATTTATGGAATAATTGAATTCAAATAACTAGATATTTCAACCTTTTAATATTGAAATATTTTCTACCCAAGATAAAAATTATATAGAATAACTAAGTGTTAATTATAATGATAATTCTTAAATTGACATAACCAATTATCTAAAAATTATTATTTGATGATATTAAAACCCTATATCATATCATATTTGATATTGGGACATTTTGGTGGTTTTTTTGTGTGGTTGATTTTATTATAAATTAATATTTTTGAGGTTTCCAAAAGTTCTCCCTGCCTCAATAATAAAAGGGAACTTCCACCCTCAACTATTCACTTCATTTTTTTCCTTCATACTCAACCATACACGGAAAAACTCCATTATAAACTTTCCTATAATGATTTGATACATCCTAGAATTATTCATAGACAAACTATAGTGGTCTAAGATAAGATTTAGAGGAGGCACCTCGAAGAAGAGGTAGTATCATTTACTGATTCTTTCAAACTTATTTCTCCTTCTACATCCACATCATGAGTGATTTCATTATAAAGTGATAACTGCAATATTAAATATGTAAATAGAGGTTATTATGATTACGAAACAAATATATTATATATTCTAACCATCCTCGGAAAAATTAGATCACCACGTGTGCGTATGTACGACTTACCGTCTACATGTCATAGTGTAATCCGTTTTTCACCACCACCTTACATGGATTTATATAATGACAGAAGTAATATATATATATATATATATAAATGATTAATTTATAGTTATATTTATTCATAGATACAATACACTATAAACTACAATACCATTCAAAAATTATGGGAACTATATCGTTGCTCCTGCGTGCGTATGGCTTACCATCTCCATAGTGTGATGTGATTCATTCTAAATAATCATCATTAAAGTATTATTATATAAAATAATTGAATTAATAAATAAGATATATATTATAATAATAAAATTCTATAAATGATATAACTATAAACTAAAAATCAGAATAAGAACATATCAAACAAAATATTCATAAGAACATAAAGTAGGTAATACTCGAATAACGAGTAATAATGAAATGTTACCAAAAAAAGAAGAAAATATGATCATAAATGTTATCACAAAAATCGTTATCAATTTAGATTAAATAGGTAACATTATTTAAATCATTATAATGGTGTTTTGGATACATTCAAAGCATATCGAACCCATGTTAGAGGATAACTTTTCAGATCTCATTTTTATTCGAGAAGGATTATTCAGAATTATTTACTAGGGTTTATTTTTCATATGAATTCATTTTTCCTAAATTTATTATATTATTTATATTCTTATAATATTTTTTAATTTCAATTTTACTGATGGAGTAAATTTTTTAAACAATATAGAATGAATCTTTCTTTCTTTTTCCAAATGAGGCATTTCCTGACTTTTTCGATAAAACTAAGAGAATAATGTTTTTTATCTTATAAGGTATGAACAGAATTTTACATTGTCATGATTTGTCATTTACATGAATCATACCCTATAAACATACATGTTTATGTTCACATAAAAGGATTTATTCGAAAATTGTCAGGCATTTTGAGGAAGGAAAATGATTTTGAAGAAGAAATTATATTTTCCTCATGAATTAATATCATCTGTTTTCTCAAAATTATTTTCCATCTAATATGACACTATTTAAATAGGGATATATTTCTATACCTATTACTACTATGATTTTATTATGTTTATTTTGGAATGTTATTTTTGAAATCCATTTGTTTATATCAATTATGATGGAATGATGTTTTACAAAACCCATTTTATTTCATGGTTTATCCAATGGGGAATGTTCTTTTGTTTTTGTGGAACATGTAAGAATGGTTTATTATGAGATGGGCGAGAATTATATCCCCCTATAATTCATTTGGAAAAGATTTATATCTAATGATATTGACATGACTTGAAAGGAATGTAAATACGGTTCAGTAATATTGGGCTGGAACAAGGAGGGAACTCGGTTTAGTAATATACATTGTCTACTATTATGATCTTGGCAATGAGACTTGACTAATATGAAATGATTTTATATTCTTATGCATGTATGTAATGAAATTTCATGGCTTATGTTATGAATGGGATTGCATTTTTCATTTATGATTTATCCCATGACATGATATTTTGATATTTTATATGCTGGATAAGATTTTTGAACATTATGTTATTATTGTTATGTTATGATAGATATTTACCTTGTTTACCATCACTGAGAATTTGATATCACCCTTTCATATGTTACTTTTTCCTAGGTCATGAAGAAGGGTATTAAGTGATATATGTCAAAAGGAGTCTAGTTATGAAGAAATAAGTAGAAGAAAATGTAGTTGTTTCATAAACTAGTTGTATATGTTTCCTAGTTTCTAAAGACACTAAACCTATATGGTACTGGTGTAGTTTTTGGTTATTTTATGTAATAAATATATTCAATATTGAATTATAATCTTTATATAATGTATGATCCATTATAAATTACACGCCCAAAATGTTTTGTATGGACATGGTTTTATGTATATATATTTATGTGTGAAGCGGATTATATGTTCAGAATGTTATTCGTGAACTAGATTACATGTTGAAAATGTTACTATTGGAATGGGATGTGTTTCCATATGTTTATGTGTGAACCTGATTACATGTTAACTATGCTATTCCTGAACTGTATTACATATTCAAAATGATATACATGGACCTAGATTCTTGTCCATATGTTTTCACGTGAATCAAATTACATGGTCATAAAGTTATGTGTGAACATAATTACATGTTCATAATTTTATTTCAAAATCTAATTACATGTTCAAAATGTTATGCATGGGCCCATTTTCATGTCCATAAGTTTATGTGAGGGCTTGATTTATAATCATTAACCTAATGAGTGAAGTTGTTTCTATTTACAAATGTTTAAAATGTTATAAGTTGACGTGTGAACCACAAGTCTATGTCTTATGACAATGTTATGCTATCATGACTCATATTCTTTTAATTAATTATGATTAATTCCTTTTTAAATGATTGTAATTATTGAATGATTCATGTTTCTAATCTTTGATATGAAGGGTATGATATTCTATTAATATGATCATTTTTCACACCATTATCTATATATTATGCTTACATATCTCTCTTGTTTACCCTTACTATGAATTTTTGCTCACTAGTTCTTATGTTTCATTTACCCATGTTATGAATAATGTTTTTAAGTAATATAACTAAAAGTTAAGATCTGTAAGACAGATTAATATGATCTTACACACATATAGAAGCTTATGTGTCTATGTTTCCAAAGACAATAAGCTACTATAGTCCTCGAGTTTGTATTATTTTATTATGCTGAATATTCATCTAAATTGATGTAATATCCATTTATGATAATCCCAGGTCTCTATACATGAAGTATTTATGAACTATAAATAGTTATTACCTTTTATATTTTCAAGAATACCACTCATCATATACTATAAAATGGAATATAAACCCCTCATATCTTCACACCTCACATAAACATTGTCTTGTTCATCCACTAATCAAAAATGTTTCCAAATTCCATCCCATATTTATAATACATTCACATTGGGATGAATTCCAATAAGAGAATCCCTTTGGAGAAAACCAAATTAGGTCACCCAAAGAATAGGTAACATCCTTCCACAAACATTTTTGTTTTATTTTTTTTAACCACCAAATCAGTTATTCTTATTCAATGATTATATAATAAATTCACAATCCTCAATATATTGAGATAATATTATGAAATGTGTTCTAACTACACTTATACACACTTCAACCAAATGGTATACACAATCATCATTTCTGTTTATGATGAACTGTCACCTCATGGACAAAGGTCATTCATTCTTCAGTTTCCACCTATCAAGGTAGGGAATAATTGTGGAATTTTTATTTTATATTATATATTTTAAATTTATTATGCATTTATGCTTTTTTAAATATTATATTAAAAAAATGATTTCTTTCCTTACATTTTTTGGAAATATAATATCCTTTTTGTGTACATGTGGACTACTGCCTTCTGAAAGTTATGAGATTCATCCAAAGGATACATGGAATGTATTTAGGATGGTTTTAGTAAACATATATGATAAATATCACCTAATAATTCAAATTAAATGATAATAAAATTATAGATAAATAAGTCATTTAATTTATTTCATTCAATACATTAAGATAACAAAAACAACGTTCATGCATACGCATGACCTACGTCTCCATGAATGGTCCAGTCCTTTTCATATTTCTATCTTTTACATATTTTCATACATATTTATATACTGAATATATATTTATATATGATATTTATATAATTTTATACATTCTTTATGTATTTAATTCAATATCTTTGCAAGAGGACTAAGCATAACAATTGAAATCATGTACGAAAAACAAAGTAGTTATTACCTGAAACAAAACCTAAACATCGAATTGTTAACAAATATATAGTATAAGTTTATAATATAATTATATATGGTATGATATACATGAAAATGTTTCAATGTTATATTTATAAAAATATATTTATTATAAATGAGTCTTGATTGAGTACAGTGAAATTAATGAACAAAAGGTAAGTGGATTCTCTTCTCACATTTATTTTTGTGATATGAGTATTATATTCACCACTTATTCTTGTTTTTTGGGTTATATAATGCCCAATGAAATTATAAATATTTATTTTATTTTATTTCATGATATATAATGTTTTAATTTACTGTATCAGTTCATGGATCTCATGATTCAAAAGTCACTCAAGTAGTAAGTTAATTTCTGGTGTCACGTTTATTTAAGATAGACTTATGCCTTAATCACCACTAATTTTATTTTATATGGTATATATAATTCCCATGAATGTATTAAATGATTTTTATAATTATTTTTATGGGTAATAATATATCAATTTTTTTGTCTCTATTTCATGGGGTTTGTTGTTCAAAAGGAACCAAATCATTAAATTAATTTTGTTTAGATTTTATATCTTTGAGATACATGTTATATCATGCACCAATTTTTATTACTAGGAGTATATACTACCCTCTGACATATAATATAAATTATTTTTCAACAAAATAATATTTGATATTCCATTATATGTTATTACTTTATGGGTATTATGATTAAAGCATGCCAATGTAGTAAGAGTATATTTCTATAGTCTCATCATTTATTGAGATTGTTTATGATTATACATCCATTGATGTAATCGTAAGATATATATCTCAAGAATTGACACAAATTTTATAATCATTTGTTGGGTCAGGATAACTTTAGGTATTGGGTAATTATTTCCACTCTTTGTTACATAAGATATTAATAGATTTTTTTAATGATATTATAACCTTATTTCTATATTCAAAAAGAAATTGGTTTTAATGAAAAACCATTATTTATAAGAATATTTTTAGGACTATTTTTATGTTTTATTTTAATCTCATTTTCAAGGAAAGAGATTTCAGAAATGTTTTTTCTCTAAAAATTTATTAAAATGGGTTTTAAAATATTTTTTATATGTTTCAAAATTAATTATCAATGAAAATGGATTTCAAAATAACTTAAAACATTATTTATAAGTTTTCAAAACATTTTCAATTATTTTTTTCAAAAAATATTCCATAATCCTTTATATTTTTTAAAATATGTTTTAAATGAACTTTGTCTTCAAAATGATTTATTATTTGAACATATTTTTTAAAATATTAAAATAAATTATGAACAATAATTATGTTAAATTATTTTTAATGATTCTTTTATATGTTTTTAAATGTATTTTCAAATCCAATTTTTGTAAAAAACATTATTTTTTAAAAAGTTTTTTTCAAAGAAGAGTTATGTTTAATGTGATATTTCAAAATCCAGATCCATCTATGATGTCATCCTTTAATAGATTATATGAATTACTAGGGATATGATTGAATGATAAAATTCATATTTTTTCTATTAATGGTTTATGTTTTGATGTAATAATATTTATGGAACTCATTTCATTTACACAGGTACAACATGATTCAATGATATTATTATGAAACTCATTTATTTTCCCTAGGTTAATCACGTTTCCAATAGATTCACATGAAATCCATTACTTTTACATGGAAAAATAATGTAATGAAATTATAATTGTTTTATTGTGTTTTTATAATTATATGAATAATAGTTCTTTTTTATTCATGTTGTGATTCATTGAAATGGATCTTATGATGGGGTGCCCCACATAGTTCCTTGTAAACATGTTATGGTTTATATGATGGGGTTCCCATATAGAGATGGTTAAAGCTCTTAAATATTATATGATTTGGAGGCTCAAAAAATATAGGGTAATCGCGTTACAACTTATACGTTTGGGTGGTCCAGATACCACCAAGTAAGCATGTTGCATGTTATATGATGGGGTCACCCATATAGCACAAGGTGACCCCATTATAGATTACATGACAAGTGGGACATATATCTCCTTTAAATTCATTGGGTAATGATTTATATATCACGAGATAAGGATGGGAAACAATTCAACAAGATTAATACACAATGGGAAAATGGGGAATCACGATCCATTATGGGGTGAATGTGAGACATGATCTATAATGGGAAGAAGGTGTAACCTGATCCACAAAAAGGAAAGGCCTTTTATTTGGGATTGTGGTGAGTCCCTCCCAGTAAGTGTATCCCACTTGAGGTTCCCTGATATGTTTTTTCAATAATAATTTACTTATAGAAAATGATTTTATATGCTTATTTATATTCCAAAAATTCAATTTCTTATTCATATGATATGATCTCATGGATTGTGCACTTGATTAAATTTTGATTCATGTCATATGAACTATGAAAATTTATTACAAGACACATCTATATGATATAAAAAAATTGGGACACGCCCCTCTATTAAAAAAAGAAAAAGAAATAAGAATCCCTTTTAAAATCAGGTAAGGGAAAAACTTCTACATTCGAGTAGGCCTAGAGGAAAAAATCATCAAGGTTCAATGGCCCAATATCCCAGACGGACAAACCCATTACAAAATAAAATCCTAAAAAATACCATGAACACAAATCTCATTAAATTAGAACTGAAGGTAGCAAAACCCTAGTCGAAAACTACGCATCTACTATACCATGCATCTACACAACCATATTTATTACTAGTTGAATTGTAGGAGGAAGCCACCAACTCGCCTATCTCTCTTCCAAGAAAGAATCAACTTCCCCAAAAATCTCCACCCAGTGATTCCATCCAGGGTGGCCCTCACTACCTGCCTGACCATGGGATCCATTCGCCTTTTTTATCACACTGGGGATCCAGATCTCATGTATATGTTATTTGATATACAAGATATGACTTTCAAATGTTATTATCATGATATCATACCCTTATACTCATATTATGCTTATATATCACTTTTATATACCCTTACTGAGTATCTAATCTCACCCATTCATCTGTTTCTTTTCTATAGGTAATAAATAATGGTTTTTTGTAGGAGTACTAAAGGGGAATATCGTTAGGGGAGATGTTAATGATCTTTCAAAACATTAAAATAATTTATTCCATGTTTCCAAGGGCACTGAACTATTACAATTCACATTAATATACATTTAAAAGTTTTGAATATTCGTCAAAATGTTTATAATATATATGTATTTTAAGGCTTGTTTTCTGTATTGTATCCTATAAATGTCTACAATCATGAACATCTATTGTAATGAGGACCCGACCCTATGAAAAATAATACAGGTTTATAGAGAAACATAAGTTTCCTATGTACTACCTGAAATTTAATGTGAACCCGAAAATATCTACACATGTTTTCTCTAATTAACAGATATTTATGTTTCAATTAAAATATTATAAGAATCTAGGATGAAGAGATTTGGAAAGGCTCGTATTATTTTTGGAAGATCAACCTATATCCTCTCCCTCACCCACATATAGATGAGGATAAAATATATCAATTTGAAATCCCTCATATAGTAATTCCATAGCCTTTCGTGTAGCATATAATAACATTCATTCCATCTGTGACACCATGTTATTAAACCCATGTTCTTCCAATTCATGTTTATGTCACTTTCTTATCATGATCATGAGACATGTTAATCATATACTATCTCTTCTTTCTCACACTGAGCATAGATCGCATGGGCATAGAGATCACTAGTGACCCTGTCACAAGCTTGGTAACTATATCATATTTTCAGCCTTATATATAAGTGTATGTTCTAAAAACATTCAAACTACATGTTATTAAATTCCCACCACATCAGTATAAATAAGATTCCTCCCTATGGTTCAAACCCAAACACTTTAATTACAACAATTACTATGAGAACATATTCATAGAAAGATGATTCCCCCACTTAGGAATAAATATCCCTTATATATCCATTAAAGATCATCCACATCATCGAAAATTCACATTGATGGCAATATCATCCAGACATATTCCCTTCATATTCTTCTAGAAAGGGACAATCTTGCATTATTCCCACATCAACCTTTTATAGGCACTTTTCGTATAGACATTCTCACTACATGATGATAATCTCTATGTTCTATTCCTTTACACATGACATTAAATGGTATGATGAGTACCTTTATGTGGATCCAAATTAGGTTGGTTATAATTTATTTCAAAAGGATATGCATGAATCCATTCTCATCGACCCGATCCCATCATTAAAACAACACCTATCTCATTGGATGGTTTTAAATAGCATAGTGTGTCACTATGTAGAATGCAAAAATAATAAAAATATATAGAATAAGTTTTAGAACTTCTGATAAATACATATTGTAAAATTTATAGAGGATCAATGATACAAAAAAATCAAACATTTATAAAGAATCTTATATACATATAGTTGTTGTTATTTCAATAAATTATTATAATTTTTTTTAATATAATTCTTACCAGTTCCACACTCATGATTTTAAAAGGATTCATAAACATGTCATATATCTATAAGAGGTTAATAGTGAAAAAAATAATTACCCCAAATGGGTGTGATGATCACAAAATCTATCCACTCAACCATTGTGATTTCTTATGTATCATTTTAAATGTAATAAACAAACACATGCGTTTGGATTTCAAGTTTATAACCCAACCAAAATATTGAAATTGTTGTATATTTTCTATTTAATGAATAAAATCATTTCAGATACTACTTAAAAAGTGGTGAAAAAATGGTGTTACTAATATGATATCATTCATTAACAAATATTCTAGTGGTACCCACAAGTTATGACATTTTTCTTTATATACAATTTAAAACATACATGATCCAAACAAGGATTCTAACACCCCAAATTTTAAAATTACAATATCATATTCAATTACATATGTGAGAAGAAACATAAATTATATAGTTGAATATAGAATCAGTATAATTTATGATGTATTCAAAAGTTTAAATAAATTCAATTTATTATATAGCTTGTAATTTACATAATAATGACTTTCTTCGATAACTTATGTTTCGTGAAAGACTGAATTTTACTACATATTTTTTATATTAATATTTAAAATGAAAATTACATCCATTATAATAAATTATAATCTATGAATAGTTATAAGTAACCTATAATATTATATTTTTCAACTCATTAGTTAGAAAATAATTATAAAATTATATAAAAACCAATTGAATATAAAGGATTTGTTTTCATTTTAAGAAATATTTTTTATTCACCAAATAAACAGAATATATTAAATTAATTACTATTATTTGATGATATTAAATAAATTTATATATTATATAATCCTTAATTTTTTTACATTCATCCAATATATTTTATAGTCATAAAATAGAAACAAATTGGATTTTATGCGTTAAAAGTTGTATTTTTATAAATGTGGTTTTTTGCATTTTAATTGTTCACCTATGTTAAATCTAAACTTTGACTATTTTATAAATATTATTTCACAAAGTAAAAATAATGTTTTAAGTAATAAATTCAAATTTATTTTATAGTAAATTCTTAATATTGTTTTTGAGGATTTTTTCATTTTAATTAATAGTAGAAAATAACAAATTTAATTGAAATTATAGTTCTCATATAAATACATTATGATGATAAATTATATTTTAAAATTTTTAAAGTTAATTTACATCAATTATATGTCTAATAATCTTATTTTGTTAATTTTAATCAATTTTATAGTGAATTTAGATATAAACCACAATTATATTTTGAAAACATTCACTTTAAAACCCCACATTCTTGTTGTGTCTGTATAATTAATTTTAAATTATATTCTTACACATATGTGAATGGAATTTTGAATAAAATGATAAAATATTTTATTTTTTTATAATTTACAATAATATCAATATAATATTTTGACTATTATGATTTGAAAAAATAGATAATGTTAATAATAATGATTATGGTAAAAATGAGTTCACTTAGTGGTTAATAAGAAATGTTAAGGTGTGGAAATGAATTTACACTTTTCTAAAAATCATTGTTTGTCTATATTTTTTACGGATACCTTCTTGTATCATACAAATTTCATTATCGAAGGCACATGATGAAAGAGAGACCTCCCAATAGTGTTTAAATTCCTATATTTACAAGAATACAACTCGTCATCTGCTATATAATGTCACTCACTCCCCTAACTTATTTAGAAACCCATTCCATTTGTGTAACAAACCAACTTGGATATCATATCAAACAAGTACCTTACCTGACCTACCACATAGTAATAGGGTATTCCGGATCCCCACGGGCCAGTAATTGAATCCCGATCATCGACAATGAACAAAATTAGTGATTTCCCTCAACCAAAAAGAATAACATGGGATATATATAATACGTATACAAGAAAAGATAGATATATTAAATAATATAAAAAAAAATTTAAACTAAACAACTCAAGTGTATAAACAATATCATTGTAAAATTCCAACCTCAATAGAAAATAAAAATAAAAAAACCAACTACTCCATGTGATAGTGTAGGAATACTACCAATATCTCACCACCTGTTTCCCAACTCAACTACCAAAAAACGTACCTCCGCATTTCAACATAGTTCCTTTTATAGTAACTAATTAAATAACTAGTCATATACACCACTAAATAGGTATGTAGTGTGTGAGATAAGGGGATCAATATGGCCCCACTCAGGTGTTCCAAATAAAGTCTCTGAACAATAATCCAAGAATTATAAATTTTATTGATTAGAAGGCATGATAATAGTTAAACCATTTTTATAACAAATTCATGGAATTGTAGTATAACCCTTCCCCCTTCCACTTTTTGAAATAAAGATGTTATTATTGATTCAAATAATTTCATATCCATATATCACATTAGATATATCAATTCAAATCAATTCATGTACCACATATAATTTCAAATCCATGGTTGTATATCAAAATACTACAAACCAAAAGAAACCCAAATCAACCAAGAATCACAAGTAACAACACTCTAGGGATCACACTATGTAAGGATGTCTTGGAAAACCACACCTAACATATATATTTCTATACCTATTAGGGCACTATATATTTTCATCGAGTCAAGTGGGAAGGAGAACACTCTAGAAAGTGAACCCCTCCAAAAGTTATTATAGGTCTGTAAAACAATAGGCTTGGAGATTAGAGATAATACCCATGAAAAAATACCATGAATGTGGATGAGGAATATTAATATACCTTCCCCATATATACCAAGGTTTTCCCATGTTCTCTATTTCTCCAAACCAGTTCATCAAACCATTTCCATCAGTCCAGAATTTCAAATACATTTCACAATACCAATTCAAAATGTCTTGAAGAACATTGTCCATTTTGAAATAAAAATAAGTAGAAACCCATATTTTATAAATATACCAGTACCACACACTCAAAAAATTAAATCATATTAGTTCTTTTCATTTTGAAACAAAATTTATGAAAATAGGATCAATGAAGTTCATTAACACATGCTAGAGATAGAACCACCAACCTCAAAACACAGGGTCACAAATGCTGAAAATGATCAACCAATAAGAATAATTAAAAAAGGGAGACCCTATAACCAATGATAAAATTGTAGAATTTATTATATCTTAAAAAGGTCATTAAAGAAGAAAAATCAACAAAAAACTCAAGAAATAAAACTTGTTGCACCACAACCAATAAATGAAATAAACCTCTAAAGAGGATCACATAATGGATATTGAAGGAAACAGAATGAAATATCACAACAAATCATTGGATATGATAACAAAATGAAATATAACTACAATAATCAAAGTAATTATGAATAATAAATAATTACTCACCAAGAGATATGGAAACCAACAACTGTGATTATAAATTACCGAATGAGTTAATCAAGATCGAATAGAGAGTCCCGAAATCATTAGATAATTATTCTAGGTCAAGACACAAGGGATTTGTGGATGGATGAATAAAAATTTCAACATAGTGGAACCATAAAATATATCATTGAAACATTAAAATGGTTCTTAATCCCTTTACACATCCTGTAATCCTTGAGAATTATATATATGGAGAAAACATCACCTTTGTATAAAAAACTCACCTTTTAACATTACATGTCTTGTATTAATTACAAGACATGTATTCTAATAACATTGTGCACTTGGTTCATGGATTCCATCCTTTATAACATAAAATTATTGTAATCGCACTACATGACATATATTTCTCCTACATATGTAAAAAAGTAAGATACCTTAAAAAAACATGGACCAACTCAAGAGTTATATGAACTTAAGGAGAACCCTGGAACGCCATTAACAAATTTATACATATACTCCGTTAATGTAAATAAACATACATCCTCATATATTTTGACATTTTTTTAGGAAATGTTTTCCATCCTCTAGATTCCCCATACACTCCCAATTAAAGTGAAAAAATAAAATACAATAGATTTACCTGAATGTAGGGAACATGTTGTTTAAAACTCTCAACCAAAAGAAATTATTTCACTGGAAGTCATGTGAATGAATGAAGTATGGTAAAGATTTGAGCCCACTAATCCCTCATCAATGGTATCCATGCTCAAGATTCATGAGAATCTGATCTGTGCTTTAATAATAGTCTTCCAATTTGAATAGAAATCTCACAGAATAAATTCTCTTGAGAATCAATAATACCAACTAGATTATCAATACTTGAAACATCATTCTATGAATCAATCTATTCCAAACTCATAATGTGTTATGGTTTAGTATGATAAATCATTTGATGTGATATATGGAAACATTATAAATTCCTTTCAGTAGATTCAACAATGCCAACTGATAAGAAACATTCCCTAGCATCATAATAAAATTAAACAGTCCAACATATCTCTAAACAAATATCCCTATTTTATAAGTCGACAGTGACCCAACATGGAATATAAAATCAAGAAAAAAAGATCACATATGGAAAACAATTAAGGTTAAAGTGATTGATCTGAATAATATTTCCACTGACTCTATGTTTTAACCTGATTGTAATGTATATCCTGAATCTGTATAGATGTAAAATAAAATAAACTCAATACCACCAAGGATGATTCAACCAAATCTTCCCAAAAAATAGTTGATCGGTATAAGATACCATTCAAAATAATCAAAAGTAGACATTCTTATTGAAGACTGAAAACTATTATAAAAAATATCTTCTAATCGGATATGGATATCCCAAGATCAATGAAAATTCAAAACACGTGCACCAGGAATATCCTCTAGAATCTAAATAGAACACTCCATATTAGCATCAGTCTATGGATGGTAAGATTTATTCAATCTTACTTGATTCCCTATCTCATCTTGGAGAATTCTCTACAACCTGAATGTAATCTTATAATCCATCTAGGAAGAAAAGGTAGAAGTAACCCCATGTAACATCAAAACATATTATATATATACCTTACCCATATCTTTAACTTTTTTGGCATATTAGATCATAATAATATGATACGTCTTTTCAAATGAATCTAGCCCCACCTAGAGAGAAGTCCTCGCATGGGGATTCAATTTAAAAATAATAATAAATTCCTTGTATACCTCTTTCTATATCCAACTGACCACTAGAAGAGGGTATAGAAATAAAAAATGTTTCAAACACTCAAAAATAATTTGGTAGAAGGAGTAATAGTGGGAATAATAATAAAACATTCCATGCTTCATATCTGGCCGCTATAATTGATGTCTTGTTTCATAATAAATCTACATAGTTTCTATATGAACCGTCCCAAAAGAACTGTTATAGTTGAACAAAATAAACATCTTCATATATATGCGGATTAAGAATCAATATCAAAAATGGAGAATATCATGTTAAGAGATAGACCTACCTGAAATGGTATATACACCTTATAGGGTTTCTCAAATTCATCTGAAATCAAAATAATTCTGTTGAATCTATTGAAAAAACTCAATAAAATATTTTGATGAACATCCTCTGGATCATGCAGATAAAACTAAGAAAAAACCCCATAAAGTTCCACTCTTCCTAAGTTTTCAAAACAACTTTTAAAGGAAATTTCTTACTAATAGAATCTACAATTAAATTCCACTTCCCCAAGGTGTAGTTGATTTCATAGTAAAACGTCTAATGGTAGTACACCCATAACATCATTTTAATATTTATTTCCTTCTAAGAGAAGATACAGCTCAAACCCCTATGGTCAAAAATGTATTCAAATACTTAAATTTATATTTCACATAAAATTATATTATGTTTGATTTTAATGATAGAAATTTCTTATTTATAATAATAAAAATTATATGGATTTCTTAACAAGGAAAACCACATTTTACAGAATTAATTATTAAGTAAATTAAATTTCAATTAATTTTTTTGTTTTGGATTTAAATTCTACTTTTATTATAAATATTCCAATGCTCAAGAGGTTTTAATAACCTAAAGAAAGTTTTAGATATATATTTCTCCAATGATACTAGAATGTATAACATGACTATTGATGGTGATTTATTTTGTTCTCTATATGATTTTATTATTTTATAATATTTCCCTAACTATTCCATAACTCACATATTGGGTAGATTTAGTGGGTAGAGACTTCTATTTTTCATAGGAAATCCATTACAGGTTTTCAAAGAAACCATTTTTATACCTTTTTAGTTTTTTTAATTCCCAATGTTTCATATTTCATACGAAATGAATCCTCAGCAAGTGGAGACTCAACTATTTCTATAACTTCCATTTTTGAGTTTTCAAACTAGCAAGATTAATGTCTCATTATTTGGAACGTTTTAAAATATTTATATTCTTATGTTCGTAAAACATTAACCATTCAATACATTATATGTTATGGTCATATATATTTCACCATATAATTTGGCATCATCTATCAAGAATGGGAAATATAAACCATTCCATGTGTGAAGACTTCGTTTTCTTGAAAAAGCATGTTAAAAAGGGTTCATTTTAACTCTGTAATTGAAAATAATAAAACTATATCATTTACTTATGCATAAAAAGGATTAATAAGGAGGTTTTACATAAATTACTTGACAATGGTTGTGATGCACAAATGTGTTACATATAGAAAATAAAATGAAATTGAGTAGGTTATTTTTGAATTTTGTAAGTCAATATTCATGGAGCATGAATCAAGGATGATGAGATGGGGAACAGATTTTGGGGATGACCAGTTACAACATTACAATTATGGGTTACTCAATAATAGTCTTGATATGGATTAGAGATCCTTTTATTTATGAGGATATTTCCTCTAGTTGGTAGCCCATATTGGGGGGAATATGCATTAGCAAAATAAGGGAAATGTTTGCATAGCCTAAAATATTTTTCCCTCAAATTTTAATACAAACATTACGGATATCCATGGGAAAAATTTTAGGATTAAATAAATCAAGAAATAACATATGGTCATGGAAGAAAAAAATTCATTTCGGTTTTCCGTACCCTAAAGGTAACATCACCAAGTATTTCAAACGTCATTGAGCTGAATATTTCAATAATCGCAACTCCAATTTTTCTTTTCTCAATGAGTGTGTCAAGATGAAATCTCCCTTCTCTATCTAGTGATATATAGTGGTTCTCATAAGCTCTATTACTTTACTATTAAGCCCTGATTTTTTCATATGCATTTAATGTGGAATTCATAATGAACAAATACATGAATTTTACATAGACCACCATATTTGGTTTTTAGCCAAACATATTTGTGGCCCTTTCACATGTATTTTATAGTATTATGATCTAGATATAAATATAAATTTTTTGTTTATATAGATTCTAACCAAGATAATTGAGTTTATTCTAAACATATTTGACATATAAGGGGAGATAATATAACCAACATGTTCCAATCCAAAACCTACATGATTTGTATAAACTTTTTTGTCAAAGAATCTCTCAAAGAAGGATCCACATAGTTTGTGATCATCATGATTGAGCATTAGAAAATTAACTGGTGAGACAACATACATATAATGTGTGTATATAAACCCAATATAAATATATAATTCTATTATAGTGTAGATTATATTATACGGAGTGAACTTAAGTTATTGTCATGGTGTATGGACCAAAATCAATATAGTATAATTGATAAAAATAACCAACATGAGTTTTTAGGGAGAGGAATACTCTAACATCATTCAATAAATTATAATGATGTTTTAAATTATTTATTTATTTTCCCATATGATGAGTGATTATATGGTATAGTGATGAAACTAAAGAATAATGAACATATTCAAATGATATGTTATATTTCACATTTTTATGATGTATTAAGATTATACAACTAAATTATTAGTATGAAAAGAAAATATTTCCATGAAGGTATTATTGTGGATTGTTTCAGTGATCCAAATTGGTTTATGTATCCATAGACATATAGAGGTTCCTCCAATGTTGGAATCCATAGTTACTAACAACCATGATGAGTTTGTAGAAAACTAAGACAGTAAAGAAACAAATTATGACTTATGGAATGGTATACTCAAAATCATGATTATAACATTTGATACCATAGTTGACCATGGTTTGGTTGTTTTAGTACTTTTGAAATTTATTAAAATGGGTGATCGGATATGGATATGTTTTGATACTATAGTCTAAATGCCACTATGTATAATTAAATATCATGAATCAAACTAAAAATTGTTTTTTCTTGTGGGTCCCTAAAATATTCTAATTCAGATGTATGTGATAGACTTTTAGTATCTAATCATGAGATTGAACACCAAATTAACCATATTTTTTCACTATAGGAGGTTTTTTTTGGTATGAAAATTAATAATTGTGGCGGAGAAAACATCATGACTTGTTAGGGTTAAAACGGGGACCTTATCATTGCATAGTTACCATATATTGTATTCCATTACATTTATTGTTCTCATTTGAATGGAATTTGGGCCATATAGAATGGGTTTTTATAAGAATTTTGAGGTCATGTATGGTAAAATCAATGATTTTTAGTTTATCTCCATGCAATAATGATGTAGTCTCTATGCAGTTTTCCTTCATGTAGTGTGTACTCACGTTTCATGTAGTTTAACATCATGAAATAATGACTCGCACAAACTAGACTAATTTCACGTGGTTGGAACATACATATAATGAACCTTACACCAGTATGAATCATCAATAATATGAAATATCCACATCTTAGTGTTCATTTCATAATTCCTTAGCATTGTGATGAGACATCTTAAAATGGGCACATTTTATCTTGTATTAGGTTTTTAGAAAACAACCAAATAATAACATTATTTTTTGGTTTTCCTATATCAGAGTGGTATAATATTCTCATGGCTCAAATGAGGAATTAAACTACTAAAGCCACTATCAAGATGGGATGATGTTTCTATGTAATTCATGCTTGGGATCAAGATAGTGGATTCTACCATCACAACAAGTTAACTAAGAATTGGAAACAAGAAAAAAATTATTCTTGATATAAGTGTACAAATAAAAATGCCCCATGGATAAGTAAATAAAATTTAAATGTTATTACATATATCATGTTTATATATAGAAGAGAGATTTTTTTTCATTATAAATATCATTTGGACCTAGGATATTAGATCCATGTGTCACTACGTATCCAACAAGAGTGGGAATATTGTCACACATTGTTTTGAGAGAGCCTCTTATGTATAGATCAAACATAGGTGTATACTAATCCAGCAGTTAGACACCTTATTAGTAGGTCACTGAGAAAGTTCGATATGGAATTGTGGGTGAAAACATTAATGTAATAAGGGTATATTTTTAATATAAAATGTAAATGATCCTATGATTGGAGACCTATATAGAAATTTGTATCATAAAGTAGAAGGAATTAATAAATTCATAGTTCATTAAAAAATGTTTATCCCTAAATGAATCTTGAATATATTTGGAGAACATGAATTCATTATACTCATAGTGGAGAAAAAATAAGTATTCATGATTTCATCTTAGATCAGGAAATTTTACCTGGATGTAGGTCTAGGGAAAAAATCCCATATTTGGATATTCTAAATCTCAATCATGTTGATCAGAACATTTTTTCTAGGACCTCTATGCTCATATAATATAAGCTCAGTTTCTGATATAAGTGATAACTAGTTGATTATTTGAATGGTCATAGGATTCATGACATGGAATATATGAATGGGTTTTAAAACATTATTAAAGTGATAAAATGAAACATATACGGGTTAGGAGACAATTTTCCTTGATGAAAAATGAAATATGAGGAATAAATATACATTTTTGTTCTCACAAAGATGTAACTTTTATGAACATAGGAAGAGCCATTATGTCATTTTTCATGTCAATAAAGGGTAACCATTCCCTAATCATTGTCCAATATAATTAGTTTAGATCCATTTAATATATAATTAAGTTCATATATTCTATTTTAATTTAATAGGAATTAATTCACATTAGTTTAATGTCTTGAAGAATAGACATTGTACATGGTTTTAATCCCTTACAATATGGAGTTTTCTTCATAGTTTAAAGTGATCTAGAAAGGATAAGATTTACAAAAATTCAAACACTTATGGATAATAATAGGATTTTACAAAATGTATTTATTTATGTTTTTGTGAAAATTCCACCATTTAGGGATACATAATGTTTGTTTATATGAACCATAAAAAAATTAGGTAGGACACAATATCAGGAAAACATCATAAATAATCCCAATATATGTAATACAAAAATCATTACATTTTGTTAAATAATATGAATCAAGTTTTAATTTTTTATTGAAATATCCGTACATAGATCTACCTATGATACATGGTAATAAAAAATGGACCTACCATTATCACATTTCCTTTAAGAAGTGGATACATTGTTGAAGAGACCTATAAAACACAGGGTCAGAGAATGAATTTTATGGTGATTTCTGACTGGGGCTATATTATGAGATCTATGTGTCATTATATTTCCTTTGCATCAAGGAATTATTCCAAGAGTATTTTTTAAGGTGATATTATATTAAAAGATATGTATCATATCCATAGAAAATGGGAATTCTTCAATACATAGCATCATGTATACAAAATCATATGTCAAATAGCCCTATATTGTCGAGTATGACATTTAGGTGAGGGGAATTTTCAAATATTTGAAAACACACCCAAATGGTTCAGGATTATTGGGATTGGATTTATTATAAAGAAAATTTTGTTAATTATTAAAAATTGGCTATGCCCAATATAATAAGGGCCTAATATTCACATAATATCATGTGAGTGTAGGAAACAAACCAGACATAGTTCTTATAAAATGGTCTATATGTAGATAATACCCTTACATAGGGAAGACAGTTTTCTCATCCATATTTATTAGCTCTTTCGAATGCCCTAATCATGTATAATGGTCCACTATATATATTAAAATAATATAATGTGGACAAATCATTTCACCATGTCTTCATGGATGAGTGATTCAATGGTTAATATTACTAGGAAGATATATCTCAAATATAACAGAGTACATTTTTATGAATATATTTGATAAATAAATCTATAATTGGGTCTTCGTTATAAATCTATATTGTGCATAGGATGAAGCCTTTTTCATGGAGTTCCACCCACTAAGGGGTAATTTTCTTTGTTAAACATATTTGTTAGGAATATGATTAGGAATTTAGTTTTCACAATATATCCTAAAATTGTAGCAACCAAGCCATATAAATTTCTTATATGGTGATTCCATTACATTGATTAGACTCAAACATTGGGGATACTATTTGATTAAATTTCTATTTGTCTTTGTATAAGTCATTTTAGAAACACTATGTATCATATGAGGATAATAATTAAGTCACATATAAGACCTGAAGACGTAGTACCAAAATATATCAAGCTCATATGGTGGAAAATTTTAATTTTTTTTAGGTGTACTCTAATGAAAAGAACACTTATTGCACTAAGAATTCCTAAAAGGACCAGACTCTCACATAGGAGAATGATATATATCAAAGTGTTCTTATATAATTTTGTTATTAATGTAGGATGGAATTATGAGATAATTTATCTTTTAGTGGTAATTCATTGACAGTGTGTGTTTTATTTTAATGTCATAATATTAGAACCTCAAACATGTAGTTTAGTATCATATGGAGGGTATGTTAATGCATGTACTTTAAGGTCATGCAATGCGGATCTGAGTGTTGTGATGCTTATGATCTTGAAACATGGACCATTTGAGGATTTTTAAATTAATTTGGAATACACATATTATGGAATTCAATTTAGTTCTGTAATTATTACACAATTGTGTAATGTATTTTAATGTTGTGAAATAAATAACCAAGTCTTATAATGTATAATCTTCTGTAACAAGGACTAATACTATGTAGTTTGGTGATGAATAGTAAGGATTATGATGGAAAATGGAATATAATGAAACTTTTTTCTTGATCATTCATCAATTTCTGAGGGTTATATGATTCCTATATAATATAGAAAATGGGTATTCTCTATTGATAGATTCATTGTGTATAACGTAAGGCCCCTTCTATTTTTATTCCAGCAGTGGATACTCCTTCCTCATTATCATGAGTTTTTATAATCCAACACTTCCTCTTCCACCATGAATAATGATAGGAAATCATTCTTATTAAAGGCTCGCAAAAAAAATATTATTATTTATTTTTATTTTTTTCAATGTCAACAACCTCTTCACATCATGCTACTATAACTCATCTAGCTGATTCTGGGATTTTTCATCATTTAAGAGATTTTCACATATATAAATGTAGAGTGAGTTAAATTGTAATTTTTTGGGTATCACCACCTATATTGAATTTAAAGAGAATATATGGTCTCTTTCTTGGTATAATGAGTTGTGGTGTAGTATGCACACAATTTATGATAAATCTTCTATCAATAGGATTTTTTTTCTATATCCATGATTTTTTGGAGAATGTTTTAAATTGTCTTATTTAATGAATCTATTTATCAAATTTATGATTCATTATTCTATCATTAGTAATTGAACTCACTTTCATATTCGTAACGAAATCTTTCAAACTCGTAGGATCATAAATTAGTGTCATTTTTAGTCAATGTTTATTGAGGAATGCCAAATTGTGTGATGGTTTTTACTTCATAAAGTAGATGATATTTCTTCATGAATTCCTTAGGTGACATAGCCTTATAACATTTATTTAATTATTTTATTCCTTTAAGGATATTCTTGATATTTCTATCTCTATTTAGGGGATATGGTCCATTGATTCCAATTATCTATATAGAGAATGTCCAAGAGTACTTGGTAGTATTTAGAAACATGGGTTTTGATGGATGAATTTGAAACGTATTAAAATATAATAGAACTTCCAGTTGAATTCAATTCGATATATTATCATCATTTTATATTCATATAATATTATATCGGTTTGATAGGGTATATTATTTCTACACTAATGAGATATACATGATTTTACATGAACATATTTTATGACTGTATATTTTTATCTTCCAATAATGTGTCCATGGAGGACTCCACTAAATCATCATTTGTTTTGGATCTTATATTCATATAGAATGTCAAAAAAGGTGTAGTATTCATCTCAGAATTAGACCAATTTCTCCCTGGGTCGATCTAATAAAAGAATACCACTGTACATATAGTATATTATGGTTAACATATATCCAATAAAGTCATATGTTGATATAGAGACTTGATCATAATGACCTAAAGTAGTGTTGATTTTATTGATTTTCCCCTCAGCATAGATAGTTATTGGGAGACCACTATGTTCTGTATGATGTGGAAAAATGTATCATACTTATTATGTTCAGATATAACCATTATTACATTATCCATCACATATTCAAGATCATTCTTTTAGATATTTATTTATTCAAGGTTTCCCTGAATGGGATTTAATCAATCCATCCACTTACATAACTAATGTTGGGTAAAATCTTCCTTCAAAATGATATAATCACCTTTAATTTAATTAAATATTATCTCTTAGTAATCCTTTTTTGTATAACTCAAAACATTTAATAAACGAACAATCCCAAGGCTTGAAATGAGGTCTTGAAATTATACAACATTATTTTGTTTTGTATTCAAAAAAAAAATAAATGAATAGGTGGAGAATTCCCTTTCCTGGAGAGATGATGAAATCCCCAAACCCACTCTATTTAGATCCTATTATCCAATTTTTTTATATTTAGTCATAAATTAGCATAATTAATGAATATACCCTGTGTTAGGGGACATTCATGGATAGAAAAACCATTACATCCAAGAGTTTGGAATTCCCATGTGTGCTTTTAGGGGTAGTGTGTGCTGCTAGAAAATCATTTAGTGAATCCCATTTTATTTCCACTTATGATATAAATTGAATCTGGAATAGTTGGCCCTTAGTAAGTATTGTAAGACACATGATATACCTGATTGAGTCAATGTGAGAGACTATGTGGCCCTTGTAGAGCTGATATTTGTGCCCAATCCTTTGTGATATGAAAATTAATATTAGACAATTATTTTTAATGTTTGATTTTCATGAATTCAAATATTGTTTTATTTCTAACAAAAAACAATATATTCATTTCCTATATCATTTTATATTTGAAAATGAAACCAATCAATCACTCTATGTTATCTATATATATGATAAGTGGATTCCATTCTACCAAGTAAATCATAACCAATGGGTGTAGTAGACATCCCATATTATATTAGAGTGATTCCTAAAAATCTTCATCTCATCAATTGTTGAATCACTTTTTCAACAACTTTATGACATGGATGATGTCATGACCCATCCTCGGGGCCTGTGCCGTGACTACCCCAAGCCCGCCTTCCATAGGCCAGGGGCTGGCGACTAGCACCAAGGCGTAATTCCCGGTAAAAAGGGAAGGCATTGACTTTGTAAAGTAAACAAGCACCACTGAGTAAGAAAGAGGAAAAAGTAAACACTAAGTAAAAACCGGTACAACAGAAAGTGCGGAAAAGTAAGATGGCCAGTATACAAACCCAAACTAAAAGTAAAGTACAACTCAAAAGGGAAAACAACAACTGAAAAGTAAAAGCCGCTACGCCAAGCTGTCCACTGGAAATCCCACCTGAAGGGTGGGTACAGATAGCTCCACTGCTCCTCGGGTCCCGCCGTCCACTCCGAGTACGTCCCGCCCAGTGGTCCACCTCCAGGTACCATCCTGCTCTGCAAGCCTGAACCACGATCAACGCTGTCCGTCGTCTGCAACCAACACAACGTAGTGCAGGCATAGCCCGTCCAGGGGTGAGTATAAGCTACTCAGTAGGGACCCTGAGACCCCCAAAGGTCTCCCAAAATCCACAAAGGATAAACCACAAAGGAAATTTACAATCACGAAGTAACAACCTGCACTACTTAGGTATATGCCCATACATATACCTAATTAATCAATTCCAAATACGCTCCTACCTCCGAGTCCAAGTACAACCCAGTCCACATAGTAAAGAATATGTATTCCACACAGGAAAGAAAAACGTAATCCACTCAGGATAGCACAACACAATCCACACAGGAAGCAAACAGGATTCAGCTCACACAGGTATACTTCTTCGAAGATGATAGAGATGATCACTGATCCATCTAAGTCGTCAGACCAACAAATGATTGATAGGTACTAACCCCTGCAATGACCCACACAGGATCGGTAGGAAACTAACCCCCGCAATGACCCACACAGGATCGGTAGGAAACTAACCGCCGTAAAGACCCACACAGGATCGGACCCACACAGGATCTGTAGGCGCTGGCTCACACAGAACCGCTGAGCACTGACCCACACAGGATCGGACCCACACAAGATCTGTAGCACTGATCCACATAGGATCGATATGTTCTGTAGTCTTCGCCGTCGAATCCACTGAGGATCTCTGTACAGTCGTCGTCGCAGTCACAGTAGCAGTCGCAGCCAGCACTAGGGTTCCCGCACACAACAAGCTCGTTCGGGAGGGTCTGATCCATGAGCCGAGAGGCTGATACATCAACTGACACATAGTCTAGATTTGATGTATCCAAGAGTTCCGTATCATCAACAAGAACTCAACGTCGCAGACGGCGTGTCAATCAGACGCCCGTTCTGAGAGTTATTGGCTTTTTCGTCCTAGGGGCCCGGTTGGTTTTTAAGGCAAAACCAACCCGACCGTGCTCCACCAACATCCAAACCTCGGGAGGAGTATGCCAAAATATGCATCTCACATAGAGGAATTCAACGAAGTCGATGGCACGTCGATCGGACGTCCGAAGCTCAAGATATGAGTGTTTCCGCTCCGAGGGCCCGGTTGGTTTCGTGTACGAACCAACCCGGCCGAACTCAAAGTAATCCAAAACCTTGAATTCGATATACCAAAACGACTGTCTCGTTCCAAGGATAATTTCTCCGCTGACGAATTATCGATCGGAGGTCCATAGACCGAGTTATTAGCATTTGAACCCATACGGTCCGAAAACGGGGGTTTCGGGCCCGGACCGACCCGGCACGAGACCCCCTAGGTCAGCCCAAAATGGGTCGACCTGGTCCGTCTCGGCCCGGCCCGGTGCGGTGCGGCCCGGCCTGGGCATGGCCCGGCCTGGCGGTCCGGCCAGGCGGCCGGCTTGGCGGGCCACAACGCGCCCAGCGCGCTGCTAGCTCGGTATTCGGCCGAGCTGTTGGAAAAGGGGGGGGGGGGGGGCTGCTCCCCTTGAGTAACCCCCCCCCCCATTTATGGGGGGCCGTTTGAAGCCAGCCTAGGGAATTTAATTCCCCCGGCTCCTCCCTTTCCGGCAGGCCCGACCTGGCCGGCCGGTTCCTGCTCAAGGGGATCGGCGATGGTCGGTCCCCTTCCGGCTCCGTCGTCGGCGGCCCGGTACTGGCCGCTGGTCACCCTGCTCCACCGCTGCCCGGAACTGGCTGCGGCCCTTTTCGTCTGACACGGTGTGTCGGCACCGCTCCATTCCACCGCCACCCCGCTCCGGCCACGGTGTCTTCGGTTTTCTTCGACGTGGCACGACGGTGTCGCGTCCTCGTCCAACTTCACGGCGTGGCGCGACGGTGTCGCGTAAAACATGTCGTGCGATTCCCGCGTGGTGCGATGGCACCACGCCATCCCATTCCATACACAAAGAAACAAACATGAACATGGGAGGGGGTTCGGCCGTGTTGGTGCGGTATGGCCCCCCTCTCGTTAAATTATAACATTTAGTTGAAAATCCACGATGATCGATAAACTTGAATCATGAATGGAAAATAATTAAATAAAATAATCCCCTACCTCGGTTCAGAAATGGTGCACGTCAATCGAGCCGTGTAAGATGAGCGTCGTGGAGGTCGGGTGTCGTTGGAAATAAACGTCGATTCCGTTGTCTTCGAGGTGCATTCGAAGAGGAACGTCGTTGGAAGAAGACGTCACGTTCTTCGGTGGAGATGTTCTTCGTTGAAGAACAGTGTTCTTCACGTTCTTCGTCGATGTTGAAGAATAAAAAGACTTCCTCAAACTTAGCCCTTTCTCTCCCAAGTCTCCACCACAAGAACAACTACCCCCAAAATAAAATAATCCCCCCACTTATTTTATTAACCCATCATAGGTTTTGAATTTCAAGAGTTTGAAAAATCAAAACCCACATTTTACTCACTTAAGTTATAAACATAAGATGTTATAAAATTAATGAGGTGATAAGTTAACAAAACTTAAATGGGGGTTTTAGGGGGGTTAGGAAAGTGAGGGGTTGGGATCGTGTGGGTCCCACCCAACCTTATCCTCTCAAGGTTGGTTATAACAAGTGGGTCCCACCCCCAACATCCTTACTTAGGATAAAACTACCATGTGGGAAAAATAAAAATTGATAAATTTTTATTTTTAACAACCACAAAAATTAATAACTCCCCTCGTGTAAATGAAACTCCAAAACAGAAGTTCCTAAGCAATTACCGGCGAAGCGGTTCCATCGGTGCCCTTGGAATTCGATTTCGGGCACCGGTTCAAAAGTTAGAAATTCCCGCTCGTTCATTCACTGAACGTACCCGAGCCAAACTTCAGAAATTGATTCCGGGCACACCGGGCCACAGAATCAGGTGCCATTAGAAACCGCGTTCTTGTAAAATTCCAAAGAAAATTAAGAAAAAACTTCCCTTGAATTTTACGGGTCATTACATTACTCCCACCTCAGGGATTTACGTCCCCGTACAGATACATCAAAACTAGGTAAACAAATGAGGGTACTGAGCACGAATCTGAGCCGCCCACTCCCAAGTGCTCTCCTGGAGGTTCTTGTACTGCCATCTGATGCGCACTAGAGGAATTGACTGTCCACGTAGGACCTGCTCCTGTTGATCCTCGATCTCCACCAGGACCTCCACGAAAGTCGCCCCATCATCAACGTCTAGCTCCCCATGGTCAATGATGTGTGTTGGGTCGTGCACGTATCTCCTCAGCTGAGATACGTGGAAGACATCATGCACCCGGTGCAACTGAGGTGGTAGATCCAGGTGATAAGCCACCTCACCAATCCTGCTGAGGACCTGGAAGGGTCTGATGAAGCGTGGAGATAACTTGCTGCCTCAGCCAAATCTCCATAATCCACGTCGAGGTAAGACACGCAAGAAGACGTGGTCGCCATCCTTGAACTCTAGTGGCCTCTACCTCCTGTCAGCGTATGACTTCTGCCGGCTCTGAGCTGTCCTCATCCGCTCCTGGATGACCTGGACCTTCTCTGTCATGGCCTGGACCATCTCCGATCCCACAAGTGCTGACTGCCCAGGGTCTGTCCAGCACAAAAGAGATCTGCATGTTCGATCGTACAACGCCTCGTATGGTGCCATCCCGATGGGGGAGTGGTAGCTTTTGTTGTACGCGAACTCCACCAAGGGTAGATGGTCCTCCCAGCTACGACCAAAGCCGAGGACGCATGCGCGGAGCATGTCCTCGAGAGTCTGAATAGTCCTCTCCATCTGACCATCCGTCTGAGGGTGAAAGGCTGTGCTCAGACGTAGCTGCGTCCCGAACGCCTCCTGTAATCCCTTTCATACCTAGGAAGTAATGCGAGCATCCCGATCGGAGACGATAGATGATGGCACACCGTGAAGCCGCACAATCTCCTGAAAGTAAATTTATCCCAAGCACTCCACTCAGCCATGCTCTCTGATGGGTAAGAAGTGAGTCGACTTAGTGAGTCAGTCGTTAATCACCCAAATGGAGTCGTGACCTCTGGAAGTGTGTGGAAGTCCAGTCACGAAGTCCATAGATATGTCATCCCACTTCCACTCCGGGACCTCCAAGGGCTGTACCAAGCCTGCTGGTACCTGATGCTCGGCCTTCACCTACTGGCAGGTGAGGCATCGTGAAACGAACTCTGCCACAGCCTTCTTCATGCCCGGCCACCAGTGCTGTCGACTGAGATCCTGGTACATCTTCACCACTCCAGGATGTACCGCCAAGGGAGAAGTGTGAAACTCTCTCAGCACCTCCTCCCGTAAAGAAATTGGTACCAAGGTACGTCCTCTTAAAAGGATTTCGTGCTCTGCTCCAAAGGGAGAAACCATCAGGTGTCTGTCCTGAGGATATCTGTGCATGCCGTGTCTCACAGTCAGCGTCCCCACGTTGTGCCTCTCTGACCTGTTTTAGTAGTAGAGAAGTGACTGTGAGAGACTGAAGGAAGGCTGCCCCATCTCTATCCACGAAGGATATCTTCAAAGCAGCTAGCTGCTCTGTCGCCTCCTCAAGTAGCTGAATGCCCGTCCTCCTACTGAGTGCATCGGCTACTACGTTCCCCTTCCCAAGAGTATAGACTATCTCAAAGTCATAGTCCGGGAGGAACTCGAGCCATCATTGCTATCTCAGGTTCAGTTCCTTCTAAGAGAAGATGTACCTGAGAATATGGTGGTCAGAAAAGACTGTAAAGCGCTCGCCCATCAGATAGTGTTGCCACGTCTTCAGGGCGAAGACCACTACTGCTAACTCTAGGTCATGGGTAGCATAGTTCTGCTCATGCGGCCTGAACTGACGTGATGCATAGGCGATCACCGCCCGCTCCTGCATCAGGACACATCTGAGTCCAGTCCCTGATGCATCGCAGTAGACTACATACCCTACTCCCTCCTCGGGCAACCTCAAGATAGGTGCGCTGGTCAATCTCTGTCTCAGCTCCTGGAAGCTCTTTTGACATCTGTCAGACCACACGAAGGTTTTCCCCTTCTTCGTCAAAGCTGAGAGTGGTGCCGAAACTCTAGAGAAGTCTGGCACAAATCTCCGGTAGTATCCAGCTAGACCCAAGAAACTCCGCACCTCTGTCACGCTCCTGGGTGGATCCGAAGCTAGCACTGCCTCGATCTTCACAGGATCCACTGCAACTCCCGCCTCAGAGATGATGTGTCCCAAGAAGTGGAACTCGCATATCCAAAACTGGCACTTCAAGAGCTTACCATAAAGCTGGTGCTCTCGGAGTGTGTCTAGTACAACCAAGAAGTGGTAGGCGTGCTCCTCCTCAGTCGTCGAATAAATCAAAATGTCTTCGATGAAGACCATGACAAATCGATCGAGGTATGGCTGAAAGATCATGTTCATGATGGCCATGAACACTACTGGAGCATTGGTTACACTAAAAAGCATAACCAAGAACTCATAGTGGCCATACCGACATATGAAGGCCGTCTTCTGCACATCCTCGTCTCGAACTCTGAGCTGATGATAGCCTGACCTGAGGTCTATCTTCGAGAACCACCGTGCTCCCTTGAGCTGATCAAAGTGGTCATCAATACCCGGTAGCTGATACTTGTTCCTCACTATCACCTGGTTCAGGCGAAGATAATTGACACACAGTCGCAAGCTACCGTCCGCCTTCTTGGAAAACAAAATCAGGGAAGCCCAGGGTGAAACACTGGGTCGGATAAACCCTTTGCCCTGCAAGTCCACTAACTGTACCCATAGCTCTCAAAGCTCGGAGGGGGCCATCCGATATTATGGAGATGATATCGGGGATATCCCAGGGTACAGGTCAATGTAAAAGTCTACCTCTCTGCGAGGTGGTAACCCTGGAACGTCTTCGGGAAAAACGTCCGAAAACTGATCCACCACTGCAGGAAAACCAGTATTCCGCACGTCAACTCCTCCTAGGATGAGGCTAGCCAACTGATGAGTGATGGGTGTCCTCTCCTCTGCGGAAGTCCATCCTATGCTGTGAAGGCTCCCTTCTCGCCGGTGAAGGTGAACCTGCTCCCGTCGGTGCGTACACATCTCCCCTTGCGCCTAAAATAGTCAATCTGTGCATGGACCGTAGATAACCAATCCATGCCCAAGATGACATCGTAAGGCCTCGACGCTGCTACAAGAAGATCCCAGCCGAAGTTCTCGCCTCCTAGAGTAAGCTCACACTACCGGCACCAGTGCGTAATCGTCGAGTCTGCTCCCGTAGGAGTCTCTAGCCGTAAGGATCGAGCCAACGGCTCTATCGGAATCTTCGAGCTCCGAACAAGGGAAGCGACTATGAAAGAGTGACTCTCTCCTTTGTTTATAAGTACTGCAGCAAGGGTGAAATAGACACAGATAGTACCTCGAATTATCTCGGGCGCACCGTGGTCATAGGCCTCTGCTGCCTGGAGCTGTGCCTATCTCTACCCGCCAGCTCCCTATGGCCGGGGTGGACCACCTGGTGGTGGTGGTGGTAGAGCCTCAAAGCGTCTCCCACCACCTGCTGCTCGGCCAGCTCCTCTGCCTCATCCGCCTCCTCCCTACGGACCGCCACGGTTGACCCTCTGCCTCTTCCTCAGGGGTCCCTCAACCGTCTGCTGCTCCTCGGCACGGCGGGTCGGGCAATCACGAGCCATGTGGCCCTGCCCGCTGCATGAGTAGCACTGCCTGCCTCTCGAAAGACTGGCTTCGCACTGTGTGCCCCGCACTGCTGAGCCAATTTCCTGAGGTTTTCTGCCTGAGGGTCTAGTCTGCCTAGGCCCATGAGTCATCCTTCGACTGCCTGATGTAGAAGACTCTGCTACGTGCCGCCCTGCGGTGGGTCTCGGTGCTGGTGTAGACTCAGCAAGAAAGCTCTCGATCAAAAGGGCTTGCTCCAGTACTCCTGTCTGAGTCAGAATGCTGAGGGAGATCAGCAATGCCCTGATCTCGTCTCTCAATCCCTGCTCAAAGGTCCGGGCCCGGATGAATGTGTCTGGTACCATGTCGGTTGAGTAGCATGAGAGATTGGTAAATCTCACCGAGTACTGGGCGACCGTCATGCTGCCCTGCCGCAGCTGAAGAAGCTCCTGAATGCGCACTGCACGGAGGGTGGCTAGGAAGAACTACGAGTGGAAGAGGCTCTCAAAGTCCGTCCAAAGTAGAGATGCCTCATCGTGCACCTGGAGAATCAAGATCCACCATCGGCCCGCTGCTGCATGTAGTAGGCTCGTAGCGAGGATCACCATGAGGTCTGTTGGTGTCCTCACTAGCCTGGAAACTCGTACGACTACCTCCATCCAGTCCTCGGCTGCCTGGGGGTTCGTCTCCCCACGAAACCTGGGTGGTCGCTGGCGATGGAACTCATGTAGTGCACTGAGGTGACGTGCATCGTCAGCGGCTGGTGCTGGAAGTATCGGGGGCTCGACGGGTAGAGCTACCGTCGGTTCCACTGCTGACAAAGGGCCATGCACCGAGGCCTCATCGCTCGGTGGGCTGTCGGCACGCTCGACTCTCGGAACCCTAGTTGGCTGCCATCGTGGGGCCATCCTGAAAAGGAAATAGGTGCGCCACGGTCAGAACAGTATTCCTGGTGAGCTGATACAATGTATTCCAAATGAAAACTTGAAACACACATGCAATCAATGTTTCCATGCATTAAGTCGGAAATCAAGAGTCAGGGTCCTGGTGTACGGATACGTCGGCCGCCGCACCAACACTGGACTCCCTGGATTGATAACCACACCCAATACGCTTAACACTACTACTTCACATAGAAAAGATCAGAGTCTGCCGTAGAATCGAACTCCTCTGATACCAATTTGTCACGACCCGTCCTCGGGGCCCGTGCCGTGACTACCCCATGCCCGCCTTCCATTGGCCAGGGGCTGGCGACTAGCACCAAGGAGTTATTCCCGGTAAAAATGGAAGGAATTGCCTTTGTAAAGTAAACAAGCACCACAGAGTAAGCAAGTGGAAAAAGTAAACACTAAGTAAAAACTGGTACAACAGTAAGTGCGGAAAAGTAAGTGGGCCAGTATACAAACCCAAACCGAAAGTAAAGTACAACTCAAAAGGGAAAATAGAAAATGAAAAGTAAAAGCCGCTACGCTGAGCTGTCCACTGGAAATCCCACCTGAAGGGTGGGTACAGATAGCTCCACTGCTCCTCTGGTCCCGCCGTCCGCTCCGAGTACGTCCCGCCTAGTTGTCCACCTCCAGGTACTGTCCTGCTCTGCAAGCCTCAAACACGATCAACGCTGTCATTCGTCTACAACCAACACAACGTAGTGCTGGCATAGCCTGTGCAGTGGTGAGTATAAGATACTCAGTAGGGACTCCGGACCCGCGAAGGTCTCCCAAAATCCACAAAGGATAAACCACAAAGGAGAGTTACAATCACGAAGTAACAACCGACACTGCTTAGGTATATTCCCATACATATACCTAAGTCATAAATTCCAAATACGCTCCAACCTCTGAGTCCAAGTACAACCCAGTCCACCAGGAAAGCATATGTATTCCACACAGGAAAGAAAAATGTAATCCACTCAGGATAGCACAACACAATCCACACAGGAAGCAAACAGGATTCAGCTCACACAAGTATACCTTTTCGAAGACGATAGAGATGATCACTGATCCATCTAAGTCGTCAGACCCACAAAGGATCGATAGGTACTAACCACTGCAAAGACCCACACAGGATCGGTAGGAAACTAACGCCCGCAAAGACCCACACAGGATCGGTAGGAAACTATCCCCCGCAAAGACCCACACAACATCGGACCCACACAGGATCTGTAGGCGCTGGCTCACACAGAACTACAGAGCGCTGACACACACAGGATCGGACCCACATAGGATCGGTAGAACTGATCCATATAGGATCGCTGAGTGCTGTAGTCGTCGCCGTCGAATCCATTGAGTATCTCTGTACAGTCATCGTCGTAGTCACAGTAGCAGTCGCAGCCAGCACTAGGGTTCCCGCACACAGCAAGCTCGTTCGGGAGGGTCCGCTCCACGAGCCGAGAGGCTGATACATCAACTGACACATAGTCCAGAGTTGATGTATCCAAAAGTTCTGTATCGTCATCAGGAACTCAACGTCGCAGACGACGTGTCAATCGGATGCCCGGTATGAGAGTTATTGGCTTTTTCGTCCTAGGGGCCCGGTTGGGTTTTAAGGCAAAACCAACCCGACCGTACTCCACCTGCGTCCAAACCTCGGGCAGAGTATGGAAAAAGATCTGTCTCACATAGAGGAATTCAACGAAGTCGACGACACGTCGATCGGACGTCCGAAGCTCATGATATGAACGTTTCCGCTCCGAGGGCCCGGTTGGTTTCGTGTACGAACCAACCCGGCTAAACTCAAAGTAATCCGAAACCTTGATTGCGATATACCGAAATGACCGTCGCGTTCCAAGGATCGTGTCTCTGCTGACAGCACGTCGATCAGAGGTCCATAGCCCGAGTTATGGGCATTTGACCCCATATGGTCCGAAAACGGGGGTTTCGGGCCCGGACCGACCCGACCCGAGACCCCCTGGGTCGGCCCGAACCGGGTCGACCCGGTCCGTCTCGACCTAGCCCGGCCAGGCGACCGGCCCGGCTGGGCACAGCGTGCCCAGTGCGCTGCCAGCTCGGTCTTCGGCCGAGCTGTTGGAAAAAGGGGCGGCGCCTGCCCCCCTTGAGTAACCGCGTCCCCACCCCATTTATGGGGGGCCGTTTGATGTCGGCTGGGGGAATTTAATTCCCCCAGCTCCTCCCTTTCCGGTCGGCCCAACCTGGCCGGCCGGTTCCTGCTCAACAGGACCGGCGATGGCCGGTCCCCTTCCGGCTCCGTCGCCGGCGGCCCGGTACCGGTCGCCGGTCACCCTGCTCGGTCGCGGCCCGGAACCGGCCGCGGCCCTTGTCGTCCGGCGTGGTGCGACGGCACCGTGCCCTTCCACCACGGCCCCGCTCTGGCCGTGGTGTCTTCGGTTTTCTTCGACGCGGCGCGATAATGTCACGTCCTCGTCCAACTTCACGGCGTGGTGTGACGGCGTCGCGTAAAACTTGTCGTGCGATTCCCGCATGGTGCAAGGACACCACGCCATCCCGTTCCATCCACAAAAAAACAAACATGAACATGGGAGGGGGTTCGGCCGTGTTTGTGTGGTACGACCCCCCTCTCGTTAAACGATAACATTTAGTCTAAAATCCATGGTGATCGATAAACTAGAATCATGAACAAAAAATAATTAAATAAAATAATCCCCTACCTCAGTTCAGAAACGGTGCACGTCAATCGATCCGCGGAAGACGAGCGTCGCGGAGGTCGGGTTTCATGGGAAACGAACATCGATTCCATTGTAGTCGAGGTGCGTTCGAAGAGGAACGTCATTGTAAGAAGACGTCACGTTCTTCGGCGGATATGTTCTTCATTGAAGAACGATGTTCTTCACGTTCTTCGTCGATGTTAAAGAAGAAGAAGACTTCCTCAAACTTAGTCCTTTCTCTACCAAGTCTCCACCACAAGAACAAATAACCCCAAAATAAAATAATCCTCCCACTTATTTTATTAACCCAACATAGTTTTTTAATTTCAAGAGTTTGAAAATTCAAAACCCACATTTAACTCACTTAAGTTATTAACGTAAGATGTTATAAAATTAATGAGTTGATAAGTTAAAAAAATTTAAATGGGGGTTTTAGAGGGGTTAGAAAAGTGAGGGGTTGGGCTCGTGTGGGTCCCACCCAACCTTATCCTGTCAAGGTTGGTTATCACAAGTGGGTCCCACCCCCAACATCCTTACTTAGGATAAAACTACCAAGTGGGAAAAATAAAAATTGTTAAATTTTTATTTTTAACAACCACAAAAATTAATAACTCCCCTCGTGTAATCGCAACTCCGAAACAGGAGTTACTAAGCAATTACCGGCGATGCGGTTCCAACGGTGCCCTCAGAATTCGATTTCGGGCACCGGTTCAAAAGTTAGAAACTCCCGCTCATTCGTTCACTGAACGTACCTGAGCCAAACTTCGGAAATTGATTCTGGGCACACCAGGCCTCAGAATCAGGTTCCGTCAGAAACCGCGTTCTTGTAAAATTCCGAAGAAAATTAAGAAAAAATTTTCCTTGAATTTTACGGGTCTTTACAGATGAATCATTGAATTGCCTTACATTTTTTAGGTATCCTAGAATCCCTCTACACTATTTGATGTGTTTGAGGATGACATATTTCAAGGATGGAACTAATATTCATAGTCTTGATAATATTTCCAAGATATAATAACTTAAATATGATAAATTTCCATGATTTTACCCTAAAGGAACATTACATGGGGTTCATCATCATGTAATTTTATAGAAGTTTATTTAATATTTTTTTATGACCAACAAAATAGTCACATCCCTATTGGGATTTGACAAAAAAATCAAAAACAAATAATTATATTATTTTTTCTAGAATGGTGTTAAAGAATTAGTGCATGGATTTTCGATAAGTGGTTCCATTATTCATTAACGAAAATGTCATGACATAATAATAGAATTTCAATTTGGTATTCTCTAAAAGTATAAAAATTATCATCCTTAGTGGACAACCGAATCTGAATATACTATGAATACCAATCCATGAATAAAATGAATTTGATTATTCTTTTTTTTTTGAATTTCGAGTTTTATTAATAGGAATGGGAAATAATGGTTTTTCAAATGTTGATTGAGGTCCCTGAAATCAATTCACACACTTATCTACCTACAATTTTTCTAAACAACGATTATGTTGGGTGCTATTTGGGTACTAATTTTCCTAGATGATGGTCTCTATAACAATATTGTCATATTTAATTTCAAAAATTATGGTGGGGGTGGATGTATCATCCTATGTGACATCTTGAAAACATGATGATCTTTTATCAAGGAGAGATGATGTGTGTCACATTCAAATCCAATCATGATATCTCAACATAATTATAAGATGAAATATAATTATGTTTTCACCTGAAAGAGTTATACATGGATTTCCCCTTAAGAGGCCTGGTGGAAAAGATTAATTTTGGATTCCAATACTCTTTTGTGCCCAAAATTACATTTCTTTGTTCATTTACTGTAGTAAAAACTCCAACATCAAATGTTGGAGGGGAATCTCAAATGCCATCATTACACACTTTGACCACCTAAATATCATCATAAGTATAAATTAAATTATAATGTTTTAATCTAGAGGAAAACATTAGTGTATTTCTATATTTTATTAAAAATAAGAATACTTTTTTCATTATGAATATGTTGATATTAGGAGATCTTCACATACTCGTAATGATTCATAGACCTCCTTTGGTTTTGAAGATGATGAGATAGTATTTTTTTCCCTAGGAAATTTTCACATAAATTTCCATTATCTAGACATAAAACTGGACTTCCTTATGAAGATATTGTCTCCAGTGGAATAGTTTTTACTATATAGACTAGAGCTAGTGATGCGTTTGAGTTTTGGTTGATCCCTAGAGCTAGGATCATTGCCATAATTTTATTGATGTGAAATAAATAGTAACATACATTTATATTGCAAGTTTATATGGTGGTTGTTTCCAACCCCTTAGGATTAGTGACCATCATGTCACCTTCCATCGTAAGATATATTCATTATCTCTTATTAAAACCTACCACATCTTTTTGGGAATCATAATATTTAAATGGAAATCAACACCATGGATTACTCAATCATTTTTTTTGATAGTGTACTTTAGGGATTTGTTGTATATTGATTTTACCAACACATAATTATGAAGAGAAGGTATTACTAAGAGATTATTAAATTATTTTTCTGACTATATTACCATAATATCAATATCACATACAAGATCTCAAAATTGGGATTTGTGTTTGATTCTCTTGAGGATATTTTTCATAAAAATTTTGCAACATTTATTGGTAAATATAAATGGAATCAAGTCATTCACTTCATAACCCAAGATTTATATTGTTCAAATATGACTTTGATTTATCACAAACCCATTATAAATTAGATCATGATGAATGTTGACATTTTCGGGATTTTATTAGCTATATAGGGGTATGATATTTCTATGAATGGTGAAAAATATTTATTTACATTTATCTAAGATGAATGCCTAAAATTATTTCAAGGAAATATATGTAAAATTTACCTTGGTAAAGGATTCATTAGTTAAAAAATTTTGGGGTCTATAAAACACATCAACAAGTGATTCATTGGAAACATTTGAAAGGTGTAGATCATCTAGTTTTGTCTTTATAGTTGGGATAATAGACAACTATTTCCATATTTCTAAATTCAGAACTATCATTATAATATTACCAACAATAATTTTCATTATCATATGACATTAAGGTCACATCATTGGGTATTGACGACCCACACAACTAGCCAAAACATATGGGAATGTTCTAATATTGCAGGATGAGTCAAACTTTTCTACCCACGTGTATGATATAGTCATATAGTTGTAGACCATCCTAACAATTTTCCAATATAATTAATCCATATTGAAAATCTATATATTCCTATTCCACATTTGAAAGAGTGTTCCCTAAATTTTTAGCTATCTATATGGATTTGGTAGTGAGGTGGTCATGATACTATGCCTAACAATGAATATGGGTTCCCCTACCTACTCAATATGTGAAACCTCTTACTCACCATCACAAATAGTATTCATGGTGTTTAGGTCTACATACATGTTCTTCATCAGATAGTGGGTGTAAAAAATGGATGACGTGGTATTAACAACATTTTAAATCTTAATTTAATGATGCATCAATTTGGAAATGTGGTTCCCATGTTCCTAATCTTGAGGTTATGACATCCATGTTTATCTTTACATGTTTCAGAATTGTTCACACGTCATCTTCACGAAACCTACTCTATATATACATATTATATTTTTCTACTATGTGTGGAATTAATGGTGAAAATTTGGATGACGCAGTGGTGACCAGTTCCACAGATGGTATATTTTACTCTACCTGAAGGATAGTATGAGCAAGAGTAATAATCATCATGGTCATATAGTTAGAAAATTATCATTCACATATTTATGGTACATATTATAAGTATCATTATTCCACTTATTGGATAGTAGAAATGTATTATACTTGAAATTAAATTTTTACTAGTGTCGCATTCCTAAAATTAAACATTTTATGGAGAATTTCCTTAATGAAAATGCATTCATTGATGGAGTGAACCAAAATCTATTGAAAATGTATTTAGTCAATATGATTATGGATATTGATATAAATATGTTTCTTCAACTATTATGGCATTAGGATAATGGTATTCATAGTTTCAATGTAGTATAATAAAAACAAATATTTTCAAACTGAATATTGTTTCTTTTGCTTATTGCACTCTGAGCGGCCTTGGTATTTTATTGCCATTAGATGGGGGTAAAATATTAATAAAATTTCCAAAATTATATACATTATATTTATAAAATATAATTGGAACATTAATTGATTTATTTAACTTATAAATATATAAATTTTATTGAAAAATCAATATCATTTATGTCATTAATGTATTATGATAATGTCATAAAAGTAATAGTTTTCAGCAAAATATTTAATTTTTAATATTCACCCAGAAAACATTTTATTATTTATAAATTTGATAAAATAATTTTAATATAATATTTTTTTCAATCCCAAAAAAATCATTTTTTCAATTTAAAATTCTAATATTTATATATTGAACTTTTAAAAATATACCATAAAGAAGCATTTGTTTGGGAAAATGATGTTTCAAAGTCTTATTTATTGTAATTATTATTTTATATCATTAACAAAACAAATTTGTGTTTACTGGTTATTAATATCAAACATAATTTAGGAAAATTAATCATATTATTCTTTAAATATAAGTTCATTTCACATACAAAAATTAGAAATATTATTTTGTAAATAATAAACTATCTTATTAATAAATTTTAAAAAAATAATGGGATTGAATTCATATAAAAATAATAATTTCTTATATTTATAGATATATTTAATAAATTAGTTAATCCAATTCATTCCCATTAATTCAATGGAATATCAATAATGGGATTACTTAAATATTAATACATTATCTAAATATATTTTGTTTTTGTAACAATTATGTGTTGTGAGTGGAGTAAGACATCAAAATATTATTTTGATTTAATAGACATTAAAGTAATTTATATTAGGAAATAGTTCTTAATGAGGCACTTTATGATGTTCATGGTTTTATTTTTTATTTTTAATGGGATATATATATATATATATATATTAAATTAATATGAATATTTTTTGGAAGGGAGTTAACCCATTCAGAATTTTATATTTAAGTAAAATAATTGAAGAATATCTTGATATACAATGACTAACTTCGAAAAACAATGAATATTATTTATAAAATAATCATCCTACTATGGGTTTTTATTTATTACTCAATATCCTATTATTGGTGAAAACATACTTGACATATGAAAATAGAAAATCGAGAGTGAAAACTCACTATTATTTATATGAGAATTTGTTTCATTGTATTTACCTTTTTCATGGTTATTGGTGAATATTTTCTATATTGATCGATGTATTAGGAAATTCACTTTTAAATTTCCCAATTCTCTTTAAATTGAAGTAATATAATTTTATAGCTTCTCTGTTTCCATAACACATGAGGGTTTATTACCTTTATCTAAATACATCAAAAAATTTCTTGTCCCTTTTTGTCAATTTCCCCATGATTTTCTCAACAATTATATATGTAAGAAATTGAATCGAATTTACTTGATCAACTTTATCACCTGAATTTCTAAGACATTAAATCCATATCTTTATTAGTTTATTTGGGAATTTATCTATGTTCATGTTTTTAATTATAATTCCAGGTTAGTTTTTTCTAGAAAATCTAAATATTTATCATTCCACACCTTTGAGCCTTTGTGTTTTTCATTGGGATAATTTCTTTAGCTTCCATGTCATCTATTGTAAACTTGATTCCTTAATCTAAGTGTCATTATTAAAACCAAAAATTTTAAGATGATATACATTCATTAAAATTAAATTATTATAAAAAAACATTGATCAATTAACCACAATATATATCACTTTATTAATAAATAAAGTTAATAAATAATTCTTAAAACTAAACTTTTATTGTACATGTTGTAACATATATAACACATAGTTTAGACCAACTCATTGTAGGTATAGCCTAGGTTAAATTTAGTAGTGTTCCATCATTATTTTTATCTAGATCTAAAAAATATGGATCCCAAATTTTCATGAAAATTATTGAATTGTTTAGAACACAAAAATATTTAAATCTATGCTATAAAAATCTATATTATTCCTAATCTATGAAATCACATATAGAATAATATGTTCATTAAATTATAAATTTCTATGTTTTAATCTAATTTACCAATGGTCACATACCAATTATGTTATCTATTCTATATATATTCAAATCCATCATAATAGTTTTTAAATAAATGTGCATCAACCATGGAATATTCAATATGAGATGAATTTGAGGTGTGTAGTTATTCCTCTTCATCGTGCATAAGGTGATGATCCAGTTAAGTCTTCTCCCAACATTCAGGGGTTAATACACCAATTTACATCTATCCTAGAGCATATATCCTGTTTTAGTATCAAGATAAGTATGTAATTACTATTAGAACCATACAGTATAAACATCACAAAAACATCATGATGTTATCTTATATTTCTAATTCATTCTAAGACATACCCAAATGGTTTTTACTAAAGTTTTGTTATCTTAATTCTCAAATAAGTTTTACATTATTACCTTAAAGTTAAATCATATACTATCATAATGTTTTATCTATACCTTGTAATTTATGAATGACTCTAACGTATCATGTATTGTATTTTTCTCAACTATCCTCATAGTCTCCAAATTTATATAACCCATTCTTTGATACAAATTGTGAGGACATAGATCCACACCCATATGTATAGTGTGGATAAAATGTAATACCCCAACCCCAGAAGCATACATTTAGTGGACTAGTTTATTACATTTTCACAAATATAATGAATAAAATGCTGATGGACTGAATAGTTTATTCATTTTCTAAAACAAGATACTTACATAAATACAACATTAAATGAAATACATTTAATAATTTCTATTGAAAACATCCAAAACTCTTAGATTGTTCCTAAAATTAATTCATAATATACTTCTTCACATCCAGGAGAATAATAAAACATAAGGGGTGAGATAAGATGCTCAGTAAGGTTAAGCAATAAAGTAGAAGATATCGTAAACATAAACATTAGGCACTGTGAATAAATAAAAACATATTCATTTTAAAAAATAATCATGAGTATAAAATCAAAAGAATAAGATCTGAATAAATAATGCCATGATAAAACAAAACCATGAGTATTCTACTAGTCGAATAACCACATTGACTATCAATTAAAATTTTCATAATTATGGAAGTGATAATGCGTGAAATTGTAACCATTCTTTTATGGCCTTATGCCAGAGCCATACATAAATGGGTAAAACCCTAAACTAGTATGTCTCCTGAGACTTACCGATGCCTCAAGGGGATAAAGTGGGATCCAACCATCACATACGAAGTCATATTCATTCCTTATGTGTAAATGGTGAACATAATAAATATACAAATTCATATTTAAACTAACTTATGAAATTTTAATAATCATCTCTAATCATTAAACATAAATAATAACCATTCATATTAATGCAGTGAATGGTATGAAGATAGCACATCCATAATCAAACTAACAAGAAACCCATCAAAGAAATATTGTAGATGATATCATAATATAAAAACCTCAATTATTTATGAAATTATTCAACGAATTTTGACATAGATAAATGAAATTTTAAATGAGACGATCGAGAAATTCTTGAGTAAATAATCATTAAACATTCCAAAGTGTCACATACCACCTTGAAAAATTCAAATAATAATACCTTAGAATATAATGATAACAATTAAAGTCATTATATGATATACTAAAAGGTATTAAATAAAACACATTCAATTAATAAGTGGTGAACAATTCATATATCCCATAAAAGATAATGTGAGACGGGAAATTTCCTTTTTTAATTTGGAAAGAATAATTCATTTTGAAATCATTTATTTTGTAATAAAATATAATATTAAACATGTATATAAAGAACAAAAAATTTAAGGACATTGAAATTTTATTTTATGAATTAATTTTTTCCCACTGAAGTGTACTCTTGTAAATATGATTTTTAAAAATATTTACAAATAAAAACATTTATCATGGTTTCAGGAACATATTAAAGTGATTTTAATGCTGAAGGGCATGTTTTTTTCATAAAATCATAAATGAACCAAGATATATTTTCATGAAAAAATTAGTTATTTTAAATAAGAAATATGATTTCATAAAATAGATTATATAGTGCACATGTAAGTGGGTAAGAATTTGAGAAGTTTAGTTGAATTAATCTTTTTTATTAGGATGATTTCAAAAGGGAAACATTTTAAATCATTTATATCCCTATCAAAGATACATGATCTAATATATAAATATGAGTGTGATAAGTATAAAAATAATATAGGGTAAATATAAATAAAAAATAATGAATCATTACATTTGAGTAATGGTAGATAAAGAGTAGCCTAAATGAAAAAATAGGTGTTCGGGTAGAATCCCTTACCACATTGTAATCAATCAAATTCTAAGACTGCAAATTACTAAACATAAAATGATATATTTAATAACATTAATATAAAAATATTCAAGACCTAATATAGAAATGGTAAGAATAAATACGCCATACACAATAAATAGTGGTGAATAAGTAATATCTCATAAAAATGGATGTGAGAAGAGAAAACTCAAACCATATGTCTGAAAGTATTATACACTTGAACATAACATCTTATATAATCAAATTAATTTCATTAATAAATTAATTAAGAACCATATATACATATATTCAATTTATTATAGTTTTATTATGTTCATTTATTCCTTTATTGATAAGTTATAAGACTTAATTCCATCATTCCAGAGTGTTCGTTTTCTTGCATTTCATAATCGGTTGGCATGTCGATAAGTAGTGGAGTACATGTGGAATGGAAATAATTCTAGATAATTCATTTTATGTTATAATAATGATCATACATAATATTATATGTTCAAACAATTCATTTTTTTATCAGATGATGATGAGTTGTTAGATGAAACATTAATAATTATCTTTTAGATTGTTTTCATGGTATTTCAATTATTATGAACTTATTTTATCATATGAATTTATATTATGTATATATTAGGGTTACATAATATTAAATAGGTTATAATACATATATTATAGTTTGAATCACAAAAAAAATTGTTTCATAACATTTCATGAAGGTAAACTGAAAAATGAAGATTCGTCATCCATGAAGGTCGTAAATCGACACCACTTAGGTGATGATTTTGTTTTTAAAATAAAAGAGAAAGAGTAACATGATTAATGATGATTATTCCATTGAAATTATATAATTCTAGTATATATGTTATAATAGAGTTATCATTATCATTTTTATCGAGTATCTCAGGAGAATATGAGAATATAAAACTAAATAAAAAAATTAGAATAAAAAGTGAGAGGGTTTACCTCTGGAAATAACTTCTTAGAGAACCCCCTTAAGGTAAGTGGTTTTGGTCCCTTTGAAATACCAGGAGCTCATGGACATGGGGAAGACTTGGTAAAAGTATTTTGGATTATCTTTAAGACACTTCATGACATATAGTATTGAAGAGAAGAGAGAGTGAGGGGTGGTTTTTATTTTTGAGGAGAGGGGTGATTTTTTAATATCTTATTCACTATTTTATGATTGTACTCATGAAAGAAAATTAGGTTAGGAATCGTCCCCCAGGGTCCAATCTGTGACTACCCCAAGCCCGCCATCCATAGGTGAGGGGTTGGTGACTAGCAGCAGAAAGGCGTATCCCTAAAACAGCAAGGCATTGCCTTTAAACTTGTACAAACACACAATCCAAGAACAAAAAAAGAAATAACCACGAAGTAAAAATGTAGTAGTAAAAGTGTGTACAGAAAGTAAAGGGACAAGAATACCAGCCCAACTAAAGAGATACAACAAAAATAGAAAACAGATAACAGATAAAAGCTCTGTAGATCGTCCAAAAAGGATCCTACCTAAAGGGTAGCTACATATCATCCCTGCAGCTCTCCACCTCAATAGTCACCACCGTCCACCATCAGGCCCTAGCTCTCTAAGTCTTAGTCAAAGATGCCCATCGCCAGCACAAGACACAACAAGGTGCAGGTGAATCCCATGGATGGGTGAGTATAACAATACCTAGTAGGGACCCCAAGACCATCGAAAGTCTCTCAGAATTCCACAACAGAAAACCAAAAAGCATGAACTTAATCACAAAGCACGAAGAAAAAGACACAGCTCAAAACCTGATATAACTAAAGTATATAAGTTTGATGATTAGTCGTAATGAATGATAATCTTAGTCTTTATAGAGGCACAACTACTGACCATGCGGATACCAACCCACCCAAGACCAATAGGTACTAACCCCCACTGACCCACACAAGATACGACCCGCCATTGATCGATAGGTATTAACCTCTGCAAGACCCACATAGGATATGACCCACATAGGATCGGTATGTCAAGGATCCACGAGGGGACACTCTAATGGTGGTCCTAATCCTGTTGTGCAATGATGATCCGCACAGGGTCGCTAAAATCCTAATCCAAACAGGGTCACTAGAACATTGATCCATATAGGGTCGCTAGGTGTTGATCCACACAGGCTCACATGGTGCTGCTCAACACATGATCGCTAGGTTATGATCCACAAAGGGTCGCTAGGTGTTGATCCACACAGAATTTCTAGGCGATAATACACACAATATCGCTAGGTGCAGACCCATACAGGATTACTCGGTACTAACATCTGTATGATCTGTCTCTAACCTCCATCTCACAGCCAGCCACTAGATTCCCGATCATTGCACGCTTTATTGCAGTAGAAACCTCTCCTTAAGTCACCAATATTGTTTCCCAACCAGCACAAATTCCCAAGAAAAATGTAAACCAATGATCTATCACATCATAAAAGTTCCATCACAATAGACGATGCATCAGCCGAATGCCATGTCTGAAAGTTATTGGCATTTTAGTGCCGAGGTTCGGGTTAGATTCGAGGTCGATCCAACCCGTCCATACTCGAATATTCTTCAAAACTGTCTTGGAATATCTCAAAAGTACTATCTCTCTACAAGGATCCCAAATCCGTAGACATTTCATCAAACGAACGCCTGGTTCGCAAGATATGACCTTTTGAGCGTATTACGTCCCGAGAGGGGTCCGAGTCTGGTCCAACCGAGTTTGGCCAAACCCAACCAGTTGTAGATCAACCCGACCCGGTCTGGGTCTGACCAGAAAAATCCCAAACCAGACTCGACCAGCTCAGTTGGGCTGGTCCATGGACCGCCCCAGCCCACTGAGGCTGGACTGGGTAGCGGTGGCTCAGCCCGCCGCCTGGTGCGACCCACGTGTGGGTTACATGGTCCGCCTTTAAAACTATTGTGGTTTTTCTTCTTCTGCGGGGCTCCAGGGACACTCCAGAGCTCCATTGTTACTTACTTTTGCACCTACGGGCCTCCCATGATACTGTCTTCTTTGTGTGCTTCCTAGTTTCTGCTTTATGTCGAGTTATAAATTTTTCCCCCAAATAACGCAACATTAACAAATCAGTAGAGGGTCTGGGCCTTCTTCATTTATCCCATGCCCTCCGCATTATCATTATAACAAGTGGGAGACTATTCAACATTAATTGACTATATTGATTCCATGTATCATCGTCCTTTTTAAGAACGAGGGAAAGATACATTGCACGGGAATTTAATAACAAAACCCCTACATCGAGAATCGTTTGATGATGTCACTGTCATAGAGGGAGAGGAGTCCTCATTAGATGAAGGTTTTGGTGTTCATTGATCCCGAATCTTCACCGCCTATGCTTCTGTCACCGTCAGAGGTATGTGTCACGACAATTTTCTAGAGGATACTTTCTTGATGAAGTCATGTCAAAAACTCAACCTCGAGCTCTATTTAAATAGAGGAATATGGGTGATTAATGCACTGAGTAATTAAGGAGGTTCATTTATTTATGTAATTAATGTTCCACATTAATTACACGAGGGATGGTTATGCAACCAATGTTTCACTGGACATTTAATATCCCATATTAAATTTATAACCACCACCATTGGTTCCCACCACCGCTGCTCAACAGGTTTTAGGAAAAAATGAAATAAAATAAGAATTTATATATTATTTAATTATTTCTTTAAAAGTCGCAAAAAAAAACTTTTTTACCTAACCAATGATTGTTAATGTTATGCCTCCATTAAGTGAATCACAGCGCTGTGAATTCAGCGGTTCCATCAGATTTTTAATTTGAGCACCGTTTCAAAAGATAGAAAATGCCACCCATGCATTTACTAAACATACCATAAAAAATTCAAAAATTATAAATTTTCACCCTTGACTCACACCGATTGAGGATAGGGTTATCCTAAGGGTAATACGCCCCAATGAACTGAACAGTACTCTTCTATTTTTAATCCGAGTTAACATTTAGATGTTATAGAATTTAACAATAAAATAATAGTTTATTTAATTATTATATTTATTATTATTCCATTTTTGGATTTCTCCCTGGAGGCTTTCGCCGACAAAACGTAAGTCACGCCTAGGGTAAACCCACAATCATGAACACAACGATGCCCTCAGATTTTGGATTTGGGCACCCATTTATGTGCTATTAAAATTTTTCAATAAAATGACTCATGCATGCTTTTTATAGATGAATATTTTTTGATGGATTATTCTAGGAACTCTAGGCCTCAGAATCACGTGTTGTCAATTTTTTCAGTCTTGTAATTATTCCTTATAAAAAATATATGGAATTTCTGGGACATTACATTCTCCCCAACTTAAGTCTTTATGTCTCTGAAATTTAAAACAAAGGGAAATAAAAAAACAAGGGTATTGAGAATGAATCTAAGACACCTGCTCCCATGTTCTCTCCTGGAGGTCCCCGTGCTACCACTAAACACACACTTGAGGGATCGACCATCCATAAAGTATTCACTCTTTTTTATCCTATATCTCTACTAGGAACACCATAAAATTCACCCCATTGTTAAATTCCAACATTAACTAGTCGATAATGTGTGATGGATCATGCATTCATCACCTCCACTGCGACAAATGGAAAAAATTATACACTTGATGCATCTATGGGGAAAGTGCTAGATCGTAATCCTCCTTGCCAACTCTGCTAAATATCTGAAAGGGTCCAATGAACCTCAGAGATAGCCTGTTCCCTGACCAAACCTCTATAATCCTCATTGGGGTGAGACCAAAATAAAGACATGATCCCCTTCTTCAAACTCCAAGGGTCTTCGTCTCCAATCATCATAAAACGTTTTTTACCTCTGAGTAGTATTCATCTTCTCCTGGATGATCTGAATATTCTTAGTGGTATCTTGTACATCTCTGGACCGATAAGTGTTGACTACCTTGTGTCTATCCAGCATAGAGGTGATCTATAAGGACATTCGTACAGGGCCTCAAATGGAGTCATGTCGATGGTGGAGTGGTAACTATTATTGTATGAAAACTTCATCAGGGGAAGGTGGTCCTCTAAACTATGGCCATAATTGAGGACACAAGCACAAACAAAGTCATCGAGTGTCTGTATGGCCCACTCCATCTGACCATCTTTCTGGGGATGAAAGGCATTTATCAAGCATAACAGAGTCTCGAACACCTCCTACAATTCATTCCATAAGTGGGATGTAAAACATGCATCACTATTTGAGATGATTGTCTATTGCACTCTTTGAAACCATACAATCTCTTATATGTGGAGATGTCCTAGGATCTTTACCGATCCTTTCTCTCTGATAGGTTTGTAGTGGGTCGACATGGGGATCTGGTCAACTATCACCCATATGGAATCATGTCCCTTGGATGTACATGGTATCCTATCACGAAGTCAATGGATATACCATCCCCCACCAACTCTGCTACCTCAAGTAGATGAGCTAAGACTACTGATACCTAATTCTCAGCCTTCGCTTGCTAACAAGTGAGGCATCGGGATACAAACTCTTCCACTACTTTCCTCATCCCTAGCCACCGGAACTAACGCTGGAGGTCCAGGTACATCTTCTCCACTCCAGGATATACTGCTAATGGAGATGTATGGAACTCCCTCAACACCTCTCCTCATAGTTTCACTTGTACCATAGTGTGTCCTCTAAAGAGAACGACATGCTCCCCACCTTCTAAAAATCAATCCAGATCCTGTCTTGAGGATATCTGAGCACATCAGGCTTCGTAGTCTATATCCCAAGATGTGCCTCTCTATCTCACTAAATGACCAGGGGAGTCATTGTACTAGGCTAGGGGTAATCTGCTCCATCACTATCCACAAATGATATTTGCATCCTAGCTAGTTGCTCTGTCGCCTCTCTCTGCAACTGTAGTCTAGACCTCCTTCTAAGTGTGTCTTCCACCACATTCCCCCTCCAAGAGTGTAGAATATCTCAAAGTCATAGGCTTGGAAGAACCCCAGCCCTCGCCTCTATCTCAAGTTTAGGTCCTTATGTGGGATGATATACCTAAGACTATTGTCATCATTGTATATAGTAAAATGTTATCCCAACTATAATATCAGCTCAAAAAGCTATGTGGGATCCATCTGATATGTATTTGTAGATATCAGTGTCATCCTTGAGGTATATTCTAGTACAGAAGTCCCTCTTACTATGGGGGGTAATCCTAGAAGAATATTTAGAAAGTATATTCGGACACTCTTCCACTACTGTTGGGAACTAAAAACTAAAAACTCCTACTACCATGAGAGTAAGGCTAGCTGACTCAATAGTTATTGGTTTCACCATCCTAGGAATGAGATTGTCTTGTGCTGCCTGGGTTTACTTTTTCGCCGACCCAGGGACACACCATTCCAATGTTGTGGACATACCGTATCCTTTTTTCCTAAAATAGTCAATCCAAACATGAACTATGGATGACTAGTCCATACCCAATCTAACATCGTAAGGCCTAAACACTTATAAAAAAATGTTTCAACCATATATCTCACCTTATGTACCAGATCACACTATTGGCATAACTGTTATTATTGATTCTCCTTCGATAGGTATCTCCAGATGTAAGGGTCAAGTCAACGGTTTAACTAGAAACTCTAGGTCTTTAACAATATTTGTGACATAAAGGAATGATTTTTACCAATGTCTATTAATATGGATGCTAATAGTAGACACAAAACGTACATTGAAACATTCCTTGAGCATTGGGGTCACACTCTTTGACTGCATGCAACAAATACCTTTACCTATCCTCCAACTCCCTCAGCCTAGCTGGGGACACATTGGGGTGATGGTTGTAACATGCCGAAAAGTATTCTACCTCATGCTGCTCTCCTAGGTCCTCTTATATGTCTGATGCCCTGTATATTCCTCTATCCCTATCACTTCCTCTTCTTGAAACATTTTACACATCCATGTCTCTGGGACAGACATCATTTTCCTACATTCCCACTGCTAACATTCACTGGCTGCATCAACTCAGCCAAATAATTTTCAACCACAAAGGTTTTTCCGATAATCCTAAAATAAGTGGAAATGCACAGAGGAAACATGTTGGCTCAGATGTCCCTAAAAGAATCTCATTCGAAGGACCAATCCCTAAAGCATTGTTCATATCATATTCATCGAGTACATAGAATAGTCTGTACACCTCGATGAATACTCAGCTACCAACATGTCATCCTATCAACGTTGTAGATGCTCTTGGGAACACATACCCCATAGCTTTTTATGGGAAGAGATCCCTTCCATTTTGAAGGTTCTCAAACATTGTCCACATAAATGTCACCTCATCATAAGATACGGGTAATCTAAACCCTACCATCACACTATTGAGAAACATAGAATTCTCACTGCCAGGACCACCATCTGATCTAATGGACCCTGGATAGATGGCAACTCAGTCACCACCTCAATCCAGTCCTTAGCGTCTTGTGAGTCGGGCTCGCCTCGGAACCTGAGGGGTATCTATCATTGAAACTCATGTCAGGCACTGAGCCTATAAGTTTCCTCTACCAGTAGAACTGGTAGTAACTACTGACCAATGGGAAGTGGTATCATTGGGAAACTACCTAGAGGTACCACCTCGGGCAACCGTCCATTTACTAAAGCCTCATCACACTATGGACCATCCTTATGGTCACTCATTGGAATCCTAGCTGGATATCTTCATGGAGTCATCATGAAAGATCATCAATATGAACTACAGTCAAAAAGTTATACAAGGTGAGCTAACTCAAAATAGATCAAAATAAAACCATTTCATAAACACAAGCAATCCGGGTTTTCATGTACCATGTCGGAAAACAGAATTCAGGGTCCTAGTGTATGGTTAGGTCTACTTTCGTACCAACACTGGACTCTCGAACTGAAACCCACAATCAAAACACTTAACACTATTACTCAATTGAAAATAAAAAAGTCCTAGTTCTTTGGTAGAACTGACTCCTATGATACAACTTTTTCACATCCCATCCTCCAGGGCCCAAGTTGTGACTACCCAATGTCCACCTTCTATAGTCCAGGGGTTGGAGACTAGCATCAGAAATGAATATCCCTAAAACAGGAAGGCATTTTATTTAAACATGTAAAAATACACAATCAAATAACACGACAAGATATAAACACGAAGTAAAAAATGAAGTAGTAAAAGTGTTTACAAAAATTAAATTTGCCGAAATACAGGCCCAACTGAAAATATACAACTACAAAATAGAAAACATACAATAGCTCTTGAGATCATCCACCAAGAATCCCACTAGATGGTTAGGTACATCTCATCCCTATTGTTCTCCACGTCAACCGTCACCACCATTCACTGTCAGTTCCTAGCTCTCCGAGTCCTAGTCAATGTTGCATGTCATCTGCACATGAAACAACAAGGTGAGGGAAAATCACTTTTAAGGGTGAGTACAACAATACCCAGTAGGGACCCAGACCCCCAAAGGTCTCATAGAATTCCAAAACAGAAAACAAAAAATCATTATCTCAATCACAAAGCACAAAGCAGAAGACACAGCAAAAAAACAGATATAACTAAAGTTCAAAAGTTGAGATGATTAGTCATAATTCTTGATCATCTTATTCTGCTAAGTGGCACTAATGATTACTATACGGAGTCTGACCCATAGAAGATCGATAGGTACTAACCCCTGCTAATCCACACAGGATCTGACCCACCCATGATTGATAGGTACTATCACTCGCTGACCTGAATAGGATCCGACCCGCCTATGATCAATAGGTACTAACCCCCGCATGACCCACACAGGATATGACCCATATAGGTTCGATATATTGTTGATCCAAGATGAGACACTCTAAGGCTGGTCCTCATAGGGTCATACATTGTTTATACACATAGGTTATCTAGAATGATGATCCACAAAGGGTTGCAAGAATGTTGATCCACAAAGGGTTGCTAGGTATTGATTCATATAGGATCTCTCTGTGTTTAGCCACATAGGATCGCTATGTGCTGATCCACACAGTGTCACTTGGTGTTGATCCACATATGATCACTAGGTGTTGTGCCACATAGTATCACTAGGTGATAAACCACATAAGATATCTTGATACTAACCTTTTTATGATATGTCTCCAACCTCCATCTCACAGTCAGCCACTGGATTCCCACTCATAGCATGCATGATTCCAGGAGAAACCACTCCTCAATCCATCGGTTGTTTTACAACTGGTATGAAGTCCCAAGAAGAAGTAACCTAATGATTTTTCACATTATAAGGGTTCTAACAGAAAAGACTGTGCGTCAACCGGACGCCCGATCTGTATGTTATTGAAATTTTAGTACCGAAGGCCCAGTTGGATCCGGGGTTTATCCAACCCAACCATACTCTAAATTTTTCCAAAACATTCATGGATTATCTTGAAAATATCTCTTCTCTCCAATCATACCCACACTATAGGTTGTTCATCAAATATATGTCTGGTTTGCAAGATACGGCATTTTGAGCGTATGAGGGCTGGAGAGGGGTCCGGGTCCAGTTAGACACAGTCAGACCGACCCAATAAGACCTAGTCTAAGCTTACCGTACCTGGTTCAAATCGACCCAACCTGGTCCGAGTCTGACCTAGCCTGGTTGGGATGGGTTGCAGCAGCCCGACCCCTAGGCATGCCCTACGTGCACGGGGGTTGTTAGGTCCGCCTCTCGAACGGTTCAAAGAGTTGTTAGACTCTTTAAATGGAACCACCAATTGGGGCAGCCTCATCACCCACAGGACCCGTAGGGAGAAGGTCCCTTCCATTATCATGTCTTTATAACCTTGTCCTACTCATTGGAGCGTGCGACAGTGCACCACCTCCCACCTCTACGGCCGGCCGAGAGTCAGTTGTCCGTCCTTCTACCGTGGAGCAACCCTTCTACCGTGGCAACCGGTCGTTGGCGTCATCACATCTTCTACAGGGCTTTGGAGATGTTCCAGATCACTGTTATCAATTCCGTTAGTGCCTACGAGCATCCCGGGATTCCATCATCATTGTGTGCTTCTCAGTTTCTACTTTTTGGCTAATTGGAAATTTTTCCCATGAAGAGCACAACATGAATGAAGCGGTGGAGGGTCTGAGTTGTGTTCATTTTTCCTTCACTGTAACATCCTTGGTAAATAAAGAATATAACATTTTCATATTTATTAATATTTGAGAATTAAATTTTAATTTTACTTTAAAGGGTATGCCATGTTTGATGGCATACCTGATATGAAACAACAAGTCTCTTTGAAAATTTACACTGCACACACCGTTGAGTTATACTGGAAAATAATATAATAATATAAATATTGTAAATTGTAGTAAACGCATAGCATTTTTTATTTCCGAGAATGAGTAGAACTAACTAAAATATGAATATATATATTCGTTAAATGTTTTTACATTTATCCAATTAAATTTAGATTCTTAAAATGTGAATGAATCTAATTTTAAGCATGAGTACTATAATATTCTTTAAAAGGTCGATTTACCTTCATTTGATGGAGAACCCTCTTTAATAAAAATTTAGGCCACTTTTATATGTTCTATTTCACAAAATAAAATTCTTTTTTTTTGATTTGGGACATCAAAATTTACTTTGGGTAAAATTTTGGTATTTTTCTGATAAAATTCATTTGTTTATGAATAGTGAAAAATAATATATTATAATTCAAAACTGCCTCTCAATCTAATTTATTTATATGTTTTGATTAACTTTTTAATTTTTTTAAAGTGTAATTATATCATATTTTTACCATTTAATCCAATGTTGGTCATTTGAAGTAATTTCACATTAAAATTGGATATAAACAAGTGTCAATATTTTGATAGTTATTATTTCATAAAAACACGATATTTGTTTTCACACCAAGAATTAATTTGAAATTAATTAATGAAACTTCTATGTTTTGAATTTTTTAAAATCGAAATCATTTTTTAATTTGGAAAATAAAATATATTTTAGGCTGTATTTTTTTCTATTTTTCTAGAAATCCTTCAATTTTTGATGAATTGTGATAACACTGAGTAGAAGTTAAAAATCCTAATTTTTCATTTAAATGAAATTTTTCTGCTTCTATGAATTGAATTTCAAAAATTTGACATAATGGTTTTTATTACTAAATAAAATTTTGTTCAATAATATGAAAATATTTTTTGTTAAATAGTAACTTTTGAATTTTATTTATCATAGTTAAAGGTAAATAGGGTAATTCAAGGTAAGAACGATATTATAATAACATAAAATTACCTTAACACTTGTCCTAAACTTATTGTATGAGTAATAGATGACCCAGAAAATCCTTGAGTGAGACCTTTGGCCTTTGAATGCCACTTCGGTAATATAATGATATTAATAAATTTTTATTTAAAGTGAAAATAAAAAATATCACTAAGATGTATTATTTTGATAAAATAAATTTAATATGGGGTTATATAATTGATATTTTTTACTATAAATATTCCTTAGAAATAAAAAAAATATTTACAACATTATTTTAATTTTTTATAATTTTTAGACATCAAATAAATAAAATTTCTTGTGACACAATAATGATGTAGTGTTTACATCATTAATGAATTATTTAAATAAATAAGATTATAAAGGTCAAAATAATATCCCAAAAAAATCCAATTATTATTGGAAGATTTTATTCTGAACACATGTCACCTTATCTTTGGCTTTTATAAGTTTTGGACCTTTAGAAACATAAAATCTTTATATAATAAAATAATATTTTCAAAGTTTCCTAAAGAGCCCCCCTATAAAAAACCCTCACATCTAACCCATTACTCACACCTCTAAAGCCCCTTGGCACATACAAACCTTCCAAAATAATCTCTCAAGATCCCTCTCTTCCACCTAGAAGCCTTACCTTAGGCATAAGGCACATCAATAAATCCTTTTGGTTCAAACCAAAGGATGTTACCCGATTTAAAGGTAACATCTTCTTTTAAGTTATTTTATTTTATTTTACTTCTCCTACCCCCTAAACACTTTTTATTCCATTAATTTATTACAAAACCAGTATCCTTAATATAATAGGTTGTTTTTATGATATGTATTCAAACTACACTTGCACACACCTCCATATAATGGGTAAAAGAACATACTGTTTTTGTGGACAGCGAACTAACACCTCATGAAATGATGATTGTTCAATCTTCTACTATCACCTCTTATGGTGGATATTATGATGGAACTATATTTATATGTGATATATATTATGTTTATGGTTTCTCTATTATTCTATAATTTTTATTTACAAACATACCTTTATTCTTTCCAATATGTGTAAACATGATAATTTCATTTGAGGAAGTGCGGACTACGGCCCACTTGAGGTGATATGATTCGTTTATGACATACTTGGAATGTATAAAGGGTGGAGTTAATGAAATTATGTAACATATATATATATCATATGATATTATAAATTAATTATAATTTACCTATGTATCATTATGTTTTCATTGCAATAAATATGAAATATAAATGAAAGTAGTGTTCATGCGTACGTACGGTTTACTATCTCCATGAACGATGAATTTCATTTCTTATCTTCAAGTGTCATATAATATTATAAATATATATATATATATATATGATATTTAAATATTTAATATAATCTTTTAGAAAATAGACATTTGACTACATGGACAATTTGTAATTATAACTAGTTCATTTTTGACTCAAGTACCAAATATTGTCAAAATGACCCTTAATAACTCAAATGATTACATAATGTTTATAACATGGTAATAAGTGACATAAAAGGAATGATAAAATTGAAAAATATTCTTAAGAATTTATAAATTATCTTTACTTTATTATTTAGGAAATTAAAGAATGAGCGGTTCAAGTCGGATATGAGGTAAGGGGTTTCATATCTCACTTTTACATCTATGAGATTTCCATTTTCACAACATATTTATTACATGTGGTCTATTGTTTTCTAAAATTTGATATATATTATCATGATTCTATTTATATTCATGTTATTATATGATTCATTTGGTGGTTATTAACTTTTTTTTATACGACTTGTTTGATTACAACGTGGTAAAGGGTTTTCATCTCACTTTTTATTCCCGTGAGATTCATTCTATATTTTCGACTATTTACTTTTGTATGTTTTATGTACTACCCATGATTTTATTATTTGTGTAATATACATTAATTTTTGGGTATTTACATCTTCATTGTATGTTACTTCTTTAATGGGGTGAACGTTTTGTAAGTTATCAAATCAGCAAGGGAACCATTCACACTCCTCTTTTTTAAAAGAATTGTTTTTTTATGAATTTTAATTTACATATTTTTGTGTTGGGATATGTTCTTATATATACTTTTGATGTAAATTTTATGTCCATGTGATGATATACCCTTTTTTCTCCCATCAACTCATTTTTTGAATTTTAATTTGACGCAGCTAGGCAGTCAAATTTCTCTAAGAAAACGTCATAACCAAATTCAATTATTTTGGTTAAACTTATAAATCTTGATTATTTCATGATATGAATTTTTTTGAATGACCTCTGATTGTTTTAAACATAATATCCACTTATAATCAGTGTATTCGTTTTTGTCACATGTAATTATGTCACTGATATTTCCTTAATCTAAGGATACAATCTTTGCAAGGGACTTTGTCTCAATTTACATTACATTGAGACTAATTTGTTGTTATACAACAATTCACATTTATATGGTATATATACTTACCTTTGACAAATTATATCATGAATATACTTTTTCTCATGATATTATAAGCTTTTATTAATGTTATTTCTCAATTATTTGTATTCAAGTGTCTCTCATTTAGTTAAAAACTCTTTAACTAAACCATTGTTTTAAATGTTTTAAATATTTATTCTTCTAAATAGTTCTCATTAATATCCATGTTTTCAAAATGGTTTTAAGGATTTATTTATATGTATATTAATGGTCTAAAATGTTAATTCCTTTATAATATTTAAAGTGGTATGAGACACTTTGATTGAAAGATCTCATTATTAATTGTTTTAAATGTTTTGGAAAATGGTTTGACAAAGAATTGATTAAGTTAATATCTTAAATGATATATTGTGATTACAATGTGGATGTGTTGTATTTCCATTATGCCTTTTTTTTACCTATTCAGAATATCATATGGTTAGGGGGAGTTTTTTACGTATACGGGTTATTCCATGATAAACCTTGGGCGGGTGAGCCCGAGATCGCTACCTAATGCATTCAGTATTGTGACAGAGATAAATGTGAATATTTCTCATAAAATATTATTTTAATATATTGTGATGGCTATTACAAGTGTATATCCCCATGTAGCTATGATATCTACAATGTAATTATTATATGGATGCCACAAGTTACCTTTATGATTTGTGATTACTATGTATTATTCACAAATCTTATGATTTCATGATATATGTAAAAGAACTTATGTTTTGTATGTATTGATGAACTAATGTTTTATTTAATTTTTTTATAACCCTTACTAGGATTTTTATGCTCATCCCATGTTTTTAAATATTTTTTATAGGACTTAAAGATGAATATGGTCAAGGATGAGATCAAGGAAATGGAATGTTGTCTAAAACATGGAACTAGAAACATTACTTTTTTGGAGTTTTTATTTTCTAAAAAATGGATACTGAGTAGAGGTGTCTACATTGTAATTTTTTAAATGTAACTTAATAGTTATGGGACAATTCTCTAAAACACTAAACCAGAAACGATCATTAATGTGAATTCTTGACTTCACTCAATATTATGCAATGTTTAAGGCTGGGTCCTTAAATTGGTATCATAGGTTGGTTTAGATAACTTTAGAGGTTATGGTTTTATTCAAGAATAAGTGACATAACCATAATGGTAAGCATATTAGAAAGAGTCATAGTTTCTCAGATAAATCGAAGGAGTTTATGATAACTTGAACAAGTATGTTTTAGTGTTTACCCTCCTCATGAGATAGTATATGACGATTTTACTTATATACTCACTCTGGCCTTTTTGGTTTTAGTCAATGGTTGGATCTATCAGACTTCAACGTGATAATGGATGTGAAGAAAACTGTGACAATTTTCTGAATAAGGAACTGAATGAAATAGAAGTTGTAATGAGAACTCTTGTGGTTATTCTCAACCAACTATTTAGAGTCATGATCGACCAAATGTACCTTGTAGAATTTTATAAGGCATCATATATCAAAAAAACAAATTCCTAGAGAAGTTTAGGTAATAATCATAAAGTTAAGTATATAAAAACCCAATGTGCCAAGGGTGTGGAAAGAAACACTTTGGAAAATTCATCAAAGGGATGTGTAGATGATATAGATCTGGTAGTGAAGGTCATAAAGCAAGAACCTTCCATGGAAAAAATAAGCGTCTAGTTGACTCCATGAAATGGAAGGAAGTTATTTCCAAAGGATCAATTGAATGTTTTAAATGTGGGGCTCATGGTAATTATACATATAGATGTCCTATAAAGAAGGTTCAGGAATGGGATCAGCAAGATCATACAAATATATGTTTTCCCAATTCCTAATGCATTTAAAATTGATGATTAGGAAACTAAAAATGACCAATGAAAGGTATAAATTATTTCTTAGCTGATGTTTTAACATTATTGAATCTTGGGATATGATTAAGGATTTTTTTATTGGAATGATGTATTATGGAATATATTGGAAAATAATGGATAATGGAACACGGATAATGTTGAATGAGTTAAAAGTCTACATATAATGGATTCAAGAGTTATGGTACATTTTAGGATGACGAAATTATTAGAATTATTAAGGATATATTAATGATGGGATTACTTAGGAAGACTTTTTCTATTACGAGTAACCTTGATGTTTGATATGTGAAAATGTTATACAAGAAATAGTTATACTTTCTTTTGAAGAGTAATGGTTGAAATATTATTTTGGAGGAATAAATGTTTTTATTGTGGAAATAAGGTTATTTGGGTTATTTATGGAAAGAATTAACCCATCATAGAGAATATGTGAATAGGTTAATTACACTTCAGTATTAAACCTTAAGAGTGTTTGACGTTTTTATAGACTAGTGTTAGGATTTACTGTGGAAGACTATGAGATTAAATCCTTCTGAGTTTAGGGTTTCAATATTATTTTGTATTATTTTTAATAATTTTAAGGAGAATTGTATATTGAAAGGTCTATCTTGAACATTGGGTTCTTTTTTCTGAATTCCGGAGATTAAGAGTAGTATTCCTTTTTATAAAGGATTATCCTTTTGGGGATTATTTTATATTGTACTAAACAATTTTTGTTTTGGTTGATGTCTAAAGATAAGGGAAATATGTAGTTTATCTTTTGTAGATTATGTGATACTCTAGAAGTTTATTCTAGAACTTCAGGTTTGACTAAGTCATCTTGAATACTTACCGTTTGGTGAGAAAATGAGTTTGTGGTAGAATTTTATTAAAGGATGACACTGTACATGATAAGTAAGTATATTTCCTAATGATATTTTTCTTGTTTTTAATAAAATACTTCAACTCTATGAAAGAAATGAAAAATTTTATAATATCTCTTTTATCATCAGACTTTTAACCAACCATAAATTTCTGATATTATGGTGGATAACTTTTTGTGATCAAGTTCTCTATCACTCTCTATTAATATATGAGAGTTATTTTCTCTTCCATATCCATTTTTTCTTGTAATCCTAGTATATGATGTCTCAGGTGACCTTTTTACTTCTATTACTTTATTTTAACGTGATATTTTTTTTACTCTTTTTCTGATGTGGGACTTTCAATGAAGTTTCCAAGCCCAATTTTTTATTTGTGAGCACGTAATTCCCAAAAGGGAGGAAGGATGTAACATCCTAGGTAAATAAAGAATAAAAGAATTTCATTTTTATAAATATATGTGAATTAAATATTAATTTTACTTTAAAGGGGATGATATGTTCAATGGAGTACCTGATGCGAAAAAACATGTCTCTTTGAAATCTTATATTCCAGACACCATTGAGTTATACTGAAAAATTATATAATAGTATTATTATTTAAAATGGTAGTTAACATAATGTCATTTTATTGTAAGGAATGAATATAAATTACTAAAATATTATAAAATATATTTGTTAAATTTTTTTACATTTATCTAATAAAAGTTAGAGGCATAAAATGTTAATGAGTCTAATTTTAAGCATAAATACTATAATATTCTTTAAAAGATCGATTAACGCCATTTTATGGAGAGCCCTATTTAAATATAGTTTTGGTAAATTTTATATGTTCTATTTGGAAAAATAAAATTCTTCTTTAGAATTGGGATGTCAAAATTTACTTTCGGTAGAAGTTTGGTATTTTTCTGTTAAAATTCTTTTTTATGAATAGTAAAAAATAATGTATTTTAATTCAAAATGACCTTTTAATATAATTTAATTATATGTTTGCATTATCTTTTCAATTGGTTTTAAAGTTTAATTAGATTATATATTTACCATTTAATCCAATTTTGATCATTGGAAGAAATTTCACGTTGAAATTGGACATAAAAAAGTGTCAATCTTTTGATAGTTCTTATTTCTTAAAAACACGCTTTTTGTTTTGACATCGAGAATTAATTTTAAATTAATTAATGCAAATTATATGTTTTTAATTTGGTAAAATATACATCATTTTTCAATTCATAATTTCAAATATAGGTTTGGATGAATATTTTGTATGTTTCTAAAAACCATAAATTTTTTATGAATAGTGAAAGCAGTGACTGATGGTTAAAAACCTGAAATTTTCATTTCAATTAAATTTTACTACATCTATAAATTGAACATAAAAAATACAACATAGATGGATGTTATTATTAAGTAAAATTTGGTTCAATATGATAATATAATTTTTGGGTAATAGTATCTTTTGACTTTTATTTGTCGTGGTTAAAGGTAAATAGGGTAATTAGTGGTAAAGACAATTTTATAATAATATAAAATTACCTTCAAACTTGTCCTAACCTTAATGTATGTGTAATGTCCTACCATGAAAATCCTTGGGTGGGATATTTTGTCTCTAAAATCCACTTGGGTGACATAATGATATTAATAACTTTTTATTTAAAGTAAAAATAATAAAATATCATAAACATGTATTGTTTTGATAAAACAATTTTAATGTGGGGTTATATTATTGGTATTTTTTAATATAAATATTCATTATAAAGGTAAAATGATTTCATAAATTATGAATTTTTTTATAATTTTTATACTTAAAATAAATAAAATTATTTATGACACAATAATGATGTAGTGTTTACCTCATTAATGAATGATTTAAATAAATAAGATTATAAAGATGAAAAAAAACATCCAAAACATGTAAAATTATTATTGGATTATTTTATTTTGAATAATAGTCACCTTATATTCTACTTTAATAAGTTCTGGATCTTTAGACACCAAAAATCATTATATAATAAAATAATATTTTCAAATTGTTCATAAGAGCCCATCCTCCCCGTTATAAAAAGCTCTCACCTCTAACCCATTACTCACACCTCTGAATCCCCTTGTCATGTCAAAACCCTATCCAAATACACACTAAATATCCCTCTCCTCCATCTATAAGCCTTAACTTATGCAGAAGGCAATTTAAGAAATCCTTTTCGTTCAAACAAAAGGGAGTTACCCGATTTAATGGTAACGTCTTCTTTTAAGTAATTTTCTTTTATTTTACTTCTCCAACCCCCTAAAATATTTTTATATTTTTCTTTATAAAAACAGAAGTATCCTAAATATACTAGTTTTTTATGACAATTATTTGAACTACACTTACACACACCTCCATCTAATGGGTAAAAAACATATTGTTTCTGTAGACGGTGAACTAACACCTCACGAAACGATGATTGTTCTATATTCTCCTACCACCTATTATGTTAGCCATTATGATGGAACAGTATTTATATGTGGTATATATTATATTTTTGTTTTCTATATTATTCTGTAATTTTTTTTTACAAATATACCTTTATTCGTTCCAATATGTGTAAACACAATAATTTAATTTGACAAAGTGCGGACTCCCTCCCCCTCAAGGTGATATGATTCATTTATGACATACGTGGAACATATAAAGGAATGTGTTAATGTAATTTTGTAAACTACATATATTTTATATGATATTATAAAAGAATTATAATATATCAATGTATCATTAAGTTTTAATTCCCTTAAATATGAAATATAAATAAAATTAGAGTTCATGCATACGTACGTCTTACCGTCTCCATGAACAGTTCAATTCATTTCTTATCTCCAAATGTCATGTAATATTATAAATATATATATATATATATATATATATATATTAAATATATATGATATATATGATATATATGATATTTAAATCTTAAATATAATTCTGGAGATAATAGAATTTTGACAACATGGACAATTCTTAATTATAACAAGTTCATTTTTCCATCAAGTACCAAATATCGACAAAAAGACCGCCATTAAAATAAATGATTGCATAATGTTTATAAAATGGTAATAAATGATATAAAAGGAATAATAATCTTGAAAAAGGTTCTTAATAAAGTAGAAATTAAATTTTTATTATTATTCAAGAGATTAAAGAACGAACAAGTCAAGTCGGACAAAAGGTAAGGGGTTTCTTATCTCACTTTTAATTCTGTGAGATTTACATTTTTTGACACTTATTTGTTTCATGTGGTGTAATGACCCAAAGATTCATTATTGGAAAATACATTTTAATCCAGTTAATTGTCTCTTTATAAAAAATTGTTTTTAAAAGATGTTAACTTCTTTGGTTTTATGATAAGAGTTGTGACCGTTACTTTTATAGCCGTTGAACAGTGATCACATGATTAGTATAAATATAAGGCTTTAACGAACCCAATTTTACTCTGAAAAAGGAAGTGATGGCCTCATCCAGTAGAATTGCCCCATACGAAGCCCAATTTTCGGAGCTCGGAAAAGAGGTGTCATCATTGGGCTTCTCCCTTGACCAAACCCATGTTGAGCTTTATTATGTCATGCTCGAACGTTATCGTCTATGGGAAATGTGGAAGTTGATTGAAATTACCACTCGAGATATGTTATCTGAGCCAGCCCAAGAGTTTGTCACTATCGCACACCTTACCCTTATGTCTTATGAGCCTGTTTTAAGGGGTTATGTAAAAAATAAGTAGTACTATGTTCATGTAAATTATTTGTTTTGTATATAATAATGAATATAATTTCTAGTTATTTTTTATACGTTGTAAATAGTTTTTTAAGTACAAATGGTGGTTTTAGTTATTATTTAATTAAGAAATATATTTTATTAAATTAAGGGATTTTTGAATTAAATAATATTTTAATAAAATATTATTATTATTATTAAATTAAATTTTATTAAATATAAATGATCTTATAATTTTTTGAATGCAATTAAAATTTTATATTAACATTTGAAAGCCATTTCTGTCAAAACCCGTGAATTTTCGATAAATGTTGGTTTTTATTTTAAAAGTGAAAATTAACATATTTAGAAATTTTTTTAGATAAAATAAATTTCATTTATGGAATCATTACATCGAAATTATCCAATGGTGAATTTTTCATAATTTTCTGAGATAGTCAAATTTTTGGGTAAAAATTAAATACCGATTAAATATATAATGTGATTTATGACATCATAATGACCCAATGGTGATGTAATAAAATACCAAAATCCTTATTTTCGGCCAATATATGTTTTATAATTAAAATAATGTGATTTTGGGTTTGTTTGACATACTTTTCAAAGCATTAATGGACCCCTCAAGACATATTCAACACTTTGCCTTTTTAAATTAATTTCCATGGGAGTGTGACTCACCTCCACATAAACAAATCTAATATTTTAATAAGTTCGGACCTTGGCCTTGTAAAATATTGTTTTCCTCATTCCTTTTCCAGAAACCATGGGAAAAACCATGGAATGGTTTGTGGTTTGGATTAGTTTAATATAAGAGGTCCCAAACCTAAATAATAAAGAATTCTCTCACCTTTCCTATATAAAAACACCCAAGCTCCCACTTCCTCCTCACTAAAATCCATTGGAATCGTCCAAACTCTTCCCTACTCTCTCTACAATCCTCCAAGGTGCCCCAATATCCCAAGTAGCATCTCAGAAGCCTCTCTCTAGCCTTTGGAAGCACACTTCCAAGTAAGGGTTTTTTCTTCCTTTCTCATTTTTGTCAATTTTCTTTAAGTTGTATTGCCCTTTTAATTTCAATTATGAATGTTGGGGTATGGTTTCACACCTCCCCCATACTACCCTATTATTGTTTGAATTATGGGAGACTCCTTTCTCTCTCATTAAATGCCTCCCATGTACACACGTTACTATGCCGAAATTCCGAAAGGAACTTCTCTCTCTTCTTTTACATTCAAGCAATACTTTTATATCATGAATATAAATTCCATTTCAATTGTTGGGAAATGTATCTATATGACCTCCTTACTTTCCATTACATGTAAATATGATGAGTAACCCCTTTCTCTCTCATCAACCATTTTTATGAATTCTTATGTCACGCCGTTACACTGCCGAAATCGCACCGATTTTCTAAGCCAATGTCATTGTGTAGTGAATACCATGCCCATTTCTCCATCAAGGGTATTCACCTTTATGAACATTTACATATGGATTGTAAAGTTTCATGTATGAATTCCAAATTCCTTTATCGTGGAATAAATGATTATGTTTTATGAATCCATGTTTTATGATCCATGTGGCACACTTATGCATGAAATGAAATGTTTAAGAAGGGTGCGCCATTATAGTACTCCAATGCATTGGGTAAAGTATAGTATCATGATACATCATGTGCAATGAGTGTTGAATCATTCTAATTAAAGTGAAATGAGGGTTTAATCATGATTCATGTGCAATGAGGGTTTACTCATGCTCCATGTGCAATGAGCCTTGGCTCATGCTAATTCAATGTTAAGTGTTGTTGCCACATTTCCATGTCATGATTATCATGATTTATCATGCCTTTATGTTCGTGTTTATCTTATGCTCTATTGACATGCCTGTTGCCTTTCATATATTGTACTCCTCATGTTATTCCATGTGTACTCCCTTACTGGACTTTATAGCTCACCCTTTTCTTATGCATGTCCTCAGGTTATCCCATGCAATGCTAAGTACGAGGGAATGTAGTGGTCAGGTAAAGGATGTTTTCAATAAAGATGTTGTGTTTCATGTTTTAAGTTCTTATATAATGATCCTAAGCCCCAAATACACTAAACCTCTCGATCTTCTTTGTTGTATCAAGTGAAGTTTTATGTAATAAAGCATGTTTAAGTTGTAATAAAAAGAAGGGTTGTCATAGTTTGTATCAGAGGATAGGTTTAGTTATTTTTGGGATTAGGAAACCATATTAAAGCCTTAGATTCAAGACTATGTATAGTAAAAACATCTCTAAGTTTTGGTAAATACTAAGTAAATGGCTTATCAAAAAAATACATCCATGTCTGGATATGAGCAAGTAGAGGCGGCTCAAGCACAGATATATCCTAGGGGTAAAACCCGAAAACACCGCTTTGAGCTAGACTCGAACCGGAACTGCTGCACGACAATGAGCCTTGCTTCACTATTGGTTACGACACTCCCATGGGATATGTTTTGATAAATTCACAATCTTAGTAGGAACCATTATTAAGGTAAAAATGCCCCTAAGAATATATGTTAGAAAGTAAATCATGAAAAGCCTAGATTGAAGCCTATAGACTCATGAGTTAATGAAATGAAAGTTTATTTATGATTCATCAACTTCTGTCTTTGGATTACCCTTTATGTGTTACCCCTAACTTTCCTTTTATTCCAGCCAATGGCTGGTAATAGGAGGACTCAGGCTAACAACCGTTGTGAAGAATAGTGTGACGACTGTACTAATGAGATGCCAAATCCAATTGGAGCGGGAATCGCGAACTTTGTCACGCTTCTCTCTCAGCTAACTCAATTTTTGAATAGAAACAAGGGTCAATAAGAACATTCAACCCCCCTAAGAAAGAATAAGTCACTATCGAGTGTTTCATGAGACAAAGGCCTCCTACTTTTAGTGGATCATCTGATCCCACGATTGCTGAACAATGGATCAAGTGCATTGAAAAGATCTTCCCCATCCTTCAATGTTCTGAACAAGAGAAGGTTCTTCTAGATGCTTATTGTATGGAAGGTGAAGCTGATCAATGGTGGCTGTTGATCAAAAATATGAATCCTGAGGATGAGATCGAGGATTTGGAATGGAAGGAATTCTGGAAGATGTTTTTTGATAAATATTTTCCACGCAACCTCCGGCTTATGATGGAAAGGGACTTCCTTTCCCTCAAGCAAAAATATGAAGAATATGTTGGAGCGTATGAGGAAAACATCACAAGGCTTGCACGATACGCTTTCGTCTTTGTCGTTACCCCCAAATGCAAGGTCGACCTCTTCTTTGGTGGGATGAATCCTAGCTTGCGGAAAGCATTAGTGATCCGTGACTTCGACAGCTATGAGGAAATTGTCCGATGTGCCCTCAAGTTCGAAATGAAGATTGGGGAATCACAGGGGTATCATGGGGACAAGAAGCGTAAGGTGGACTTCAATGCTGGTGGTACGATGGATAAATCCAACGGCGCTAAGAAGTTCCAGCACCCCACTTTCCAAAAGTACGGAAAGAAGGACCCTAGAAATTGCCTTAAGGGGACGAGAAAATGCTTCAAGTGTGGAAGAGAAGGGAACCTAGCTGTTAACTATCAGCAAGAAGGACCCGCAGCTGCGACAGAGGATAGGAATGCTCCGTTCGACCTCAACGCATTGTTCAATGCTACAAATTCAAAGAACCGGGTCATTTTTCAAATCAGTGCCCTAATCCAAGGGTTATCCCGAGGCAACCAACAACCTCCAAGACAACGAGGAAGAGCTTTTTCCATCACTTCTGATGAAGTGAACCCCGACAACGAAGTGGTGACAGGTACGCTAGTTATTCATTCAAGAATAGAGAATGTGCTTTTTGATTCAGGTTCTACGCATTCTTTTATATCTCGAAAGTTCAGTAGAACAATCCCATCACCACCATAAGTCATGGAAGTAAAGATGTCGGTGAGTACGGAAAATGGGGTAATCATTGCATCCCATGAATATAAGTCTTCCCCTATTATAATCTGTGGATTGAATTTCCTGGAGAACCTTGTCATACTCCATTTGGTGCAATTTGAGGAAATGCTTGGCATGGATTGGCTTTCCTTATATAGAGCCAACATAAATTGTCGAGAAAGGGAATCACACTCTATATAATGAATCGACCCCCGATTCTTTACAAGTGTCAGGAGGAAGATGAATCTCCTTTAGCTCCATAATCTCAAGCATGGATATTACTAACCTATAAGCACACGTATCTGGATCAGATGATTGAGTCCAAAGAAGAAACCATCTTTGAAGAAATGCCTATTGTGAGGGAATTCACAGAAGTGTTTCCCGAGGAACTGCCTGGTCTTCCTCCTATAAAATATGTTGAGTTCTCAATTGAACTTATACCTGGGGAATTAACAATATCCAAGAATCCATATAGAATGTCTATTGTAGGGCTTGAAGAGATGAAGAAAAAACTATAAGAGAATCTGGATAAAGGGTTTATACGACCAAGTGCTTCACCATGGGGTGCACCAGTCCTCTTCGTCAAGAAGAAGGATGGGTCAATGCGGCTCTGCATCGATTATAGTGAACATAAAAAATCATGATAAAGAACAAGTATCCTCTCCCAAGAATCGATGACTTGTTTGATCAGCTGCGTGAACCACAATACTTCTCCAAGGTGGACTTGCGGTCGGGATATTATCAAGTAAGGGTGAAGAAGGAAGATGTCCCCAAGACTGCTTTTCGTACAAGATACGGGCACTATGAATTCATAGTAATGCCTTTCGGACTCACCAATGCTCCAGAAATATTCATGGACTTGATGAATATAGTCTTTATAGATTACCTTGACAAATTTGTGGTAGTCTTTATTGATGATATTCTGATATACTCCAAAACCAAGGAGGTCATGAGGAGCATTTAAGAAGTGTACTAGAGACTTTTCAAAAGGAGAAGCTCTATGAAAAGTACAGAAAGTGTGAGTTCTGGTTGAAGGAGGTCTCATACTTGAGCCATATCATCACAAGCAATGGGATATCTGTGGATCCCTCCAAAAAATATGCAATTGAGGGATGACCGAGGCCAACAAAAGTAACTGATATCCGTAGCTTCTAGGGGTTAGCTGGATATTATCGATGATTTGTGAGAAATTTCTCACAATTTCTCAACCCTCTTACAAAGCTAACTCGAAAGGGAGTAAAGTTTTCTTGGAGTGATGAATGCGAAGAAAGCTTCAAGGAGTTGAAAAGGAGGCTTATCACTACACCTGTGCTCACTTTACCGACAAGTGGGGAGCTTTTTGTTGTATTCAGTGATGCTTTGAAGAAAAGTATAGGATGTGTGATGATGTAGAATGATAAAGTGATATCCTATGCCTCAAGGTAGTTGAGAATCCATGAGAGAAACTATCCAACGCATGATCTGGAGTTGGCGGCTGTGATCTATGACTTGAAAATCTGGCAGCATTATCTCTATGGAGAGAAATGTGAGATATATACTGACCACAAGAGTCTTAAATATATATTCACACAGAAAGAGCTTAATATGCGCCATAGAAGATGGGTAGAGCTCATCAAGGATTATGACTGTTCAATACATTACCACCCTGGTAAAGAGAACAAGGTGGAAGATGCCCTAAGTAGAATGGATCTGGCGATTCTATCAATGTTCAGAATTGAGAAGGATACAATCTTCTTAGACTTGATGAAGATGGATGTGGGAATCATAAAGAAGGTAACATCATCAATCCTTTCACAAATGATTGCTCAACCATCTCTTTTGGAAAGGTTAAAGGATGCTCACAAGGATGATGTGGGAATTCAAAAAAAAGTGGAAGCTATCAAAAAGGGTAAATCCTCAGAGTTTAATGTTAATGAAGAAGGAATTGTGAGGTTTGGGGAAAGACTATGTGTTACATCAATTTCGGAGCTGAAGAAAGAACTTTTGGATGATACACATAGTTCAAATATCTCTATTCACCCAGGGAGCACAAAGATGTATCGAGATCTCTGAGAAAACTTTTGGTGGGATAATATGAAGAAGGAGATCTCCGAATATACATCAAAGTGCCTGGTGTGTCAGCAAGTGAAGGCAGAGAGGCAGAAGTCTAAGGGGATGATGCAACCATTGCCCATACCAGAATGGAAATGGGATAACATCACCATGGACTTTGTCACTGGACTTCCAAGGACATCCAAAGGCAACAATGAAATATGGGTTGTTGTGGATCGTCTTACAAAGACTGCACACTTCATTTATATTCGGGAGGATTTATCATTGGATCAATGGGAACAAATATATACCAGGGAAGTGGTAAGGTTGCATGGAGTACCACTATCTATTGTGTCTGACCGAGATCTAAGATTCACCTTTAAGTTGTGGAAGAGTCTTCAACATGCTCTGAATACTGAACTGAACTTCAGTACGACCTATCATCCTCAAACTGATTGCCAATCCGAGCAAACTATCCAAACACTTGAGGATATGTTGAGAGCGTGCTCAATGGACTTTAAAGGAGGATGGGATCAACATCTTTCTCTGGTTGAGTTCTCTTATAATAACAGTTTCCACTCGAGCATCCAAATGGAACCATATGAAGCCCTGTATGGGAAAAGGTGCAGAACACCAGCATGTTGGAATGAGGTCAGTGAACGTAAGCTGTTTGGACCAGAAATGGTCAAAGAAATGGTGGAGATGGTGAAAACCATTCAGCAGCATATCAAGGCAGCCCAGAGTCGACAGAAGAGTTATGCAGATAATCGTCGACGAGACCTTGAGTTTAAAGCTAGAGACATGGTGTTTCTACACATATCTCCGTGGAAAAAGGTCATGAGCTTTGGAAAGAAAGGGAAGTTAAGTCCAAGGTACATCGGCCCCTTTGAAATTCTTGATCGTGTTGGGGCTGTGGCATATTGACTAGCACTTCCACCTACCATGGCCAAGGTGCATGATGTCTTTCATATATCCCTCTTAAGGAAGTACATACCAGACCCTTCACATGTACTCTCTTCCGAGGTGGTACAATTGGAACATGATATTTCTTATGAGGAGCAACCAGTGAAGATCTTAGATCGTAGAGAAAAAGTTCTATGAAATAAGACAATTCCCCTCGTCAAGGTGTTGTGGAGAAACCACAAGTTTGAAGAAGCAACATGGGAGTCGGAGGATATGATGAAGCTGAGTTACCCACATTTGTTTTAGTGTGGGAAAAGGAAAAATTTCGAGGGTGAAATTTCTTAAAGGGGGAATATTGTAACGACCTAAAGTTTCATTAATGGAAAATCCCTCTTGATACAGTTAAATGTCTCTTTATGAAAAAACTGTTTTTATAAGATGTCAAATTCTATGGTTTTATAATAAGAGTTGTGACCGTTACTTTTATAGTCGTTGAACAGTGATCACATGATTAGTATAAATATAAGGCTTTAACGAACCCAATTTTACTCAGACAAAGGAAGCGATGTCCTCATCCTGTAGAATTTCTCCATACGAAGCCCATTTGTCAGAGCTCGGAAAAGAGGTGGCATCCTTGGGCTTCGCCCTTGACCAAGCCCAAGCTAAGCTTCATTTTGTCAAGCTCGAACGTGACCGTCTACAGGAAAAGTGGATGTTGATTGAAATTACCACTCGAGCGATGTTATCCGAGCCACCCCAAGAGTCTGTCACCATCACACACCTTACCCTTAGGTCTTATGCGGTTGTTTTAAGGTGTTATGTAACAAATAAGTAGTACTATGTTCATGTACATAATTATTTTTGTATATAATAATGAATATAATTTGTAGTCATTTTTTATACATTGTAAATAGTTTTTAAAGTACAAATGGTGTTTTTAGTTATTCTTTAATTAAGAAATCAATTTTATTAAATTAAGGGATTTTTGAATTAAATAATATTTTAATAAAATATTATTATTATTATTATTAAATTAATTTTTATTAAATAAAAATGATCTTATAATTTTATGAATGCAATTAAAATTTTATATTAAGGTTTGAAAGCCATTTCTGTCAAAACCAGTGAATTTTCGATAAATGTTGGTTTTTATTTTTAAAGTGAAAATTAACATATTTAGAAATTTTTTTAGATAAAATAAATTTCATTTCGGGAATCAGCACATCAAAATTATCCAACGCTGAATTTTTCATAATTTTCTGAGACAGTCAAATTTTTGGGTAAAAATTATATACCGTTTTAATATATAATGTGATTTATGACATCATAATGACCCAATGGTGATGTAATAAAATACCACAATCCTTATGTTCAGACAATATATGTTTTATCATTAAAATAATTCTATTTTTGTTTAGTTTGACTTACTTTTCAAATCATTAATGGACCACTCAAGACATATTCAACACTTTGCCTTTTTAAATTAATTTCCATGGGAGTGTGACTCACCTCCACATAAGCAACCCTAATATTTTAATAAGTTCGGACCTTGGAATTGTAAAATATTGTTTTCCTCTTTCCCTTTCCAAAATCCATGGGCAAAAACCATGGGATGGTTTGTGGTTTGGATTAGTTTAATAAGGGGACCCAAACCTAAATAATAAAGAATTCTCTCACCTTTCCTATATAAACCCACCCAAGCTCCCACTCCCTCCTCACTAAAATCCCTTGGAGTTAGTCCAACATCTTACATACTCTCTCTAGAATCCTCCCAAGGTTCCCCAAGCTCCAAAGAAGCCTCTCACAAGCCTCCCTCTAGCCTTTGGAAGCACACTTCCAAGTAATGGTTTTTTTTCCTTTCTCATTTTTGTCTATTTTCTTGACGTTGTATTGCCCTTTTAATTTCAATTATGAATGTTGGGGTATGGTTTTTCACCTCCCCCATACTTCCTTCTTAATGTTTGAATGATGGGAGACTCCTTTCTCTCTCATTAAATTCCTCCCATGTACACCCGTTACTATGCCGAAATTCCGAAAGGAACTTCTCTCTATTCTTTTACATTCAAGAAATATTTTTGTATCATGAATCTAAATTCCATTTAAATTGTTTGGAAATGTATCTATATGTCCTACTTACTGTCCATTACATGTAAATATGACTAGTAACCCCTTTCTCTCTCATCAACCATTTTTATGAATTCTTATGTCACGCCGTTACGCTGCCGAAATCGCACCGATTTTCTAAGCCAATGTCCTTGTGTAGTGAATACCATGCCCATTTATCCATCAAGGGTATTCGCCTTTATGCACATTTACATATTGATTGTAAAGTTTCATGTATGAATTCCACATTCCTTTATCATGGAATAAATGATTATGTTTAATGAATCCATGTTTTATGATCCATGTGGCACACTTATGCATGAAATGAAATGTTTAAGAAGGGTTCACCATTATAGCACTCCAATGCATTGGGTAAAGTATAGTATCATGATACGTCATGTGAAATGAGTGTTGACTCATGCTAATTCAAGTGCAATGAGGGTTTACTCATGCTTCATGTGCAATGAGGGTTTACTCAGGCTCCATGTGCAATGAGCCTTGGCTCATGCTAATTCAATGTTAAGTTTTGTTTCCACATTTCCATGCCATGATTATCATGCTTTATCATGCCTTTATGTTCATGTTTATCTTATGCTCTATTGACATGCCTATTTCCTAACATGTATTGTACTCCTCATGTTATTCCATGTGTACTCCCTTACTGGGCTTTATAGCTCACCCTTTTCTTATGCATGTCCTCAGGTTATCCCATACAATGCTAAGTACGAGGGAATGTAGTTGTCATGTAAAGGAATTTTTCAATAAAGATGTTTTATTTCATGTTTTAAGTTTTCATGTAATGATCCTAAGCCCCAAAGACACTAAACCTCTCGATCTTATTTATTGTATCAAGTGAAGTTTTATGTAATAAAGCATGTTTAAGTTGTAATAAAAAGTAGGGTTGTTATATGTGGTGTTATTTTTACTTCCATTTGATAAATATTATCACAAATCTCTTTATATTCACGGTATTTTGTGATTCATTTTGTGGTTTTTAACTTTAGTTCACACGACTTGATTGATTACAACGAGGTAAGTGGTTTTCATCTCACTTTTTATTTCCATGAGATTCATGATGTATTTTCCACTATTTTCATTTGTATGGTGTATATACTGGCCATTATGGAATTATTTTTGTCATATACATTAATTTATGGGTATTTACTTCTTCATTGTTTGATGCTTCTTTCATGGGTTGTATGTTTCGTACGTAACCAAATCGGTAAGGAAACCTTTCAACCTCCTCTTTTTTAAAAGTATTATTTTTTTGTTATGTATTTCAATTTACATCTTCTTGTGTTTGGATATGTTTTTATATATACGTATTTCTGTAAATTTTATGTCCAAGTGATGAGATAACTTTTTTTCTTTCATCAAATCATTTTCTGAATTATAATGTGACGTTGTTAGGCTGTCGAATTTCTGTAAGAAAACTTCATAACCCAATTTCAATTCTTTGGTTTAATCATCTACATCTTTATTATACCATTCTATGAATATGTGTTAATGGCCTATAATTGTTTTACACTTAATATCCCCTTATATTGGGTGTATTATTTTTTTCACATGTAATTATGTCAATGAATTGTCCTTAATCTAAGGATATGATCTTTGAAAGGGACTTTGTCTCAATTTACATTCCATTGAGACTTACTTGTTGTTATATAACTATTCATGTTTATATGGTGTATATACATCCCTTTGAGATATAATATCATGAATCTCTTTTATCTCATAATATTATAAGCTATGATTAATGTTTTTTCTAAATTATTTGTATTCAAGCATCTCTCATTTGGTTTGGAACTCTTTGACTAAAACATTGTTTTAAATGAGTTAAAGATTTATTCTTATAAATATTTCTCATTAATGTCCATGTTTTCAAAATGATTTTAAGGATTTATTTATATGGATATTAATGGTCTAAAATGATAATTTTTTTAAAAGATTCAAATTTGTATGAAACACTTTGAATCAAAAACCTCTTTATTAAATGTTTTAAACGGTTTTGAAAATGGTTTGATAAAGCATTGATTATGTCAATATTGTGAAAAGATATATTGTGATTAGAATGTGGATGTGTTATCTTCCCTTTATTCTTGTTTTACATGTTCTGAATATGTGATGGTATTTGGGAATTTTTTGTGTATAAAGGTGGTTCCATGATAAACCTAGGGCGGGTGAGCCCGAGAGAGCTCTCCAATGCATTGGGTAATGTGATGGAGGTAAACATGAATGTTTCTCTTAAGAGATTTAGGTAATATACTATGATGGTTATTCCAAGGGTAACCCCATACGTAGCTATGATATCTACACTCTAAGTATGATATGGATGCAACAAGTTACCTTTATAACTTATGATTACTATGTGTTATTCGTAAATCTTATGATTTCAAAAGGTATGTTAAATAGTTTATGTTATGTATCTAGTGATGAACAAATGTTTTATTTCATTGTTTTATAACCCTTAAAGATCTTTTTATGCTCATCCTAAGTTTTGGAAAAAAAATCACAGGTCTTAAAGATGAATAGGGTCAAGGATGGGATCAAGGAAAAATCATGCTATCTAAAAAATAGAACTATACATATTTCGTTTTTTAGAGTTCTTACTTTTTTCAAAAAATGGATACTGAGTAGATGTTTCTACGTTGTAATTTTTGAAATGTAATTAAATAGTTATGGTCTAATTATCTAAACCTATAAACCTAAAAATATCCTCAATGTGAATTCTTGACTTCACTCAATATTATGTAATGATTAAGGCTGGGTCCTTATACGTGCCCTCCGCATTAGAATTATGAAAAAGGAGAGATCATTCAAAATTAATTAACTATATTACTTCCACGAATCATTATACATTTAAAGAACAAGGGAAAGAAACATTTCACATGAATTTAATAACAAAACCCCTACCTTGAGAATTATTAGATTATGTCTCGGTCATGGAGGGAGAGGAGTCCTTGTTGGATGATGTCATTGGCATTCTCCGATCTCGGATCATTGCCGCCTGAGCATCCATCTCTATCGAAGGAAGGTGTCGCATCACTATGCCAGAGGTTCCTTTTATGATGAATTCATGTCAAAAACTCAACCCTAAGCTCCATTTAAATAGAGGAGGATGGGTGATTAACATACTGAGGAATTAATGAGGTTCATTAATTGACATAATTAATGTGTCACGTTAATTACATGAGGGGTGGTTACACATCCAAAGTGTAACTGGGAATTTAATATCCCATATTAAATATCTCACTACCTCCTAGTTCCATGCCACCGTCGCTCAACTTGTGGTATAAAAAAAGAAATAAAACAACAATTTCTATGTTATTTTATTATTTCTTTAAAAGTCATAAAAACTATCTTTTTCACCTGAACAACTGCGGTAGAAGTTAGGCCTCCCTTAAACGAATCGTGGCGCTATGGATTCAATGGTGCTTTTGGATTTTTAATCTGAGCACTATTATAAAATATAGAAAATGTCGCCCACGTGTTTACTGAACATACCTTAAAAAAAAAATTATTAACTGTAACCCTCTTCTAGTGTCGGTCGATGTTTGGCTCCACTTAAGGGTAACACGTTCCCATAAACTCAACGGTACTATTGGATTTTTAATCCGAGTTAGCATTTAGAAGTTATAGAATTTAACAATAAAATAATTTTTTATTTAATTATTTTATTTAGGTTTATGCCATTTTTGTGTTTTCTCATTGGAGGCTTGCACCAACTAAACTTAAGTCGTGCCTAGGGTAAACCAGTCATCCTGAATGCAATGTTTCCCTCTAATTTCTAATACAGACAACCGTTTAAGAGTTATTAAACCTTTTCAGGAAAATGACTCATGCACACTATTTAAAGCTTAATATTTTTTTAATGGATCATTCCAGGCACTCTGGGCTTCAGAATCACGTGTCGTCAATTTTCATAGTCTTATAATAATTCCATATAAATAAAAACAATATATGAAATTTCTTGGACATTACAAATACTTTTTGATTATTGAAAAAAATAGGAATAAGAAAATGCGTGTTTGAACTAATAGGTTCTTTCAACATACATGATTTAAGGAATAGTGTATTTACCATGTAATGTATATATATGGTAAATTATCATATTTCACTATTTAATAAAAATTCAAATATTTTATAAAAATCTTAAAAAATAACCATAACCATTTTTCGACAGGTAGAATCCAAAAATGGATTCCATTTTATTGATATATTTTTTTATATCTAATAAATTTAATTTTAAATTAATATCATCATTTATTAAATAAATATAGTCTTTAAAATTAAAATTGATTTTATAACACCCTAAAAATTAACTAATGTATCATTAAATGTTCCTAGAATAATAGAACAGAAAAATGGTGATGTTTGAATATATATTATGAAAATAAAAATTTTTTAAATAAATTTATTAATTATAAAATTTTAATTAAATATTTATTATTCATGGGAAAACTTCCAACCCTTAATTATTAACTACATTTTATTTACAAGGTGCCTAATTTTTTTTACATTCATGGTTGAGGTAACTATTCATAAAGGTCTAAATACTAATCATTAGTGTTTCATTATTATTCATAAGGGTGCATTACTATTCATAAGGGCCATGCTACTATTCACCAAAAAGTGAGTTAACCTTATCATACTTTAAATATCTTACTGAACACAACTGTGTATGTCGGTATTTTAAAATTTAAATAATAAAAGTGGAATTTTTTTATTAACTAGGTTATAACAATGTGTTGTTTCATATATACTCAGTGATTCATGCATTTTATATTAAATTCATTTCTAAATACTTGATGTGTTTCATTATTCCCCCTTTAAATTGAATTTTCCATGAAATTTTAGAATTTTATGTCAAAAAATGATTTGGTTCATTTTTCATAATAAGATCTTCAACCTCCCTAAAAACCTCTTAAAATTTATGATTTTTCCATAGGGAATTTAATAGCCGAGTTGTCCAATTCCTAATAACGGGATCTTTAGTGTCAAGAATCCGGATAGGCTCTTTACAGTAATATAAGTTTGGTTCTAGTTCTATTTCATCAATAGTGAGTACTTGTGTTGGGAATGGCATGTACTTCCTTGACAAAGAGATGTGGGACACATTGTGTACCATAGAAAGGCTATGAAACATTGCCAAATGATAATCATTGTCTCCAATAAAAATCAGAATTTCAAAAGTACCAATGTATCGGGGGCTCATTTTTGGTTTCATCCTAAATATTATAACACCATTTAATTATAATTCATATATCCCTCCTTTCTAGATCCATGTAAATGTGGTCTTTGGCAACCATCATTTTTTTATAACTCCATGATCCATCCTACTCAATGCATCTGATGCGTTATTTTCCATTAATCAACATGAAGTTTCTCAGTATTTTCACATTCGAAACATGTGAATAACTTCATAATGTTTCCTCTTGAAATTTGGTAATGACTCAAATTACAATAAAACATTATAGGAAACATGAATTCATCCTTAGAAATTCTAAGGTATATAATACTTGTAAATAATAGTGTTGTTTACTCCATCAATGATAACATATAACACTTGTTGAAAAGTCATTAATCAGTTCCATGGTAGTAAACACTTATCCAAATCAATAATTTCTTCATCATTATCTCACAATTTGAAATATATTTAGGGGTTTTCTTTCCCGAAATCATTTGTTTTCCAAAAAGTTTAACTTTACATTAAATATATTTTCTTGGTAACATTCAATGTATGGTCTAAAATCCATAATGAAAATGTACTTTCGTACAATCCTCATATATTCCAAATTTCGTATAACAATTACATTACTGATAAAATATTCAAATGACCTGATTCTTGACTAGGTATATTAACCATCCACTTTATATGAATATATATCACGACTTGATCATTATACAGTAATATCATATGGGTGTATTTCTTAGACTCTCAGTACATTGATTCACATAGTGACCCATCTCATTGATGTTGAAGAATTTTACATTGGAAACCATATTCTTACCTTTCTAATCACAAACATGGAATCCTTTTTCTTTAAACTTATAAAAAACACTCATTCTCCTCAAGAATTGTCATGGGTGATCCTTTCCAAAATTTTCACATGTTTGAAAACGCTTCTATCTATTCTTGAAATTATACATATTTTCTCTTTAATCCTCTTCCTATCTTGATTACCTTCAAATACATAGGATTTAGAGAGTTATTTGTACATTTTGTAAACACATAATACTATTTCCTCATATCATGCAGATACTTACGAGATTATCAACCTTCTAAATAATGGATTAAGGCCATGAGAAACATGCTCATTCTTACTCTTTTCATCATATGAATTGGTTAATCTCTCATTCATTCTTCTATAAACCTTTTCTAATAAATTCAATATACTATATTATATCATAAAATAATGAAATTCCTATCAATATAAACATGGTATAGCACATAACATAATATTATTCCATGTAATCCCTTGAAGCATATACTTTGGTTATTTGGGGGGGGATAATTCCTTTATAATGGTGGGTAAAATAATTACAATTTTGTAAGAATATCCCTTTAGATTGCCAAAATAGGTGGGTTGTAAGGCTCGTTGTCATGTACCAGGTTACCTGAGTCAAGCCTAGAAGACCTTCACGGAGTTGTTACTCCAATATACATGTATTCCAAACCCATTTCCACTTGTAATATCTTGAGTGATATATAGTTTCTAGGAAGATCCACATATATATTCCTTAACAAAATTCTAGGATGTTCAATTATGCGTAACCCAAAATTATATTTTAGGGTCATGTTTTCTAATCTATGTTTACTAAATATAGTTTCCATGGTTTCTACTAAACATCCTTTGATACCAAATATAATGCCCTAACCCTAGAAGCCCGAATTCAGTGAATTATTTTGTTACATTTTCATGATTAAAAATAATCAAATCCTAAAAGACTAAATAGTTTAGTAGTTTTTTAAAACAATATACATGATTAATTAAAACTTGAAATGAAATAAATTATATAATATCCACTGGAAACATCCACAAATCCTAGATTATCCTTGAAATTCATTCATAATATACATAATCACATCTTGGGGAAAAATAAAACATAAGAAATTGGTGATCTCATATGCTAATTAAGGGTATGAAATAAAGTATAATATATCATAAATATTAACATTAAGCATAAGGATTAACTAAAAACACTTTCCTTAAAAAAATAAGCATGTGTATAACATGGAAGGAATAAGAGCTGAGTAAATAACTCCACAAAAAACAATGAGTATTATACTAGTCGAATAACCACATGGAATAATAATCTCTGGTTTCATAATGATGGAATGCATAATATAGGAAATCATAACCATTCTTCCAATTCCTTGTTTCATGACCATTAATAAATGGCTAAAACCGCAAACTAGTTTTTCTCATTAGACCTATCGATGCATTGAGGGGCTATAGCAGGCCCCACATATCAATTACTAATTCTAATTCAAAAATAATTTGAAATGGGTGAAAATAATAAGATAAAAATTCATATTGAAAGTAACATTTGTAGCGTTATTAACATTCCATGTTCATTAAACATAATCACTAACCATTTAGAGTAATGTTGTAAATGGTATCGAGATGGAATATCCATTGTCAAACTAATCAGAAACTCTTAAACAAAATACTGTAGATCATTTCATAAGAGAAAAAATTTAATGAAATACATGATTAAACAATGGATGTTAACATAGAGGAAAATACTTTTAAATGAGACCACTGAAAAATTATTGTGGAAATAATCCTTAAACATTCCAATGTTCCCCATACCAACTTGAAAAATTCAAATTATTATCCCTTAGAATGTAATGATAATAAGGAGACTCTTGATATTATATAAAAAATGGAAGTACATGCACCACATGAAAGGAATAAGTGGTGAAAAATACATATATCTACTAAAAGTTAATGTGAGATGAGAAAAGGCCTTTTTTACATTGGAAAGAAGAATTCTTTTGGAAAATCATTTGTATTTCTCATGAAATCAGACTGTAAACATGTATATACCATTAAAAAAGGGAAGGAAATTTAAATTATATTTAAGGCATAAATTTTGTCTCATTGAAGTTATATCAAGAAAATTGAGTGTTTAAATATGTTTCAGAAAAAAAAAATTGAGTGTGGTTTGAGGAAAAATATTAAAGAGATTTTAAAGAGGAAGGGAATATTGGTTTTAATAAAACAAGAATTGAACAAATATTTATTTTCATTAAAGAATTTGTTATTTAAATAAAATTATACATTAATATAGATTAAATAATGACCTGTAAATGTGTAAGAATTCATTAATTTCCCTTTAAGTGAGATTGGTTATGTGGGAGAATTCATAAGGGAACCATTTTAGAACCTATAAATATCCATCAGATAAGGATGATTTGAAATCAATATATAATTTTGAGACATATATATGGAATTTAGGAGAAATATAAAAAAATAAATAAATAATCACTACATTGGAGTAATGGTAGAAAAAGAGTAACCCGATGGAATAACAGGGGTTCATGTAGAATCCAATATTACTTTGTAATAAATCAAATCATAATCCCTTAACATAATAACCATAAAATGATATATTTAATACTTTAAAAATAAATATATTCATGATATTATATAGAAATGGTTAGTATACATACACTATACAAAATAAATAGTGGTGAATAAGTAATATCTCTCAAAAATGGAAGTGAGATGAGAAAACCCTGACTATTTGTCCAAACATATTCTACACCTAACCATAACATCCTGGATAATAAAATTAAATACATTAATTAATTAATTAATTAATAACATTATATACATATATTGGATTCATTATATTTTTATTAGGTTCATTTATATCTTTATTAATAAGTTATAATATTGAATTCAATAGTTCTGAAGTTTTTGTTATCTTGGTTTTCATAATAATAATTCATTGAAAAAAATATTAAAGGGTCATATAATTTATTTTGTTATATGGTTTGAGGATGATTGATTAGATGAAACATTATTGACAATAATTAAGATTATTTTCGTGGAATTTTTATTATTACGAACAAGTTTTGTTGTATAAATTTATATTATGTATATATATTGGTTATATAATATTAAATAGGTTATAATAAATGTATTTTATTTATTTAAACCATAAAAAGGATTTCATGACCATTATTAAAGGTGAAATTAAATAACAAAGGATTGTCATCCATGAAGTTTTCAAACCAGCACCACCTGGAGGATGATTTAATTTATAAAATAAAAGAGAGAGAGTAAAGATATTAATGATGATTATTCCATTAACATGATAACATTAGAGTATATATAATATACAGGAGTTAACATGATCATTTTTATAGAGAACCTGAGGAGATAATAAGAATATTAATCAAATTGAAAATAAAATTAAATGAAAAATTGAGTGGGTTTACATCTTGAAATATAATCCTTGAGAACCACCTTAAGGGAATGGGGTTTAGACATTTCACAAGACCAATAACTCATGGATGTGGGGAGAGAATAAGGATGTTATTTTGTTATAACATTTAAAACATTCAAGTCTTATTGGAGTGATGGTAAAAGGTACTGATGGGTGGTTTTTATAGTGGTGTAGATCAGTGGTTTTTTAATATCTTATTCATTATTTCATTATTTTTCTCAAGAAAATAAATAGTGATTGATAATTGTGAAAAACAACAGTACTAGGTGAATGTATGTTAGTACAAATATTCACTAAATATATGATAAATTTCTCTATTTCTCTATTCACTAAATATTCAAATATTTTAAAAAAATGAAAAAAATTCATCATATCCCTTTTGATGTAAAAAAGACAAAAATGAACTCCATTTTTTGAAAAGCTATTTTTAAATATGAGACAAATATTTCTAAATTAACATCATTATTTACTCGAAAAATGTAGTCTTTAAAATTAAAAATTATTTTATAACACACTGAAAATGAACTATGGTCTCCTTAAATTATCCGAAAATCAAAGGAAAACAAAATTTTGATTTATAAAATATAATATATGAAAATTAATTTTATTTTAAAATAAATTTTTATTTATAAAATTTTTATTAAATATTAAATATTCTTGAGAAAAATATCAACACATAATTTTTAATTCAATTTCATTTACAAGGTGCCTAAATTTAATTTATACTTTCATGGGTGAGGTTACTATTCATAAGGGTCATTTAACTATTCATAAGGGTATCACTATTATTTATAACAAAACATTAGTATTCATAAGTGCCATGTTACTATTCACCAAAAAAGTGAGTTGACCCAATCATACTCTACATATCTTACTGAATGCAACCTTTTATATAAGTATTTTGAAATTAAAATAACTGATGAGGAAAAATTGTGTTAATTGGATAGTTTATAAAAAGGTTTTGTTTCATAGAGACTCATAGTTTCATGATATAAATTTAATTTATTTTTAAATCCTTAGGGTGTTACATTCTTCAACCCTTCTAAAAAATTATTCCTCAAAGTTCTAGAATGTAACCTCATAGAAAATTTGGGTATTTCCTGATGATATGTACCTTTGTATCCCTCATCACCTCCTCAATTATAAATTTTTTACAAAATAACTTGACCAGTTGATTCATATAATTCCACCAAGCCTATTATTTTGTGTTTAAAACCTAGATATGCTCTTCACAATAAGATAACTGAGGTCCCAATTCTATTCCTTCAGCGATGGGTACATTTGTTGCATCTGGAATGTAATTACTTAAAAAGAGATGGGGAACACATTGTGATCCATTGAAATGCTAGGAATCATGACAAAAAATAAGTCATAGCTCTAGTTATCTTTAGAATTTCAAAAGAACCTATATACCTGGGGATCAGTTACCTTTCTTCACAAATCATACAACACTCTTCGTTGATAATTCACACATACATCCTTGCAAGATTCATATACATAAGGACCTTGGAAAAACTCATTTTGTTTAGAACATCATGATCCAACTTGCTCAATGTGTCATATGAATTATTTTTCATTAATCAACAAGAAGTTTCCCTAACTTTTCACATTCCAAACATCTGAATAACTTCATCTTATCTCCTCTTGAAATATGGTAATAAATTGATTAACCATAACTATTTATTGGCAACATGCATTTATCCTTACAATTGTTATTGGATATATTCCTTATATCCAAAAGTTTTGTAAACTATATAAATGATACCATGGAACACTTTTCAATAAGTTATTAATTAGTTAAAATGTAGTCATCACATATCGAAATAAATTATTTTGTCATCATTATCTCAACATCAGGAATATATCTATGGTTTTACTTCCCTCAAACTTTTGTTTCCCAAAAAAAATTAACTTTCCACAAAATATGTTATCTTGGTACCATTTAACTTATGGTCTCAAATACTTAATGAAAACATAAATCAGTATAATCCTCATATGTTCCACAATTCATATAACCAGTACATTGTTGATACAATATTCAAATGAAATGATTCAAGACTATGCATATCAATAACTCCACTTTGTCTGCGAATGTATTGTAACGTGATCATTATCTAGTAACATCATTTGGGGTATGGTCCTTTCAAACTTGGGATATTGATTCACATAGTGTCCCATATCCTTGTAGTTAATGAATTTTATATTGGAAACCTTTTTCATACCCTTGAAGTAAAAAACATGGTGTCCTTTTTCTCTATACTTATAAAAAATCTCATTCCCATAAAGCTTCTTCAAGGGTGATTCCTTCCACGGTTATCACTTATGGGAAAACCATTATTTCCATTCTTCCCATTAACTATCTATTCCCTCTTTCATCCTCTCTTTATCATGCTTCCCTTCAAATTCATAGGACTCAAATATTTCTTTTAACATCTTGTTATCACATGATAGTATTTTCTCATATGTTGATGACACTTGGGAGACTATCTTCCTTCTAAATTGGGGATTAAGGAAATGAGAGGTATGATCCTTCTTACTTTTTATATCACATGAATTGTTGAAGTTCTCAATACATTGGCTAGGATCCATTTCTAATCAATTCCATATACTATATTTTCTCATAAAGTTATTAAATTACTATAAATATAAACATGTTATAGAATATAACATAAAATTATGCATCATAAATCCTAGAACCATATATTTTGGTTTCTTAGGGTGGATTAAATCCTTCATAATGGTGGGTAAATTAAATATAAATTTTCCTATGAATATCCCCAGGTATTTTCAAAATAGGTGCACAATAATACTTATTGTCGTGTTAAAGGTTACCCTAATTCAAGATGAAAACACCTTGTTAGTGTTGTTACTCTTAGGTAGATGTGTGCCAGAACCACTTATACATGTTTTATCTTGATAGGGATGTATTTTCAAGGAAGATCTACATAACTTCATCCTTACCTAAATTCTAGGATGTTCATGTATACATATCCTCAAATTCTATCTTAGGGGTTTGTTCCCTAATCTATGTTTTCAAAATCCAGTTTCTATGGTTTATACTAAACTACATTTGATACCAATTGTAACGCCCCAACCCAAGAATCATAGAGTTGGTGCATTTTATTATTACATTGGAATGATTACGAGGAATAAAATCCTAAAGGACTGAATAGTTTAATATTTTCTTAAACAAGATACATATATAATTACAACTTAAAATGTAATACATTATATAATTTCTATTGGATACATCCAATACTCCTAGATTATCTCAGTAATTCATTCATAATATACATCCTCTCATCCTGTTGAAGAATAAATAATAAAAAAAGGGTGAAATCATATTATCCTTAATGGTATGAAATATATAGCAATATATAATAAACACAAATATTAGGCATGGTGAAAAACTAAAAACACAATCCTTTAATATAATATGATTGATTATAACATGGAAGGAATGAGAACTGAATAAATAATTCCATAACAAAACATAACCATGAGAATTATACTTGTAGAATAAAGACAGGTACTATCAATTATTGGATTCATAATGAGGTAATTCATAATATATATCTTCATAACTATTCTTCCAAGGCCTCAGGATAAGGACACATATAAACGGTTAAACCCCCAATCTAGTTTGTCTCATTAGACCTACTGATGCATCGAGGGGAAATAGTGATCCCCACCAATCAATTACTAGGTTCAAATAAATATTCAAATGAAATGGGTTAATATTATCAACATATATGTTCATATTGAAACTAACATATGAAATTTAAATAACCTTCCCTAATCATTAAACATAAACACTAACTATTTAGAGTAATGTGGTAATTGGTACCAAGATAACACATCCATAGTCAATCTAATTAGAAACCCTTAAAAACTATATTGTACATGATATAATAAGATATAAACCTCAATTAATTATAATATTCTACAATGGATTTTACATAGGTGAAGAATTGTTTAAAGTATACCATTGATTTTTTTTTTGAGGAAATAATTCATAAACATTCTATACTGTCTCATACCACTTTCAAACATTCAAATCACAAAAACATAGAATATACTGAGAATATGGAGACTATTTATATGATATAGAAAAGGTATGTAAATACAAAATATGTAAGGAAGGATTGGTTAATAATACAAATATATCATAAAGGTTAAAGTTATATTAGAAAAGTCATATTTTACTTTTGATAGAAAAATTATTTTGGAAAGTCATTTGTATTTCACATTAAATATTTTTGGAAAAATGTATATACCGAAAAGAAAAAGGTAAAGATACTGAAATTATGTTTGAGGCATAAATTATGTCCCACATAATTGGAATCATGTAAAATAGGTTTTAAATAAGCTTAAAAAATAATACATTTTAGTGTAGTCTAAGGAAAATATTAAAGAGAATTAAAAGCGAAAGGGCGTGACTATTTTCGTAAAAATAGAAATAATCCAATTTAGTTTTTCATGATAAAATGTTTTAATTTTTTAAAAAATTATTTCATGAAATATATTATATTGTTCATTTATAAATGGGAAAGAATTTGAGAAGTTCATTTGAATTGGGCGTGTTTATCGGTAAGAATTGAAAAGAGAACCATTTTAAAAACAATATCCCCAAAAAATAAGGATGATCTAATGTGGATATTTGATTTTGAGACATGTACACATATTTTAGGAGAAAAATAGAAAAAAAAATAATGAATAATTTCATTCGAGTAATGGTATAGAAACAGTAACCCGAAAAAATAGGTGTTCAGGTAGAATCCCTTGCCACTTTATAAACAATTAAATCATATGCCCCAAAATTATTAACTATAAAATGAAACATTGAATACCATGAAAATAAATATATTAATTTTTTGATACAAAAGTGGGAAGTATACATACACAATACACAAGAAATAGTGGTGAATAATTAATATCTCACAAAAAAGAAAGTGATATTAGAAAACCCTTAACTTATATCTGAACATATTATACAGTTGACATTAATGTCATGGATAATCAAATTAAATAAATTAATTAATTAATAACCTTATATAAATATATTTTATCCCTTATATTTTTGTTAAGTTAATTTATGTTCTTATTGATATGTCATACGATATAATTTCATTATTCTAGATTGTATGTTTTCTTTGTTTTCATTGTTGATTCGCTTCTTTATAAGTAGTGGAGCTCATGTGGAATGGATATAATTTACCAGAATTGATTTTATATTATTATAATTAAAATAAATAACATTAAAAGGTCATATAATTCATTTGGATTTATGGTATTAATATAATTTATTAAATGAAACATTAATGCCAATCATTTAGATTTTTTGTGGTATTTTGTTTATTAAAATATAGTTTTGTCCTACAAATTAATGCTAGTTACATAATATTAAATAGTTTATAATAAATATATTAAAGTTTGGTTCAGATATAAAAATGATTTCATGGTCATTCTTAAAGGAGAAACTAAAGAACAATGGTTCGTCGTCCATGAAGGTTGTCAATCAACACCTCTCGGATGATAATTTTGTTTTTATATTAAAAGAAAGCGTATAAAGATATTTATGATTATTACTCCATCATAATGATATAATTATATTATATAGTCTATAATTATTTTATCAAAATAATTTGGATTGAGTAGTTGAGAAGAAGATAAGAATTTAAAACAAATTTCAAATGGAATTAAAAGAAAAACAGAGAGGGTTTACCCCTGGAAATATCCTCCTTGAGGACCTACTTAAGGTAATAGTTGTTTGTATTTTGGAAATAAAAATATCTCATAGACGTGGGTATAGGCTGGGGAAGAGTTTTTGGGAATAATTATGATAATATTCGTGGCATAGAGGAGTGAATTGAAGCGGGGGTGAGGGGAGATTTTTATTGTGGATGAGAGGAGTTATTTTGGAATATCTTACTCATTAATTTACTATTCTTCTCAAGACAAGAAATAGAGTTTGATTCTTGTGAAATAAATAGTAATAGGTGCATGTGAGTTTGATATAATGGTTTCTTACATCATTAATTATGCATGGAATACTGTATTTATCATATAATGTATATAAAAAAGAAAATAGTGTATTACCTTATTCAATAAAATTCAAATATTTTAGAAAAATCACAAAAATTCCCCATATCCATTTTTCAATGTGTAGTTTCCAAATATGGAAAGCATTTCATCAAAATAACTTTCTAAATTTAATGAATTTAATTCTTAATTCAAATCATCTTTTACTCAAAAAATAGTTTTAAAAAAATAGTTTTATAACAACCAAAAAATTAACTATGGTCCCATTAAATTATAAAAAAATCACAGGGAAAACAATATTCATATAGGAAAATATTTTATGAAAATTATTTTTATTTTAACTAAATAAATTAATTATAAATTTTTAATTAAATATTTATTATTCACATGAAAAATATGAACACATAATTATTAATTATATTTCATTCACAATGTGTCTAAATTTTATTTATACTTTGATGGGTGATGAAACTATTCATAAGGATCATATTACTATTCATAAGGGTAACACTACTATTCAGAAGGGTACATTACTATTCATAAGGGTTATGTTAAAATTAAACAAAAAATATAATTTTCCAAAATGCACATTGTAAAACGGGTAAGAAAATTATTTAGTATAATAATATATTTTACTAAATTAGAGTATATAAATTTAAATATAAAATTAATTAGGGCAAGGGTAAAAAATCTTTGAAGATGTATCTTCATGATGAAAAATTTTGACTCAATGAAATGAGATTTGAGATATCATCCCATCTTATCTACAAAATTCTCTATGATGTAAGCAATATTTAAAAAAATTAATGTCATAGAAATTAAAATTCATAGAAACCAAATCGAATAGTATAATATATAATCATATGTTAGAGTTTTCCAAAAATTAAATTCAAAGAAGATGATCCAGACTCATTGAATGAAAATTGAGATACAAAAAATCTTTACAACTAGGATAACAATTGACATAAAATCCATTTGAAAAAAAGAAATCATTTTGAATAGTATCACCCAAGAATAAAAGAAATATAAATAAATTATAATATATTGGTATTATATATACTATTAATTGTAAATTAATGTGTATAACATTGTCATGACTCATAGAAGAAATGAATGGGAAAAATAACCCTAATGGATTGAGTACCATTTTAATAAAATATCTTTTGAAATAGAGGGATTTAAATTGAATGTATTATTCTAAAATAAATACCTAAATCAGGACATTATATTCCAAATATGGAGTAGTTTCACCATATAAATGAAATTAGCTGAACAATACAAAATATTTTGCAATGGAAAATATAAATTCCTCACATATGCATAAAATCCTAGATAATAAAATTTATTTTATTGGGTACTATATTAGGAAGCTTATTATTGCAACCATAATTTAATATGTACTATTAATTAAAATATTTTAATCGTTTACTCTATATATTGTTCTTATGTTTTTAGGAAAATTGAATTGTTGTTAGATTATTTTTGTAGTTTTATCCATCAAAGATGGTATTTTAATAATAAGATAATTACTTAATATATCTGTTACAGAACAACAATATGATCCTTTTTTTAAATTATACTATAATTACTATTTAACATCCCATAGTCATACAAGGTTGTGTCTTATATCATTTTTCAAGTGAGAGGAAAAATAATGATTAAATATTAATATAGACTATATCAATGGGTGAGTATTGTCGTGGAATTGTATAATATCATTATAATATAAGAATAATGGTATTAAATAAAAATTTAAATTCTTCAAAATCATATTTTACATTTTTATAATTAATGATAACTATGATGAAAAACTAAAAAAACATTTATTTATAGAGGCTGTAATCAGCTAAATTTAAAGTTATTATTTTGTTTATATAAATATATAGAAATTGATTAATTAATGATTTCATTACTTTAAAATGACTTATTTATAATTAATATATAGAGGTTATCAAATGATATTGGTCATGATAGGATTAGAATAGAAATATTGAGAAGATGGTAAGGAGTAGTTAATACTCACATGGGTACCTGGAAATTTTTATTGATTGTTTCCTGTGAAAGGAAATGAATTAGTTAAATATTTGAGAACAAAATCCTATTTAAATTTGATAGGATTCTCGAAGGAGAAAAGTTATATAGTTTTAGGATGTAATTTCAAGTAATGGGTGTTGAATAAAGTGGGTAAAGTGTCCCCTTTTATATGATGGTAAAATTCCACATTTGAAAACAACATTAATTTTTCAATGGTATCAATACACTATTCATGGTAAAACACTCTAAATATTTTAAATAATGGATTTTAGGTTGATATTTTTTCATTATATCCTCAAAAAAATATTTTTACACATGTTTGAAATATTTTGTATGTAGTTTGTTTTTTTAGTTTTTTTGTTTACATTTCTTTTGTTTTTACCTAGATAACTAGTTTTTAAATAAGTAATTTTTGTTTCTATAAAAAATTTAAAATAAAACATATTAAAAAATTGGTTATGATGAAACCTAATTTTCTATTTTGTTTAATATAATTCAATTTATAATTTATATTACATTATAATATAATATAAAACATTTTTTATATTGTAAAATGAATTTTTAGTGGAAATGGAATTTTAACAATTCTATCTTCTTAATTTTATTTATAATTTTATAAAAATTAAATTTTTTAGAAAAAATTATGTTATTTGAGACATCATATATTATTTATAATTTAAAAGATTTTATTTCAATACATTTCATAAAAATTTACCAATTTTAAAAAAATTACTCAATTACCACTACCGTGATCATTAACTTCAATCATAGTAATTATAATTTTATAAACAATATTGAATTTGAGATGATTAGATAATATGAATATGATAAAATAATATATGAAATATATTTTTATATATTTTATTTCTTTTAAGTATGAAAAATTATTTTTAGAATAAATGAATAAATATAATTCATATAGTGAAATATTATATACATTTAAAAAATAATATACAACAATTGTATAAATAAATATTAAAATTTAAATTAATTATTATAATTATGAAAATATATATTTTATATAAAATGGGTTGATAAAATTTTATGTCACTCTTGTAATATAATAATATCAAAGTACTAATGTTTTTAGAAAAATTTATAATTTTCCACTATTCACCTAAAACACTTTATTTCAAAAAAAATATTAATATTAATATTATAATAGTATCATTATTAAAAATAACTTTTTTATTCAATAAAAATTAAAATTTTAAAATATATCAATTCATTTCTTAATAAAAACATAAAAAATAGTGAAAACCCGTTTTAATTAGAAAATGACTATTTTAACTACTAACTATTTTTATTCTTATTTCAAATCATTTACTAATAATTTTTTTTGACTAAATACTAAAATAAAAAATAATTTAATATTATTAATCATTAATTTATTGAAATATTATTTCATATCTCATTTCAAGGCAATTATTTGAAAATTTCTTTTCTAAATAATAAATGATATTATTTGTAACTTTATAAAAAAATAATTTAATTTAATTAATATTAAAATTATACTATCATTTAATTATGAATTTATTTCATAAAGTGGTCATTTATATCAAATATCTCTTATTAAACTACTATGAATTTATATATATACTATAATTATTATTTTTTCTAAATAGATCACTATTTCATTAAATTTTGATGTTGCATGTGGCTTAAATTATCATAAATTTTTTAATTATTTAATGTTTTTAAATAAAAAATCATGGGGAATTATATAATATTATATATGAATTTTTTTCCTTATTATTTTGTTTAAATATGCATCCAATATTAGGACAACACATACGACATATAAATCTCATAGTAAACTTTCTTGAATAGGTATAAGAATTTGTAAATAAGTATCTGAAAGCGAATATGACTTTTTTTCTATGTATGTGTTTTTTGATACATTTAATTCATATAATATTCATATGAAATATGACTTAGTGAAAAAAAATTAACCAATCATAATGAATATTAGGAATTTCGTGAATGTTTATTATGGAAAAAATACAATTCCAAAAGGTTCTGGAAGTGTTTGTTTACGTTTTAGACATCAAAAAATGGTATTTTTGATTAATAAAAATTTGGATAAATGTTAAAAATATGAATAATATTATACTTATTAATAAAATAGAATCAATTACTACAAGACTACATGGTCATTCTTTAGCCACTCCATATATGGTAAAGTGACCAGAAAAATAGTTCCTATTATGAAGAAGAAGTAAAAAGAATGGGAAGAAGTTTGGAAACAATTAATGGAAGCTATTCACACAAATTTTAGTTTAAATATCAATTTAAAATAATTATTGTTATTAATTATTCATGAAATATAAGTATATAATTCATGCAATGAGGAATTTGTAAAACTTGAGAAGGTATAGGTTCGTCTCAACAGAAATTCCCAAGAATATATTTTATTGAATGAAGAAGAATAAAATGTGGTCAATAGTTTAAGGTGTGAAGAGTAAAAAACCTATAACAGTAAATTAAAAAAATAATATTATGAATAGGATATGTAATAACACATTGAAATTAAAATTTGTTAAAAGTTACTTTTAATTGAAATAAAAACATACTTAATTTTAAAAATAAGGCATAATGAACACTCATAGTTTAGAGACTTCTTATATCATGAGTATAAATTTATTCTGAACTCATTGAACCTATATTTTGATACTAGTGGTTCGTATGGTCCTGGTGAGATCTATATCATTCCAATTATTTGACTAATTATTTTAATAGGCGAACCTTGTAAATGTTTTGTTCCAGGTCTCTATGAAATTAAATAAACATAAAACTGTAATTGGTGGAAATTGTTTCTAAAAATGGTAGGGTAAAATTGAATTATTCCTCAAATTACCCTCCCCCTTATTTTTATCACTGATCATTTGAGTCCTTTCCCTTCCTTTTCTAGTTATATGGACTGTATTTCAAAAATAACATTAACAAAATACCCTTGTTCAATAGATCTATATTCTCCAAATGAATTTTTTTGTTAAGATAGTATGTACTTATAGATTTATTATTATGTTATTATTATTTTTTCAAACAGTAGATTAAATGGTTCCATTGTATTCTAAATATAAAGACTGATACTAAAACATTACATAATATATTTTTTTAAGAAATGAAATAATTTTATCGTTCCTAAAGAACATTAAGTTTTGGATATTTATAAAATAGGCCATCACCATTAAATAAATAAATATTACATTAAAATATGGTCACATCTACTTAGTATCATATTCCTCACTAAAGATAACATTTATGATATTACAATATTTCTTTTCCTGGAATATATTTAAATTTTTCATCATGAATTTATCATTGTCCCAACTAAACCTAAAATCCATGTGTAAAAAATTATTAAAATAGAGGATCAGAATTAAATTCTAGTAAGCATCCCATAAGAAATAAATAATTAAACCTCATAATTCATGAGAAATTTTATAGGATTCAAATTTTAAAAAATTTATCTTTTGGCTCAAAATAAATATTTTATTACCTAATATGTTAATTTTTCCTTACAATATGTTTCCTAAAAACTGTTCAAAGAAATATGAATGGAAAAATTAAAATCATAAAGGTTTCATTCAAACAATTGAAAACATATGAAAAATATTTCAAAAAAAGTTATACAGTTACCCATAATAAAGTACAATATAATTTCTTTTAAACATAATATTTTGAGTAATCACATGGATGTATAGAAAAATGGAATTGAATCATAAGATCATATAAACATAAAAAATTTGGTGGACCCAAAAAACATTACATAACTATAATTCAAGGATCACAACTTAGATAATGTTGCAAAGTGAAAATAGGTCTCCTAGCGGATTATGTTTACATCCAAATCAAATACATAATTTCGCATAAGAAATAAATCATTACCCAATACATTAGATCACCATATGGGTGAACGTACTATAACATATTCATTATGGTGTGTGTTATAAAAGGAAATCAATCATGTTTCATAAACATAATAGTTTTCCATGGGGAAGATGGGTTTCATACCCTAGCATCATACAATTAGAGAAATAATTTTCTTAATGATGTTAATTGAGATATGATCATAAGGTTTTTATTAAAAAATAAAAGGAATGGATAATTTTCTATGTATACATGTGAGAGAAATATATTCTAAATTTATAATTATTCCAAATAACTAATGAGATAGATAAATTTATTTGGAGAGTGAATGGTCATAACTTGAAGAAAATGGGGGTTTAGAGAGATCCCTTTAAACCACAATTAAAACATTACTAGATATCAAAATATCAATTCCATTTAAATATCTATTTGAAAATACATAAAATAAAAGGAAAGAGGTTTTTTATTTAAATAAAAAAAACAAACATATATAGAATTATAAAAACAAATAATGGTTTCTATATCGGAAAAATATGTTGAAATCATTAATGCTAATATAAATAACCCGTTTTTTTCATTTTGTAATGAATTTTAAATATTTCTATGTGAAACATGAAAAATTATTCCTCTTGAAATTTGATCAAATGAAATTAAAAAAAAGAATACAATATCTTTTAAAATTAGGTTTTTATCATATTAATACAATATAATATTATTTAAATAATATGGACCTGGAAGAATAATTTTAGGAAATAAATCATTAAAACACATAAAATGAGTATTTTAAAGTCATGCTTCCTTTACATAATACCTTAATTATATTATTCAGAAAAAATAAAGTCAAATATGGTAATGAATGATCATTATCATAAATGTTTTCATAAATAAAACTTTTCCTCCAATATTTATAAGAACTTAGACATGGATGAAAAATATTCTGAATGGAGACTCTAAAATATGGGTTTGAAAAGAGAATGTACCTAACCTTGAGAATGAATTATCACATACATCCATTATTTTCATGGATAAAAAAATTATGAAAATTAATTTATTTCATTGAAACCTTTATCTATTTTATTATTGATTTAATTTTATTATTTATCTTCTTTGATTCAATTCAAAATCATTTGGGTTCTTTAAAGGCATTTTAATGATATTCGGCTCATAACTCTAAAAATAAAAATTTATTTGAAAATGTTTAATAAGTTCATTATTAAAAATTAATATAATAATAAGACATAGATAACTCTAATATTATATTTAAATTATACTTTTCAAACCCTTGAAGTATATTCTAAAAAAATTAACTCCAACATAATCATGTAGAAATTATGTCATATGTACACAAGAGTAATGTTTCCATTTTTCAATGATCATAATGGAAATAAGGTATGTCATATTTTGTATTTAAATAACTATGTTTTAATTTTTATATAATATCATATTATTTTTATAAATGAACTAATATATACCCTTGATTTGATGTAGTAATTAATAATGAATCATTTCTCTTTGTGGAGGTAGTAACCTACCCATACACGTGACTGTTGATATCGTAATTCATTAAATATAATGTTATTAAAATATATGATAATCTATATATATATAATTATAAATATTTCCTAATATAAAATTTTTATATATACCTAGAAAGTCTGAGAGACAGGCAGAAGCCTGCTCCCAACAAAAGATTATATAAAAAAGTAAACAGTACAATACAGCTCAAGAGAGGCCCACCTTACAAACCCGAGTATGCATCACACCATTACAGTCATCCCTAGCCAAGCTATCACAATATTTGGGAAGAACAAAAGACCAACTGGAACTAACCTCCCTGACAGCCCTTTTGGAAAGGGCATCAGCAACCTGATTTCCTTCACGGTAGACATGGGTATGATCAAGGAGTAAACCTTGAGCAAGGTTTAAACAGGATATCCAGGCAGACATCATCCTCCATGGAACATTCCGGGATCGGTCCTTCAAAATCTGGACAGCAACAGAGGAATCTGATTCCAGCCATAACCTGTTCCAACCATAGCAAACAGCATACCTGATGGCCTTAATCATGGCCCACAGTTTAGCCTCAATCGCATGCGCATGTCCAACATAATGAAAAAACATCCCTTCACAAAACCCCGATGGGTTCTGAACACCCCCACTACACCCAGCAGGACCCGGAGCACCCAAAGCAGCCCCATCAACATTCACCTTTAACCAGTTAATGATAGGGGGAATCCATCGAATGTATTTCAGCATGCATGGTTTCCTTTCCCTACCACTCACACCAAGAGAACACAGAATTAGAAAATCTGAAATGTCAGTATGCATGCAGCCTGTTTGATTCTCAGAGGCCAGCTTAATGCATCGATGAATCATCATGATCCCATCACGACGGCTGGACTTGAAATTGTTGAAGATCAGCCTATTGTGAGACGTCCATATATACGAAACAATTGAAACAGCAGCAGCAAGTAACAAGGCTTTAATCTGTTCACTGGTAGAAGACTGCAGAACCGAACAGAACAGGGAAGCAATCGAAGAGAAATCAAAGCAGTAGTGGAAAATGTCTTGCAGATAGCCCCATAAATTCATGGCAAAATCACAATGAATAAATAGATGCATAAGGGATTCATCTGCCTTCATACAGAGGAAACAAATTGGAACAGTTGTGATACCTGCTCGCTGTAGCGTAGCTTGGATGGGCAACCTACATTTCCATATCTTCCAGATGAGTAAAGAATCATTTGGGAAAATATACGACTTATGAACAGCCACCACCCACGAAGGAATGCTCGTGCCAAGCCCGCACATAAGATTATAATATTCCCTGCTAGAGAATTGCCCATTCAAGGATGGTTTCCACATCAAAACATCAGAGTCAACATATTCATAACTGCGAATCTCATCATTAATAGCAGCTGGGATAAGAGCAGAAATTTCAGAATTCCTATAGGCATTAGATATGGACAGATTCTTCCTAGAAGATGGAATAGAAACAGAATCTTTGATGGGGGAGGGAAGCCATGCAGTAGACCAGAAATTCAGGTGTGAATCAGGGAAGACCAGCCATATAGAGTGAGTCATAAGCTTGGCAAAGGTAATTCTAACCGAAGACCAAACTGAGGATTTAAGAAACAAGCACTTCTTGTTCTGTAATCTGTCAACAAACCTGCTAACAAGGAATTCCATAGAGAAATCAGGCTTAGCAAGGAGCCTCCATGTGAAATTTTGAAGTAAGGAGTCATTGAATAATTTAATATCCTTAACTCCCATTCCCCCCATATTAACTGGTTTAGTACAATCTTTCCAAGAGACAGTAACCAGTTTCCTTTGTTGTGTTGATCCAGTCCAAATGAAATTCCGAATCAAACCACTCAAATCTTTAAGCAGGTCCCTTGGCCATCTATAAACAGAGAAGGAATACACAAACATAGAAGTGATGACTGAATTAACAAGACCGATTCTGCCAGCCTGGGACATATTCTTCCCCTTCCAGCTAACCAACTGATTGCTGATTTTTATGGCAATGCCTTCCAAATGAGTTCGTTTCACTCTTCCCCAAAATAAAGGTAACCCCAGGTAATAAAAAGGCAGTTCCCCTCTCTTTACCCGAATCCTGTTAGCAATCATGTTTTGTTTCACAATTGAGACTCCTTCCCCGAACACAACAAAAGATTTTTTCCAGCAGATTGCCTGCCCTGCAACCTCTTCATAATGTGAAAAAATGCTCTTAATACATGAGATAGTGCCTCTGTTAGCCTTGCAGAAAAGAAGTATATCATCGGCATAGAGAAGATGGGAGGGCGCAAAAAGATTCCTACCTGCTTTCATTCTTCGATAAAGACCTGTATTGACAAGGTCATTCAGACAGCTACTGAGGTAATCTTCAGCCATAGAAAACAGAAGCCCAGATAATGGATCACCCTGTCTGACCCCCCTTGCACATTGAAAGAAACCCCTTGGGGAGCCATTAACAAGAATAGATAGGCGATCACTTCGTAGAATAGATGAGATCAGCTCAATAAACTTATTCGAGAAGCCATGCATCCTTAGAATGGTAAAAATAAAGTCCCATCGCATAGTGTCAAAAGCCTTGGAAATATCAACTTTCAAGGCCATATTCCCATTCCGTGATTTACATTTCATGATATTAATGCATTCTGAATCAGTAAATAATTAATTGTGAATATTTCTACCAGGTACAAATCCAAACTGATTAGCAGAAATGAGATTCCTGGAAACATCACCTAACCGGGTAGCAACAATCTTGATTAAAACTTTAGGAATATAATTACCAATAGCAACATGTCTAAAATCCTTAATGTCTAAATCATTCTCTTTCTTCGGGAACAAGGCAATGAAATTGGAGTTCATACCAAGAGGCATAAAAGAATGTTGAAAGAATTCCTTAACAGCATTAATAACCTCAGCATGGATGATATCCCAATAAAACATAAAGAATTTATTTGTGAAGCCATCCGGGCCAGCAACACTATCCATATTCAAAGAGAATAAAGCATGATGAATCTATTTATAGAATGGGCTTTCAACGAGTCTTCTGTTTTGATTTTCATCCAGAGTTAATTTAATACATGTGACAATATTAGATGAACTGCTCACACCAGAATCAGTGTAAAGATTCTCAAAATGACCAGTCACAGCACCCACAATCTCATTTTCAGAGGTGTGTATCTTACCATCAATCATAAGAGCCTTGAGATTTTTCTTAATCTTTTTATCCCTATGAAAGCAGTGGAATAATCTGGTATTCCTATCCCCATTCTTCATCCATTTTATATTCAACTGATTACGATCCAAATTTTCCTTAAGAGACAAAAGACTATCAAGCTTTGAGGCAGCTTGAAGCTCTTCCGGAGATGGGATATCCTGCTACATACTCCTTTGCTGGCAGTCTAAAAGATTAGATTCAGCCGCTTTAATGTCATTCGCAATGCTGGAGAAAGATTCTTTACTCCATACTTTAAGTCTGACCTTTACATTTTTTAGTTTCGAGATCAAAATATGTGAAGTACACCCAGTGACAGCAGATCCCCATGCTTCCATAACAATTTCCCTGCACCATTGGACAACTAACCATGCATTGTTGAATTTGAAGGGCAGAGGAGCAGACCTTACCGTGCAAAAACAAAGCTCAACTAGAATAGGATTGTGGTCTGAGTGCAGCCTTGGAAGAGTTAAACCAGAAGCCTCCATTGTATCACTTCTGTCATTAACCTGGACTAGACAACGATCCAGCTTGGTAGCCTGCCTTCCATTAATAGTATATCTACTCCATGTAAATTCAGCACCCACAATTGAAACATCACTCAGATGGCATTGATCAATACAATAATGAAAATCCTTAGTGGAGGCCCGACAAAAATTACTTCCAGTCTTTTCCTCCGGCCTTAAAATTGTGTTGAAATCACCAAGAAGAATCCATCTCTTGGAGATATTCTCAGAGACTGCAAGCAAGTGATTCCAAAGAGCTCTCTTTCTGATATATTGGTTGAAAGCATAAACAAAAGTAACACAAAAATAATCAGACAGCTGAGAACAAGATACTGTAATAGCCTGTTGCTCGATCTGAAAAGAGTCAATGACTATGCTGTTGTGCTTGAGAACCCATAGGGATTCATTCCCATCTTGAACCTGATTGCAGGAAACCAGTGAGTATCCAATAACATTCCAATTGAAAGCTGACCATCGTGAGAAACTCATTCTGGGTTCATCAATACCCAATAGCATGGGCTTATTGGTCATAATCAAATGCTTCAGGGCTCTGACCGTGGGAGAGTTCCCAAGCCCCTGGCAGTTCAAAAAAGGATCTTCATTGATTCAGAGACCGCTGCCTTGTGCAGGGTCCAACATATCTTCCAGCCATGCCTTTATTTGAAACATATTCAGCATTATCTATGGTATTACCAAGAGGATCATCATGCATTGATGTCTCACTATCTTCATCAGAGAGAGAGGCGAACCGATTTTCAGTATTAAAAGGCATGGTTAAAGTAGCAGGAAGCTTCCTTTTAGCCATTTTCGAAACTGGTATCTGAGAAAACTCATCAATGACTCCCTCAATAATGAGTCCTGGCTGATCCTTCTCCGAAGAAAGCACATGGGGTAAAGAGCCAAGCACCTGCTGAGCAACAGGTTCCACAATTGGAAGCACAGGGCACCCCTGCTCTTGTAAAATCTCATCTGGAGCAGCCTGGCATTCAACAAGATGATCTCCAACATTCTTCTCAACCTGCTCATGTATTATCTCACTAGAAGCATGACAATCAACAAGCTGAGATTCAATCACAGCTGCTTTAGAGGTGGTGGTCGAAAATGAATTAAAACGGTTCACAGGGCAGTAGTCTCCAGTAAAAATGAATGATTGTTTCGTTTCCAATTGGATGGAAAAAGAGAATTATGTAGTTTATTACATTAATATAACAAAATATAATGATATGTTTGATATTTATAACATTATATCTTCATGGTTGGGTAATATTTTTAGGATTTTGATGAATAAATTAAACCAAAACTTCCTGTTAATAGCGATACCTATTTATCGAACAGCCTCTTCAGGTTTCTAACCAAAGCCTTATTAGGGTGGATTTGAAATAGAATACTAGACCCTTGTATGTGGTATTGTTTGTAAAAAATGTAATTGGATATATAATAGATGAACAAAGTTCATTTAAGTTTTAGGAAAAGTTGAGAGGATGTGCCCTTTTATAATTATGGGTATGGCACTTTGGGAATTACATAAAATTCCAATTTAATATAAATATGTTTCAGTGGAAGAAGGATCCAAACTAATATAATTATAAGATTTTGTTATTATGGTTTTAAATAATCTAATACAATAAAATATTGAAAAAATTAGGTGATATCTTCCAACTTATATTTTTCTATTAGCCCTTCTTAACCCTTTTTGACAAAAACCAAGATAATGAAGTTTGATATTATCTAAGGTTCAATATATTTACAATAAAAAATTCCCATTAATTGAATATATTTGGTATTTTTAAATATATTCTAATTAAATTTATGTAGTTTTTCTTGAAATTTTAAATCATTTAATAAAATATTATTTTTTATCAAATAATAATGATTCCATTTTTGGAACAATTATTTTATTTTGACTTTGAAAACAAAATGATAGAAAAATAATTGGAATATATTATAATAAATAATGTATAAAAAATTCAGTGTTTCTAAAAAATCATGGAATATAATAATTATGTCAAATTATGTTTATTTTAATATTTTTAAGATAATTTATTTTATTTTACTATTTATCAAATAAATAATGTGTCATCCTTCCATAAGCATTTATGATAATTATTTAATTATTAAAATTTATAAATAAATAACCAAGATACAAAATAACATTTATAATTAAAATTAAAATTTCTCATAGAAATTGTTTTGTCTTTATCTCTATTAAAAATATAATATTCAATAAAATTTAGATTGTGACATTTTCATCTTTATCATTTACTTAAATATTATAAATGTCAAAATAAAATAAATATGGCACCATGTGGCCATATATTAAATAATAAAATTAATGTGTAATAAATGAACTCCAAAAATAGTCTAAAGTTATGTATTATGGTGAATTATTAGTCCTTATCATTTAATTTTTATCCTCAATTAACAGATTTAGACTTACAATGGTGATAATTATATACTAGTGACTATTCATAGTGGATGAACATAATATAGGCCTATTTTCCAACATTGGGCATTCTGATACCAGATATTGAATTCATTTTTCAATATTATATTCATAAAAGGAGAATAATTTAATTTAAAATTAATCCTGTAAAATACAATGGAAAGCGATATTTCAGAAAATACCATTTATTTACAAAAAAGTTTGTGTTCCAAATTAGTGTATAATATTAATCCTAAGGGATATAATTATATTATATTGAGTAAAAGAGAACTAATTACATTTCTGAACTATTAAAAAATTGAATATTACATTATAATATTTTTAAAAAAACTACAAAATTCCATAAAAATAAGAATTTTGTCACTATTTATTGAAAAATAAATCTTTACAGAAAAATATCCAGAGGTTAAACGTATGAATAATAAATGAGATGGAAGGATTGAACCAATTGTTCACTTTTTATAAGTTTCGAACCATTTATAATATTAACACCTTCAACTTGTTAAGATTTATATCCTTATAAAATTTTAGTATATACTCATGCATGCAATATTCTGAAGGTAAAAATGTCACATAAGATTTATAGGGTTCAACCTCATTGTGAGAACCTAAGTCCATACCATATCCACTCTCGTGGGTCTATAAAAATCCTCTATTATGAATAAGTGAATAAAACTTGTGCTAACTACTATTAGACAACATCTATCTCCATGTAGGAAAGATCATATTGACTCCCATCATTTTGTAATGTTTTTAAAAAAATTGAGACGATAAAAAGAATAAGGATTGTTCTGAAATTGCTTCACAAATACTTAGTCTGAATCCTCAGTTTGATTTGAATGGATTTGATTCTCCCAATCTAATGATGATGGATCCTGATTATCTTAATACAATTATGCTGGATTGTAGAACCAATTTCATAAAATAAAATGATTATATATTCTGGTTCCTATTTCATTTAAAAAAATGATGTCCGATTATGGATATGATTTCTTTAAATAAAATGATTATTGATTTTGGATCTGATTTCTTTTAAAACAATGATGCTCAAACTCAATCTATCAGATGAGAACATTCACTTAAATTTAAATAGCACTCCACCTTTCAAAAGTATGAATAAAAGTTTTGAATGAAAAATTATCAGAGAAATTATTTATAGGCCACTCATAAATATGAAAACCATAAAAATATCTTATATTTAAAACATTAATTTGCACTTCTTCAATTACATTTTAATTTCTCTGAGATATATTTAATATTTAATATCGAGTTGGACCTCATAAAATTTACATCGTAATCAAGTAATTCTAAATCTTTTTCAATATCAACTCATTACGATCTTTTTCAACCTCAAAAAATTATTATCATTTTCAATATATTCCCATTTCGATTTTTTCTCAACCTCAGCTCACTAGGATGATTTTAAATCTTCTTGTATATGGTTTTTAGAATCCTTCCATCATTTCATCCAGTTCTGGTCAATATAGGTAAGATCATTGTATAAGTGTTTGATGGAAAATAAGAATATATAATAAATTGGATCCATCTCTTTCTCTAATTATGAATTATTTCTAAAAATAATTATTTTGGGTCCTATTGTTACAAAATTATAGTGCTGATTTTCTAGAACTAATTTTTTTAGAATTATGGTGTCAATTTTTTGAATTATATTTTTTCCTGATAATGGTTCCAGTGTTCTTGATCCGTTTTTTCTATATTCTAGTGCTGATTTTCTGGATCCTTTTTTGTAGGATTTTGGTGCCAAATTGCTGGATCCAATTTTTGAAGGATTCAGGAGCTGATTTTTGGGATCTGATTATTGTAGGATTCTGGTGCCGATTTTTGGGATCTAATTTTTGTAGGATTATATTGCTAATCAGTATCAGTATAATTTAAATCATATTATGATGGAATTATCATTATGATGAAATTTCTATTACATTGTAATTATCAATACGATAAAAATTTTAATTTCTTCAAACACATCCACTATTTCGTCAAAGGATTTTATCCTGACAGTTTTCAGGATTTGTGACAACATCATGATTAATAAAGAATCATCTAATTTATTTTTAGAAAGTATGAAAACATTCTAACTAATGACTTTACATTATTCTTCCAAAACTATTCAGAAACTTCATTATATCTTTAATTGTAGCAAATATAAACTCCAGGAAAAACATTACATCATTACTCCGATTCATTTGGATCTGATGAGATAAATACAATGAAGATCGATCAGATTGTAAGAAACCAAAACATTATGATACAAAAAAAGTTTAGTTTCCATCCAATAATTTTTTTGTTACAACAATTTATCACAATGGTAATTCAATATCCATATTTAAATTTATTGACAACCCTTATTAACAAATTTTCAACTCTCCGAATTTTTATAGAACTCATTTTTTTAATTTTATCAAAACATAGTGTTTCAAAATATAAAGAGTTTCATGACACCACACTACTAGATAATGTAATATTTATGAAGGAATTACATCCCTCAGTTGAATGAAAATTTTGTGGCCATGTGAATATATGTAAAAATAATTTATCCTCAATTTTCATTTCATAATTTAATTTTCACCCCCAATTTTCTATTTTTATCACTATATTTTTCTTTATCAATAAAATTATTGCTTTTATAAAATTATTTTTCTCTCACTATTCTTTTTATCTTCCGCATTATATGATAACCACAACATTATATTCCTAAAATAAATATGAGTAAAAATTTCATACAATGTAAAAAGTTGTCTACTTTCTCTCCCCTATTGTAAACATAATCCAAATCACATTGGGGGTTATTCTTTATGAGATTAAGGAAGACGTAGAAGGATTATGAACATGAATTTGTGTTCCCAATTACACCAACCTTTCATTCAAAAGTTATTTTCTAACTATATCAATAATCTGATACATTGTTGAAATGTATTCTAGAAAAAAAAATATCAAGAATCAAATTTATATTTCGTAAGGTGAATATTTATATCAATATGTATTGATTTTGAATGTTATATAAGATTATTAGACAGATCAATTGCACAATGATTATCACATAGTATCTTCAATGGTTTAGAAACATTCACTTTAAAATCATCTAGTTGAACTTTCATTCACAACATTTGTGTGCAAGGATGAGTAGTTGCAATATACTTGGATTCAACAATTATCAATGATACATAACTTTTTTTCATACTCTTCCAACTCAAAAAACATTATCCCACAAAAAGGATTCATCCAGAGGTTGATTTTTTATCATTACAATCAATATCCCAACTTGCATTAGTATAACCATGAAACTTCATCTCATAATTTATTTTGTATAACAACCCATGTGAGGTTGTTCCTTTAACATATCTCAGAATTATTTTTTTACCAACAGATTTGAATCCTTTGGTTTACATTGTTTCCTAGAAAACAATGTCATAGCATAAAAATATCAATCCTTGTAGTTGTAAGGGAAATTAGACATCCTATCAGCTTCTAAAAGCCTTTTTGATTCACACTTATTCTGGATTCATCTTCTCTCAACATTCTACTAACTAAAATTGGATTTGAAACTTCTTTTGATTTATCCATTCCAAACATATTTAACAATTATTTGGAATACTTGTCCTGATAAAAAAAGTATTTCCCCATTTATTGAACATTTAATCCAAGGAAGATATTTAATTCTCCCAACATTTACATTTCAAAACTCAAGATTATTTCTTTAGTAAACTCTTTAAGAAGATTTTTTTTCATCCCCATGAAATATTATATCATCAATAAAAACAATTACAGTTAATGTTATAGAGTCAACATATTTCACATATTGGTTTCTATCAAATTTTCCATTAGAAAATTTCATCATTCTCAAACAATTTTCATACTTCTAATACCATGATTCTGGAGCTTCCTTAAGCCAATACAAATCCCTCCTCAATTAACAAACTTTTTTTCATCCTAATCAAGTATAAACCCACATGGTTTCTCAAAATAAACTTCTTCCTCAATATCACCATTTACGAAATATGAAATTACGTCAATCTGATTTATGATTTAATTTGGATGTGTGTCTACTACCAGAAACATTCAAGTAGTTTATAGTCTTGCAACAAAGGAAAATGTTTCATCAAAATCCACCCCATTCACCTATGAACATCCTTTAAAAACAAGTCTTTCTTCTTTTATTGACACTTCTCCATGATCATTAAATTTGTTTTTATAAACCCACTTAGACCTGATAACTCTTTTATTGGATATATTTGGAATGAGTTCCTATTTTTCATTCTTCTCAATCTAATCCAACTCTTCATTCAAAAAATCTACCCATTCTTTATTTTAAATAGCCTCTGAAACTCATTTTTCTTTATCATTTAAGATAATTGATGTCTGGTTCTCTAATATCAACTTTTTTCTAGGCTAAAGTGGATCCTTTTTATTACCATTAATGTTTTTGGATTGATCGTGTGTTATTAATGTAGGAATTTTCATTGTTTTTCTACGAGATTCACCTGATTCACCATGTGACTCATGTAAGATATATTCACTCTGGTGGGGATTCTACAGTTTATCATCCTCATCATTATAATCAACTTTTCTAAAGTAAAATTTATTTTCAAATACATTTCCATCATATAAGTCTGCAAACATGTGTAAAAAATTATTCCAATCTTTTATATTCTCCCATTTAGTTAATAACCCATGATGTTTTATTCCTCTATTTTATTATCATACTTTCACAAGTCCAAATTTTTCATTTTTAGAAAAAATGTACTTCCAACAATGTTGAGGTATTCATGAAGAGTTATGTTGGATTCTTGTCTCAATAGGAATCTATTGTGAACATGATTTGTAGTACTAACAAATTCTATCCAGATTAACTTTGAATGTCCATATTCTGATAACATACTTCTTCCCATTTTGACCAATATTCAATTTTTTCTTTCTACAATTCAATTTTTATGTAGAGTATTGGGAGAACTATATGGATTCTTGATACCATTTATCTTTAGATAATATTCATAAAAAAATTTGGGAATTCGGTACCATTGTCTGTTCTCAGCTTCTTAATGGAAACCCCCAATTCTTTCTCAACATCTTTTATGAACAATATGACCATTTCTATATCCTCTAAAATGATTCTCATAAACTTGATATTTTTTATTTGATTTAAATCATCAATATAAGTGAGAAATAATAAATACCATTTTTTTTCTTGATGTCTTATCAATCCACAGAGATTAGAATGAATAGGCTCATGTGGTTTGGTAGATTGAATCTCAATTCTCCTATAACATTAATTAGTCATCTTTCCCTTCTATAAAGTAATACAAACATATTCATCGCATCATTTCAATTGTAGAAACATTATGATAGCATCAACTTTAGAAAGATAGATCATAATTTTCTATCCATGGTGCCCATGTCTATGGTTCCACTATTTATTTTCATCTTCCACAATCAAGTAACATGAGTTACTAAGGACTCCTATTTGGAAGAGATTACCACTCATAATTTTTCATTTTGTAATAACTTATCAATATTTCACAGTTTTGATGATATAAAAATTCTGTCTAAATATATATTATTTTACATCATCATAGAGTTTACTTACAATGATTACGTTATGTTATAGCCCATCAACAATAAAAACATCCTTTGATTTAAAATTTTTAGTTTCGATCTCTATAATTCTGATTCCTCTGATTTTTAAGGAACAATCATTCCCAAATGTAACTTATCATCCATCATGAATTTAAAATGTTTCATGATTTTTATATCACCTATCATGTGTGAAGAACAACCACTATCATGAATCCATTTTTTGTTCCTCTTACTTTCATTCAAATCTATCTCAAAAAAATCTCTTTCATAAATTTTATTCTTTTCATCACCCTTTTCATTTCTATCATAAGTAACTTATTAATGAAGAAATTTCATACATCTTTTGGCATGATGACTTGAATGATAAAATATCCCACATACTTCTTCCATACATTCAAATTTATTCTATTTTATAAAGTATCTAGTATCTTGAGAATTCACCTTTAGAATTTTCTATGAGTTCGAAGAGTTTCTCATACTTCTTTCACTAGGTCTTACACTTTTCTCAATCCTTCTTCTAGGTTGAGATATGTTGTTCCAAAAATTATAATCTCTATTCCCGTAGATTCAAAAACACCAGAAAAAAACTTTGAATTTATATTTTTTTATTAAAGAATGATATTTCTCTATAAAAACATTATCGAGGTTAGTGACTTCTTTCAGCTATAACATACTCCAGATGTGAACCATCTTTTCTTATGAGTGAGTTTTCTACTTCTGTATAATTTGTAGATTTCTCAATTACTTTCTCTACCCAAGCCTTCCCATTACTTCTTTTAGAACCCTAAATATTAGAAGAATCAGATGAAACATTATTTTTAGTAAGATAATATTTCACCTGATTCTTGTAAAGATCATTCTCAACAATTTTTGAAGTCTCATATTTTACTTATATAGATTTTTTGAAGGTTTAATTCATCTTCCATAGGTTATTTTCAGACTCAACAAGTTGTGATAAAAATTTGTTAACCTCAACTTATCTTCTAGATTCCTACTAAGACCATCAATCACCTTTCCATGTCCTTTAAATCTATTTTTGTAACATAAAATTTACTAAATGTATTCATCCTTATTATTGATGGAATATTTCTTCAATTAGAAACTTTTTCATGATATTTCTTCATTAATATAACTTCTTTCATGAGAGATTTGTTTCTCAATACATGCATGAAGTTCTTTTTTTGAGCTGATACACTCTATAGGACTCTTCGCAGCCTTCATCGCTCTCAAAGGAGTCTTTTGTTTCAAAAACTTTCTTTATAAAGGATCTAACTTTTTATGAATTTTTATCATCAAATGAATAATTGTGAGGTTTGTCTAAGTAAACCTTCTTGCTCAATATAAATATTTTATTACTGGAAAACATCATATTTAATTTGTTCAAGGACTTATATTATTTATCATTTCTGATCCACTTATTTTTTAGTGGTTTTTCATCAGGGTCATCTAGATATTCTCCAACATTAATCTTAGGGAAATTCATAGAAATGTGTCTGATTCCACCACACTCAAAATATTTGGGAGGAATATTTCATCTATACATTCCTATTCCCCTTAGATAGTTCTTGTATATGAGAGACATAGTTTTTTATTCAAATCATCATATTATATATCACCGGACTCACAAGGATCAGCTTCTTCAATATCTTAGATTATCATCATTCTCATAGCTTCAAAATCCATTTTATCTTTCATCATATTTTTAAATATTAGAGGTTTTCTCATTTCATAAGGAATAATAATGTTATGCCACTCATTAAGAGATAGATCATCCTTATCTTATAAAGTAAATATTTTATATTCAAACCTATTTGGAATGTTACTCATGAGTTTATTCACAATTTTAGAATATTCTAGGACATATATGATTCCTCTAATATTGTAAACATTTTCATTTAATCTAGTGAAGTATTTATTAATTGATTCAGCATCTCTCATTCTGATGTCTTAATAATTACTATGCTTGATTTGTAACATTTCTTCCTTGACTTTTGTATTCCATTTGAAAACACTATACAACATGCCCCACATACTTTTTTAAGACTTCAGACCCATCACCTTATAAAAAACATTCTCTGATAAAGACATAAGGATTGAATTCCATTTGATTCTTTCAACTTCTATGTTTCTCTTAACAGAAAATGTCATGAGATCATCTTTCATAATAGGTTGAAAACCAATTTTATAAGCATCAATAACATCCAAACCAAGATATAGGAGATAAAGAGTCATACTATTTTACCATCCATAATAATTCTTTCCATAGAATGTTGGAATTCATCTACTACAAACAGAATTGATATTATCAATGATAAGGATTCAACATGGGAACTTGAAAATATGAAACTAATTTATGTTTAGAGAATTGAATAACATCTGAGATGGGATGTTGAATAAATTTTTCACTTTTTCTATGTTTAAATACATTTAGAAACAAAACCCATGCAACATGTTAAGATTTATATACTTATCAACTTTTAATAAATCCTCATTTATGAAAATGTAAGAAATAAATAAAGGAACACAGGATTTACATGGTTTGGAATCAGTGTGAGAACCTACTTGTTTTCCATTGCCACTCATGTGCGTCCATGTAAATCCACTATTATGAATAAGTGAATAAAACATTTTGAAACTCACATTAGAAATCTTATATATATCGATATGAAAGATTATATTGAATCCCATAAGTTTATAATGTATAATTCTAAAATAATTATTCCAATCAAAATATTATTGAATTTTGTTAAACTTCTCCACAAATTCTCATTCCAAATCCTCAGTCCAATTTGGTAGGATCCAATTCTCTCAATCAGATGATGTTGGATCCTAATTTATTCAATACAATGATTCTTGATTCCAGATCACATTTCATTCAATACAAAGATAGTGGATTTTAGATTTAATTTTATTCAATACAATAATGATTGAGTTTGTATCTAAATTTTTTCAATACTTTGATGTTGGATATTGAATCTGATTTCTTTCAAAATAATGATGCTCCAACTCAATCTGTAAAAAATCAAACTCTTCTAGAATGATCAAAACAATTATCCTTCAATCAGATGAAAACGCTCACTTTAATTTCTTCATCACTCTCCCTTTCACACACATATATATAAGTAAAGAATGAGTGAATGATCTGAGTAGGTATTTATAGGAAACATGAAAATCTAGAAACTACGAAAATAACTATCTTTTAAAACATAAATTTTGACATCTTCAATTATCCTTAGATTTCATTATGATTTTTTAAAAATTTAATTTAGAGTTTGACCTATTCAACATTACTTCATAATCATATCATTATGAAGAATTTTCAATTTCATATCATTATGACTATTTTCAATCTCAACACAAGAGAATCACTTTCAATATCAAACCATTATGGTTGTTTTCAATATCATCGCATTATGATCTTTTTTAATCTTCCTGGATATGATTTTTGTTATCACTTCCTCCTTCCATCAGGTTCTAATAGATCTAGGTATGATCATTTTATAATTATCTGATGGAATATCTGATGTTAAGGTAACTTAGCTCAAAATCTATCTCTCATTACAAGTTTTATCTCAAAAAAATAATGTTGTATCCAAATATTGTAGATTTTTTGTGCTGATTTTCTGGATCTGATTTTAATAGGATTTTGGGGGGAAAATTTTGAAACGATTCTTGAAGGATTATTATACCGATTTTCTGGATCCTATTTTTCTGGATTCTTGTGTCAATTTTCGGGATCCCATTTTTTAGGATTCTAGTGTCAAATTTCATGAACCAATTTTTTGCATAATTATGGTGCTGAATTTATGGTTATTATTTTTCCATGATTTAGGTGTCGATTTTCTAGATCTGATTTTTGTGGGATTCAAGTGCCAAATTTCTAGAGCCAATTTTTGTAGGATTCTAGGGCCGATCAGTCTCAATACAATGTAAATCCGATTATGATAGAATTCTCATTATGATGAAATATCCATTATAATGGAATTGTCATTATGATGAAATTTAGAGTTTCATTAAACCTATTCACCATTTATTCAATAGATTTTATCACAAAAGTTTTCCTGATTTGTGAGAAATTCTTGATTATCAAAGAATCATCTGATTTAGTTATAAAAAGTTTGAAAACATTCCAACTCATGACTTCACATTATTTTTTCAAATCTCTTTAGCAACATAATTATTTCTCTGATTACATCAAAGATAGACTCCCAAGAAAAAAAATACTTCTTGCTTCAAATTCTTTTAGATCTAATGAACTAAAAACAATACAGAGTGATCTGATTCTTGAAATAAAAAATTTTGATACAAAAAAATGGGTTGTTTTGAACAAATACAAATAATTTTTTAAAACAATTTATCACGAAGGTACATCAATCGCAAAATTTCACCCTAAGATAATTTTCATATGTTGATTTATAAAAGTAGAAATTTTTTATAAAAAAAATTAAAAAATTATCCAAAAATTTATTACAATATTTTATCATAAAAAATATAAAATTCCATTTTTTGTGAAGTTGAATTTTTTAAGTATAAATTGGCTTTAATAAACATTGAGTGATTATTTACTAAGAATTTATCAATACATTTATATTTATTACAACCTTTATATATAAGTGATAATCCAATTAATCATATTCATAACAACTAATTTCATGGCTTGGTAATAATGGACATATTTTAATATTAATATTTCAAGGTTTATATAGTTTGGGTGTTGTGTGACATATACGATATCAAACATAGTTTTATTTTTTAAAAAAAATTGGTTGACACATTATTCCAATATATCATTATTTTTGTCCTCAAAATAAGAATTCAGTCTGAGTAAATTTTGTTTTATATCTTATATAAACTTCTTGAAATCACAAAACATAAAAATGGATAGTAAACATACCACTTTAAAAGAGAGAAAATGAAATATGATGGTCACCACATTAATATGTTTCCAAAAAGTAGAAAATTAGTTGAAAGTGATAATTTAGAAATTTATAAGAGGGATAATGTCTAAATAATAGTAGAGAGTGAGAGTGATCACTGATAACAATAATTTAAATGATTAAGAGAATGTTTCAAACTTCAAATTCATAAGAGTTAAGGTTTTAAAAAGGAAATCATTTCATCAATAAGGAAGGTAATAGGATAAAAAATTTATTTAATGGTCCTTTTCCTATAATTAAGGAATTAAATTACCAATTAGACTAAGTACATTATAATATTTCCCTACATGAAAGTTATAATTCAATCTCTTAAACAAATTCCACTGTGATCTCAACTTTTTCTATAAATGATTATTATCCCAGATGACTTTTTATTCTTGAAGAAATTAAATCTTCTTATAATAGATAACTCAATTGTACAAAATGATAATAATATGTTCCTTCTATTATTGAAATTAAAAAAAACTAAAATGATAAGTACAAGGTAAGATAAATAGAAAAATGAATAAACCTACATATTAAAAAATATACCATTAGTCTCTAAAGAATTAACAGTACACAAAAATATAAACATATATCATTTGATAAATAAATGAACATAAAATTTATCAAATTATTTCTGACCAAGTTTGAAACCTGAAGATTGCAATGATCTGGTAACATATTCATCTAAGATAAATTAAACCTTTATCTATAAATAAAACTAATCACTCCTGAAATTCTATATAGAAGTGAATGCTCCCTAAACATATATGATAATCCTTTACCTAAATAAGCTAAATAATTAAAAATCCTTAGTAAAACAATATATTCAACCAAAATATAATTCTAAATTTATACCTCAAATATAATATCATAATATTTAGTTTACATTGAGGATATAAGATTCCCAAAAAGGTAAAACTATTTTGAAATATAATTAATTACTTAATCACCATATAATGTTCAAATCCCATGATTATTTATGTTATAAAAAATATGTTACAAGATGAAGTTAGTGAGTATCTATCAAATAATTTTAAATAATCAATTTCATATTAACAAATACATAATGAAATATAGTGGTATACGTTTCAACCTTTTCACCCACCAACTGTGGTTCAAGGGCCTATATTATAGTTAGATGTTACTTGTTTTCATTTTTATAAAATGTATATTATTATAATTTTTAAATTGTAACAAAACATATGATAAAAATACCTAAATAAAAAACTTATTCATCAATGATCATATAAACAACGATGTGCATCATTACCTTTAATTTTATTAAAAGAGAATTCATCACCAAATACTACCTGGTATTGATACTAAGGAATACATATACCCCAACCCTAAAAAATATCTCCAAAATTAAAAATAATCTACTTAAAATCTCAACACATAAAACTAAAAAGGGTGAATATTATAATTTGACATTACGGTCAACCATAAACACACATACCAATGATTATATTCATAACTCTTAAATAATATTATCATGAACCAACCCATGTACCTTAGTAACCAGATTTTCAAGCCAGCCCTAACATAGCTCGATGGGCATTCCTGGTCCCCATGGTTAGATGACTAACACCTAAAATCAAAAAACATGCAAGTGGGAATGATTTTTCCACCAATAATGCAGAAGAAAAGAAACATGACCGTATGTGTAAACAAAAGAAAATTCAGTGGGAGTAATATACCAAAAGTCAACAAGGAATAAAACTTCGCAAATTACAATAACCAAAGTACTAAAATAGGAAAATTACCCCATGGTATCTAAGGAAACCACTCACCAAGACCAAAGCTAATCATATGGATCCACCTCCAAGGGATACATTCCCTTTTTCTTGAACCGGGATAAAGAAAGACAACAAGAATAACAACAAAAAAGTAGCGTGTGAGCCTAATCCCAGTAGGATACCACCAAAGATTCCATAATAGTTTCCAAATATATATTATCTAATGAAATGATTTATATTTCAATGTAAATAGGATTGTAATTATATATCATATTTAAATGAAAAATTATATACAATTCAAATTACTTAAATAAAAATTTTAATCGATGATTTTAAAAGTGATGAGATATTTTCAAACAATGGATTAAATAAAAAAAGTTATGTAAACCATTATATTTAAATTCATAAGGCATGTAAATTAGTTTAAAATATTCGCATAAAATTATATATCAAATATAAATAACAAGATATAATCGTGGTCATCTTCCAAATAGATACTATAGTACATCCGGCTATAGGACATGTCACTCTCTAAGATAACATAGAAAATGATTATACACATGTCTCGATGACACAGGAAAAAGGTGACTCATCACCAACCCATCGGGGATGTGACCTATTTCATTTATGATTTAGAACATTGTAATAATGTATAATGTGTCCAAATAACTCACTAACTACATAAGTCTTACATGTGATCTTACATAATTAATGAGGGAAATTTATTTTAAGGCTACTTAAAAATAAAATTAAATATCATTCTTTAATTTCTATGCCAATTTTCCATTTAAAACAAAAATGTTTTTTTAATAAAGAACATTCCTCTTTTTCAAGATAAAACCAATGGATTTTTATCAAAACATTTTAAGAAATTTTCATAATTTTTAAATCCATTCAAAACCAACTCAATCAATTCATAAGTCATTAACACAATAAAATTCTAATGTTGAATTGAAAACATCTTCATCCATACTCCAATTTTATTTAAACTATTTAAACCATAAATTTAAATAAATCAAACAATTCAATGTTAATCAATTCGTCTTATCAGAACCAAACCTCCAACCTCAAGGTCATTAATTTCGGCGGTAATGACAAACCACCCAGTGTTGTTCAAAACTCCTATGTAATACCCTATTATCTTAAGAGTCACCACACCAATGGTTGATGTTTGTCATGGTTTCCAAGAACAAATACCAATTATTTTATTTCAACCAGAAACAAATTAATATATGCGATTATATTTTCTCTCTCCTAGATAATTTTAAAATCACTAATTAAAATATTACATGCGATAATATCTTATCTCTCTTGGATAATTTAAAATTATTAATAAAAATAATAAATGTGATGCTATTTTAACTCGCTTGGACAATATAAAACTATCGATTAAAATATTTCATGTCATAATATTTTATCTCTCTTGGATAATTTTAAATTATTGATAAAAATATTACATGCGATAATATTTTCTCTCTTGGTTAATTTCAGATTATTGATTAAAATATTAAATGTTATAATATTTTATACCTCTAGGTTAATTTCGAATTGTAGATTAAAATATTATACCATAAAATATTTTAATATATAATTTTATATTTTCTAAAAGAGATAAAATATTAAGATCCTATAACGGATGCCAAACATATATTATCCAAAGTATTGATTTCAATTTTTAATGATAAACATGTTTGGAAATTCAAAATCATTTTTAATCAAAACATTCTATATATTTTCAAAATAATGGAAATTGAATTCAATGAACATGCTTTAATTTAAAAGAGATAAAACATTTCTAAAATAATGGATTCTGTTATTCATTTATATAAAATCGTTTATATAAATTCATCATGCATGTAAATCAGTTCAAAAAACATTAGCATACATTTATATCTCAAATATAAATAAACAAGTGAGAAACATGGTCATATGCCAAATGGTACGATATTATTAACCAGTTATAGGATTTCACACTCTCTGAGCGAACACAGCAAAATGTGTATACACACGTCCCTCTGACATTGTCTATAGGAGACTCATCACCAACCTATCGTGAATGTGACCCTCCACAAGCATGTTTTAGAACATTGATTTATCATAGAGTGTATCCAAATAACTCACTCAGTACCTAATGCTTGCATGCACTCTTACTTGATGGGTGGACTATTTAAAGACTTTTTAAAAATACGATCAATCTCATTCTTCAATTCCAAAATTACCAATACCTTTCCATTTATAACCAAAATAATATTTATTAAAAAAACATGGCATTTTACAAAATAAAACAAATGGTTTTTTCTCAAATCATTTTAAGAATGTTTTACAATTTTGAAATCCATTCAAAACCAGTTCCATCAATTTATCCATTAGTTTCCATAATTAAATTTAATATTTTCATTGAAATTGTTTCCATCAATCCAAAATTTAAATTAAATTGTTCATATTAACTCAATTCCCAGGCTAAAACCCCATTTTTATGAAAAACTAAAAATCACCACAATTGGGGATTTCCAAAAAAATCAATTGGAAACTATTAGATTCAGATTTAAACAATTTAATTTGAATTCAAATATTTGAATCTTAAATAAAGAAATTATAGTTATTATATATTAAGAATCATGATGGAACCACCTACCTCAAGGTCATTGATGTCATTTATAATGATAAACCACCCTATGTGGTTCAATACACCTCCTCACAGCCTTATTATCATAATCATCAACACATCAAAGATCGAATTTCATCACATGTTCCTAGAACCAAAACCAAATATGTTATTTCAAAATAAAATAAAATATCACATGCGATGACAGTTTCTCTATCTTGAAGAATTTTTAAACTATCAATTAAAAATATTATATGTGATAAAATTTTAACTCTCTTAGATAATTTCCAAAAAAATCGATTAAAAATATTACATGTGATAATATTTTATCACTCTTAGATAATTTTCACATTATCATTTCATAATTATAATATTTGTCCTTTTACAAAAAATATAATTATCCTTCGATAATTCTATATTATTAATTTATAATTAACTATTTAATAATGTGGAAAATCTGACCCACCAATAGCACACACACCCTGCCTTAATGTGGTCGTCAGGTCCTTGCCCACTAGGTACCACTAGTTTCCCCATAGACATGTTGTCCCCAACATTGGGCCCACCCACATCCCCGAATGAGTCATCTAACTAATGAAAATCCCCTCATTCCAACACATGTCCTTTCCAGTTTGTTTTGTCCTCACTCACACACATTCTAGGAAACATCCTAGAAGTTCTCCCATCTTGATCACTACTCCAATATAAGCAAGCATAATTGTGGTGTTCTACTCAGACAGACTCCTGAAAAGGAAGGTTCACCTTATTAACATGAGTTATATAATTTAGTCATTTCACCCATTAACATTCTGGGCCCAGGGTTAAATTTATAATTCATATAACTCATGTAAAAAAGGTGCACATTCCTTTTTTGGAGTTTAACTGATTAGAACTCCACAATTAAGCATTTTTGGCTTGGAGTAGAGATATGTATGTGTGACCTTTTGGAGAGTTTCCTAGGGTGTGTGTTGGTGAAGACAAAAGAACTCTATAGAGGGAATTGCTAGACTTTGGGGACTTTTATTAGTCCAAAGACTCATTCAGGAATGTGGGTGTGCCACAGGACGGGGACCTTTTGTCTGCAGGGCAACTGGTGGTACCTGGTGGGCTAGGACATAACAGCCTTGTTAAGGTAGGATGTATGTGTTGTCACCGAGATCTAGTTGTAACACATGGTATCAAAGGTGGTACCCATCCGTAAGTGGAGTGCACTACCTGGGATGGGAATTAGTTCCCACAATGAGGATATTGTTATCTAAACGGCAGGGGTGAATGTAACACCCTCTAATGATAAAGGGTTAATTGATTAATTTATATGACTCATGTCAATATGGTGCACCATTCTATTAAGGAGCCTACCTGATTATAACTCCACATTTAATCATGCTTGGCCTATAGTAGTGGTCAGGATGGGTGACCTTCTGTGAGGTATCCCAGGGTGTGTGTGAGTGAGGACAAAAGAAAAATATAAAGGACATGTGTTGTTCTATGGGGATAGTCATTAGTTATATGACCCGTACAGGAACGTGGGTGGGGCCCTGGGTGGGGATCATGTGTCTACAGTGCAATTGGTGGTACCTGGTGGACCAGGACCTAATGGAACATGTTAAGGTTGGGTTACAGTTTATTCACAGGGACTCAGGCACCACAGGGTGGAGACTACGCATCTGTAGGAAAACTAGTGGTACATGGTGGTCCAGGACCTGATGGCCTTGTTAAGGCGTAGTGTATGTGCTATCATCAAAACCTTGTTGCTACATTTAATGTGACAATTGATAATGTGAAAACTAGGTCTCGATGACCGCACAAACACCCCTCTGTAACATGTTCATCGGGTCATGGCCCACAAGGTACCACCAATTCCTACAGAGACATGTTGTCCCCACCCTGGGGCCCACCCACATGACTGAATGGGTCATCTGACTAATGACGACCCTAAATACCAACACATGTACATTCCAAGGTGCTTTGTAATCAATTACACACCATGAGAAAACTTCCATGAAGGTCACCCATCCTGATCACTACACCAGTCCAAGGATGCTTAATTGTGCATTTCTAATCAGGTAGGCTCTCAAAAAAGAAGGTGCATCTTATTAACATGATTCATATCATTTATTCATTTAACCATTTATCATTCGAGGGTGTTTTAAATAATCAAACAAAAACATCATAATATCTAAATTTATTTAAATCATTTATTTGATACCACCTATATAGACCCATCCATATACATTACGTAGTTTAGTGTTTATAGAAAATAATTAATTTTCTTGTATTTTGAATTTATTTATGGTTTATAAATATAGATATTTATTTCATAACTATTACATAAAGAATATGAATTAACAATTCTTGCACTTCCACTTAGTATCCATTTTCAAACTGAACAAAACATTTATGAGATAACTTGTTTTATTTTCATGGAATATCTTAAAAATTTTCATTGTGAGCACATCCTTACCCCTACTGATCCTTAAACACCCATGGAAAAAAAATTTAAATTTTTGTACGATCTTAAAATAAAATTAAATAATATATAAAAAATAAATGAAGAAAAATGTTAGTTCATTAGCACTTAAAAAAAATTATCCTTTTCAATATCAAACATTGGACTCCATATAAAATTTTTATTACCCATTAAATAAAATTTTTGATTAATAATTTTTCATAATGTATTAAATATGAAAATGTAAATTTAAAATAAAATTATAATTTTTTTACTGCAATAATAGAAAACATTTGGAAAAGTTATAAAAAACTAAATTATTTATTTCACCATTGTAAATTATTATACAAATTCTTTTAAACAAAATCTATTGTGTAATGAAGTGTAATCATTAAATAAGTAACATATTTTCATAAGATCATGAATAAAGTAAAATATTTATAGAAACACAAAAGGGGAAATATGAGTAATTCAAGGATAACTACCATGAAAAAGTCACAAAGCGAACAGAGTCCCATTGTGGATTTGGATTATTCCCAAATCCCATACATATCATCTTATGGGATAAAATATTCACCCAGTGCATTGGAGAACTCTATTTTCATCCCCTTCAAAACATGTTCATATTTATTTATGAAACAAAATTAAATAAATCAAATGTAAATATAATTATAATTTCCATTATAAATAAATTTTCTTCACAACCATATCTCATATAATAATCAAAATCTTTTTATTAAATAAGGAATTCTTGAGATGATCATATGTCATGTATTACCCTATTAATGGAATAGATAATAAGCTCGGTTTATATATGATATATATAAATATCATATTCAATAATAATTATATAATATTAAAGATATTTTAAATTTTTTTTAATAGAGAATGATTATAACATGAAGAAAAGGGTTATTTAGAGAGATCCTTTACAACCACAATAAAAAAAATTCCAGATATCAAAACAACCATTATTTTTAAAACTACTATTTAAAATACCTAGAAATTTATGAAATGAATAATTTATTTTATAAAAGAAACATAATGATTGAATCCAAATATAAAATAATTTTTTTTTGTTGGAAAATATATTGACGTTATATATATTAAAATAATTTAAACTTTTCTCTTTTGTATTGAAAGTAAAAACATTATGTATAAAATATGTAGATCTTTCCGAAAAAAGGTTAATGAAAGTAAAGGGAGACATTAAATGTCCTTTACTATTCATTTATATTCATATAATAATATTAATAAGATTAATTTTAAGAGTATTTATATATAATAAAATTATTTAAAAAAAGTCATTAAAAGTTTTCTGATGATGTCTTCAATGTAAAGTGTTCCATTTATAATACAATAAAACGTTCAATTTTTAAAAAAATTAACATACTAAGATATGATAAAAATGAAATTTATGATCAATTTAATCATTAATAAAGAGTTCATTGAATAATTTATAGAAACATGGACATGGAAAATATGATTTTGAAGTGAAATCTTAAAGCATGATTTTTTTTAATGAAACTCTCTTACCTTCAGTCTGAATCATCTAGTACAGTCATCATCATCAGGAATAAATAATTTATTTAAATTACTTATTTGTTTAAGAAATGTTTTCAATATTATTTCTCCATTTATTATATTTATTATACTAATATATTAAATTACTTTACAATTTATCTTCTCTCCAAACGTTATGATGATATTCGGATCATATGCCCAAAACGACTTTTGTAGGTTGAATTTGGTCAATGAAGTCATTATTTCATAATCTATATAAAACAAATTAGTAAATAGTTATTATTTTTATTCATAAATTATAATTTTAATAATAAACAATTAATTTGGTTATGACAAAATAACTATGTTACCATCACAGAGACAAAAATTCATACTTATGCATGTGTAACATTTCCATTTTCAATGCTCCTGAATAAAAAATGGTATATGTTATTTCACCATTAAATATTATAATTATATCATAAATATAACATAATTTATTTAAATAATCTTATATATACCTTTAATGTTATGAATTAATGAGAAATGAATCACATCCCACTGTGGGGGAAGTAATCCACACATATGCTTGAATGACATTATCATATTTCAATGAATGTAATTGTAATAAAATAAATTATATATTATTTTTTTCAAAATTAAAAATATTTCATTAATATCATATATATATATATACGAATACATTAAATTTGTAATTATAATCACATGCGAGACGAGATTATGTAAAATTAATTACATTTGTTGGTGTGGTGGTAGTCTTCCTTACAAATGAATGGTAGTCTGATTTCCCTTTTTAAGGAAGAGAAGCTTGATGTAGGTTACTACATTAATATAAAAAGAACATTTTATATAGAAGACAATAATGTTTAATATAATCATGGTTTAATGTCATTTTTTGGAGGTAAATTGTGAAATATAACAAATAAGAGAGGATAAGAACAATACCTCTTCTGTGGAAAACCTCTTTATGTTCACAACAAAATCCATACTGGGATGGTTTTACAAAAAAAAGGGCCTCTTGGTTATGTTAATGATATTAAGGTATTTATTTTTGGAGGTGTTCTATAATGTAATTTTATTTTTTAGGTTTCCTAAAAAAGGATAAGAGGGTATGTTTTATAAGTGAGTGGAGGTGAACATTTGGAATTTCATAAAATATTAAATTAATATAAATTAATTTTCACAGAAAAAAGTATACAAAGGAAGAAATTATAAGACATTTTTTTTATGTTTTTAAATAATATTATCTAATAAAATATGGGGACTATATGGGATTTTTTGAGTCTAATATTTTAGTTTCAACTTGTGTTAACCATTTTTTTCCAATTTGAGTGATGACAATTATTTATAGTCTTCAAGGGTAAATATATTTACTAAAAATATAAAATTGTTCCAAATGTGAAGAATATTTTATAATTGTATAAATATACCAATTAAATGAGAAAATATATTATTTTCTAGGAATTATAAATCACTTAATACAGTTTCATTTACTATTTAATAATCTTAATTTTATTTTTGGATTATTTAATTAAATTTGAATTTTAAAATAATAGTACAAAAATTGAGTTTGATTCACATAAATTAAAAACTCTATAAAAAGATATATATATATATATCTAAAATATTAATTAAAAATAATAATTCATTAAAATGTTATTACATTTGTTAATTTTAGAATCATTTATTTTATTTTTCATTAAATTTAATAAATATTTTTTCTACATTATGTAAGAATTTGAAAAAATAATTTCATCACTAAAAGTTATAGATCAATTTCTAAGAAAAAATATCATTTATCTTTCAAATAAATATATTTAAAGTTTTATAAATTCTTCTAATCCCTCATATAAATTTTTATTATTATTAAAATATCGAAAGCTGAATTTTTTATTAATATTTTCATTAAATATAATAATGTAGAAAAAATAAACATAGGGCACTATGTGGCCATATATCATAGATTTATATGTATATGGATGATAAATACCCAAAAGTACGATAATGGTTTGTGTTATTGTGAATTTGTTTCCATATCATATTATTTTTAACCATAATTATAATATTTAGCCTTACCGTGGTGAAAATTTGTAACTATAGTTACTATTAACAATGAATAAAAATAAAAGGGATTTATTTTAAAAATTTGGGAATCCTAGTTCAAAATATATTATTCTTTTCTTAGTGTTCAATTACTAAAAATTAAATAATCTATTTTAAAATTAAACCCACTAAATTCGATGAAAAGTGATTTCTCATAAAAATGTATTTTCAAGTAGGGAATTATTTTTATAGAAAATAAAAAGATTAAAATTAAATCAAATGAATATAAATATAATATAAATAATGATAATAAAGTAATTAAAAATTATAAATAATCCAAAAGATAATATTATTTTTTAATCACTTAAAAATATTAAAGAGTTTTCTTAAAAAATCTTAATTTTGTTTACTTTGCATTGAAAAATAAAACATTTCAAAAAATATAAAAAATCACACTAAGATGATTTTTATATTTTGATGTAAATTTTGATACCATTTTTAGAGAATAAAATTTCTAAATGATATACAAAGTAATAAAAATTTATTATTAGGAAAAGCATTAAAATAAATTTTTAATGAAACATTATTATTTAAAAATAAAATGGCATCCCTAAAAATTGATTGATTATTTACTATGATTTTATAAAAACATTATATTGAATAGAATATTTAAATATATTTCAAAAATTACTTAATCCTTCGGATACCCTCCAATTTAGAAATAATTTAATTATTGAAATATTAATGAAAATATTTCATGGTTCTGTTAGGCTCGGTGTTTCATGTCATATTTTCTATCTATGGTAGTTATATTTTTTAATCTTTTAATGATGTAATATATGTTATATTTTTATTTATTTATATTATTTAACAAAATTTATTATTGAATATAATTTATCATCATTCATATAGATTATTAATAGAAAAAATATGAATACACTATAGTGATGAATTAACTATAAAATCATCTATATTTAATTATTATACCTTAATTACAGAATTATATTTTTGTTATTTACCTTTTATTACAGATATAAATCAATTCCATTATTATGTAGAGTAATAGTACTACGTATACAGACAACAATGATGATGATACTTATGTTGTAGAACTGAATCTTCCCGGAAGTATCTTCTTCCAAAAAAACCCAAGCAACTACTTTATGTGGCCATATGATATATGAAATGTATAATGAATCTATAATAAGTAATTTGGGAAGAGTATATATAAAAATAAAAAAAATTTATGATATTAAAAGTTAGATTACATGTATTTTTATAGGAAAATTATGGTAATTAAAAAAATCATAGGGTTTATTATTGAAATTTTCAAATATAATGTTTATTTTAAGTCAAGTGGAGTTGTGTTTTCATATCTCTAATATTATTAAATCCTAAAATTTATTTTCTTATTTCATATTGATATTATAGTTTTTTATTTCTATTAATTCTATAAATCTGAAAAAAAAAATTAAATTCCATTCTGTAAATTGAGGAAGTACCCAAATTCTTATCATATTTTTTTTAATGATTATTACTTTTAAATTTCCTTTAGTTATATTTTCCATAATAATTTTTTATTTTGAAACAATCCATATCATGAAAAAACATGTTTATATACCTATTTTAACATTAATTTGTTATATATAATAAAATATATTTACATTATTTTGGAAATAATATATTAATAGGATAAGAGAAACTATTTTAATCTTTTTAATAACAAAATTAATTTTATTAGTTCAACTGTTTACTATATCTTAACTAATTTTGTACTTAAATATTAATAATTAAATACTTATAAATTCTGATAAATTGTGAGAAATTTTTATAATTAGACATAAAATAAAAATGAAATAAATCCAAACTGTTCAAGAATAAAAGAAATATATTTCATATATGTAATATATATGGTCATGTTTGTCTAGGAAACATCAGATGAAGGAATTTATGGATTTTTTTTATTAAAAAATAGAGATTAAGGACTGTTTGATAATAATTGAAATAAAAGGGATCAACATATGGAAGAAACTGGGGTTATTAAAACATTTATATAAAAGGTCTGGTCAGGACAGACCTATGTAATTATTAACAGTTGTGAGATTGACCATTTATGATTAAACCAACAATATGAGATGTAATGTAGGATTAAAACCTTGCTAAACCATAAAAAAATTTATGATCAGAACATAACTGTGTACTATTAACCACATCACGTCATATTAACTATGCAGTATAATATAAGAAATTATCAAATATGATTAATAGATCATGTCAAATTATAATTGCACTTACATCATACTAAATATGGAATCATTTTATGCTTGATTTTTTCTTACAGAAGATTAAATGTTTCAGTATGAAACCTATTCATGTTTTTATAATTTTACACATGTAACATTATCTTATTAATTTAATGAACCAATAATGATTAACACATGTGGCATTAACCATTAATATAATATTAATTTCAGTAAAATGGATATAATTGAAAATAGTCACTAGAGTTAGTGAGTAATTTCATGAAGTGATGAATATAATCATGATTTATGAAATAACACAATGATTTACTAGGAACGTATCATACTGATTTGAAATGATTATAAAACTATCAAACATATAATTTAATATATTTATCATGTTTCATTATAGATATGAAGAACTGGACCTCCTACATGATATGGGAATCCTGTATTCCAGCTGGTATGATGAGAAACACACGAGAAGATTAAAAAATTATAGATAATACATAAATTAATTTTTTTTGTGATGAAATGTATTGTAATAAAATGACTTATAATTAGACACAATAAAATCTATTATTTTATTCCCACATTATAGTTAAATATTATTCTAAATTATATATATATAAACACACACACACATATATATAAGTGATATATACTTTTTTTAAATCATATTCTCATACCATTTTATAGATCCCACAGAATTAGAATAAATATTTATTTTTAATATAGTGTTATAATTACATAATTCCTTAAATATATAATAAAACACAATAAGATTGATCTTGGAATATTTAAATGAGACATCCTTAATAACTTATAATAGTCATATATAGACATTGAAAAATATATTTATCAAATAATAACATAACATTAATTTAATACAAAATCATTTTTCCAAAAATAACTTATCTTATATTTTTTTATTTCCTGGATTCATATAATTACGTAACTCTAATAGATAATCCAATATATATATATAACTTTTAACCATAATAACTATATTTTTCTATATAAAAAACTACACATTCTATTCTTTTATTTTTTTTCCATATTACTTCCATATTTCCACGATTGTTTCTTCACTGTATAATTATTATTTTAGTATCATCTTAATGGGGACACCAAAATTATTATTTTAGCCAATCAATATTTTCCTATATATAAATTTTATTTTCTTATTGTACATGTATTGATAGAATGTTGTTGACTCATCCTTAATAAATTGTTTTATATCAATCTAGTAGTCTTTATTTCTTTTTATTATAGTATCAATGTTAATATAATTTATAAAAAAGTAACAAAATTTATGAAAAATTATTTCATTCTAAATCCTAAATTATTAACTCCCTCACCCACTTAAGAATTTTTGTTCTCATAATGTTTTCTCAATATCAATAAATTATACATATCACTACATCATAACTCTATAAATATTAAAATATAATGTTAAACAATATAGCTCCTTCATAATCATTTATCCAATATTTTTTGTCTTATTCCATAATAATCCTTTGTTATATCAAAAAATAAAACACAATGATTCATCAATCATGATAAAATATTTATTTCAATTAAAGATAATTATTTTCAAAACAATTCATACCATCAACATAATCCTTAGTTATTATGGGTGCATCGTTCAAAAAAATAAATTGTGCAAGATTTGACATAATATGTTAAAATAAATCAAAATATGTCACATATTTTATCTATATAAGTTAGTAATATTTATCACATGTTTTTTAAAAATTTATTTGATAATGAGAATTATCAAATCAAAGCAAATAAATTTAAAACTGAATTAATTTTTTTTCATCATATAATATGATAGAATCAGAATTCATATTTTCAAAATGTGGTAGTCCCAAAATAATAGAGGTTTTACCAAAAATAAAAAAAATTATAACTAATGGAATAGACTACTTGATGATCTCCACAAGTAACAAATTATTTAAAATAATTAGGTGAATGTCATTTTAAGGTTAATGGAAAATATTTGAATTGAAGATGTTGATACTATCCAAATTTATAGATATAAAAAAATTTACATCATGAAAATTAACAATAAATAATACATGATCTACATTAAATCCACACTATATAAGATGTGTTTTATATAATGTATATAACTTTTCAAATGAAGTTTTCATAGGAGAAAATGTTGATATAATTTGAATAATTTTTTGTAATAATATTAGAAATTATTTTATCATGGATGGAATGAAATGTTATATTATATTTTATTCATTTAGTATTTATAAAATATATATAATCATTTGAAATCAATATAATTAAATCATCAAATACATTATCACATATGCAAATTATAACATGATCTATTAATGATAATATTTTTTACGAGGATTTTTATTACAAACATATTAACCAAAAAATTAATAAAACCCTTCCTATATATTCAAACGTGGTTAATTTTATTATAATCCATCAATTGAAACAAAATTTATTTTCTTGAGTTCAGATAAATCTCAATATAATAAGAATGAACAAACATATGATGAATTAGTCTAATGATATCCTCAGATATGAAACATTTAGTTCAAACAATTATAGAACAAATTCAACCAAACTTTGTTATATTTTATTCAATAATTTGTCTTTTTCTATCTCATAAAAATAATTAAACACTAAAAATTATCTAAAATATTCTTGAATAAAATCCAATCCAAAAAATTATAATAAAATTGTGGACACATTCTTCTTAAATAAATATAAATTTTATCCTTTGACTTACAGGTCGTTGAAAATCTTAGAAAAAATTATTAATATATTCTTAACTATGTATATTTCCAAACAATAATTAATTAATTAGAAAACAATAACTAAATTTGTATACCAAAAATAGTATTAGTCACAAAAATATTAAATAACATAATATCAATCAATTTATAATATATAACTAAATGTAGTGTGTTTCAAAAAATACAGTAAAATTTTTACAGACATTTATCTCCTTATCAATGAATCACTTTTTATTCCCCAATATTATATATATTTTTAATCCTATTTTCAAATAATCATGAATACCTTTATCCCTAATAACTAGAATTACCTCAACATTAAATCACATACAAACTCTAACATTTATCTAAACCTCCATTATATATTCTTCTAAAAAACAAGTAAACATGTCCTATAATATCATGAATCATCATAAAATCATAACATATGAGACCTTAAATTCGTATTAATGCCATTGAAATTATGGTCTCTTATAAAATTATTAACCAATATTCTTATTAAATAATTATTTATTTATACACATCAGATAACATCCTAACCTATAAGGGTATATAAAAACTACTCTGAAACAAACTATAATATCTAAAGCCAAAACATACCATACTTACATGATTCATAACAAATTTTTCATCAATTATATACGAATTTCCTTTTAGGATTATTGTTTTAGAAAATTATAAAAACCCCTTAAATTATAGGACCTAAACATTTACCCCAAATGTTTTTCCCTAATAAACCAAACCCATTAAATGAGACACCTTCATTATTCGGGTCTAAATCCTCATTATCATATATTAAACTTAATAATAATTCATTATAATATGAAAACATTGTAAATATCATTTAAATATAAGGAATGAGTATAAAAAATCTTTGGTCAGGGTTTAAAATAATGACAAAACCCTTCTAGACATTGAAACACATGGAATCTAATAAAAAGGTTATTCAATGATATTTTTTTTGATAAAATCATAATCCATCAAACAAAAAAATGAAAGCATAGTAAAATATCATAATATTAGATTCGAAATAAGGGAACATAAAATATGTCACAAACATGGGTAATTAAATGAAAAAAAATCGTTACATAAGGTATAATTATCAATTCACCTTCATAGGGATGATAGAATGGATATGCCTTACTCCACCTATCATATGGTTTACATAATGGATAAGACTTACTTCACTAATTCCATGAATCGCTATATAATTTTTTCCCATCTATAATATATTGACAAACCCTAAATTTGTGTTCCATATGAAATTAATCTTCCATTAATGATTGAAAATACCTTGAAAATAAAGTTGGTATAAAGGAACAATCAAATTGTACTATATAAGAATAATTCATGAATTTAATTATTTGATATTAAATATATGAAAACAATATGTTCAAATGATCTTTTAAGGGGTCTATCATGAAAACATAATTCCATATGGGATTGATCCTTTGGAAGTAAATAGGAAAATATTAATAAAAACATATAACATTAAAAATGATCAATGGGTTGAAAAATAAATGCAAATATGTTCAGATATGATTCAGTGAAATACATTAAAACATAAAAGTATTATTTTTTAAAGAAAACCCTCATTCCTCTAGTGCCAAATTCTATTATAGGGTTTATACTTCCTAAATAGTAAAATTTCATTAATTTATTATTTTATATAAAAAATATTATTGTTTATTATAAAATTTTAATTATTATTTTATTTACACATTTATTATATTAATTTTTCCTGAGTTATTTATTATGATGTGTTTATCCCATTTTCTCAAAATATCGTGGTCAATGATCATTATTAAATGGTTCCATATGTTCTTCAATAAAATGACTACATTAGTTTAGAACATTTTGATTCACTGATTATTATATCTATGTTATCATTAAAAATATTACTTTAAATAACAAAAATACTTCAAAAAATAAAATATTAATTTTTGTATTCTAAAATAATAATAACTTATGAAATAAAAAGTATCATCATTCATGATGGTGGTTGAACAGAACAAAAAAATGATCATACTATAAATAATAATTAAATATAATATCACTAATATTTAATTATTATACTCTTATTATAAAACTATTTTCAAATTAATAAAATTTTATTATATTTATAAGTTTGTTCATATAAGATGTGGGGGAAGAATTTCTTATATAAAATAATTACCATTAACTATATTGAATTTTAATGTTTTTTTTCTAAACAATATAAATGAATTCAGTTTTTTATGTGTTATCACTACTAGAAATTTAGGCTATAGCCACGGTTCTAAACCTTAGCTATAGGCCCAAAAACCATGGCTATAGGTTATTTCCATGGTTTCATGAACCGTGGTTGGTATTGGTATGGCTATAGGTCGGAGTCTATAGACACATTTTGAAACCGTGGCTATAGCCCTATATCCACGGTTCTAACCGTGGTTATATCCCTAAAGCCATGGCTCTAACCGTAGTTATAGCCCTATAGCCACTGTTTTCAAACCGTGGATATAGGGTTAGCTCTATATCCATGCCAATAAAGTCCATGGTTCATAGAACTGTGGCTATAAACCTATAGCTATGGTTCAAACCATGCATATAGGCCTTTCCACTACATAAAAAAACCAGCACGGTTCACCTTGTTGGCAGTTTGGAGGACACTACAAACTCCCACCCCCAACCTGCACTAGCACCCCCCTCCCCCTGCTCCTGCACACCTCCCACACCCCCACCTCCCTGTAACATACAAATACCTTAAAAAATAATGGTTCCACAATTTCGTACTAAAAATTCACTAATAAAATTTCCATAACCGAGTTATTACAACGAATCAACATACAAACAAAATAACGAAGTCTAGTATGTACTGGATGAAGAGATCAATCAAAAAACACTCTTCTTGGATTCACTGTCTCTCACTGCTACATCTGCTGTAGCCAAGGAGCCTTTCCTTGTGATGAAATTTTACAAGGACTCATGCCTTCATAATAAAGATATCATCAGACATCAAGTCAACCTTCTCTACAAGGGCCACAAAAAAACTGCATTCTTATGGTTGAGGAACGTCTTCCTAGACTGCACTATCCAGTCATGTGATGCTTCACTGGGGATGGATTCAAAGAGGAGCCTGTCTGAGAGGATATCCCATAGAACTCATCTGGAACCATCATTAACACAAATTAATTTTGATAATCTGTCCAACACACCACAATACCATGAATTCTCATCATTTCAAACAAAAAATAAAAAAAACCAAGAATAAAACAATAATACTGAAATGACTACTTTAGTCATGGGGTATGGAAATCAAGTCAAGAAGTTTAGGATCAGTTTCGTAGTATAGATTCATGCAGAAAATACAAGTTATATCTAGTATAAATTCATACAACTAGGAAAATACAAGATTGGATTTGAACAAATCTGGAACATATAGAAGATAAATATAAGGCTTCATTTCAATGAGTGTTCTTCATGGGAATTTACATGGAAGAGGGGAAACACACACACTATAATGGAACAGAGTCAGATGGGGGATATTTTTACAGTCTTTAGTGTGTAGTGCATTTGGGGATGCCCTATAATGAATGTGAAGCCCCAAAAACTAGGACTCTAATAATGAAAATGGGAACATTTTTATTTATCATAGTTTTATGGATAATTTCCTAAGATTATATCCCTAAAATGGATAATTCCCTTCAAATGATATCATCCTCTATGACCTTTTAGTTCTATCTCATACAATTCATGGTCAGAATATCACAATGATTAGAGTAAAAGAAAAAAAGATATTAGGGGGTTGGAAAGTTGTGAATCAAATAGACCTGATTCTCCCTAATCACCATGGTGTATCTAATAACAAATGAGGTTCTTAAATGCCAGATTGATTTATATCCTAATGAAAACCTTGAGCTATATAGTTTAATATCTTATATCTTGTACCACGTGATGGACATTTTAAGGTCATGAATCCAGTATTGATGGTAGTTTTGAATTTTAATATCACAGTTCCAAGACATGTAATGTTATAGAATTTTGTATCTGATCCCATGGTGGGGGACTTGGGCATTTCTAATCATGCAAGTATTGGAATCAATCGACATATAGTTCATAAAGGGGGCATTTTTTATTTTCAAATATCTATCTCATTTGTCGTGAATAGTCAATGAAATTGATAGGTGTCTGTAACACCCCGAGATTTTATGAAGGATATTATTTTAATTTCATTAATGTCTTGTGTTGTATGCTACACCAAGATTGCCTTGCGCTATACGCAACACCGTATTAGATTGCAGAATAGGCAACACTATTCTTGGATCGTGTTACACACAATTTTGATAATAGTTATTCTACGAAACATTGAGTATATAAATATATATATATATATATTCAATGTATAAATTAAATATGTTTGGATTATGTTATAATAAACAACGAAGGATTATTGCACAGCACGCAACCCTGACTTGGCTTGCATTACACGCAATCGCGACCTTCCTCGATAGCGTGTGTTGTACGCAATACCGGGTTTTACTAAACAACGATATATTATTATAATATTATTATGAACTAGCCGTTATGAATAGTATTAACTAAATTTTTAATCTTATAAAATTATTATTCATCTTGCACATTTTCTAAAACATGGTATAAGAACAAAATAAATGTTTCGGGTAAAATAAGTATTTTTCAAAAAATGCACTTTTTCCACCTTTTGATGGCACACCCACTTTAAATCTAGTTTTTGAAATGATTATAAGTTCAATTTGACAAAATAAAATTCTTATTTGGAGTCATGAAATAAAAATTTATTTTGGATAAATTTTCATATCATTCTGGTAACTTTCATATTTTGATAAATAGTAAAAACACGCTACATTTTAATTAAAAACAACTTTTTTCATCGCAATAATTTATATGGTTAAATTATAATATTGAATGGTTTTAAAGTATAAATATAATATATTTTTACTATTTAATATAATTTATGTCATTATCATTGATTCTACCTTGAATTAGTAGGATAAATCAATTCAATCTTTTGCAATGTTTTAAATAAAAATCCGTTTTTTTCGACAACGGGATTAATTTTAATTTAATTTCTAAAACTTTTGTGTATTGAATTTGAAAAAATGAATTCCATATTTGGAATCAGTGGATCCAAATTATGTTAATAAGATACTTTTTTTTTGGGAATTATGAATAGTAACTACGGTAAATTTTATTTACAATAGTTAAAGATAAATAGGGTAATTAAGGGTAAATATAATATTATAAAATTACCCTAAAACATGTCAAAATCATATTGGATGACTAAAAGTAGACCCATATCACCTAAGGGTCGGATTAGATTCATTTAATGGACTTTTTTCCATGAAAATAATTTAATTATTAGTAAAACCAAAGAATGTGACAATATGTCACTTTCTTAAATCTTATAAGTATAATAATTTTAATTTAGTGATACACTTCATGAAACTTAGAACATGAATAGTCTACAGAAATATAATACAATTATATACATCATTGGAATTTATTTAGAATTTTTAGGGATTAAATAATTATCATTAATTATGACACAAAGATGATGCAGTAATTGTCTTATTAATGAAATATTGACGTAATTGATGTTATACATACCCAAATAAATGTATGTTAAGACTTTTTATGAATTAAACTAATTTTATAGGTTAATATGACATGTTAGTATTGATTTAATTAACTTTTTTTGAACTAATAATTGTGTTATGAGTTTCACAAAAATCAGTTTCTAAATAGTGTCAAAATTGACATAAAATATTTTTTTAAAAAAATATTATATTATTAATTGTTATTTTATTCCTAAAAATCTAAGGTTCGTCCAAATTACTTAGATAAGGTTATATATATTAATAAAAAACAACTTGGGGTTCTTTTGGCTTCTTATGGTAATTTTATTAACCTTATAGTATAAGAACACAAGAAGACACGGTAAAAGTAAAATTATTTAACTTAATGTTAAATCTAAATTATAAGGTTCAAAGAGGAACCTAAACTTGTCTAAATACTATTTTATGAGACAATTTCGACCCATCCCCACCTTAGATGCAAAATAAATTAATTTGGAGCTATTTAAAACCGAATTTGACTATATAATAAAATAATAGTTTTAGTTATTCCAAAGGTACCCCTCTCCTCCCTTATAAAAGGGAACCTCCTCCTCCCTCTTCCTCACACCAATTTGAGCCTTCAAGCTCAGACAAACCCTGAAAATTTCTCCTCTACACTTACGTAGAAACATCCTAGAGGTTCTGGTATTCTTCAAAGACCTGTTTTAGTACCCTAAAAGGAGGTCTCAAATAAGCACTTCAAAGAAGAGGTAATGTCCGTTATCGATTCTTTCATCTTTATTTCTTCTTCCACTTCTTATTCTTTAGTTGTTTCATTATGAAGTAATAACATCAGTATCACTCATGTACGGATATGTTATTATATTTATGAATCAACCCTATTTCACCATCTATCCATCGTACGGAAAAAGAAATCATCGTGCGTGCGTACGTACGGAATACCGTCTCCACGCCGTGGTTTAATCTATTTTCCACCACCACCTTACTTGGATGGGTATAATGGTGTAAATAATGACTATATATGACTATTAAAAAGTGATATTGATTCTGAAATAGTATACATACACTCCAATACAATTCCACGATCATGGGAACGATATCATCACTCGTGCGTACGTACGGAATACCGTCTCCACGATGTGATGTGATTCGTTCTACATGATCTTCATTGCATAATAATTATATAAATGAATTGAATGAATGAATATGATATATATTACAATAATACCATTCATTAAATGAGGTATCTATAACCTAAATAGAAGAATACGAATTTATTCAACAAACACGCCTAAGAACAAAAAAGTAATAAACACCCGAATAACAAGTAGTAATGATATATTACTAATAATAAGCTATGAATATGACCATATATGATATCATAACAATAATTATGATTCTAGAATAAGTCAATAACATAATTTAAATCATTATACAGGAGTTTTGGACACTTACGAAGCAAATCGGACCTAAGGTAAGGGAAATATCACAATCTCATTTTTATCCGAGATTGTTTATACTTTGAAATTTACTGGGGTGTATTTTGTCATCCACATCCATGTTTCCTCAATATTTAATATTATTTCCATCCACCTACAATTTTTTAAATCCAATTTTACCCTTCGGTGAGTTTTTAGTAAAGGATATTAAAGGAATCTTTTGTCATTTTTCGTACGAGGTACTTTTTGACTTTTCCGACAGAATTACGAAGAATGTTTTTTTAACTTATACGGCATGAATGGATTTTAAAAACATTATTTCCAAGAAGCGTCCTTTACAAGTGTTCAAGTTTATTTTTAATCAACTTCTTTAGTTTAAAATTGTATGACATGTTAAAAAAAGGAAAATGGTTTTTTGATTTTGAAAGGATATTTTCCTCAAAAATGGAGTTCAAGTGTTTTATCAAAATTATTTTCCATCTAAGATAATATAGGGTTCTTTTTATATCCCTATTATTACATTGATTTTATTATGTTGTGATGGAATTATTTTTATGAATTCCTTTATCTTATATGAATGTTTTGATGATGTCACGATGTTTAAGATTCCCATTTTTATTACATGGTTAATGCTATGATGTATGGTTTATGATTTTGTGGCACACATAAGAATGGTATCATTATGAGATGGGTTGGACCTATATCTCCCTCCAATTCATTGGGTAAAGATTTTATATCTCATGAGATAGACATGGCTGGAATGGTTGGTTATACCGGTTCAGTGAAACAGGACTGAAACGAGGAGTGAACTCGGTTCAGAAAGGGACATTGTCCACTAAGATAGTCTTGGCAATTAGTCTTGACTAATAAGAAATGATTCTCTATGATTATGTGTGTATTCCACAAAGTTTCATGTTTTAAGTTATGATTATTGGGATTACATTTCACTACTATGATTTATCCCATTTTATGAAATTATGATCTCTCTTACAGGTTAAGATTTCCAAAAAGACATGTTCTTATGAATATGACGTTATTGATATTTATTTTGTTTACCCTTAATGAGCATTTGAGCTCACCCTTTTATGTTTTCTTTTCCCCAAGACATAAATAAAGGATTTATGTTTAAAAAAAGAAAATCTTTTTGGGAGATGTAGAAGATATTTCACCACGATTAGAAGATTATATTCCGAGTTTCCAAAGACACTAAACTATTATGGTCCTTGTGTGTGTGTTTTTTTTATATACTAAGTATTCTGCAAAAGTAATGTAATGTCCATGTACATTAAGCTTCGGGTCTCTACAGTTGGTATTAGAGGGAGGTTTAGTCAAACTTTGGAAACTAGGATGCGAAAACATTAGTGAGATCCCTAGAGATATTTCTAAGGTATGTCTAGGGATGTACCTAAGGATAATAATATGTATAGGATATAGTCCTAGAACTATGGTAATGATCATAGAATTTAACCTAGGATGTTAGATATTGAGGGTGCTCCACCTTTATTATGTTTTTTCCCTAGCATGATTTTTGCCTCTCAAACTATTCTTTTTGGGTTTTAGACGATGGCTAGAACCCGAAGGAACCGTGTTGATCAATGTAATGGACAATGTAATGATTGTCCTCCTGAACAAACAAATGTTATGGGAGATGGAGTGAAAAATCTTATTGTTATACTTACACAAGCTATGAATCATTCTATACTTCCAAATGAGTAGAGAAGGGAACAACATTCTATTGAGTCCTTCATGAGGCAAAGTCCACCTTCTTTTAGTGGGTCTTCTAATCCACTTGTTGCTGAACAATGGATCGGTACCACTAAAAAGATATTTTCAGTTCATCAATGTTATGAACATGATTAAGTCATCTTAGTAGTATATCATTTGGAAGGTGAAGCTGATAAATGGTGGAATCTTATCAAGAATACGAGGCAAAGTGATGAAATTGAGTCCATGGAATGGGAAGAGTTCAAGAACTTATTTTTCAATAAGTACTTCCCTCGTATTCTTCAAAGAAATATGGAGAAGAAGTTTCTTGAACTAAAGCAAAAGGATGATGAATCTATTGCTATATACGAAGCGAATTTTACAAGGCTTGCAAGGTAGGCATCTGGATTTATCATCCAACCTGAAAGTAAAGTTGATCGATTCTTCAGTGGCTTAAAACCAAATCTTCGAAGGGCGTTAGCTATAAGAGTCTTCAGTAGCTATGAAGAAATTGTGCGTTGTGCTATCAAGGTAGAAATAGAATTTGGTGTTACTTATCCATCTCATAGTTTTGAAAAGAAACGAAAGATGGAGTTCAAAGAGAAATCTCATAATAATGGTGAAAAGAAGATGAATGTTTCCTTATGCTCAAAGTGTGGAAAGAAGCATGGTGGAGATTGTCTTAAAGGGACAAGTAAATGTTTCAAATGTGGAAAGGAAGGTCATCGGGCATTTGAATGTCGTAATGATGGGAAGAAGATGCCTAATGATGCAAACAAAGGAATGGATACACAAAATGAACATACTACACTTCAATGCTTCAAGTGCAAGGAAATAGAGAATTATGCTAATAAATGCCCTAATCCAAGGGTTAGTGATGATCGACATGAGCAACCACTTAAGGAAAAGGACAAAGGGAAGTCACATGCGATCACCATTGGAAATGTTGAATATGACAACGATGTGGTGGAATGATTAAGTGTTTATGTAATGGGATTCCAAAATAATGTTGTATATAGTATCGTGGAATATTGGAATATTTATGTATTGGTCTATTGTGGTTTTCAATGGTACCGGTAACCATAGAATGTGATTGAGATATTTTTGGAAAAAATATGATGTGTGCATAATGAAAAGAAAATGAGAAAATGAAAATTTTGACAGTATTCATGAGCTCATGACTGATATAAGGAGAAGGTTATATCATGGTTTGAGTATATAGAATTTTTGGATTTTGGTATGTGGAAAGTGTTAACTTTTAACTGCATTCATGTTTTCACTAAGGTTCAATGGATATTCATTCTTAAAGAGAATACATGATTAAGGTATTCACATGTTTGTAATTTAAACAACAAGATATATATTATGATATATGGGGGATAAATGATGGCATTCATGTGATCATTTTCTTTATACTATGAGCATGGACCGAAGTATTTTAGATAAGCCTAAAGATTGGAATGGATTATATTGTACATAAGTTAGTATTGTTTAAGGATAAATTTTTTTTGATATTTTTGATGGGATGTTATAGTAATATAGATTTATAAAAAGGAAAACCTGTAGGACGGCAGACAACCCATCGCGTCGGACAAGGTAGTGGGAATCGAACCCACAACCGAAGTGTGACTGGACTTTATCGCCTACCACTGGCCTAAAGGAAGTCCCTGTTTAGTAGAAACTAGTTTTATTATATTAAGCTGTATGATATATGAAGTATAAGTCCATTTTAGGAACCATATATGATTAATCTCACTATAGATGGACTTATGTATTTTTTGATAACTTTTCTAACCATTTGTTTGAGACAGATGGAATGACTCATCATTCTATAACATGATCAGCTAACACATCACGAATGACAAATTCAACTTCATTTCTTTAAGAGATGAAGTGGAAATTGTCCAAAGAACGACAAACGGTGAGACTATACCAAAATCACAAAAGTATTTATTCTAATTACAATTTCATCAACTTTAGGGAAATGATCTTGAAAACCAAAAATGTTTTCCAAGTGCTCTTATATCTGATGAATCAGATGGTACCTTAGATCATCACAAATTTATGGCTTTGTGATTGCTGGCTTTTTCATAGCCATGTTCTCTACCACTATCCATCAGAACATGATGGTTAGATTTCTCTTCCATATCCATATTTTCACCTATGTGGAAACCCAGTGATTAGTTTATTTGGGTAACCATTACGTTTAATACTTTTTTTTTAAGATTGGTTTTGGTATTCCTTTTTACGATGTGGGTTTTTATTAAAGAAACTTTCGAATAGTAAACCATTTATAACCCCGACGAATTTCTAGGGCGAAATTCATTTTAAGGGGGGTAGAATGTAACACCCCGAGATTTTATGAAAAATATTTTTTTAATTTCATTAATGTCTTGTGTTTTATGATACACCAAGATTACCTTGCGTTATACGCAACACCGTATTAGCTTGCAGTATACACTACACTATTCTTGGATCGTGTTACACACAATTTTGATAATAGTTATTCTACGCAACATTGAGTATATATATATATATATATTCAATGTATAAATGAAATATGGTTGGATTATGTTATACAAAACAACGAAGGATTCTTTCACAGCACGCAACCCTGACTTGGCTTGCATTACACACAATCGCGACCTTCCTCAATAGCGTGTGTTGTACGCAATACCAGGTTTTACTAAACAACGATATATTATTATAATATTATTATGAACTAGCTGTTATGAATAGTATTAACTAAATTTTGAATCTTATAACATTATTATTTGTCCTGCACATTTTCTAAAACATGGTATAAGAACAAAATAAAGTTTTCGGGTAAAATAAGTATTTTTCAAAAAATGCAGTTTTGCCGCCTTTTGATGGCGCACCCACATTAAATCTAGTTTTTGACATTTTTATAAGTTCAATTTGACAAAATAAAATTTTTCTTTGGAATCATGAAATAAAAATTTACTTTGGATAAATTTTCATATCATTCTGGTAACTTTCATATTTTGATGAATAGTAAAAACACGCTACATTTTAATTAAAAAAAATTTTTTTCATCGCAATACTTTATATGGTTAAATTATAATATTGAATGGTTTTAAAGTGTGAATAGAATATATTTTTACCATTTAATATAATGTATGTCATTATCATTGATTCTTCCTTGAATTCGTAGGATAAATCAATTCAATCTTTTGTAATGTTTTAAAGAAAAACCTATTTTCTTTCGACAATGGGATTAATATTAATTTAATTTCTGCAACTTTTGTGTATTGAATTTGGAAAAATGGATTCCAATTTGGAATCAGTGGATCCAAATTATGTTAATAAGCTACATTTTATTTTTGGGAATTATGAATAGTAACTACGGTAAATTTTATTTACCATAGTTAAAGGTAAATCGGGTAATTAAGGGTAAATATAATATTACAAAATTACCCTAACACATGTCAAAATCCAATTTGATGAATAAAAGTGGACCCATATCACCTAGGGGTCGGATTAGATTCATTTAATGGACTTTTTTCTATGAAAAGAATTTAATTATTATAAAAACCCAAGAATGTGACAATATGTCACTTTCTTAAATCTTATATGTATAATAATTTTAATTTAGTGATACACTTCATGAAACTTCGAACATGAATAGTCTCCTGAAAGATAATACAATTATCTAAATCATTGGAATTTTTTTATAATTTTTAGGGATTAAATAATTATCATTTATTATGACACAAAGATGATGTAGTAATTGTCTTATTAATGAAATATTGACATAATTGATGTTATAAATACCCAAAAAAAATGTAATTTAAGACTTTTTATGAATTAAAATAATTTTATAGGTTAATATGACATGTTATTATGGATTTAATTAACTTCTTTAGAACTAATCCTTCTGTTATGATTTTCACAAAAACAATTACTAAATAGTGTCAAAATTGACATAAAATAGTTTTTAAAACAAATATTATATTATTAATTGTAATTTTATTCCTAAAAATATACGATTCGGCAAAATGACTAATATAAGGTTATATATATTAATAATAAACAACTTGGGGTTAGTTTGGCTTCTTATAGTAAGTTTATTAACCTTATAGTATAAGAACACAAGAAGACACAGTAAAAGTAAAATTATTTAACTTAATGTTTAATCTAAATGATAGGGTTAAAATAGGAACCTAAACTAGTCTAAATTCTATTGTATGAGGTAATTTATACCCCTCACCACCATAGCTTAAAAATAAATCAATTTGGAGCTATTTAAAACCGAATTTAACTTTATAATAAAATAATAGTTTTAGTTATTCCAAAGGTACCCCTCTCCTCCCTTATAAAAGGGCACCTCCTCCTCCCTCTTCCTCACACCAATTTGAGCCTTCAAGATCGGCCAAACCCTGAAAATATCTCCTCTCCAATTCCCTAGAAACATCCTAGAGGCTATGGTCTTCTTCAAAGAACTATTTTAGTACCCTAAAAGGAGGTCTCAATGAAGCACTTCAAAGAAGACGTAATGTTCGTTACTGATTCTTTCATCTTTATTTCTTCTTCCACATCTCTTTTATTTAGTTGTTTAATTATTAAGTAATAAAATCATTATTACTCATATACTAATTTTTTATTATATGTATGAAACAACCCTATTTCACCATCTATCCATCCTACGGAAAAAGAAATCACCGCGCATGCGTACGTACGGAATACCGTCTCCACGCCGTGGTGTAATCTATTTTCCACCTCCACCTTAATTGGATGGGTATAATGATGTGAATAATGACTATATATGACAATTAAAAAGTGATATTGATTCTGAAATAGTATACATACACTCCAATACAATTCCACAATCATGGGAACGATATCATCGCTCGTGCGTACGTACGGAATACCGTCTCCACGATGTGATGCGATTCGTTCTGCATGATCTTCATTGCATAATGATTATATAAATGAATTGAATGAATTAATATGATATATATTACAATAATACAATTCTTTAAATGAGTTATCTATAACCTAAAGAGAAGAATAAGAATTTATTCGACAAACACGCATAAGAACAAGAAAGTAATAAACACCTGAATAACAAGTAATAGTGAAATATTACTAATAATAAGCTTAGAATATGACCATATATGATATCATAACAATACGTATGATTCTGGAATAAGTAAAGAACATTATTTAAATCATTATACATGAGGTTTGGAAACTTACGAAGCAAATCGGGCCTAAGGTAAGGGAAATATCACAATCTCATTTTTATCCGAGATTATTTATACTTTGAAATTTACTAGGGTGTATTTTATCATCCACATCCATGTTTCCTCAATATGTAATATTATTTCCATCCATCTACAATTGTTTAAATCAAATTTTACCCTTCGGTGAGGTTTTAATAATGGATATGAAAGGAATCTTTTGTCGTTTTTCGTACGAAGTACTTTTTGACTTTTCCGACAGAATTACGAAGAACGTTTTTTTAACTTATACAAAATGAATTTATTTTTAAAACATTATTTACAAGAATATTCCTTTACAAGTATTCAATTTTATTTTTAATCAACTTCTTTAGTTTAAAATTGTATGACATGTTAAAAAAAGGAAAATGATTTTTTGAATTTGAAAGGATATTTTCCTCAAGAATGGAGTTCAAGTGTTTTATCAAAATTATTTTCCATCTAAGATAATATAGGGTTCTGTTTATATCCCTATTATTACATTGATTTGATTATGTTGTGATGGAATTATTTTTATGAATTCCTTTATCTTATATAAATTGTTTGATGATGTCATGATGTTTAAGATTCCCAATATTATTACATGGGTTATGCTATGATGTATGGTTTATGATTTTGTGGCACGCATAAGAATGGTATCATTATGAGATTGGTGGGACCTATATCTCCCTACAATGCATTGGGTAAAGATTTTATATCTCATGATATAGACATGGCTGGAACAGTAGGTTATACCGGTTCAGTGAAAGAGGACTGAAACGAGGAGTGAACTCGGTTCAGAAAGGGACTTTGTCCACTAAAATAATATTGGCAACGAGGCATGACTAATAAGAAATGTTTCTCTATGATTATGTATGTATGCCACAAAGTTTCATGTTTTAAGTTATGATTATTGAGAGTACATTTCACTATTATGATTTATCTCATGTTATGAAATTATGATCTCTTTTGAAGTTTAAGATTTCCAAAAAGATATGTTCTTATGAATATGACGTGATTGATATTTCTTTTTTTACCCTTACTGATCATTTGAGCTCACCCTTTTATGTTTTCGTTTCCCCAGGACATAAAGAAAGGATTTAGGTTTAAAAAAAGAAGATCTTTATCAGAGATGTAGAAGATCTTTCACCACGATTAGAAGATTATATTCCGAGTTTCCAAAGACACTAAACTATTACGGTCCTTGTGTGTGTGTTTTTGTTATGTACTAAGTATTCAGAAAAAGTAATGTAATGTCCGTGTACATTAAGCTTCGGGTCTCTACAGTGTCCTTGTGTGAGAAGGAAGGAAACCCCATGAGAATATACCCTCAATGAAAATATGGCATGTAATATAGTTTTCCGAGTATAGGGATGAGGATGAAAGCCCAGCATTATCTTGTAAACCTAAATAGTAGAAACTATCTACATAGATCTTGAAGAAATTTTAAAGGGAGGGTAGGTCCTACAGAATGACTTTATGTCATGAAATTTAATTTCATTCTACTAGGAATGTATTCTATGTTGTTTTGAGTCATTTAGATAGGACTATGGATTTCTATTTAAATTCCCAGCATTGACCATGGTTTTCACATAGTTTAAAGACAAACAACTGGGACATTTTCCTCTAACATGGTACATCAATTGTGGTTCCATCTTGTTGGAGTGAGAATGAATCATGTTCACATTTGATGTGTCTTAAGATTCTAAAACACGATATATACCTCATTTATCAATTCTAGTTCTATTATTTAATGTAAAAACATCCTTCAAAGGTATTCCCCAATAGTTACTGATAAGGAAAATAATTTTGATGATTTTTCATAAGTGCTTCCTCAGTCATCTTAGTCTTCAAAAGATCAAGAAGTCAACGCTACATTCAAACCCCATTTCCCAAGTCACCGTCTTTCCCTCAAAATTCCAATACATTCAAACCCCTTATATAAAATAAGATTTTATAAAATGAAACCTATTCTAATTTAAAAATATAACTCACACCACTAGAACTTGTTCAAACATAGTTCCACTATTGAATTATTTAATAATCTATATAGTACATGATTCCTATAAGGAAAAAAAAATACTTCCTCATTTTATTCTAAGATCATATAGGTCATGAAATATAAGGCCCCAGCCTTAAACCTTACTTAATCTTGAGTTATTACAAGATTACACATTGAGGACCTTTTCAGGATTAGAGTTTTAGAGAATTAGATCATGAAACTTGCATTACATTCCACATTTAATCAAAGTGGTTACATAAAAGACAGTATTCATTCTTCCCATCAACGGGAACATATATAAAATATAACACGGATTCTTTCTTGACACATCCTTGACACTATCATCACATCATGTACCTTTCCCTTGACCTGTGAAAAACATTTCAAAAACTTGGGATGAGCATAAAAATCTCAGTAAGAGTTATAAAAATATGGAAAGGAAACATGAGTTCATATATACATAAGAATGAAATCATACTTTACCCATAAAACAAAGGCACTTTAACATACCTCATCAAACCATGAATAAATCATTGAAATCATAATACATAAAGGTAACTTGAGGCATTCATAACATTCTTACATAGGGAGTAACCCTCTTGGTTACGTTTGGAATACCCATCACAGTATATTCCCTAAAATCTCTTCGGAGAAACCTTAACGTTTCACTCCTTCGCGTTACCCAATGCATTGGAGAGCTATAACGGGCTCACCCGCCCTTAGTTTATCACGGAACCACCCGTTCTTCATAACAATTCCCAAGAACCATAACATAATCGTATCACATAAACATGAAAAAAGGAAACATAACATTTCCACATTTCAATCACAATATCACATTTTTGGATATTGAAATAATGAATTTATTCAAAAAGAAACCATTTCCCAAACCATTTAAAACATTTAATAAAGTGATTTTTGAATCAAAGTGTCCCATACCACCTTGACGTTTTTAACATTTAAAACCATTAATATCCATATAAATAAATCCTTAAAACCATTTTCAAAACATGGATATTAATAAGAACAAATAATTAAAACATTTAAAACGATATTCTGGTAAAAGGGGTTTTACCAAAATTAGAGTCACTTGAATACAATAATCGAGGAATAACATTTAGTCAGAACTTTATAATATCATGAGAATAAAAGGATTCATGATATAATACTCCAAAGGACAGTATATACACCATATAAGAGTGAATTGGTGCATAACAACAATGAACCCTCAATAGAAATGTCAAATGTGATGAAAACCCTTATAAATAAGGTATCCTTAAATTAAGGACAAATCAATCTCAAAATATGTGTGAAAAATATAAATACACCCAATATAAGTGTATATTAAGTTTAAAACAATAAAAGGTCATTCACACATATTCAATGGATGACATATTCAATGACTACATGTTGAACCCAAAGAAATCGAAATTGGGTTAAGAAGTTCCCTTGACAGCCTAACGGCGTCACATCAAAATGAGTTGATGAGAGATAAAAAGAGTATCTCATCACTTGGACACAAAATTTACATCATTAAGGATATATGAAAACATATCCCAACATAACAATATGTAAATTAAAAGACCCAATAAAAGAAGTCTTTTAAAAAGAGGAGGGTGAAAGGTTCCCTTACCGACTTGGGTATCTTTCAAAACATACACCCCATGAAAGAAAGACAATAGGTCATTGATGTAAATACTCATAAACGAAAGTATATTACACAAAGAGTAGAATAATGGGCTATACATACACCACTCAATGGAATTTTTGGCAAATGTAGCATAAATCTCATGGGAATAAAAGTGAGATGAAAAATCCCTTATGAAAACTCGGCAGCCTAACGGCGCCACATAAAACATCCGAATATGGATTGATGAGATCAAATAGAGTATCCCATCATATTACAATAGAATTTACAGCAAGTGGAATATAAAAGAAAATCCACCAACATTGAAAGGAGGAGTTTAAAAGAAGTGACATAAAGGAGAGTACTTAAAAAGAAAGAGAGAGGTTAGATCTCTTACGAAAGTTCGGCAGCCTAACGGCGCCACTCAAAACTTCCAAAATGGATTGATGAGAGAGAATAGGGTCTCTCATCACATGAACATAAAAATTACAGTAAATGTAATATAAAATAACCTCCAAATCATAAGAAAGATGAGCTTAGAATAAATGACATAAAATAGTGTACTTAAAAAGAAAGAGAGTTGTAGGATCCCTTACCTCGGGTCCGACTTGACTCGATCGTTCTTTAACGTCCTGAATAATAAACTTGAGTTAATTTTCACTTTATTAAGAACCTTTTTATAGTTCATTATTCCTTTTAGATCACTTATTTCAATGTTATAAACATTATTTAATCATTTATGTTAATAATTTTTGTTTTGTCGATATTTGGTTCTTAAGTCGAAAGTGGACTTCTTACAATTACATGTTGTTCGTGTGGCCAAATGTTTATTATATCAAGAATTATATTCATGATGTAGATATCATATATGTCATATATATCCAGTACATGCATGCATTTATAACATTACATAATCATTTAGAGGTAAGAAATGAAATGCACCGTTCATGGAGACGGTAAGCCGTACGTACGCATGAACGCTACTTTCATTTCTATCTCATACTTTAATGGAAAGAAATAATAATGATATAGAGGTATATAATAATTCCAGTATAACATCATATATAATAACGTTAAATCCATCCTTTATACGTCCCACGTATGGCATTAACGAATCACATCACTTTGAGGGGGCGGTAGTCCGCACTTCCTAAAATGAAGATATCGCTTATACCCATAATGGAAGCCATAAAGGTAAGACAGAAATGAAAAATACAGAATCATAAGTAAAACATAAACATATTATATATCATATATAAAAATAGTGACATCATATTGGCCACCTTTGAAGGTGTTAAATGAGTATTGAACAATCATCGTTTCGGGAGGCAAAATTTCGCCATCCACGGAAACCGTATGTTCTTTAACCATTTGATGTAGTTGTGTGATAGTTTAGCATGAATAAATATTATAACAACATCCTAGTATATTGAAGATACTGGTGTTGTTACAAGAGAAGTAAATAAAAAGAGTTTAGGGGGTTGGAGAAGCAAAATAAAACAAATGAACATGAGAGAATGAATTACCTTTAAAAGTGTAACTCCTTTTGATTTGAGCCTAAAGGCTTCCTTTGAAAGGATTATGCCCAAATGGAATCCTCTAGGATGAGTAGAGGGATGTGGAGAGAGTAAATGGGCAGGGGTTGGCCGAGCCAAAGGCTTGAGGAGTGTGGGAAAAGAGGTAGAGGTGGGGGCCTTTTATAAGAGGAGGGGAGGGGTACTTTTGGAAAGTAAGAAATATTACTTTATTTGAAAATGTGTTTCGGTTTCAAAAGGTCCCACATTGATATAATTCGTGGATAAGGTGATAAGGATTCTAAATACACTCATCCAATTGGTTTTGGCCATGTGTAGGTTGTAGATGTTTCATTATCTTTCCATTTTAATTAAATCGTCAAATAATGATGTCATCGCTGCATCATTATTATGTCATAAATAATTTAATTTTTTTAATGTCTAAAAATTATAAAACAAATACTATGATATAGGAAATCTTTTTATATTTCCAATGACTATTTATAATCAAAATTTGGACTTTTATAACCCCACTTAAAAATTGTTTTCGTAAAACATATTATGTTTGTGTCATTTTCACTTCAACATTAAATAAAAATATATTAATGTCATTTTCCAACTAAAGTGGCTCCATGGGATCCCCAAGTTGGCCCATGGCTTGTATTGGTCGGCCATGACACAAACAATAAGGTTGGGACATGTGTCTAGGTCATTTCATATTATTAAAGCATTATTTATACCTTAAACTATACTAATTACCACTAATCGCGATTAAAAACTTAATAAGTTACTATTCACCAAAAAATTATTTTTATCCCATTGATCCACATTTTACTTATTAATGACAACCATGTATGTCGGATTTTTGAAATTCAAAACACAATGATGGAAAAATTTCATTTAAACGGAAAATCAATCTTTATAAGTACCACTTAGTGGTTTCACTATTCATCAAAAATTGAAGTTTTTCAGAAAATTACCAAAAATTCACCCTAAGCTATATTTGATATTACGAATTCAAAAATGAAGTCCGTTTTAAAAAATTCAAAACATATTAGTCACATTAATTAATTTAATAATTAATTCCCGCTGTTTGAGCAAATAGCGTGTTTTTATAAAACAATTAGTATCAAAAGATTGACACTAGTTTAAGTCCGATTTCAAAGTGAAATTGATTCCAACGACCACTATTGGATTTAATGGTAAAAATATTTTATAATTTCACTTTAAAACCAATTAAAAATATAATCTAATCATATAAATAAATTATATTAAAAAGAGGTTTTGAATTAAAATACAACATTTTACACTATTCATTAAAAAATGAACTTTATCAGAAAAATACCAAAAATTTACACAAAGTAAAATTTGATGTCCCGATTCTTAATAAGAGTTTTATTTGGTCCAAAATAATGTATAAGAGTGATCAAAACCATATTTAATGACAGTTCACCATCAAAAGGCGATAAGTGAACCTTTAGTGAAAACTAGGGCATATATGCCTAAAATTGAATTCTTTCCGTATTTTAAGCCTCTATCCTTTATTGGATAAATGTAAAAACATTTAAAAACATATATAATCATATTTTAGTTATTTCTATCCATTCCCGCCAATACAACGGCTACATGTTAACTACAATTTAAAATAATATTATTTTATTATTAGAGTGCAACGTAAGATTCCCAAGAAACTCGTTGTTGCGTGTTCGGTACGCCATCGAGCATAGCATCCCCTTTAAAGTCATATTAATATTTTATTCACAAATATGGAAAAATATGAAAATGTCATATTCTTTATTTACCTGGGGTGTTACATCCTTCCCCCCTTTTGGGAATTGCGTCCTCGCAATTTTAAAATTGCGCTTGGAAACATCCTTGAACGTCCCACATCGGAACAAGAGTTGGTAAAACAATCACTTTAAAATAAAGAAAGATAAGCACAGAGGTCACCCGAGTTAACCCATACTAGGATTCCAAGTATGGAGGAAAAAACAAAGGGTCATGTTCTGATGGGGAGTGATAGAAAACACGTTTAGGAGAAATTTAACCATGATAAAATCACAAACTTGTGATGGGTTAAACGGTATTCGATTCCCCAGTAGGAAAAGTTTGTAGACAACATTTTTGTTTTAAGTTACTTTTTATTGAGGAATTTATTCATAAGGAAACATAATCACTTATCATGTTGACTTTCAACTTTTAATAGATTCCTTAATCAAACTCATATTTTTTTCCAAAAGACGAGTATTTAGGGAGACTTGTTCGCACTAAGAGTACTATAATCAACTTCCAGAGAATCACCTAATCCCCAAAAGAGAACTATATACATCCCATGTATTTAGGCTTTAACCAAAACCAAAACCAAAAAGGTTAGTACAAGACCAGATAATCCAGAAAAGGATAACCCCTTATAAAAAGAAAATCTATTCTTAATCTCCAAAATTTGTCCAACAAAACCCAAAGTTCAACGAGGACCATCCGATAAACAATTTGTCCATTAAATTCTTCAAAGTAAACAAAAATAATATTGAAACCCAAACATTTGAAGGATTTAGTCACATATTCCTCCAAGTTAAATCGTAACATTTATCTCCAAACAACATCAGTTGCTCCTAAAGTCTCGTATTGAAAAGTAATTATCCTAATCACATATCCTCCATGATAGGTTAATCATTTTCATAAATAACCCAAAATCATCTTACTCTTAATTAATAAAATCATATAACCAGAAAGAATCAGTCAAACTAACCAGGGACTTCACGTAGTCCAGTGGTAGGCGGTAAATACCAGTCGCACTTTGGTTGTGGGTTCGATTCCCGCAGCTTTGTCTGACGCGACGGGTTGTCACACGGTCTGCGTGTTGTCTTTTTTCCAAAACAATATAATTCTTAAAACATTCCCCCAAAAAGAGATAAAATCTTCAAGAATAATCATAAAATATTTTAACCTCAATTTTATCTCATTCCTTTCATTTTCCATCATATCATAGAGTAACCCATAATTACCTAAAAAGTAAGGATCATATAAACCCTAATGGTTACCTTAATAATTATTACCTGAATTTCCACATCGAGTTGGCCATCTCGTACATGATGCATTAGAGAACTCACCAAGGTTTATGTGGTTGATCATGACTCCTTGATAGTTGGTTTAGAACAACCATGTGTTTCCTCATTGAATCCCCCATTTTATCTAGTATCTTAATCATAGAACCACCATAGTTTCCTTCAAACCTGTTGTCCCTTTGGTGCCTGCTAGATCCATCCATTCACTAAAAACAGAAAGGTCAGTGTGAGTATATCAACATAACCGTCATGTACTAATGAGGAAGATAAACACTAAGATACACTTACTCATTCACTTTATCTAAAACTAGGACTCTTTCTAAAATCCTAACCATTATGGTAATGTCACTTATTCTTAAAGAATACCCTAACCTCTAAAGTTATCTAAACCGACCTTTGATACCAACTATAAAGCCCCAGCCTTAAACCTTACTTAATCTTGAGTTATTACAAGATTACACATTGAGGACCTTTTCAGGTTTAGAGTTTTAGAGAATTAGATCATGAAACTTGCATTACATTCCACATTTAAACAAAGTGGTTACATAAAAGACAGTATTCATTCTTCCCATCAACGGGAACATATTTAAAATATAACACGGATTTTTTCTTGACACATCCTTGACACTATCATCACATCATGTACCTTTCCCTTGACCTGTGAAAAACATTTCAAAAACTTGGGATGAGCATAAAAAGCTCAGTAAGAGTTATAAAAATATGGAAAGGAAACATGAGTTCATATATACATAAGAATGAAATCATAATTTACCCATAAAACAAAGGCACTTTAACATACCTCATCAAACCATGAATAAATCATAGAAATCATAATACATAAAGGTAACTTGAGGCATTCATAACATTCTTACGTAGGGAGTAACCCTCTTGGTTACGTTTGGAATACCCATCACAGTATATTACCTAAAATCTCTTCGGAGAAACCTTAACGTTTCACTCCTTCGCGTTACCCAATGCATTGGAGAGCTATAACGGGCTCACCCGCCCTTAGTTTATCACGGAACCACCCGTTCTTCATAACAATGCCCAAGAACCATAACATAATCGTATCACATAAACATGAAAAAAGGAAACATAACATTTCCACATTTCAATCACAATATCACATTTTTGGATATTGAAATAATGAATCCATTCAAAAAGAAACCATTTCCCAAACCATTTAAAACATTTAATAAAGTGATTTTTGAATCAAAGTGTGCCATACCACCTTGACGTTTTTAACATTTAAAACCATTAATATCCATATAAATAAATCCTTAAAACCATTTTGAAAACATGGATATTAATAAGAACAAATAATTAAAACATTTAAAACGATATTCTGGTAAAAGGGGTTTTACCAAAATTAGAGTCACTTGAATACAATAATCGAGGAATAACATTTAGTCAGAACTTTATAATATCATGAGAATAAAAGTATTCATGATATAATACTCCAAAGGACAGTATATACACCATATAAGAGTGAATTGGTGCATAACAACAATGAACCCTCAATAGAAATGTCAAATGTGATGAAAACCCTTATAAAGAAGGTATCCTTAAATTAAGGACAAATCAATCTCAAAATATGTGTGACAAATATAAATACACCCAATATAAGTGGATATTAAGTTTAAAACAATAAAAGGTCATTAACACATATTCAATGGATGACATATTCAATGACTACATGTTGAACCCAAAGAAATCGAAATTGGGTTAAGAAGTTCCCTTGACAGCCTAACGACGTCACATCAAAATGAGTTGATGAGAGATAAAAAGAGTATCTCATCACTTGGACACAAAATTTACATCATTAAGGATATATGAGAACATATCCCAACATAACAATATGTAAATTAAAATACCCAATAAAATAAGTCTTTTAAAAAGAGGAGGGTGAAAGGTTCCCTTACCGACTTGGGTATCTTTCAAAACATACACCCCATGAAAGAAAGACAATAGGTCATTGATGTAAATACTCATAAACGAAAGTATATTACACAAAGAGTAGAATAATGGGCAGTACATACACCACTCAATGGAATTTGTGGCAAATGTAGCATAAATCTCACGGGAATAAAAGTGAGATGAAAAATCCCTTATGAAAACTCGGCAGCCTAATGGCGCCACATAAAACTTCCGAATATGGATTGATGAGATAAAATAGAGTATCCCATCATATTACAATAGAATTTACAGCAAGTGGAATATAAAAGAAAATCCACCAACATTGAAAGGAGGAGTTTAAAATAAGTGACATAAAGGAGAGTACTTAAAAAGAAAGAGAGAGGTTAGATCTCTTACGAAAGTTCGGCAGCCTAACGGCGCCACTCAAAACTTCCAAAATGGATTGATGAGAGAGAATAGGGTCTCTCATCACATGAACATAAAAATTACAGTAAATGTAACATAAAAGAACCTCCAAATCATAAGAAAGATGAGCTTATAATAAATGACATAAAAGAGTGTACTTAAAAAGAAAGAGAGTTGTAGGATCCCTTACCTCGGGTCCGACTTGACTCGATCGTTCTTTAACGTCCTGAATAATAAACTTGAGTTAATTTCCACTTTATTAAGAACCTTTTTATAGTTCATTATTCCTTTTAGATCACTTATTTCAATGTTATAAACATTATTTAATCATTTATGTTAATAATTTTTGTTTTGTCGATATTTGGTTCTTAAGTCGAAAGTGGACTTCTAACAATTACATGTTGTTCGTGTGGCCAAATGTTTATTATATCAAGAATTTTATTCATGATGTAGATATCATATATGTCATATATATCCAGTACATGCATGCATTTATAACATTACATAATCATTTAGAGGTAAGAAATGAAATGCACCGTTCATGGAGACGGTAAGCCGTACGTACGCATGAACGCTACTTTCATTTCTATCTCATACTTTAATGGAAAGAAATAATAATGATATAGAGGTATATAATAATTCCAGTATAACATAATATATAATAACGTTAAATCCATCCTTTATACGTCCCACGTATGGCATTAACGAATCACATCACTTTGAGGGGGCGGTAGTCCGCACTTCCTAAAATGAAGATATCGCGTATACCCATAATGGAAGCCATAAAGGTAAGACACAAATGAAAAATACAGAAGCATAAGTAAAACATAAATATATTATATATCATATATAAAAATAGTTACATCATAATGGCCACCTTTGAAGGTGTTAAATGAGTATTGAACAATCATCGTTTCGGGAGGCAGAATTTCGCCATCCATGGAAACCGTATGTTCTTTAACCATTTTATGTAGTTGTGTGATAGTGTAGCATGAATAAATATTATAACAACATCCTAGTATATTGAATATACTGGTGTTGTTTCAAGAGAAGTAAATAAAAAGAGTTTAGGGGGTTGGAGAAGCAAAATAAAACAAATGAACATGAGAGAATGAATTACCTTTAAAATTGTAACTCCATTTGATTTGAGCCTAAAGGCTTCCTTTGAAAGGATTATGCCCAAAGGGAATCCTCTAGGATGAGGAGAGGGATGTGGGGAGAGTAAATGGGCAGGTGTTGGCCGAGCCAAAGGCTTGAGGAGTGTGGGAAAAGAGGTAGAGGTGGGGGCCTTTTATAAGAGGAGAGGAGGGGTACTTTTGGAAAGTAAGAAATATTACTTTATTTGAAAATGTGTTTCGGTTTCAAAAGGTCCCACATTGATATAATTCGTGGATAAGGTTATAAGGCTTCGAAATCCACTCATCCAATTGTTTTTGGACATGTTTAGGTTGTAGATGTTTCATTATCTTTCCATTTTAATTAAATCGTCAAATAATGATGTCATCGCTGCATCATTATTATGTCATAAATAATTTAATTTTTTAATGTATAAAAATTATAACAAAAATACTATGATATAGGAAATCTTTTTAGCTTTCCAATGACAATTTATAATCAAAATTTGGACTTGTATAACCCCACTTCAAAATTGCTTTCGTAAAACATATTATGTTTGTGTCATTTTCACTTCAACATTAAATAAAAATATATTAATGTCATTTTCCAACTAAAGTGGCTCCATGGGGTCCCCAAGTTGGCCCATGGATTGTCTTGGTCGGCCAAGACACAACCAATAAGGTTGGGACATGTGTCTAGGTCATTTCATATTATTAAAGCATTATTTATACCTTAAACTATACTAATTACCACTAATCGCGATTAAAAACTTAATAAGTTACTATTCACCAAAAAATTATTTTTATCCCATTGAACCACATTTTACTTCTTAATGACAACCATGTATGTCGGATTTTTGAAATTCAAAACACAATGATGGAAAAATTTCATTTAAACGGAAAATCAGTCTTTATAAGTACCACTTAGTGGTTTCACTATTCATCAAAAATTGAAGTTTTTCAGAAAATTACCAAAAATTCACCCTAAGCTATATTTGATATTACGAAATCAAAAATGAAGTTCGTTTTACAAAATTCAAAACATATTAGTCACATTAATTAATTTAATAATTAATTCCCGCTGTTAGAGCAAATAGCGTGTTTTTATAAAACAATAAGTATCAAAAGATTGACACTAGTTTAAGTCTGATTTCAAAGTGAAATTGATTCCAACGACCACTATTGGATTTAATGGTAAAAATATTTTCTAATTTCACTTTAAAACCAATTAAAAAGATAATCTAATCATATAAATAAATTATATTAAAAAGAGGTTTTGAATTAAAATACAACATTTTACACTATTCATTAAAAAATGAACTTTATCAGAAAAATACCAAAAATTTACACAAAGTAAAATTTGATGTCCCGATTCTTAATAAGAGTTTTATTTGGTCCAAAATAATGTATAAGAGTGATCAAAACTATATTTAATGACAGTTCGCCATCAAAAGGCGATAAGTGAACCTTAAGTGAAAACTAGGGCATATATGCCTAAAATTGAATTCTTTCCGTATTTTAAGCCTCTATCCTTTATTGGATAAATGTAAAAACATTTAAAAACATATATAATCATATTTTAGTTATTTCTATCCATTCCCACCAATACAACGGCTACATGTTAACTACAATTTAAAATAATATTATTTTATTATTAGAGTGCAACGTAAGATTCCCAAGAAACTCGTTGTTGCGTGTTCGGTACGCCATCGAGCATAGCATCCCCTTTAAAGTCATATTAATATTTTATTCACAAATATGGACAAATATGAAAATTTCATATTCTTTATTTACCTGGTGTGTTACATGAAAATATTCAGAAGATAATACTAACACCCACACAATAACATAAAATCACTTCAATACCAAAAGACTCAGTAAAGTAAAGGTCATCTGAATTTTAAGTGATCCAATAATTTACTAAAATCTCTTATCAACCTTATCTGAATCTGCAATCACCTATATCGACCATAAAAACCAACAAATTAACAAAAACATTTAAAAAATAACAAAGCAACATAACAAGTACCAAAATAATTGGGTGATGCATCGGTGCCAAGAACTGGACCAATAGGGTGCATTCCACTATAGACACGCACTCACACCAGTAGAACTTGTTCAAATATAGTGTTACCATTGAATTATATAATAATCTAAACAGTACATGATTCTTATAAGTAAAACACAATCCCTCCACATTTTATTCTAAGATCATAAAGGTCATGAAACATTTTGGAAGATAATACTAACACCCACACAAGAATAAAATGTGGAGGGATTGTAATGTAATATGTCAGAACACAATCCCTCCACATTTTATTCCATATGTCATGTCCTTGATATAAAGTAATATCAAGATGTGTCTTCCTTCACTGTCTATCCTTCCAAAACATTCATAGCCAAATTATATCCCTTTAAATTCAATAACTCCAATGTATTTGTCAACCAGTCCAAAAACCTATGTTTAATAAAGTTTCAACAAATTCCTAAACTACTATAATACTTCAATACATCCTGAAGATATTATCAAAAACACTTCAAGACATACAATTACTATTTTCAACAAATATAACAAATAAAATCTTTCTTTCAATAAGTTCGGATCCCTTACACATTTCAAATTTAGTGAGACTTTATTATTTTCTGAGGCTGGTGTTGCTAATGGTTAAGGTCAAAATTAATGATTGATGGTGAATATTTGGATTTCGGAGGATACTAGTTTCAAATGATTTATTGATAGAGTTCATCAGAAAGTGTGGTGTTTAGAAAAACGAGAAACCATGACAGGAAAAAAAGAATGTTTTTAGAAGTTGTTATCCTAGTGAGATGGTTCATGACTTGGAAAGAGGATAACAAAAAAAGGAATATTGACTTAAAGATATGGAATAATGATTTAATGTAATTTATCTGGACCACAGTTCTACACTTAGCATTGCGGTGGATAGAGAGATTTTAGTAGGACTATTGGGGCTGAATGTTCTGTTCTTGTACAGGTTATTCCTAGAAATTATGCCAATACCATAACTAAGGGGAGTGGTTTGTTTCTATAGTGAACCTAAGATTCATAAGAAGATATTTTTTTGATAAACTAGAGAAGTGTTTTTTTAATATGTATTTAGTTGGAATGGGATTCATGAAAGGGTTACGGGTTATGGAAAATTGTGAGAAGGGGTGAGAACTCTTTGTTGATTAAAGATTTCAAGAATAACAGATACAAGGATTGAATATTTTTTGTATATTATGGTCTTGAAATCATTATTTGGTGTTCTTATTCCTGGTAGAGAGGTACTATGAAAATTTAAAGCTCAGATAGTTCCAGTTTTTCTTACAAGGCTATTGTACTTTATACCTTAATCAATGATACAGAATAAGAGTGAATGTATTTTTTCTTCAAGTATAATCCTATGGTATTTCATAACCTTATTTTAAAGAGAGATATTTTGAGGAAGATACTAAAATATCATATATATTCTTGATGTCTGGATCTGGGAGGTTTAAAGCTTAGAATAAGTGGGAGTTTTGAAAGATCTGCTTGTGGTGTAGCCTGAAATTTGAGGAGACTAAACTTGGAACACTAGAGCAGTGTCTTGGAGCATATAATGTTCTCTTTGGGGGTAGGATCATCCAATGAAACTCAATGTATAAAGTGATGGTCTTTTTGTCTCTCACCTAAAGTTTTTCAGAGTTACACCTATGACCACATCGATGTTGTAAGAGAGATAACCCTAAGTCCTAGTTGTGTTTCTTTGCAAAGGGTTGGCATTAAAGAATTTGTGTTTTGTATTTGGTATTGTGACTTAATAAGGGTCACTAGAGTTTCAGAATTTCCCCTATGACGTGGGGATCATTGGATATATCAAAACCAGGTTAAAATATAATGGGATTAAAGGAGAAATTCATGTCTTAGTTTCATTGAGAAATCGACTATTATTCCAGTTTATTTTAGTAGGATTTCATCAATTTGATGATACTGGACCTTACAAAAGATATTTTGATGGAGGTTTGTTTTGTTGGTATCATTGAAGTTAGTTGTACCATATAAATCTCATATTAAAGAAAATTAGTGGAATAATTTCCAGGATTCAGGATTCCCAAATGAGTGGGGCCATGGATACAAAACATAGTGAGACTGGTTGACAGGAGTTCAACAAATTTGGATAGATCTCGAGCCTATTTTCCTTGAAGTAAAATCTATGCAGGAATTTAGTGTTGATACTAAGATATTTTTGGGATATTTTTGAGCCCATGAGGAAGGTGACAATGGGGAAATAGTTGAGACCCAAGGAGAGTTTCCTGTTATATGGACATGAAAAAAGAATCATCTATCATGTGGTACTTTTCTAAAGAAGATGATTTTGATAAGTAAAGAAATGGATATGGTTATTTTCTTTGATTTTGTGGAAAATATATAAATCATATTAAAAATCAAATAAAATAAGTTTTATTATGTAATGTGAAGTTCAATTCAAGGTTTTAGAGTGTCTATAGGTGATTGGAAAATGTTTGGATTTATTTTGGAGGTTTTTTGTGTTGAGAATATATATGGATCTGAAAATTGGCTTAAGTCCTAAATTCATAAGAGTCGTTGTACTCTCATCCTAAGGGTCAATTTGAGGTAAATCTAGAAAATCATCCAAGTCCTCACATGTGTTAGGTTTTTATAGTCAATGCATAATCTATTTATTAAGATCAGAAACTCAGAAAAGGGAGAAGAATTCATAATATGTGTAAGATAATTTTTAGATGTGTAAGATATTCCTTTGATGTGTAGAATTTTTTTAATACATAAAATAATATAAGATCATATGAAAGTTTATATTTATGTGAAAATAATTTGAAAATTCCTCAAAAAAAGTTTTAATTCATAGGATTTTATAAATATTAGATGATATGTAATATATTTCTTGGGATATGTAAGATTTTTGAGATCATATGTATGATATTTTGCTGAGTAAATAATTTCTAAAAGCCCTCAGCACATGATTCTTATGTAATTGTTTATATATATTATGTGATATGTAATATATTTGGGATATTTTTGTATCAAAGAATTATATTTTTATTTTAAGATCAAGAAGTTTGGGGTTTGCTTCTTTGATGGTTTTTGAACTCAGTTATCATTTGATTTCATTCAAGAAAGTCTATCTCTATGGGTAGAGAATTGGTATCTGGATTTCTACTATAAACATGGACAACATTCATTCAATAAACAATAAAATGATTCCCCCTTTTTAGGGGAATAATTACTATATATATAATGATTAAATCCTTCCATAATTGTCATCAATTAGTCTGGATGTTTCGGAGGCTGTTACTAATTGATTTATTCCTTATAGTGAAGATACTTCTATGACAGCAGTAGATGGGAAGAAGTTAGAGAATGATGGTCATGCTCAAAATTCCATTTTTTCTTCTCTTTTAGAGAAGAAATTCCTCAATTCTAAGGGGATCAACACTGCAAAACACACTTGGTAATAATTCAAAAATATTTATGAAGTCAATGAGAAGGTGAATCAAACTGAAATACTAGTTTGGTGATTAATGTATGAAGATATCAAGATGACTGATGATGAAACAATATATAACTTCTTCACTATAGTAAATGAAATTTTTACCACCATTAGTGGTTTTGGTGAGAAGTTAGAGGATACAATGGTGGTTGAAAAGATACTGTGTATTTTTTGAATAGGTTTGATGTAAAGGTTTCAGCACTTGAAGACTGAGACCAAAATAAACTTCCTTTGTATTATCATCATATTATTCTTATTACTTATGAAATGTGAAAAGGGAGTATTTTCAATACTAATACAATATATGATAGGGAAATATTCTTAAAATATTTTAATAAAGTTAATAGTAGGGAAAAATATAAAGATAAATCTAGACGTTCAAATTTGAATGAAGATGTTGATGTAAAGTTTGATAATCTCATGTCACTCATCTTAAGAAGTTTCTAAAAAGGAAAAGATAAATTTTATGGTAAATTACTTTTAAAGTGTTTCTATTGTTGTGGTGTTAGAAATTTTTCTGCTAACTATCTAAGATTTGAAGAAGATTAAAATGAAGAGAGTGAATATGAAGATGATATTCCAAGAAATTACTTGAATTATAAGGCATAATATTTTTCTTTTAATGGGAAAGGTAAGAATTTATCGAAGTTTAAGATGTGAAATTTTTTATCTAAGTGTGAAGATAGTGATTTATTAAGGATAATAAAGATGTAGAATCATCTAGTGAGGATGGTGAAATGCTACTAACTAAAAAGGTAAATAAAGAAGTATTCAAAAGTGATGGTAGAAGCAATGATAAAAATGAAAAGATAAAAAAACAGGGTTCATGTGAGAAAAAAACATAAAGAGTGTCTCTTGAAGATTTATCACATAGAAATAGAGAAGAAAGGTTTTAAGAATGATGGTCAATTATCTATCAACAATGACATCATAAATGCTACTTTTGTAGTCAATTATAAGAAGGATGGTAAATTATAAAAATGATTGACCGTACTTTTGACCATCTTATGCACATCATCTCCACAATGACATCATACAAACCACTATATAGTTGACCATTTTATGGATCATTTTTATAATTGACCATCCTTCTTAAAACTTTTTATAATCTATCAACAATGATATCATAAGCATATTTCATGCCCTTAGTCACTTCATGGGAAATTTTACAAGCACTTGGCATAGCTTAATCCCATTCCAAGCGTTAAAACCATCCAAACACCAGTTTGAGCTTACTAAGCACATGAAATATGCTTTTAAATTCATAATGAAGCATTCAATATACTCAAGAAATTTATAACACATAATACAAGGGAGTTCCAAAGTAACACCTACCTAAAATCAATGGCGGGTGAGTTGGAACCGTCCGAAACACATAGCCTTCAGCGGAAGATTCCCAAAAAATTATGAAGATACCCATCTGAACCCTAGAAACAAATATAATATCAAGAATTGTCCAAATCAGAACCCCTAGTGTTTTACCAAACTAAAATTACAACAGGGAAGGAAGAAAAACATAGGGAAAAGGAGGGATAATTACAGTAGAGGTCATACCTTGAATAATCATCCATGAATCACTATGAAATCACAAAAAAATGAAAGAGGAGAGGTGGTTAGAGGAGGGTGGTGTGCATGACCATGGGTTCTCAGGATGGAGGTGGGATAGAAATGCCATAGGAGGAGGATCGCAGTGAGGTTGGGGGCGTCAGCAGAGAGGTGGGTAGATCGTCTTGGCAAGTATGTGGGAAGGCAGTGCCGGAGCCGCGTCGGCAGGGAGGCGTCGGAGCACGTCAGTGGGGAGTCATGTTGACTGCATCAGAGCTGGAGGAGGAGGAGGAATCATGGAGGAGGAAGAGGGGAGGAGTATCAGTGAGGGAGGAGGTGGAATAATCGTGACGGGAGAGGGAGAGGGTATGCGGGAGAGGGAGGAAATTCCCGATGATTTGAGGAACCATGAGCTACATGTTGCCCTTTTCTATGGGTACAATAATTCAAATGCCACGCTTTTAATACTATTATGGCTATATCACATTATATAACCATGGATCATTTAAAATGTGGCTATAGATCCGTGTTTATAGGTCATTTTACTAGTAGTGTATTTTAAACATCCAATAAAAAGTTATTATAAATTAATTATTTCTGGGAATTTGTGGATTGTTTTTTATGAAAATTGAATCAAAATTAAATATTTATACACATTCTATGTCTGTTAAATTGATGATTGATATCAAAATAATCTTATAGTGTTAGTTATAAGAATAAATGATTTAGTAAGTTAAATTTATTGTCCCTTAGAAAAAACAATGTCATTGAAAAGGTACTATTTTTTCACAATTCTTTTATTAGTGTTGTTAAAACCCTTAAAATAAAATATTATAAATATGAACAGAAAATTAATGAACCCAATTCTCAAATTGAAAAAAAATTGATCTTTGTAATATTTTATTTACTTGTGGATATGTCCTTTAATTCAAAGTATTTTTTATTCATATTATTTTCCTTTTGAGGAATGATCAAATGGTTCCTCTGTAGTTGTGGTTGGAAAAGAATAAAAAATACCATCTAGTAACTCTCATGTTGATGTTTTATGTTCATAACTAAATTCTATGAATAATTAATCATGCTAAAAAATAAAAAAAAAATTATTGATATAGAAAACAAGAAATAAAAATAAATAAATTATAAGAACATAATGATAAATACCATTTTGAAATAATCAAATAAATAAGTAACATATTGATGATCTATATAAAATAATACTAAGTCATAAAAAATATAAAGTGTGATAATGGGAAGATTAATATAATAATTGAAAATGATTTCCCACAACATAATAATGATTGTGTGGGATTTTAAAAAATTAAAATATCATGTGTGTATAATAGGACTTTAACATTAACACCATTTATGTAATTAAGTGGTTTTAAACCCCATATCAGATTAAAATTTTAATGTATGATATTTAATAAAAGAATTTATACCCATTTCACATGTCTTTTTAACATTAATTATTTACATAAGAAATAGTCTCTCTAGGAAACTGTTATAACCTTTGTTATATGAATAATTGATGTTAATGTGTTTTTAATAATGGTTAGTAAATAATGAATTTCAAAACCCAAATGATATTTTTATTATTTATACTACTGATGATTAAGAATATTAATATAGAATATGATTATAAAAATGTTTTAGAAATAAATCTTCTCTATATGGACCTCTATTATATTGAAACCTTGAGAAGTCCATCTTATTATTGGTGGCTATGTGACATGTATAATGACTTTAGAATATGAAATATTGAATGAATATTGATATGAAGCAATGAAATAGATATCCTAAAATTATTGAGTGTGTTCCATTTTATAGATAATCCTGAGAATAATTCTATAAATATAGATATATATGTATATATATAATATGTTTTACTAATCAAATTTTCCAATATCAGGTTTATTATAAATGAAAAATAGGGGAATATTCACACATCACCCATCTTCTCCCATCATATTATTTATTTCTATATTTCTTACTGATATCATTCAATTTTATTTCCATGAATTCTAAAATATTTTTTTTAAAACAATAATTCTTATACATAGGCTCGGGTCATTCCCTGAACCATATCATATTTTTATTAATTTTTAGTGATATTAATTTTAATCATCCCTTCACTAAAATATGTTAAGTAAATATTTTTATTCAAAACCCTCATAATAAAAAAAATACTAGCTTATATAACTATTAAGATATAAAATTCATTTATAAGATAATTCACATAGAAATTATTTTGGAAATCATATATTAACAGGAAGTAAAATTGTATTTACTAATTATAAATTATATTATTATTACTTTTCATTATTATGTTTTTCTAAAAAAATTAGTATTTTTATAATTAAATGGAAATAATAAATTAACTATTAATTCATAAAACATAAGAGTATTTTATATAGTAAAATGGAAAATTAAATCAAATAAAACCCATCTACATATGAATGAAATTCACAAGGGATCTGCTATGTATAATATCTATTTATGATTTGATAATTAAGAAATAGATATAGGCTCTTTCAATGTAAGAGGTTTTATAATGTGTATGAATAAAAATGTTTTTATTGGTTTCTTACCAAAAATTCATGTGGGAGGCAAACTATGTAAGAAAAATAAGCATTGTTTTTAAAAACAGGGTATAAAATATTATGGCCAGTATTGATTTATGTCGGATTCAGAATGTAGGGGATCACTCATGTATGAATAGCCTAGTGATATAATAACACGCATTAGAATAAAACCAATTAATGTAATATCTGTTAAATTTGATTAAAACTACATTCTGTTATACTGAATTTCATCAGATTAATATAGTATTGTTTGATAATTTTATTTTTTGTATATGATTAGTGTCCCATGTAAGATTGAAATTGTGCTTTATTCATGTCAAATTTATGCCTACACCAGATTATATATGTACCCATATGTGATTAATTAATTATATATATTTCTTAAAAGATATTAAATATTTATACTTATGAAATATTATACTCCAATGGATGTAACCCATTTCATATTAGCCTATATGAGATTAATTCATCATGAACGTTTAATTTATTTAAAAAACATGTCACTATGGACAATTAGAAATGTTTTCATGTATCTTCATGAAATGATGAAGATTTTAAAGTTGCATGATAAAATGAATTAATTCTCTGGGATTGTATCTCAATGATAAAGTATAAAGATAAATAGTTTGAAAGATTATATTTAAAATATTTAACATGTTCTTTTTATAGTTTATGAACCAAAGCTTCTGCATGATTTGGGAAGCTTGTACAATGACTTTTTTTGTGAGGAATGATTAAGAAGAATTGTAGATGATAGAAGTGGTGTAATATGATTTTATATGTCATGAAATGTAAAACAAATGTGACAACATATAAAAAAATAATTTATCTTCCCTTATTTTATACCGAAATCGGAACTCAATATTCTTTCAATATATATATATATATATATTATTTATTTTTTAAAAGAAATTATGTCTTTTATACTATTATATATATATCATATAGAATATACCTAAATTTAGTTTCATAACACCATATTAGAGTTATATAATTCTTCAAATATATAAGAAATTTTACTAATAAATAAAAAATAATATTTCAATATAACATCCATTATAAAAAGAAATTAATATTTATACAAATTATAACAGATTTTTAATGAATAAATTTATTGCAATAATTCAATATATATCTATTTTATTAAAATAAATATATCATGTCTTCTCTCTTATTTTTAGGGAATATATAATGGATTCTTTCAAATTGATACAAAAATTGACATATAACGACTACACTCAATAGTTATATATTTTAAGAAAAATAACTACACAATTTATTTACTCATTTCATTAGAAAAAAAAATCATCTATATTTTCACATTACTATTCTTTATGTATATATTTTCAATAGTTTCATTTTCATGGTGGATCGTAGTGATGCAAATTTCAATATTTTGGTTTTCTAATTCTCAATTTTATTATCTATTTGTACTTTCATTTATCTAATAGATTGTGTTGATCCATGATATATAATATTTTTTGAACGAAATAATAGTAATTTTTTTATAATACCAACATTGTTATTAGAATTTATTTGATAACTATTAAATTTATGAAGTGAAATGACTTAATAAAACACCTCTTCTTACAATAAATCAACTATAATCCATGCCTAGGTCAACACATCGTTGCTTTTATAATGGTTTTTATAGATTATTTATAGAATTTTTTTATATTTATTGAAATTGTAGACTTGATGATGCAGTTGCAATTGACTGACAGTAGAAGGAAACTACATCATATTTGCTTAAATTATCCTACAATATTGTTATTCGATACATTTTTTGGAGGACATGGCATGATATGAATTGAAGTACACATAAAATATGTACAGCTTCATAAAAAATAATTAAAGAGATGAATTGAAAATTTAATAAGAAGAAAAATAATCTATATGTTTTTCTCTTGAACTGTCACGACCCATCCTCGGGGCCTGTGTCGTGACTACCCCAAGCCCGCATTCCATAGGCCAGGGGATGTCGACTAGCACCAAAGGTGTAAATCCTGATAAAAAGGAAGGAATTTCCTTTATATAAGAAAACAAACACCACATAGTATGGAAGCTGAAGTAAACACTAAGTAAACTGAGTACAAACGTAAGTGCTGGAAGTAAATGGGCAGAATACAAACCCAAATGAAAATACAGTACATCTGGAAATAAAGTAAAACAACTGAAAAGTAAAGCAGAAACCCCCAAGTCGTCCTCCGGAATTTCCACCTGAAGGTTGGGCACGGATAGTCTCATCGGCTCCTTGGGTCCGTCCGTCTTCTCCGTGTGCATCCCACCTGATAGTCCACCTCCAGGTACTATCCCGCTCCACAAGCCTCAACCACAATCAGTGCTATCCATCGTCTGCAACCAACACAACGTAGTGCGGTCATAGCCCATGAAGGGGTGGGTATACGATACTCAGTAGGGACCCCGAGACCCCTGAATGTCTCCCAGAATCCAAAAAGGATAAACCAAAAATGAAAGATACAAACAAAAAGTATCAACCAACTCTACTTAGGTATATGATCATACATATACCTAAGTCATCAATTCTGGCTCGCCTCCAGCATATGATCCCACATACAACCTAGTCCACACGGGAAAGCATAACCTAATCCACATAGGAAAACACAACCCAATACACACAAGAAAGCACAACTCAACCCACACAAGAAAGCATGATAATCACATCGATGATAATTATTGAAAGTCAAGACTTGGCTCACACGGGTATACTACTCACGAAGAGGGGTGGAGATGATTAAAAGTAGCCTCTAAAACATTTCCTCTACCGAACCCACGTATGATCCAAGTGCAGAAGTCATCGCTGCCGAACCCACATAGGATCCAAGTACAGTCATCATCGTCGTCGAACCCACTGAGGATCCCAACACTGTAGTTTTCACATTCTCAGCCAGCTCTAGGGTTTCCGCACACAGCATACTCAATTCTGGGAGGGTCTGCTCCTCGAGTCAAAGGGGGTGGATACATCAACCGTCATGAAGACTAGAGTTAATGTATCCCATAGTTCTGTCCCACCTCATAAGAGAAAACCAAGAAAAACGTTCCCAAGTCACAGAGAACAAGACAACCCAGCCATTTTCAAAAGTACAGGGCGTGTAGGTAAGCAATACATGCTGTGCCATCAGACACCCAGTACTGCCCGTGTGAAAAGGCATGTGTCATGGGGCTGGTCATGTAAAAAGGTAAGAACATGGCGTGTAGGTATGGTTACATGTCGTGTCTTCAGTCCACTGGTACATTCCATGTACCACAGCCCTTGTCAAAGGGTTTTTCATGTAAAAAGTACGTACACAGCATGTGGTATAGTTACACGCAGTGTCTTAAACTGTTGGGGTTTGCTCCATGTACGTTGGCCATGACTGGCCATGTGGGGCAGTACCTACCCGTGTACTCAACCCTGTGTCCATGTATTCCCAGAATACATGCCGATCCTCACGAAACCGCTTCTTCCTTTCAAAGAAGATAATACACGTCGTGCCACGTGGCCGTGTATTTCTATCTGTGTCGGTGTATTTCCCTTGAATACACACCATTTCCATCAAAGTCTCCTCTGTCAAACTGTGTTGACAGTACACGCCTTGTGTCACTTATTCGGATGTTCGTTACTTCTGCCACTGAATGCTTGTACTACACGAAGTGTGCTTTGGAAGTACACACCATTTATTCTGGAATTTTCCAGAAATGACGCCTCTGGAAAGCACGCCTCCTGAGGCGTCCGTCCTTCATTCCGATGATCCGTTCACTACAAAACTCCCGCTCCTAGGTTATCCCGATGTTTCAGGTCCATTTTCGAGGTTTTAGGGGCCTCTGATCAGCTCCGAAAACTTTCCTTGATTCACCGGTCAAGAACGGTAGGAGAACACCATACAACAAGAATGGCAGAGGAATCAGACCGTGTTAGTTTGGTATGATTCCTTCCACATTAATTCGATAGCAAATGGTTTAGAGAGAACCAATAACATGGAAGGAAAAACAACATTTATCAATCAAAAATACACCCCTAACTCACAATGTAATTCACGATTGTCAAGCACCGTAAAATATGGAGTCGTTTCTGTCTTCGACGGTGTGCACCCGAGGAAACGTTGTCTTCTCTGTTATCAAGGATAGAAGAAGAAGATTGTACATCATTGGAGAATTCCCACATCGGTGTCTCCTACCTTGTCACAGATGAGGAAGGGAATAGAGAAGCTGGGGTCGTTGAGTCGTTCTTCGCGAGAGGATTGATGTTCTTCAATAAAAAAAACTTTCTTCTCCTTTCTCTTAACACCACAAATGCCAAACAAAAATAAAATAAGGCCCTTCCTTATTTTATTTTTTAAATTGAATCATTTAAATTTTTTAAAAACAAACACTTAATTCAAATCATTAATTATGTGTGAGTGGGCTAGCATTAAAAATTAATAGTGTGGGGAGAGGGAGAGTCACCCACTTAATGGGGGAGTTTAACATGTTAAGAAGAGTTTCCAACTTAAAAAGGGGGGTTAAGGAAGTTAAAGGAATGTGAAGGCATGGGATCATGTGGGCCCCACCTCAAAAATATCCTAACAAGAGTAGTTAGGAACTAGTGGGTCCCACCCCAACTCCCACACTTAGGATATAACCACTTAGATATAGAAAATATAATTGTACCGCAATTTTTTCTACTTCACATTTAATGCTCAATTTTAACAACTCCTCCCAAGAAAACACTCCTTTGGAAAAGGTCCTCATAATAAAATATCGCCGCTACAGTTTCATTGGTGCCCTCGGATTTCGATTCCGAGCATCAGTTCAAAAGATAAAATAACCAGCTCGTTCATCCACTGAACATACCCGAGCTAAACTTCGGAAATTGATTCCGGGCACACCGGGCCTCAGAATCAGGTGCTGTCAGAAACTGCTTACTCGTAAATTCTAAAATATTTAAGAAAAAACATTTCCTTGAAATTTATGTGTCTTTACATTAATCCAAACTCAGGGATTTATGTCCCTATAAAGATATATCACAAACTAGGGGAAAAAATGAGGGTACCGAGCACGCATCTGAGCCTCCCACTCCCATGTGCTCTCCTGGAGTTTCTCGTGCTGCCACCTGATGGCACTAGAGGAATCGACCATCCACATAGGACTTGATCTTGTCGATCCTCGATCTCTACTGGGACCTCCGAAAAAGTGGCCTCGTCCTCGATGTCCAGCTCCCCATGATCAATGATATGCATCAAGTCATGCACGTATCTCCTCAGCTGAGATATGTGGAAGATGTCGTGCACCTAGTGAAACTGAGGTGGAAGAGCCTGGTGATAAGACACCTCACCTATCCTGGTGAGAACCTGAAATGTTTCGATGAAGCGCAGAGATAACTTGACGCCCCGACCAAATCTCTGTAATCCTCTTCAAGGTGAGACCCATAAGAAAACATGGTCACCATCCTCGAACTCTAGTGGTCTCCACCTCTTATCATCATAGGACTTATGTCGGCTCTGATTAGTCCTCATCTGCTCCTGGATGATTTGTTCCTTCTCCGTCGTGGCCTGAACCATCTCTGGTCCTACATGTGCTAACTCCCTAGGGTCTGTCCTGTACAGAGGTGATCTGCAATGTCGGTCATACAATGCCTCGTATGGTGTCATCCCGATGGTGGAGTGGTAGCTATTGTTGTACGCAAACTCCACCAAGGGTAGGTGATCCTCCCAACTGTGACCAAAGTCAAGGACACATGCACAGAGAATGTACTCAAGATTCTGAATGGTCCTCTCTGTCTGGGCATCCGTCTGAGGGTGAAAAGAGGTGCTCAGGTGTAGCTGCATCCCAAAAGCCTCCTGCAATCCCTTCCAAAGCTGGTAAGTAAAGCGAGCATCTTGATCAGAGACGATAGATGATGTCACACCATGAAGCCTTATGATCTCCGGAATGTAGAGGCGTCCCAATCTCTCCACTTAGCCCTGCTCTCTGATAGGTAAGAAGTGGGCCGACATGGTGAGTTGGTTGAAAATCACCCAAATGGAGTCGTGTCCTCTGAAAGTATGTGGAATCCCTGTCATGAAATCCATAGATATCCCATCCTACTTCCGCTCTGGGAACTCTAAGGGCTATACCAAGCCTGTTGGTACCTGGTGCTCTGCCTTCACCTACTGGTAGGTGAGGCATCATGAAAAGAACTATTCTACAGGCTTCTTCATACCCGGCCACCAGTGTTGTCGTCTGAGGTCTTGGTACATCTTCGCTACTCCAGGATGTACCGCTAGAGGGGATGTGTGAAACTCTCTCAGCACCTCCTCCCGCAATGCAGCTGGTACCATGGAATATCCCCTAAAAAGGATGATGTGCTCTCCTCCTACAGAAAATCCATCAGGTTCCTATCTTGAGGATATCTGTGCATGCCACATCTCACAATCAACGTCCCAATGTTGTGCCTCTCTGACCCGCTGAAGTAGTGGAGGAGTGACTATGAGTGACTGTATAAATGTTGATCCATCTTTATCCACGAAGGATATCTACAATGCGGCAATCTACTCAGTCACCTCTCCATGTAGATGAATGCCCAACCTAATGCTGAGAGCATCAGCTACTACGTTTCCCTTCCTAGGAGTATAGACTATCTTAAATTCATAGTCCTGGAGGAACTCGAGCCATCACCGCTATCTTAGGTTCAGGTCCTTCTATGAGAAGATGTACCTGAGACTCTAGCGTTCAGAAAAGACTGTAAAGCGCTCACCCATCTGATAGTGTCGCCACATCTTCAAGGCGAAGACCACTGCTGATAACTCCAGGACATGTATAGCATAGTTATGCTCATGATTCCTCAACTGTCATGAACCATAGGCAATCACTGCCTGCTCCTACATCATTACACACCCAACTCTGGTCCCTGATGCATCGCAGTAAACTACGCACCCTACGCCCTTCTTCCAGTAGCCTCAAGATAGGTGCACTGGTCAATCTCTGTCTCAACTCCTGGAAGATCTGATGATATCTATCCGACCATATGAAGGGTTTCCCCTTATTCATCAAAGATGAAAGTGGTGTTGCAACTCTGGAGAAGTCTAGCACAAATCATCGATAGTTCCCAACCAGACCTAGGAAACTCTGCACCTTCATCACGCTCCTGGGTGGCTCCAAAGCTAGCACTGCCTCGATCTTCTCAGGGTCCACCAAAACTCATGCCTCTGAGATGAAATTCCCCAAGAAGTGGACTTCTTGAATACAGAACTGACACTTCGAGAGATTACCATAAAACTGGTGCTCTCAGAGTGTGTCCAGTACAACCCACCAGTGGTAGGCGTGCCCCTCCTCAGTAGTCAAGTAAATCAATATGTTGTTGATGAAGACTACAAAAAATCGATCGAGGTAAGGCTGGAAGATCCTGTTCATGAGACTCATGAACACTATTGAAGTGTTGGTTACGCCGAAGGTCATAACCAAGAACTCATAGTGGCCATAACGACACCTAAAGGCCGTCTTCTCCACATCATCATCTCGAACTCTGAGCTGATGATAGCCCGACCCAAGGTCTATCTTCGAGAACCAGCATGCTCCCTTGAGCTGATCGAAGAGGTATTTAATCCTTGGAAGTGGATACTTTCTTGTCACAGTCTCATGATTCAGGCGACGATAGTCGACACATAGTCTCAAGCTCTCGTCTGCCTTTTTCGCGAAAAAAATCAGGGAAGCCCAAGGTGAAACACTAGGTCGAATGAATCCCTTGCCCTGTAAGTCCTCCAGTTGTACCTGCAACTCGTGAATCTCAACGGGAGGCATCCGATATGCTGATGTAGATATTGGGGTTGACCCAGGGTACATGTCAATATAGAAGTCTACCTCTTTGTGATGAGGTAGTCCTGGAACGTCATCAGGAAAAACGTCTCCATACTGATCCACCATAACAGGAAAACTCAGACTCCACACATCAACTGCTCCTAGGATGAGACTAGCCATCAGATGGGTGATCGGCTATCCTCTCCTCTGCAAGAGTCCATCTTGCACTGCAAAGGATCTCTTCTCGCTGGTGAAGGTGAACCTACTCCCATCGGTGTGGAACCATCGCACCTGGCGCCAAATACAGTCGATCGGATCATGGACATTAGATAACCAATCCATGCCCAAAATGACATCGTGAGGCCTCGATGCCGCTACAAGAAGATCTCAGCTGAAGCTCTAACCTCTTAGAGTAAGCTCACACTACCTAAACCAGTGCATAATCATCGAGTCTTCTCCTGTAGGAGTCTCTAGCTATAAGTATCGAGCCAACGGCTCTGTCGGAATCTCCGAGCTCCGAAAAAGGGCAGCAGCAATGAAATAACGACTCGCTCTTGTGTCTAGAAGGACTACAGGAAGGGTGGAGTAGACACAGATAGTACCTCAAATCATCTCAGGTGTGCTGTGGTCGTAGGCCTCCACTGCCTGAAGCTGATCCTGCCTCTGTCTTCCAGCTCCCTGTGGTCAGGGTAGACCTCTTGGTGGTGGTGGTGGTAGAGACTCAAAGCATCGCCCACCACCCTCTGCTCGGCCAGCTCCTCTGTCTCATCCACCTACTCCCTACGGTCTGCCACGGTCAACCCTCTGCCTCTACCTGGGTGGTCCCTCAACCGTCTGCTGCTTCTCTACATGGCAGGTCAGAGAGTCATGAGCCATGTGGCTCGGACCACCGCATGCATAGCACTGTCTGCCTCTCAAATGACTAGCTCTAATATGTGTGCCCCGCACATCTGAACTAGTGTCCTGAGGTCATCCACTTGATGGCCTTGTCTTCTTAGACCTCTGTGACCTATGTATAATTCCAGCTTCAGAAGAATCTGCTATGTGCCACCATGCGGTAGGTCTCACTGCTGGAGTAGGCTCAGCATGAAATCTCTCCACAACAAGAGCTTTCTCCAGTACTCCTGCCTGCCTCAGAATGCTGAGGGAGATCATCGATGCCCTGATCTCATGCCTCAGTCCCTAGTAGAAGGTCTGGGCCCGGAAGAATGGGTCCCTTACCATGTTCGTGGAGTAGCGTGAGAGGTCAATAAATCTCACCGCGTACTGGGCTACTGTCATGTTGCCCTGCCGCAGCTGTAGTAACTCTTAAATGTGCACCGCACAGAGGGTGGCTGGAATGAACTCTGAGTGGAAAAGGCTCTCGAAGTCCGTCCAAAGTCGAGATGCCTCGTTGTGCACTTGTAGCATCAGGCTCCGCCATCTACCTGTTGTTGCGTGTAGGAGACTCACCGCAAGGATCACCATGAGGTCAGTTGGTGTCTCTACTAATATGAAGACTCGAACAACAGCATATAGCCAATCCTCTGCTGCCTGAGGGTCCGTCTCTCCACGGAACCTGGGCGGCCTCTAACATTGAAACTCATGCAGTGCACTTAGGTGACGTGCACTCTCAACTTCTGGGGCTGGTGGCATAGGTGGCATGGCGGGTAGAGGTACCACTGGTGCCTCTGCTGTAATGGGGCCCTACACCGAGGCCTCTTCACTCGGTGGGCTGCCATCTCACATAAAGCTCGAAACCTTAACTGGTTGCCGTCGTGGGGCCATCCTGAAAGAAACAGGTGCGCCACTGTTAATACAGTATACATGGTGAGCTGGAACAAATTAATAACAAAGAAAACTTTTAAAACACACATGGAATCAATGTCTTCGAGCACTGAATCAGAAATCAGAGTTCTGGGTCCTGGTGTATGGATACGTCGGCCGCCGCACCAACACTGGACTCCCTGGACTGATAACCACACTCAAGACGCTTAATGCTATTGCTTCATAGAAAGAAATTATCAGAGTCCTGAGTTCTGCAGTAGAGCCGACTCCTCTGATACCAATTTGTCATGACCCATCTTCAGGGCCCGTGACGTGACCACCCCAAGCCCGCCTTCCATAGGGCAGGGGCTGGTGACTAGTACCAAAGGCGTAAATCCCGATAAAAGGGAAGTAATTTCCATTATATAAGAAAACAAAAACCATAGAGTATGGAAGCTGAAGTAAACACTAAGTAAACTGAGTACAAAAGTAAGTGCTGGAGGTAAATGGCCCAAAATAAAAACCCCACTGAAAGTACAGTACAACTAGAATGAAAGTAAAATAGCTAAAAAGTAAAGCAGTAACCACCAATTCATCTTCCAGAATTTCCACTTGATGGTTGGGTACATATAGTCTTGTCAGCTCCTCGGGTCCATCCGTCCACTCCGTGTACGTCCCTCCTGATAGTCTAGCTCCGGGTAACATCCTGATCCACAAGCCTCAACCATGATCAGAGTTATCCATCATCTGCAACCAACACAACGTAGTGCAGGCATAGCCTATGGAGGGGTGAGTATACGATACTCAGTAGGGACCCTGAGACCCCCAAAGGTCTCCTAGAATCCACAAAGGATAAAACACAAAGGAAAAATACAAACACGAAGTATCAACCAAATATTCTTAGGTATATGTGCATACATATACCTATGTCATCAATTCCATCTCAGCTCTAACATACGTTCCCAGGTACAACCGAGTCCACACAGGAATGTATAACCCAATCCACATAGGAAAACACAACCCAATCCACATAGGAAATCACAACTCAATCCACACAGGAAACCATGAAAATGAAATCGATGTTAATGATTGAATGTCAAGACTCAGCTCACATAGGTATACTACTCACGAAGAGGGGTGGAGATGATTAGATGTAGCCTATAAAACATCTCCTCTTCCAAACCCATATCGGATCCAAGTATAGAAGTCGTCGATGTCAAACCCACATAGGATCCAAGTACAGTAGCCATCGTTGTCGAACCCACGTTGGATCCAAGTACAGTCGTCCTCGCTGCTGAACCCATGTAGGATCTAAGTACAGTCGTCATCGTCGTCTAAAATACAGAGGATCCCAGCACAGTAGTCGTCGCAGTCGCAACCAGCTCTCGGGTTTCCGCACACAGCATACTCGATTCCTGGAGGGTCCACTCCTCGAGTCAAAGGGGGTGGATACATCAACTGTCACGAAGACTAGAGTTAATGTATCTCTTAGTTTCATCCCACGTCATAGGGGAAAACCCTGAAAAACGTGCCCAAGTCACAGAGGACAAGACAACCAAGCCATTTCCTAAAGTACACAGCATGTAGGTAAGTTATACACACCGTGTCATTAGACACCGGGTACTACCCATGTGAAATGGCCCGTGTCATGGTGATGGTCATGAAAAAAGCTAAGTACACAGTGTGTAGTTATTGTTACATGCCATGTCTTTAGTCCATGGGTACTGTCCATGAACCACAGCCCGTGTTAAAGGGTTGTTCGTGTAAAAATTAAGTACATTGTGTGTGGTATAGTTACACATCGTGTCTCAAACATCTGGGGTCAGCTCCATGTACGCTGTCCATGCCTGGCCATGTGGTGGAGTACCTACCTGTGTACTCCACCCCGTGTCCGTGTATTCCCTGAAAACACGTAGAGCCTCATGAAGCCACTTCTTCCTTTCAATGAAGATAATATAGGCCGTGCCACATGGCTGTATATTTCTGTCTATTTCCACGTATTTACCATAAATAAATGCCATGTCCATCAAAGCCTCCTCTGTCAAACTATGTGTAAAGTACACTCCGTGTGACCGGTGTCACATGCAGTGTGTCACTTCTTCTGATGTTCATTACTTCTGTCATTGAACGCTTGTACTACACGGTGTGTGCTTTGGAAGTACACATCGTCTATTCTGTAATTTTCTAGAAACAACACCTCTAGACAGCACGCCTCATGAGGCGTCCGTCCTTTGTTCTGATGATCTGTTTGCTAAAAAACTCCCACTCCTAGGTCATCCCGATGTTTCGAGGTCGTTTCCAATGTTTTCGAGGCCTCCGATTAGCTCCGAAAACTTGCCTTGATTAACCACCCGAGAATGGTAGGAGAACACAGTACAACAAGAACGGCGGAGGAATCGGACCATGTTAGTTTGGTGTTCTTCCTTCCACATTAATTCGATAGAAAATGGTCTAGTGAGAACCAATAACATGGAAGAAAAAACAACGTTTCTCAATCAAAAACACACCCCTACCTCACAAAGTAATTCATGGTTGTCAAGCGCCGCAAAATATGGCGTCGTTTCCATCGTCGATGGTTTTCACCTGAGGAAATGTCGTCTTCTCTTTTATCACAGAGAGAAGAAGATGATTGCACATCGTTGGAGAATCCCCACGTCAGTGTCTCCTCCCTTGTCGCAAAGGAGGAAGGGGATGGAGAATTCGGGGTCGCTGAGTCGTTCTTCACGGGAGGATTGATGTTCTTCGATAAAGATACTTTCTTCTCCTTTCTCTTAACACCAAAAATTCCAAAAAAAAATAAAATAAGGCCCTTCACTATTTTATTTTCTAAAGCCAACCATTTCAAATTTTGAAAAACAAACACTTAATTCAAATAATTAATTAAGTGGGAGTTGGCTAGCATTAAAAATTAAGAGAGTGGGGAGAGGGAGATTCACCCACTTAATGGGGGTGTTTAACATGTTAAGAAGAGTAACAAACTTAAAGAGGGGGTGGGGGTCAGATAAGTTAAAGGAATGTGAAGGGGTGGGCTCGTGTGGGCTCGTGTGGGCCCCACCTCACAAATATCCTAACACAAGTAGTTAGGAACTAGTGGGTCCCACCCTACCTCCCACACTTAGGATATAACCACTTAGATATAGAAAATAAAATTGTACCACAATTTTATTTTCTTCACATTTAATCCAAAATTTTAACAACTCCTCCTGAGAAAACACACCTTTGGAAAAGGTCCTATTAAGCAAATACCGCCGTTGCGGTTTCATCGGTGCCCTCAGATTTTAATTCTGAGGACCGGTTCAAAAGATAGAAAAACCTGCGTGTTCGTTCACTGAACGTACCCAAGCTAAACTTTGGAAATTGATTCCAGGCACACCGGGCCTCAGAATCAGGTGCCGTTAGAAACAGCATACTCGTAAAATCCCAAAGAATTTAAGAAAAGAAATTTCCTTGAAATTTATAGGTCTTTACATGAACATTAAGATTTCACGGTTCTCACAAATGTTGATGAAAACATACAGGTTTTTTAAAATATGTCACACTTATTTATACAACTTTATTTGTTTTGATCCATTCTATTGGAGAATTGTTGAATAATTAAAAATTTTAACCATGATTTTTATATTTTTGGTTGACTGAAAAACATAATGTTGTTTCCATAAATGAATTTCCATAGAATAAATTTTCAAGAAATATTTATTTAAGTATCCATGAAATATATAATCCAACATCACAAATTTGATTATGTAAATTTTATAGTTTTAATTTGCAATATTAAATAGTTTGGTTGATTTAATATTAATTAGAATTATAATTCCTTGGAAACGTTTGTGATAATTTATGTTATATAAAATTTATATTTTCTAAAATTCATTAAATCAATTAATTAAATAACATATCAAATTCACTAGGTAAACCTTGTATGATGTAGGGGAGGGTTATTTCCGATGTTTGATCATTGAGAAGTTAGTCTTAACCATCGTGTACCCGATTTAATTCCACGTCTATTTTTTATGACTGAATTTGTAAATATTTATTTCAATAGTTTTTACGGATTTATAATTAATTTTCATTTCAATAAATCATTTTTGTTTGCTTTTTTCCTTCTCATCTCTACCAACATGTATCATAGATCTTATAAATAATTATCTTTCATTTCCTGACATATCCTAATTTCATTTAATACATCCAAACCTAGATGGTGTGTAAAATGTATCCAAACCATTTTAGTAGAAATGATCTTGGTTTTATGAACTGTATTACATTAATTATTGTTTTTTATATAGTTTCTAATGAATTTTTTGAATTTTATGAAAGAGGAGGAATTAGGATTCCAATCATTGTGTGAATTTGCATCACAAAATAAGGTAGTTGTTTATTAACATATCCCATAATCTAGATCACTAATCTAGTATATTTTGATGAATTTGATGCTTGAATTAATAATTATAGTTGTTTTATTTCATAGAATTAAATAATAGTTCATGAATGAATCTTTTTATAAATTGTTTTAGATTAATTGAGTGATATAAATGTGGTTGGTCTATTATCATAAAATAAGTTTGGATTAAAACCTTATAAAATATGTTGATAAAATGAAAATTATTTGAAGTGTAATTAATTAGGATATTAGAGAACATTAATTATTAAACTAATTTCATAAACCTAAGATATGTGTGTTGAGTAGGATTATAAAATGAATTTTTGTATTATAACAAATCATTATGGATATTTATTTGTCCTTGATTTTATTAATCATGTTTTTCTATGCGTATAAGGTTCGTTTTAGTGAATACTATTGGTTTGGGACTCAAATTTATTTTGGGTTACTAGTTATAATTATTTCTGATTATTTATTTTTAATATAAATAAATAAATAAATAATTTATGGGACTGCATGATTAGATATGGACTAAAGTGGTAATTAAAGGATATATATATATATGATTTATAGAAAAGATTTTATAAGTTTTAAATAAGTGATTATAAGTTCTATATAATAATTATTATATTTGAAGACACTTATGATTTATAATGATAATTATAAATATATATTTTTCAGTAAGGGAGTAAATTTTTGAGAAATTATATTTAATGAAAATGGTTATGAGCATGAAAAAATGAATTATATTATTATGGGAGTCATTTAATGAAAGAAACATCGGAATGAATCCATGACTATTTTTTTTAATTGTTGTGAAAATAATTGTTAATGTGGTTAACATATATTAATAGTTATTACTATTTTACGTAAGGACTATGGGTAAGTGTCCAGATAGAAATATATTATTTTTGTGTAAGTTAGTGTTTTATTCTCAGATAATTTATTCATTATTGGCTAGATCAATTTTTATTTAAAAAGGATATTATTGAATATAATTATTAATTAAGCAATTTTAATGGGGAATTATTATGATTTTAAATATTCCTTAATCCTTATAAATAAAGTTTATGATATTTAATATTGGATTAATTAACGATATTTTTTATATGTTTTTTTGATAAATTTTATAATAACTATTTCATTTTGTTAATGAAAAAATGTTTTTAAATTGTTCAATTTTTTTGAATGAAATATAAAGTTGGGTGGGTATGGTTTTTTTATTATTCAATAAGTATAATAAATTAAAAAAATTAATATAGTTTATAAGAATGGCTGGAATTATATAGGTTTATAAACTAAGTGAATTAAATTAATTGAAATAAATATTGCTAATAATATCATTTTTGATATCATTTGACATAATTAGAATAAATGTTAAACTAAAAAATATATTGTTTTAGAAAATAATATATAAGTTTGAATTAATTATAAAAAATCACTAAGAATGTGTTTATGATTAACAATTCTTTCCTAAATGATTGGGTTTTATAAATATTTAATGATTGGGTAATTATTATTTTTTGATAGTGTGATGATGAAATTTATTGATTTGGAAATAAAAACGATACAGGAAATATTTTAACAAATATATGATTGGGTAATGATTCCATATATTATTTTAAATATACATGGTCATGTTTCTTATTGGAGAATTTAATAAATATTCCATGATATAACCATGAGTTTTCCTTTTATATGGTTTATTCCTTATCTTATGATATGTTAATATTATCAATGGGTTTGGATAGGACATAATTTTTGAAATATGGGGACTATATCATATGTTGGTAGGGTTGCTACATGATTGATGTGTTTAGCAATTATATATTCCAATAAATGTTTTGTGCTTCTACAGGTATTGAACAAAGTTGGTAAACTCAAATTCAAGTAAAATAAGTAAGAAATTATATTATTCTTATATGTTATTCTCTTTCACTTATTTAGAGTAAGATATAAATAAGTTATATGTGAACATTAATAAATAGTATAAAATTGTGGATATTTCTATTAACAATGGGGACTTTGTTGAGATCAAAATAGGTAGAAGATGAATTGTAAAAGTGATTATATAGATTCATTAAATGTTTTAACAACTATTGAAAACACATGCATGATTTCCAACCAAAATATTTCATGGTTTTACATTTTTTGTGAAGATAGTTTCATGATTTTATATAGATTGACGTAATATGGAAGTATTTTTTGTAATTAATATTGGTGGTTGATGATATTTTATGTTAAAGTGACCAAAAAATTCAATGGTGATACAAAACAAAAATTGTGTGGTAGAAGTATGGGATGTGAAACTTCATAGAAGATAATGAAAAAAGGAATTTTGGTAATACATATCCATGGAGATTTCCTATAAAATATGAATTTAAGAAAATATTTTAATTGATAAATTTCCATATCAGAAATAATGAGGCTTGTACACGTCATTATTGATGACCAAGAATCTTTCATATCATTAATTTCACAAATGATAAAAATAAAAGTGTCTATTTTCTTATTAACCTCTATGTGATTAACATTGCGGAAAGGATTATTGTGTGAGAATAACTAATAGAAATATAAAAATAGAACTGAATGTTCCATGGTCATTGGAAACATTGAGTAGTTGTTGTGGGGTCACAGAATAATGTTATAGGTCCTGGTAAATCTGTTTTTAACATTATTATAAGTCTATGAAATGTCTAGAAATATTCTACCCAAGGAAGTGAAAGGGAATTTTTTATTGATAAATACTTTTTAATATTCAGAATAGGTAGTTTTTTGGTATTCAATATGATGTAGTGTGAGAAGAAAATTCATTTATAAAATGTAGGGGGTTAATAAGTCAATTGATATGGAGTCCAGAATGAATTTTAAATTTTTTTAAGAAAAATAGAAATAAAAATACATAAAAATATTTTTTAAATGGTTATCACACCATGATTAGTGAATAATTCCATATTTTTAGTATAAATGATAACATGGATAATTTTATAACTCATTCAATACTAATACACAATCTACAATGTCTCTAAATATATAAATGTTCACAAATAGTCCTTGAATTGTCTAAAGGATAAGAAATAAGTGATATAAGATAAAAATATGTTAAATTTTTTTTATTTAAAATTTCAATTTGGGAATTAATAATATTCCCATTATATATCAGAAAATTTAGGAGAAGGTTTTTTATGAATTATATAAATAAAATTAAATAAAGAATAAAAAGTATATCATAGAAGAGATAGAGGAAACAGAGTGGGTAGAGCTGTGTGTATATAAATAAGTGAGAATAAGAAAAAAATTATATTATTTTCTTCTTTCACAAATACAAATGTATTGTGTATTGAAGATTAATATGGATCACACATGCCCAACAACTTATATATTACTAGACCGGACCCATAGGGGACTCGGCTACAATTGAAGTAAGTGTATTTTTTCACACCAACCCATACTCTAATAATCTAGAGGATGGTTACTAGCTATGAGTATGAATATAAAACATAATGGGATGATTTATATTATATGATCTATAATTAAAATTTGTCCCCAATGCACAAAATAAAGAGAAAATCCATTAGATTTTGTATATATATATATATATATAATCAACTAGAGTGTATAAAATACGTTCATGAGACGTCAAATATTCATAATGTGATAGATGGTAAAACACCGCAATATCAATAAATTTGACAAGACTATTAATTAGATTGACAGAAAATGCAAGAACATTCTCCTGGCTACATGTACTCTTAGATTGTTCTCCATCTGCAATTTTCTTTTTCACTATAACAGTCCACCACAACCACCATGTACATCACCAAGAAGCACTATGTGTCAACTCAAAATGAGAAAAATGTACTTTGCATACACCAAGACCATCATTTAATTTCATAACACCCTAATATTATAAGATATATTTCTCTTCTAATATATTAAATCTCTCTCATATATAGTTTCACATGTAAAATAATGTTTATGTAAATGAGGATATACTATTCAATTTTTATTATTTAATGGTAATATTTTAACATAACCATAATATTTTATATAATAATCATAATAACAAAAACAATATTTAAAATATGTATAACAGGTTTCCATATTTGAAATTCATAATAAATAATTTTTCAATTCTTTATAATGTTATTTTATGGATAAAAAATAAATCTTCTTCAAAAATGGTATTATTGCATTTTTTTACAATTATTATAATTAATTTATTCCACTTTTTGAAGGAAAAACATACAATGATTTTATAATTTCTTGAACTCTTCACATCAAAACAATCTTAATGTGAAATGTTTTTTTCCAAAAGATTTTATTTTTTCTTGGAATAATGAAACATATTGATATTATAAAAATTGTTTGTTCCATTAAAGTATTTTTAAAGTAAAATATTCATTTTAATTTATTGTAAAAATAATAATTTTTGAAATAAATAATCAAATTAATGGAATTGGAAATGAATTTTTTCTAAATTTTAGTAAAATTTCTTTTTTTATAATTAAAATGGATTTTTTCCAAAAAATCATTTTCTATCAAATTTTATATGTAAATATTTTGATTAATTTCTCCACCTAAAGAAATATAATTTAATAAACTTTAATCCATATTTAGATTAAAAAAATAATTTTTTAATGCAACAATATATTTTTTGTATTTATAAATAGTAATTACATTTAAAAAAAGTATGTTACTATGGTAAGATTTAAAATTTGTTAAAACGATTACAACTAAAATGATAAAGATTAAAATTACCTATAAATTATAAATTATATTTTTGGTAATATATCGAATTTGACTCAACTCTCCTTTTTATATTCATCATTTCAAATAATTTTCTTGAATAGTAAATTAATATACTTTAACATTTCAAAAAATTACATGTGTTTCAAGACTCTAACTTATAAAAGAAGACCTCATCCCATCTATCCTCCAAACTAAAATATCATGTTATATCTTACACTTCTAGTCCATATCAGTTAATAACATCCTTGAAAATTTCCTATATGTATTTTATTTATCGATATAGCATCCATTCAATGCTAAAGTTGTAATTTATTTGAGGATTCCCATTGAAGAGTTATAATTCCTAACTGAGTACTATCAATTTTTGTTCTTCTTAAACCTTCTTTAAAATTGTAGCATTCATCATATTGTGATAACTCCAATATCATAAAAAATATTTTATGTCATTATGAGGATTATTATGAAACCATTATTCATCTCATTCCCCATTTAATGTGATTCAAAAGCATCATTTTTTCATACGAGTGGACTACAACCTCGCTAAGAGATGTATTTCATTTTTGATAACCCCCATTATCAAATTGTTATAGAGAATCACTAGAATTATAAATTAAGTTGTTTTTATTTCATATCATATGCATCATGAAACACAGATCTTAATCATCCCAATAAATATATTTTTTATATTTAATCCCATGGACAGCTTTTAGAAGACACAACCATAATCTAGAATGAATATAAATATTGTATACCGTTATAACATCAAATTTAGAGTGGTGGATATTAATATTATTAACTAAAATAATTATATTATGGTTATCCTATGATTATAAAGAAGATAAAAATCATTTTAATGAAAAACAAATGTTTTTTATAAACTGTAATTTTTCATAAATAGGGTTTAGTCACTCCTAAAACACATAATATAAAATTAATTATCTACACATCAAAAAAATTATTTAAAAATTTAAAATAATTTTTGAAATAATAATATTAAAATTATATTCTTGTTAATTTTTTTTAATATAAATGAAATGTTTCATTTTTTGATCAATAGTGAAAAATACTTAATTATAATTGAAAACACATTTTTTCTTTAAATTATTTATAATGTTAAATTGTATTTTGAATTTTATTAATATAAAATTTGTTAAATTATTTAACAATTATTACAATTTATGTAATTTTAATAATTTTCATATTAAATCTCAATATAAAAATATTGTAAGCTTTTGAACATGTTCTCTTTGAACCCTAGTTTTCCCGTCACATCTATGATATTAATTATAATGTTTTTCCACCTCTAGGAATTTAATTTGGCATAATGGATTCCATATTTTTATTCAGATTAATTTATATCATCTAATATGTTTAAATAAAAATATTTTCCTAATGAATATAAAAAACTGTAAAAATTATTTACCACAATTGAGGTAAAAATTAGATTATCACGTGTTAAAATAAAAAGATAATGCTTAATATGACCATAAACATTTCTAAAATATATTGTATGGAAATATTTCTAACATTCCATATCTATATCATGATAATACTCAATTATTACCCCTTTTATGTATAAATCATTGGTACATAATTTTCCTTTAAAAAATTAAAAGTGTGCCCCTCACCTCACATAAAAAAGGCCACCCCCTCTCCATTATTGTTCAAATATTAAAACCATTTTGGATTGGAAAATACCATCCAAAAAACATCCTAAATTACATAACCTAATATTATATTTATTATTTTTTGGTATAAATCCAACCCTATAATGATTTTGGTTCAATCATAATGAAGTTACCCTAAATATAGTTAATGTTATCTAACAATATTTTTTATTTTATTTCTTCCTCCACCACAATAAATAATTATATAAAATTGATGATGAAATTTCCTTAGTATCTTAAATATATTTATATATTATTATTTTAGTACATTGACCAAAAATCATCACCAGACCCATTAAAATTTTTATGGAATCATCGTTAATATGTACTGAGGACTACTGCTACACAAATCAATGTAATTAATTTTTCCATTACCAACACTCATCGTTGGGTATGATGTTTGATGTAAAATATATATATGATATTTAAAACATAATTGTACCTATTTATTTGTTATTTCACATAAAACGTTTTTAATTTTCATTCTTTAGGGGATACAACAATGTCACCGATTTGTACGGCAGACTACCGCTTTACGATGCAATATGAATTGTTCTTTCACTAACACACTATATTGAAGGTAATTCAGAAATATTTAATAAATATATTTCATATAAAAGACATAATAAAGATATAACTATAATATTTTTCAACCATAAATTATAATATATCATTTTAATTTTTATATATTTACTCATTTAAGGATGATAACAGAATTCTTGCTCATGTAGGCTGATGACTTCATGAAGGGATGTGATTATTTTTTCATCACAACACCACATAGATGATATATATAAGAATATTTAAATAATTATAATTTTATTTATGATATGTTATAATTCTTAAAAGGTAAAATATTCCTTACCTCATTCCTATAATGATTGTTGAAAAATGAAAATTCTACCCATGAATATATACATCTTATCATCTATGTGATCGTAACACACATCATTTTGCAGAACATTTTCCATGATTAGCCATAAAATTATAACTGACATAAAAATATGAAAATTATGTCATTATTATTATTCTATATTTTATTTAATAATTCAATATGTACCGGAACCATGACATTCATAACAAATAACAAATGAAAAAATGAGTAAATTAACACCCAAAACACACACACAAAATATTGATTATTAAAAAAACAAGTCATAATATGATCGTATATGGTATTATAGATATTAAAATTATATTTTTATAAGTTAATATAATTCTTAATTCTACATTAAGGGAGGTTAAATCACATTAAATCAAGAGGAAGCTTGAGGTAAGGGGTTTCCTTACAATTTTCATTTATTGAGGTATATTGTATTATTATTCACCTAATTTTTACTATATTGGGTATATAAAACCACTATTATAGTTTTGGTATTTAAATACATTCTATAGGATTGGTGGAGTATTCCATGGATGGTTTGGAGGTAATATGAGCCCAAACGGCCCCAAAATCACCCTTAATAGCCTCCTTCGTGAATCCCTTTCATGGATACCTCTTCCCTTTAGTGAACTCATGAAACCCTGGTGGAATGCTCCTCAAGTCCGATAGAACTATGTGACTATTATTATGGTTGATGATGTTTTTCTTGAGTTTTATATAGTTGTGTCCATTCAAAAAGTCCATATTTTCTACGTGAACTGCATCCCGGCATCGTGAAACCCTTTACCTATAAATACCCACCTCATTCCATCTTTTGGGGGACGAACTCCGACCATTCAACTTACATATTTCTCCTGATTTGAGAAGAACCTCAAGAATTGTGAAAAGAAAAAATATGGATCACCAAATATATATTATAATTGTGAAATCCCATTTTATATGTTCCTATACACCTCCACCTAATCTAGGTATGCCCTTCATGAAAGTCTACACCCTTTATAGAGGAGGAAGTATCTTAGGGTAAGTTGAGGCTCTACAAAGCATTCAACCAGCAGGGAGCACTCATTTTCCAAAAAACATAATTAATTTTAATGTTGGGGCACCATGTTTCACAAAACCGATTCTTTCATGAAGCCCATGACCTTCACAAAAAACCTAAGATATTCAAAGTACCCCTCTAAGAGGCCCTCTGTTTTGTAAGGTCATTCTTCTGCGTCTCTCCATGTATCCTCTATTCTATTAACACCACATTTCTATGTTCAAGTTCTCCAAACCTCCATATACATGAATGATTGGTTAAACTACACTTCATCTCCCCATGTGGAATTTTCCACCCATTCTAATAGCCCACTCGACATTCAATGTGGCCCAAGAATCCCATTTAAAATTTTCATCTCAACATGGGTATTCTAAACCCTCTTGCCTCTTTGAATAGTGGATCTAACATGGATCACATGATTAAAAACTCAACCACATTGCTGAAACTTGTAATTGATAATTCCTATCCCCTAACAATGATTAATTAGTTGTGGTTATGTAAGCTCATGAGGTGAGTAGTTAGTCTCCCATATCTTCATTGCATTACGTAGACCTTCCTTACAGTAGTGTCCTTAGAACATATTTTTCAACTATAGCCTCACCATGTGAAATGCATGCAGGGTTCCCCACATGTAACCTTTATGGGATACCACCATGGTATAACCATTCCCCCTTGGGATGGTTCTACACCTAAGCCTCATAAACCATTGATAGTATGCACTTTGTATGACTGACTTGGAATGAGATATTCCTCACATTTAATGTGATCTTCCTCATACATCCTAATATACATCTCATACAACTTCTAATCATAAGACCTACACCATCTCTAATTGGTGAAAATATTCACAACATAACTGTCATGTCTGTTTCATCCCTTTGTTTCTCACACCAAGACTGAACTACATGGGATTAGAGGTCAGTAGTGACCATGACATCCAAACTTCATCCATTTTTTCCACTCCTACGTTTAATCCAGTACATGTACTATCTTATAGGAATCCCTCATGATTTAAGACACATAATCTCCCCTTATGTGGATAACTGTCATGCATAATCCCCAACCATATACTCCATTTCATTGGGAAACATCGATGAGTTAACCCCAATTATCACCCCCCTTCTTGAACTACATGGGCTTTTATTACTAACCAACTGGGATATGTAGGAAGCCTCTTTGAGATAAAAACCTGAAAATCCATTTATTTGATCCATTCCATCCATTCCGGACCAAACTTAATTAATTTCCATCATTGTTTTACTCGGGCTTCCACATCCTGATGAGGTTAGGCCACCCACCTGGGTAGCTCCTATGAAAAAACCTCATCCACTTCATCACTGCTCATAACAGAACCCATGAGGTTTCCATGTGTAATCCCTACACAATCCAACCAATAGTAAAAATCATTCGAAGGGAATATCTTATACATAAGACCCACACCATCCATTAAACTACATGGGTTTTTATCTCTGTATTTTAAACAGAGTACGTGGGATGACTCCTTGAGATTCAATCCCAAACAATAGTAATCCTTGGTGCCCCATCCTATGGGTAAACCTCTCTAATAAACCTTACAAGGTGTCCATGTCAACATTCACAATGTAGAATATTCGCTTCATGGGACACATCTCCAAGGTCTTCCCCTATAGGAAGTTTTCATCCATCCAGCTAGTAAACCTTCCAAGTGCTCTTTCCTAGGGACGTAACACCTTGATCTTCCTCAAAAGGGGGTTCTGATCAGTCTTTCACTATATCTACAAGACATTAAACTCAATACCCATCCAATAATGATAAATATGTTAATAAAGGGATTCATGAGGTAAACTCCTTGGATGATATGCACATAAGACCTTAGAAACCTCCTACGAAACATGGGATTCCTGAGGTTAATGCTTTAAAAGATATTCCTTTAGCATAGGATGCCTCATAAATTATACAAAATTCCTTGGGGTCCTACCCCAGAGATTTCCTCCAATGATAAATAATATAGGTGACCAGTGTTCAAGTGTCCAACTGTGCCAGCAACGCCCAACATGATTACTATCCTGATCAAAGGTTTCTGTCCTATTAATAGTCCTTGAAATGTCCAGAATGATGTAACATAATTAACCAGATTACACAAAGATATGGAATCAATAATGAGTATCAAATACATGTATTAATCTATTAAGGACACACAAACTAAGTGATGAATTATAACAATGAATCAATAGATGGAGTAAATAGCTTCCCATCCTCCTTTTTCAATCATGTAGATGACATCATGGATGAAGGTTATGAATGTTACCTACATTTAGAAAGTAGGAATGTGGGCGAGAAAGAGATGTATGAATTTTAACAACATTCTATACATGAACATGCACAACCCAGGGAATGCTTTAGAAATTGAAATAGTTAACCCAATGTGAAACTACTCTCCTTCGACCATGGGGATTGGCCATGTTGATCATCAGTTCGATAGAACACCATGTCACAAAATATAGCTACCTGATACCCTGGCCCACTAATAAAATTGTGATCATGATTCCAAACTTACTAGAAATTGGGGAAGTTAAATTTTGGGCATTTCAATCTTCGACATCACCAACATGGATCTCCATCTCCGATTATAGGAAATTGAAAAACACTAGGGCATTGGGAATTATATTCCTTGTATCTATGTAAACATCTGAACCATCCTACATTCAAAAAATAAGCTATAGGAAAATGATCACCTAATTCATACTGACAAAGAGTTAGGTGAAATCTCAATGCAACAACCTCACACAAATCCACCTCTTTTGATGTGTCAGCCACAACTACATTTTTTGAGTAACTTCACCTCGTATCACTCTCTAAAATTAACCATATATGGGTTATGGTGACTCTTGTAAAATTTTACGACCATGATAAATTCATCCCCATAAGGGATATGGATTTTCGGAACCTAGAGTCTTTTATTCATCACTAATTCCACTTTCCCCAAGGGTTGTTTAGGGAGCCACTACTCCCCACTCCAACAAGAAACTGCTTTGGGAGTCTCTCCCTAGATAAATCCTTTGACTCACTCCCCTAGACTGACAAGGAAGGGTATGATTGAGTCATACAAAAAATTACTAACACCAGGAAGTATCCATGGATGGCTCCCACCATTTCGTGTCTTTTCCTCCAATGACTGTTCTTCCAAGCAGTGGAATAGGTGGACTATTCTCTTGCTCTTCCAGCACAGATCCATCTGACCTGAGGGAAAACCTGGGGACATTCTTAAGAGGATTTCTTCCAAGGGGCATCATATTTTATAGCTATAATGGCCCCTTACAAAACAAGAACATTCCTCCATGGACCTTCCATTACATAGTAGGGACCCATCAATGCCCATTTTGGATTGAGCCCAAAACTGTATCACAGTAGGTTGGGTTGACTCTGCCAACCATTAAGATCCCCATCTGTCGTTACAGGCCAATATATGTTGGGGATATTCTGTATAGATTCCCTCCCCATATGATCTCTAGCCAATTGGAGGCTATCCCCACTCTCAACACTATCATGGAGGTCCTCCCCATGTTCCCAGCACCGATCAAAGAGGAGTTCCTCCCCGAATCGTCAATATTTTGTATAGAGGTCCTCACATACTTGTGGTTCTTGATATGGAGTCCCTTCTAATGTAACAGACCACTAATGATAAGGTACTCCACAAAAAACTCCAATATGTAGAGTAGGTCTTCTATGATCCTACACCAATCAAAGCAGAGACCCACCCCGCTTCATCATTGACTACTATGTAGGTCCTCCTTGTGCCATTGTCACAAGACAACATGTAAATCACCCTTATGATATATCCAACAAGATTAGAGGTGCCACCCACTCCATGAAAGGTCATCATGGAGGACCTTCCCATGTTTCAACTAGTTATAGAATAGGTCCTCCCCATGAATCTGGAAACCAGTACAGAGGCCTTAATTATACATGTTCTTCATAACATGAATGTCCTCTCCATGTCCATTTCAATCAATGCAATGGACCTCCCTGCACATTTACACACCAAAGCGTAGCTCCTCCCCGCTTTCATAACCATTATGAATACCCTCCCCATGTTCTTGATTTCAAAATAAATGAAACCCCTACTACATCGGCAGTCCAAGGGAAGTGTCACTCCTCTCCAACAATAAGTAATATAGTGGGCCTACCCATATCTTGAAAAATCAAAGGGGATGTCCTCCCCATTCCATCAAATAATAGAAATAATTCCAACCTTGTGCAAAATAATCCCCCTAAAAAAATAAACATTCCATGGAATAAGGATGAAACATCCTCTCAAAAGATATAACTTAATGAGGAATATTGTTTTTTTGTCCTATTCATTTCTCAAATTATAAATATGAATGTAATTAAATGGTAGATCCATCACCGTAGTCATCTTCATCTGAGTCTGGGGCAGAGCCTAGATATTGATATTTTTCATCCAAGTAGTTGACATACAAAAAATTACTAAATTCCTTCATTGTAACATGAAGGAGGAGAAATATTTGGCTCCCTTCCAGGTTCTCACAACATTGTCATCAAAATAATTTTCAATTTTATTCTCTACCTCTTCTAGAGACCACATAGAGTAATTATGGGGTTTTATAGAAGATGGTAATCCAATGAACATAAATATGACTTTTGATTCCCTCTGAAATTAGGTATTGGTGTGAACCCCTTTATAAAGGGATCTGATGATTCAGTCAACACATCCCTTGAGAGACAAACCAGTGTGTAGTGTTCAGTCATGTCATGTTGTGGTATCTTCAGCATCTAACCCACCACCATAGCAATCCACATCTGTATCACTACTATATTCACATATTGAACTAAATGGAGCTTGGTCCAGCAAATAGATGACTCCTTATTCTAAATTAAGATTCATGTGGGATACTTTCTCCACTAACCATTTTTCTATGATCTTATTCCCAAATGTGGTTATCAACATCAACATTTTAATGTCCCTCACTCTGTCTAGGGAACATAAATTCACCAGACTATCTGTGTGATGTGTTTTTACCTCACTAATCGTAGGCTGGTTTATCCATGGAGCTAGGATCTATTTGATGAAATATACTAATTGTGTCATATGGTAGATATTGCATCACTTTTAGTGGTTCAGCACCATACATCACCTAGATATCATAGAACCATTCGACAGAGATGAGTCCATAGTGTGATTGTTCTCGAAAGGATCATTGAATTTGTGTTTACACATTCTCATATTCATGGTAGGGTATAGTACACTACTTTATAATTCAGTCATATCCATTGGAATGCCTCCTTTCCCAGGGATATCAACTATACAGCCCTTGTATATTATCGCAGTGAATATGGTCTTCCACAGGTAGCCTAATGATGGGAATAATAGAAAAAGAACTAAAAAGGATCACCCACCCCCTAAGGTGGTGCAGTATCAGGTGGACCCTAAAATTGGTGTCCTCACACTCCATGAAAGGAATTCACTCATCCATAGAGATCTACTTATATTATTTCATTCCAGATAGAATCTTATCTTGGATAAAGAATATCTCAATCCCTCATATCGGTATAATGTTGTAGAGACTTGGGTTTTTGGTCCTGTCAGACTTTGGAATATTTCTAGGAATAATTCCAGAGCTATGTGCGAAGACGGCGTGCGATTCCGAGGCCCGGTGTGCCCGAAATTAATTTTATAAAAATATTAAGTATTTTTATACTATGCACGTGGCGTGGGTGTGATATCTCCTAAACGGTAGTTCAGAAATGGAATCTGAGGGCATGGTTGCGTCCAGAATGTGCCATTTACCATAGGCAGGGTGTAAACATTGCGGGCGCGGGCCTCCAGTGAGAAACGCCACCAGGGGCGTTCTCGTAAATAGGTGGCGAAGTTAGTGTGCGGGCGTCGACTCAAATAACTTCTGAACGGGGTCTCGGATGGAAAATATGAGTTCTCCATTGCATTCAGAATGGCGCTTTTACCCTAGGGGTGACCTTACTTTTGCTTGCATCGCGCGTCGGGTCCGAGGTGGGTTTGGCGTCGGCGGGCGGCTGATATAAATATCAGCCCCCCCCCCCTACCGTTCCTCTCGGCGTTTTTCGCCATTCTTCGTCGCCGCACCGCCAAATTGAGCAAACGAAGCGCCCACGAGCTTAGAATTCGACGTCGGATGTTCCAAGAGCACGCATCGGAAGCTCTGGAACGTGGATCTAAGGCAGAACGTCGGCGTTTCGCCCGTGAGGTAGGCGGATTTGAGTTTTAACCCCCGATCCCATTTTATGCTGCGTTTTTCTGCAAATTGAAGCCGTAGCAGTGTAGATCGGGTCTCGAGGGTCGTGTAGACGCCTCCAGATCGCAAAACAGACCACCGGGGTGCCCCCTGCGGTCCGCAGAAGTTCTGTCGGCCCGCAGCGGCCGGCCGCCCAGCGCGGCAGCGCGCGGCGGCGGCCGCCGGCCGGTCCGGCCTCTTTTCTCATACGGGGGGTCTTTAACCCCTCATATCTTGCGAACCCGGAGCCGGATTTGCGCGCCATTTGCGGTGACGCAACCCTGACGACGAGGCGAACCCTCCGGTGTGGGTTCAAGGGTTTCAAGGTTCGAGATCGTGGCCCGGGAGCTAGAAACTTCGTAAAAAATAATATTATTTTATTATTTTACGATTTCGGGTCGTTGTAACGTCTACCCGGAGCGTCCGATTGACGTGTCGTCAGTGGCGTTGAGACCCTGATGGTACGACGGACTTTTTAAGACAGTTTCCGGGTGTTGGGACTGTGAACGGGGTGCGGGCCCCATGAGGCCGGGTTTTGGCGTTTGCGGAGAAACGCAGCTTTTGCACCAGGAGTCCGATTTTGGCGGATGAATAGTCGACCCTGTGTGTTTTTCCGAGAGGATAGCCGTGGTGCGATCCGTTCGGTGAGTTTCGGAAACCAGGCGTGGGCCCCACCCGAGCTGGCCTTTGGTGAATAGTACCCTTTTCACCGGGTGTCTGTTTTGGATGAGCGAGTAGTCGATTCCGCTTGTTTTTCTGAGGGGATCGTCATGGTATGGCCCACTCGATGAGTCTTGGGATCATTGTGTGGGCCCCGCACGAGCTAGCTATGGTGAATAGTGTCTTTTTCACCGGTGCTCCGTTTCGGGCAAGTAAACAGCCTAACCTGCATGTTTTTTCGCGTGGAACGTGATGGTGTCCTCAGTTTTGGCCTAAGAGGTGCACAGTGTGGTGTTGTGGCGGGTTGCTCGGGTTAGCGACGTTTGGACCAGTAGTGGTTGAGGGTTCTCCCTTGGCTCATTCCTACGAGGGTTCTTGTGGCATCACAACCTTCATATGGGTTTGTGATCCTCTCGATGGGATGTTTAAACTGTTAGAGTGGTGGTATCCCTCCGGTGGGCCCAGAGTGGATCCTCAAGCATCTTTACCCTAGATCGGGTTTTTGGTATCACTGTGACCGCTTATTTACGGGCGGTGATCCCCTATCTAGCAGGTTAAACCCGTAGGGTTTGTGGAATCATCGGAAATATGATCCCTTGCGCGGTGGGTCATGCTCGGTAGGGTTGTGGCATTGTCGAGTATACGATCCCCTACTCAGCATGTGGTTTATAGTAGGGTTACGGTATCGTTTGTTATGAGATCCCCTACTCAGCGCGTGGTTTCGGTAGGGTTGCGACATTTTCGGTTCGATCCCCTACTTCGCGAGTTATACCAGATAGGGTTCCGGCATCATCGTGACCATCTTTATATGGACGATGATCCTCTATCTGAGTGTGGAGCTTCTGTCGAGGACCAGATCGGGTTGTGGTATCCCCCAGCGGATCCTGGGTGTGATCCCCTATCTGTGAGAACTACGTATGCCAGATCGGGTCGTGGTATCCACCCTGCGGACCCTGGGAGTGATCCCCTATCTGTGAGCTATGTATACCGGAGTGGGTCTTGGTATCCCCTAGCGGACCCTAGCGGTGATCCCCTATTCGAGGAGTTTGGAGGTTATGTTGTTTTAGCGAGGTTTCCTCATTGATGTTATCCGACAAGCATGGTCTCTCGGGTGAGCGTCTGAGATGTTTGTTTGGGACCCGATGGAGTGTATCTCTCGGATGAGTGTCATCTGGTATGACAGTGTTCATGGTATACTCTCCTGGTTGTGGATGGTTGCTGATGAAGAGGTCAGTACCTCTTGTGGCTTTGTGGCGTGAGCTGAGTATATCTGGATTGTTCATGGTGTATGTATGGGCACACACCTGAGCTGAGCTGAGCTGACTAGTTGTGTTTAGCTGAGGATGGTCACGAGATGGAGTTTCTCTCTTGTCTGGGTTCCCTCTGGCTGGGTTGAGCGGACTGTTGCCTTTCAGTTTCTCCCTTGGGTTTTGGGTTTTTGGGGTGCCTACTGATTATGTTTATACCCACCCTTGCACGGGCTTTGCCCGCACATGTTTTTGTCTTGTGCAGACCACTGACCTTTCGACGGAGTTCCAGGTGAACCCGGAGCAGGCAGATCTTAGTGAGCGTGTTGACCGGGGTGTTTATCGGAGCTGTGCCGAGGGAGATTTCCAGCGGGTGTTTGTGGCAGCGTTCCCCTTCTTCAGAGCAGGTTGGAGGCGCTTTGTAGTTTTCCTTTGGTGGGCCCTATTTTGCCCTTTTGTACTTCTGTTGTACTCAGGTTTGGGATATTTGTATGCATGCATTTCCTTTTCGGTTTTATATATCTCTGCACTGTTACATGGAGGTGTTGTGGGTGCGTGTGTATAGGTACTTTAGGCTAATGCCTCCCATGTGTGAGATAGCCTACTCGGCACTGGTCGCCATCCCCTGGCCTATTGGAGGCGGGCTTGGGGAGTCGTGGCTCGAGCCCCGTTGGGTCGGGTCATGACAGAGTGTTATCAGATGAGGTTCCACCTTTGGGATCTCAGAGCGTAGATGGTCTAGCTGTGAGCTTGGTTTGGGTTGCATAGCGGCAGTGTTAGGATGTTTCGAGTTCGGATTTCAAGTCAGGGACTCCAATGTTAGTGCGGCGGTCGACGTATCCATACACCAGGACTCTGATAACCTGCCATTCGACTCGGGACATTCGTACACTGATCGCGGGGACATAATGGTACATGCATCATATAGGACTGGGTTTTTGGTTTGTCCTTGTCCATCTGGAGTCAGCTATCCAGATATAATCTTTGACTGTGGTGCGTCTTGATGTATTTCAGGATGCCTCCATGACGACAGCCAACGAGGGTTCCGCAGTAGGATTATGCTGATGACCCGCCCCGTGTAGTGGCTGTGGAGCAGGGCGCAGGTTCTGAGGTTGCACCTCCAGGTGGTCTGCCAGTTGAGCCACCACCTGTTGAGCAGCTGGTTGTGCCGGCGGTGCAGGACGAGGTTGCGCACAGGCTGAGTGCGCTGCATGAGTTCCAGAGGCAGCAACCTCTGAGGTTCCAGGGTGATCCAAACCCCCAGGTAGCTGATGAATGGCTTGAGGCAGTCACCTGAGTTTTCCGCCTAGTGGGGAAACCTCCAGATCAGATGGTGGTCCTAGAGGAGAGCCTTCTGCATGGTTCTGTCGGGCGATGGTGGAGTTTGGTGACGTAGTCCCATGACGAGGAGACACTCACGTGGGCAGAGTTTGAGCATCTCTTTAGGGAGGAGTTCTATCCGGTGTCGCTGAGGTCAGTGCGGATCCAGGAGCTTCTACAGCATCAACAGGAGAGCATGACTGTGTCAGAGTACTCAGCGAGGTTTACAGACATGTCGTGCTACTCCCTGTATATGGTTCGAGTCCCGTTCTTTAGGGCTCGGACCTTCGAGCAGGGCTTACGCAGGGACATCCAAGCAGGTGTGGTTTCCTTGTGCCTGCCCACCTATGCTGGAGTGCTGGAGCGAGCGTTGGTGGTGGAGAGTTTTCTGGATGACTAGATTCCCCCTGTTAGTGTTGGGCACTCGAGAGCTGAGACTTCGTCGGTCGGATCGGCATCTGGTAGCCGACGACTGACTCAGGGGTCTGGACGTGGCCGACGTTTCAGGAGGCGACCCCAGGATGGAGGATCTGAGCCTTAGGTCTCACAAGGCTCGCAGGCTAGTTTTGGTCAGCCGCAGGAGAGGCGGTGTTACGCTTGCGACGGTTGGGGACATCTTTCTAGAGATTGTCCAACCCGACGTGCTGCTGAGAGGGAGCCAGTTGATGGACCGCCTTGGTAGAGGCAGCGTCTCAATCAAGGAGGTCCGTAGGGCGGCGGACGTGGCGGCGGAGTGGGTGCAGCAGGAGGCGGTGGATGGCAGTATCAGTTGCCACCATCCCCACCCCCAGGTGGTCCACACCAAGCTCAGGGAGCTGGTGGCCGAGGGCGAGGACAGCTGCATGCCCTGGAGGTAGTCGACCCAGAGGCACCGTGGATGGATAGAGGTAAGCCTTGTGTCTTTTCTACTTACTGTAGTATTTTTCCAGACACTGTTTAGCATTACTCTTTCCTTTTGTTTCTTGCTCGAGTTTTGTTCAGGGAGTTGATAAGACCATGTGTGGGAGTTGTTCCGCATGCTTCGAATGCGTGAGGTAGATGGATCCTTCCCCCACCGAGACGCGTTTTTGTGACGCGATTAAAAATGTGCGGGCGAGTCAGTGCCGCCCAAAGCGGATAGTATTGAGGTGTGGCGGATGAGTCCCTCTGACTTATACGTTCGGGCATGGATGTTTGTTGGTGATCTCGCTGGTGTGCGAGACCCAGTTGAGAGTCTGATCACTTTCCTTGTACTTAGGGCTTTTCGGGGACGAAAATTTGTAAGGGGGGAGGATGTAGCGGCTCGGGTTTTTGGCCCTGTCAGACTTTGGAATATTTCTAGAAATAATTCCAGAGCTAGGCACGAAGACGGCGTGCGATTCCGAGGCCCGGTGTGCCCGAAATTTATTTTATAAAAATATTAAGTATTTTTATACTATGCACGTGGAGGGGGTGTGATATCTCCTAAACGGTAGCTCAGAACTAGAATTTGAGGGCACGGTTGCGTCTGGAACGTTCCGTTTACCCTAGGCGGGGTGTAAACTTTGCGGGTGCGGGCCTACGGTGAGAATCGCCACCAGGGGCGTTCTCGTAAATAGGTGGCGAAGTTAGTGTGCGGGCGTTGGCTCAAATAACTTATGAACGGAGTCTCGGATGGAAAATATGAGTCTGTCGTTGCGTTCAGAACGGCGCGTTTACCCTAACAGTGACCTTACTTTTGTTCACATCGGGCGTCGGGTCTAAGGCGGGTTTGGCGTCGGCGGGCGGCTGATATAAATATCACCCCCCCCCTTTACCGTTCCTCTCGGCGTTATTCGTCGTTCTTCGCCGCCGCTCCGCCGAATCGAGCAAACGAAGCGCCCACGAGCTTGGAATTCGACGGTGGACGTTCCAGGAGCGCGCAACGGAAGCTCTGGGGCACGGATCTGAGGCAGAACGTCATCGTTTCGCCCGCGAGGTAGGCGGATTTGAGTTTTAACCCCCGATCCCGTTTTTGCTGCGTTTTTCTGCAAATTGAAGCCGTAGCAGTGTAGATCGGGTCCCGAGGGTCATGTAGATGCCTCCGGATCGCAAAACGGACCACCGAGGTTCCCCCGGCGGTCCGCGGAAGTTCTGCCGGCGTGCGGCGGAGGCCGCCGGCCAGGGCGGGCCGGCGGCGGCGGCCGGTCCGACCTCTTTTCTCATATTGGGGTCTTTAAACCCCCGTATCTTGCGAACCGGGAGCTGGATTCGCATGCCGTTTGCGGCGACGCGACCCTGACGACGAGGCGAACCCTCCGGTGTGGGTTCGAGGGTTTCATGGTTCAGGATCGTGGCCTGGGAGCTAGAAACGTAGTATAAAATAATAATATTTTATTATTTTATGACTTCGAACCGTTGTAACTTCTACCCGGAGCGTCCGATTGACGTGCCATCCGTGGCGTTGAGACCCTGATGGTACGACAGACTTTTTGAGATAGTTTCCGGGTGTTGGGACTGTGAATGGGGTGCGGGCCCAACGAGGCCGGGTTTTGGCGTTTGCGGAGAAACGCAGCTTTTGCACCAGGAGTCCGATTTTGGCGGATGAATCGTCGATCCTGTGTGTTTTTCCGAGAGGCTCGCTGTGGTGTGATCCGTTCGGTGAGTTTTGGAATCCAGGCGTGGGCCCCACCCAAGCTGGCCTTCATTGAATAGTACCTTTTTCACCGGTTGTCCGTTTTGGATGAGCGAGTAGTCGATTCCGCTTGTTTTTTCGAGGGGATTGTCATGGTATGACCCGCTCGATGAGTTTCGGGATCTTTGTGTGGGCCCCGCATGAGCTAGCTATGGTGAATAGTGCCTTTTTTACCGGTGCTCCGTTTCGGGCGAGTAAACAGCCTAACCTGTGTGTTTTTCCATGTGGAACGCGATGGTGTCCTCAGTTTTGGCCTAAGAGGTGTGCAGTGTGGCGTTGTGGCGGGTCTCTCGGGTTAGCGACGTTTGGACCAGCAGTGGTTGAGGGTTCTCCCTTGGTTCATTCCTATGAGGGTTCGTTTGGCATCACAACCTTCATCTGGGTTTGTGATCCTCTCGATGGGATGTTTAAACTGTTAGAGTTGTGGTATCCCTCCGGTGGGCCTGGAGAGGATCCTCTAGCATCTTTACCGTAGATCGGGTTCTTAGTATCGCTGTGACCGCTTATTTATGGGCGGTGATCCCCTATCTAGCAGGTTAACCCCGTAGGGTTTATGGCATCATCGGAAATATGATCCCCTACGCGGTGGGTCGTGCTCAGTAAGGTTGTGGCATCGTCGGGTATACGATCCCTTACTCAGCATGTGGTTTATAGTAGGGTTACGGTATCGTTGGTTATGCGATCCCCTACTCAGCGCGTGGTTTCGGTAGGGTTGCAGCATCGTCGGTTTGATCCCCTACATCGCGAGTTATACCAGATAGGGTTCTGGTATCGTTGTGACCATCTTTATATGGACGATGATTTTCTATCTGAGTGTGGAGCTTCTGTCAAGCGCCATATCGGGTTGTGGTATCCCCCAGCGAATCCTGGGTGTGATCCCCTATCTGTGAGAACTACGTATGCCAGATCGGGTCGTGGTATCCCCCCAGCGGACCCTGGGAGTGATCCCCTATCTGTGAGCTACGTATACCGAAGTGGGTCTTGGTATCCCCTAGCAGACCCTAGCAGCAATCCCCTATCCGAGGAGTTTGGTGGTTATGTTGTTTATCGAGGTTTCCTCAGTGATGTTATTCGATGAGCGTGGTCTCTCGGGTGAGCATATGAGATGTTTGTTTGGGACCCGATGGAGTGTATCTCTCGGATGAGTGTCATCTGGTATGACAGTGTTCGTGGTGTAATCTCTTGGTTGTGGACAGTTGCTGGTGATGAGGTCGGTACCTCTTGTGGCTTTGTGGTGTGAGCTGAGTATATCTGGATTGTTCAAGGTGTATGTATGGGCATACAACTAAGTTGAGCTGAGCTGACTAGTTGTGTTTAGTCGAGGATGGTCACAAGATGGAGTTTCTCTCTCGTCTGGGTTCCCTCTAGCTGGGTTGAGTGGACTGTTGCCTTTTAGTTACTCCCTTGGGTTTTGGGTTTTTGGGGTGCCTACTGAGTATGTTTATACCCACCCCTGCACGGGCTTTGCCCACACATGTTTGTGTCTTGTGCAGACCACAGGACTTTCGACGGAGTTCCAGGTGGACCCGGAGCAGGGGAGCTTAGTGAGCGTGTTGACCGGGGTGTTTACTGGAGCTATGCTGAGGGAGCATTCATGTGGGTGTTTGTGGCAGCGTTCCCCTTCTTTAGAGCAGGTTGGAGGTGCTTTTTTAGTTTTTCCTTTGGTGGGCCCTGTTTTTCCCTTTTTTACTTCTATTGTACTCTGGTTTGGGATATTTGTATGCATGCATTTCCTTTTCAGTTTTATATATCTCTACACTGTTACATGGAGGTGTTGTGGGTGCATGTGTACATGTACCTTTGCTAATGTCTCCCATGTGTGTGATAGCCTACTCGGTGCTGGTCGCCAGCCCCTGGCCTATTGGAGGCGAGCTTGGGGAGTCGCGGCTCGAGCCCCGTTGGGTCGGGTCGTGACAATTGTCGCATACAGTACATTGTTGAATCCCATAGTTTCTGCCTTTAAATAGAAAATTGATAAGTTGTGGAATCATATTGATGATATCCTTGCTTAATAGAACACATATTACAATGTTCCCTAGTGAGATCTTGTTCCTACTCACCTAGGGAAATAGGGGTAGCTTCATGTAACTCTCATCCAGTTTCCCCCAATCGAACCTGATGAACTTCCACATCTTATCAGGGTAAATATAGGAATTTATGTAATAAAACCATGGTATGTGTCACCAAACCCTCTTGAACAGTGTGTGAATCTTCCTTGGGGAAGAATTTATTTTCTCTTCAAGCCATTACACTTGTCTCCCTGTGAGCTACTGAGACTGCCTATCATGTTGATGATCCTATCAATTTTTTGGTTCTCAATAATCCTCATCAAGATAGAAACTCCCTCAAATATTAGATGAAAAACCTCATCACTTTCATTGAATCCTTGGATCCACACTAGGTGGAAATACCACATTATGGAAAGTTCTATCATGCATGGGTGGATTATATTCAAGCATCACATGTTTTTTGGAATCCTATGTTAACCCCATTTAATCTATTGGGAAACCCACTATAGCATCTGATCCACTTTATCTCTACATGTTGACCCATGTTGGGAACCTTAGTGTGAAAATATGTAGCTAGGATACAATTTGTTTTATAGACATTGGGAAAATCTATGTTTTTATGGTATATCCAGCTATCCATCGGTTTCATCACTTCTTGGGAAGACATTCACAGGTAGTTTCTCTACCAATTCATCTCTACCACATGTATAACAAGTATTTCCGACCTATTTAAGTGTGATAATCTAATATATGAGTGCATTGTGGACTTTGTCACCATATGGAAGGGCCTCATGTACTTTCTCAATATGTCACTAACTCAGGAGATGTTGATGATGATGTGCATGGGGAATTTCAAGATTGAACTAATTTTCACCCTTATCACTACGAATTTCCCTAGTGGGTTTTTAGAATTATCTAACAGGGGTCAAATCTTATAGGAACCCTTTTAGAAAACCATATAGCTGACTTCCTTTCCTATTCCATCTCCAATGAGAAGATTCCCCAAGGAATAGACTATAACAGAAGTACATGTGGGGGTCTTAGATCCACTAGGTCTATTTCCCATAGAACCTCTCTAAGCACAACATCACCATGTCCAAAAACCTCAGCAAGATCCACCTATCCAAGTGCCAAATCAGTGGGATCCTCCTCAGAAAGAACCACCAACTAGATGAGAGAATGTGGAGATATCCCCTTATCAAGGCCAATCACCTAGATCTCTCTTCCTAGACAAGAGAAACCAAACCTACTCCTTTTGGAATCCATGATTTCCAATTATTTCTATAGTGCTCTCGAACAAATGATTCTAAAGATTCTAGAATGCATGAAGCCACATGAGATGAAGGTCACTCATCACCCCAAATATTTTTCTTATCATTGTATCCTTGGAAATACCATCAAGAAATGCTATGTGATCAACAATTGGATACAAAACCAAGTGGATAATTGTGTATCCATGTTTGGAGAAGTCCCGGTATAATAAAGAAAACATATATGTGGATCCCAACTATGATAGTGAGGGTTTCAGTGAATGATAGCAGGTTTATAACTACAGGACTTAGATGTATGGTAATTGGATATCTTGTAGATCCATTTCTCACTCCCATGGAATCATTTGTGCTCACGTAGTCTGGACTGAACCTCCTGAGGGCATAGTACATTTTCCAAGTACTCCTTTTGTATCAACCTCAACACTGTCAATATCTTAGAAGAGTATGTGCCAATAGCATAATGTAGTACAATTTCCCTATCCAATACTAAATCTATCTTGTACCCTTGGAAACTTCATTCTTCCTAAGATGTGAATCAAACCTAGAGTCCATCCAGCATTGGAAGTCTCCTCTGAAGCTGGCCAAAACTATTCCCCTGAGAATACCTTTGAATTGGTAAACCCCTAAATGGTCCTCGATGATAAGAAATATCAGGTGAACCCGCAAAATTTGTAGGTATTATTCCATATAAGATGTATTTGAGGAAAGGAAACTCGCCAAATGAATCAGTCTAGTTCTTCCATCTTGGCCAAGCATGCCACAGAAACAACAAAGTAAGTGTTGCACAAAGCTCAGCAGGCATAGTCCTTCCATCCTAGTCTACCAAATTCATCACTATAGTTGATTGTTCTAATTTATTAGGAATAATATCCACACTCACATTATCATCAACAACATCTAGCTAAAACTAGGCCTCAGTCATCCTCTAGTTAACCAGTGGTAGTTCTAGGCATTTTACCAGATGAGCAGCATGTTGCTGCTAGTAACATCCAAAATCCAATTGTTCAACCATTAGTGATCATTTTAAATCCCACAAGAATTGACTCCTTATAGGTATAAATGTTCTCACATAATGCAATTAAGATGTACTGAATCATCTCAACAATATTCTTACAAAAACATCGGTTATCAATACACTCTGTCTATTTGAAAAGATGCAAGACTCCTTTATTGAAACAATGAAAATCACCTTATATTTCAATACATAGGTAGTAGTTTAGTGAAATTTATATAATGAGTTTGTCATGAATGTATCATGCCAAGCCATAATATCATTCTCCAAAGAAGATGAGGGCTCCCTCATTAGGGGTCACATCCACCCACTATACATTACCAGCTAGTTTAATGATGTGAAGTTTATCACTATATAGTCTACATAGGTTATGTGATCAATCTCACATTGAAATAGATTCTTTATTGACTAGGGATGACTAAAGTAGATATTAGTCCCTCTAATTTCAAGATTCAGGGTTATGATAGGACCGATCAGAGACCCTATGGCAGTATCTATTTGATGACCCAATTCGGTATTTTTCTTTAAAACACAAAATTCATAATTGCCTCAAAGGACACTATATATAAAGAATTTAGTGGTCTCTGTGGCTCTAACTTCTTGCAGTAATAACCTCCTATTATCATCAATACCTCATGTACTCCTTCAACAGTTGAGTCAGAATGCTCAAAGGTTATGTGTCTCCCATCAGTAACAATGTAGACCATTATAAGGAAAATTTTTAATAAAATAAAAAGGAAAAGCATGTTTAGACCAATGTGGTCAATCAAACATCCATCACAACTCGCTCGAGGAATGATTTAGATGAGGAATCTTTTCACCTAATTCACCGGTTGGAAGCTAGGATGCCATATATGGGGAATTGCTTCATCATTTATGGCTTTAAAGGGTTCTACTTCCCTAAGTACAATGAAAATCGGGGGATTACCTCATACTCCTATACAGGACAGACTCAGGTGATAACATAACCCCCCCACTCTGGTCAAGTACTGAGATGCTTTCCCCATGGCTATAGTTGTACGTCATCCCCGTTTGTTTCATTGTGCTAGGTTAATCTATCGCAAACCTACCTACCACCACTACTTTGATATCCAACATGGACCTCGTAGTCAATGTTTATATGGAATCTGCATGAAGACCAAAATTTTCATGGTTTCATTAGAGCATGATTCTCTCATTGAAGATCTTACCTCCAACCAAGTTGGTACTAGTGTTCCCCCAAAATCTGCCAGGTTAGAATATTCTTCTCCTCTCACTAAATCCTCTTCCTCAAAAGATGAATTGGATCTAAAATATGATCCTACTTTATTTAAGGAATGAATATCCACCACTAATGATGAGTTGGGTTAGGTAAACCATGGAAACCAGGAATATCTTAGGCCTATGATAGTCAGTACAACCATTTCTATAGAGGAACATCAATGGTATGTGGATTTACTAAAGAAACATTGTGATCTCTTTTCCTAGATATATGACAGAATTACAAGTCAGGACCCCCGGGTTTACATCCATCATATTGGTCTCTCGATGATTAATGACGGGTTCGAGCAGTCTCAATGAAAAATGAACCCATGTCATGATGCCATGGTTGTGGGAAAATATGACAAGATTATTAAATCTGACTTCTCCATGGAGGTTTGGTATCCCAAGTGGATAAAAATTGTTTCGTTCAAGAAAAATAATTTTTAAACCACATTTCAAATAAATTTTCAGGACCTAAATCTCCATATTTCATAGGATGATTTACCACTTCCAGTGATAGAGCTATTGTTTCATTTCACAGTTTGGTTCTAGGATCTCTCCTTTATAGATAGATACTATCTATACAATCAGAATTGTGTGGTCCTCAAATATGTGGATTCTACCACAATTATAGAACATAAAAGAACTTTAGATTATCTAGTAATTCATTTAAATATGAAAAAATTAATCAACCACTTATCAGTGATTCATGCATCACATCTTCAAACCAAATCTAAGGATAATAGTGGAATGCTATGTTAATGATTTGGTTGTGGTATACTATTAGCATTAGAATCATGTTAGATACCTTGATAATTCATTCAACTTCATTTTATACCGATAGTTAAATATGATCCCCTTGAAATGTTCTTTTGGGTATACTTCATGGATGTGTATTGGCTTCACTATCAGATACAAAAGCATCCGGATCAGCTAGAGATGATCAAATATATCAGCTAGATTCCTCTTCTAAGTAAGCTTCAAAAGATTTGGCTCCTTCAAGGACATATAGACTATATACATTGATTCATCATAAATATGGTCAGAAATAAAAGTCCCATTTCTAGTCCCATAATGAAAGGATATGTCTACCTATGGGATTCAGAGTTACAGACTATGATTGAAGAGAGCAAGAAATATATTTTATAGCCTCTGGCCCTGCTGCATCCCATCTTGGGGAGGTTGTTGGTCCTTTATGTGACCACTCTAGAATGATCCCCCTATGCCCTCCTTACTCCTAAGAACAATGAAGAGTCAGATAACCTTTTATACTATCTCAGTCACATGCTCTTCGACAGAGACTCTATATACTCTCATATCGAGAAGAGGAACTCACACTAGTTTTCTTAGTACTGAAGTTGAGAAATTAGTTACTGTATAAAAATATAAATATATTGTCCCAAATGGAATCTAGATATCATATTCAAAATTACCCAATGATAAAATACATTCTTTCATTTTGGGCGGTGATTCGTTGGAATTTTGAAAATAGGTTCATTCCATAGAATGTCGTCAAGGGTTAGTCATTCCCAAAATTTCTAACCACCCATCCAAATCATGAAAAAAGAACATCTATATGTTGATTTCATCGATGAAGGTATCCCATCTTAGTGGACTAGGCTTTGTTGTATTGGAAGTTAATTTTGATGGTGCCTCATATATCCAAACTGGGGGAAGCCTTAGTGACCCCAAGCTCAACAGAGTGGGTCTTGGGATCATCTTCATCACCACGAAACAGGTTTTCCAACCCTACTCATTCCTTCCATTAGAAGGATACACCAACAATGAGGTAGAGTATCATGCCCATCTTACTGTTCTTTTGCAGGCCCTCAATATTGATGTCCCCTACTTCATGTGAAGTGATAATATGAGTTATAATTCAATAAATGCAATGGTTTTTATATCAATAGGGAGCCAGATCATGTGCGCTTGCTCAAGCATGCTTGTCAGCTGAGGGACCAATTCCATTCTTAGCAAGAGGTGAATCATATTCCCTAGTCACATAATGGTCAAAATAACACCTTGGTCAGCCTAGCCACATCTCTCATAGAATCTGACCAGGATGATATGTTCATTCTTTTTGTGTATCAATGATTTATCAATCCCATAACCTAAGAAGATGATGACAGTTGGCAGGAAAACCCCCTGAATACCAGTACTTCCACATTAAGAACCCAGGATCCCCCATAGCTAAATAAACATCAAATTAGACAACTCCATTCATAAAGTATCTATATCATGAAATTATGCCATTATACAGAGCCATGAGTGAGTGAATTCGTTAGCATGACACACAGTTCACCATCTATAGTTTCCCTAAACATGAGGAGACTATATAATGGTGTGGATTTGATGGAATTCACATCTATTTCTTTCAAGGATATGGTATTCCCCATGTTATTTAGGATTCTCTTGTTAGGTCCTATAGTTCACAACAGGCATGGTTGAAGCACACCCATCATATTCATGGATTGGGCTACATCTAGACCACCATGGTCTGTAACTGCATCATGTTAACTAAGAGGTACCACACGTTTCGGATTCATTCCAAATTTATGAATTGACCACCAAATCCCCTCCAAACATCTTGGTATTCATGTTCCTTTTCAATAATTGTACTTGATTTTATGGGACCATCTCAACCAGAGATAGGTTTCAAGTTTATGTTTCTTCTCCCCATGACAGTTTTCTTATCCACGTGGTTATAATAGATTCCATTTATGGAATTAAATACCGGATCAATTGACTTATTTTTTATCTCCTATATCATCAATTGATTCTAATCCAATCACATCATTATCATTGATAACGACACCAAATTCCAAAAAAATGAGCTAAAGAGGTTGTGTTGTTAGTAAAACATCCCAACCAACCATACTTCTCGCTATCAATATCAACTAAATTGACATATTGGGGATTTCAAAAAGACCATATCCAACATTTTATAACTTATTTTGGGCTATAATAAGAATATTTGGTCAGAAAATCTCACCAATGATCTCTGGTTTTAGCGAATTATGAACCAAAATTCCCTCTGGTGACTCTATGTTCCATTATATAGGTAATATGGAAATTTCTACCAATTATGATTCATTTACCATCACTCCAAATCACTACCTATGAATAGAAGACATCATACAAGATATCATAAGTTCAAATAATATAGTTGGAAACCCATTTAGAGAAAAATCATCAAGTCTTGCACAATCTAAAACAAACTAGAACAAGCTAGCCAGATCATTCAGCAAGGAGCTTTTCCTCTTATCCTTTATCAAGAGTGATATAATGTTGGCTCTTAGAACATTGATGATACATGGAAGAAAACTGAAAAAATTAGATACCATGTGGGAATGACCTTAAATTTTTCACAAGGTCTACTCAGATGGCAAAATAATCACTGATAACTATGGATGGAGAGCATACCACTCCTCTAAACAATGCCATTTGTTTTCAAGAAATACTTTTCCTTGGGAGTTATATTCATCCCTAATACACAAAATAAAACTATTTTCATTACTCCTCAGGAATTTGTAATGTGACATGGGAATCCTAGGCCCTCAATTATGACTATATTTCTACCATACCCCACATATCCTTTTCAATTAATATTATTCACCACATATTTTGAGTTCTATATCTTTAAACTACATTTCCCCAGTCCATGCATTATGACTTTATACTATTTGTGGATCCTTAGTAAGAATATTTCATACGATGATGGGACTCCTTTGGCCTCATTTACATAAAGTATATCATGGAACCACATTACATATATCCTCTATAGAGGGACCATCCCTTAATGGTCAAGTAATTTTTAAATTAAACTGACTGAAACCCTTAATGTCCAGACAACACGACATTAAAATGATTATAGCCTCTCCAAGAATTATGACCTTAAACTATTTAAAACTCCAAAAGTATAGGAATCATTACATTAAATTGTTTTAAAGCCTTCCTTGAGATTATGTGGTGTGGTTTTGGACCTCCTATGTCCTTTTTCATGTCTGGTTATAGCTGCTACACCATACACATCTCTCTTTGAATTCTCTCTCCTAATTGTCCAGACAATTTGACATTAAACTATACTATTTTAGTCCTCGTCGTAGGATAATAAAATTTATAGTTCCACAACATACTCAATTTAGATGATATCATCTTTGTAATTGTTTCCTCTACCATGTTTTCTTATAGAACTAGATACGACTTGATTCCTATCAATACGAGATGTTCAGTAATTTATGGATTCTATATCTGCATCCACCCACTCAAAAACAAAAAATAACCCTACATGTATGGATCATACTTATGAGGGATTATTTTATTCTCATGAACTATGTATGGATTTATTCTAGTCCTTATAGGATACCTAGATATTCTTAGATCTTCAATCTCTAGCCCAACCATGCTTTTTCCTTTTCTTTCACATCGATTTATCTTCTACTTTACTAGATGACATTAAAATTCATGGGACTCTATGAACTAAATGGGTCTTGATTATCATTCTCATGGGATATGTATAGATATTCAGACATTTCATCTTCAGTCACAGTTGTATATCCATCCAACCTTGGGCTTTTTTCCTCAGATCAGTCCAAGATACACGACATTAAACTATAACCTTAATTTTCTCAGAGGTGTGTTGTGAGGATTTTGACCTTATTGGTCCTTATTCACACCATGTTTCTTTTATTCTCAGTAAATGTTCACCCATTCGATACAGTCCACCCTTTTGGTCAAAGATCTACAACCCTAAACTAGAAGTAAAAATTCCTCAATGCATGAATCTAAACTGTGATATCACATTGAACATGTGATAGATGTCTCAAAATAATAATGGGATGCTTCAGTTACTTCAATAAAGTTGATTTTCCCCACCAGTGTTGTTCTCTCACCATTTTGTTCTTTAAGATCAATGTGTTTCATGATTCCCATATTCATGGGATACATAGAAAGGGCTGGAAACTTTTTCCTTGGTCCCATCCATGAGTTTATAATTTTCTTATCCATTTAGAATCAACTAAATCTAGTCATTAAGACATTAAATTGAATGTGACCACCAATCCACAGTCTATGACCATAAACTAAGAGCATGTGGTCACAGAGATGTGATTGTAAATTTTATACATCGTCAACACAATAAGACATTAAATTTATTAAATATCCAAGCTTAGAATCCCTTTTTCTAATACATCTTCATTCCACACTTTGATACTTCTCAAGTTTAGTTCCATTATATTTCAAATCCAAATGAAACAAAAAATTGCTTCGTCTTATGCGATTGTTGGCTCAAATCCCATATTGAGCCAATACCCTAATGGATGTTGGGAAGAAAACAAAAAATCCTATGTTTTGACCTTTCTCAAGTTTTGATCTCACATTTTATTTACCCATTCTTCGCTAGAATGGTTGTGGTTGTTATGTTTCAAACATTTTCAATGGTCAACCCATACTCTCCAATAATCCTTTTATCCAAATAGAAAGTCTTGACTTACCACCTTTCCACCCCTCTATGTCATGATGGATTTCAACCCTAAGTATATCCCTAAATTTACTCTTCCACGTATCCAACAGACCCATTGTACTATTCCTTGTTTCCCACTCCTATCATGGTTGATATAGGATTAGGATTTCTAGTGGGATGGGTATCGATGTTTTCAATCCACACAAGGGAGTCTTTCTCTAAACTCTATGAACAGAAACTAAGAGCCTTGTTGGGAAAATGTGGTGCAGCCTTGGGCCTCCTATGTCCTCATTCACATCAGGCTTGTCATCCCATTGTTCCACATACTCATGTTTTCAGAATCCTTCCTCCCATTTGTCAAAACTCTATGACCTTAATCTAGAATCCTATGTCCAAGAAATGTGGACATTAAACAACATATGAATGTATCCCATGGAAATGTGGTGTGAAAATGGGACTCTTATGTCCTCTTTCAAATCTATTTTTTCAATCTTCCACGCCACATATACCCATATTGGAAATTCCCTTAGTCCAATCTCCCTGACCCTAACTAAGAAAACATAATCTCTGTGACATGACTTTAAACCATTGGATGATGTCCAGACAATATATACATCAACATTATAGAACTTTCTAATAGGGGATTTTAAATTGTACCATGCATTTGTCCTCCTTGTTTAATGTTAAATTATATGTCCATAGCTCTCGGTTGCAAGATATGAAACTATAGAACTTTTCATGTCATGGCCTAAAGGGACCTTATTCCCAATGCGGGTCATCTACCACATTGATCTCATTTTCATCTATCATTTGGAATTCGAGATGATTCTGACCTGAAACATGGGTTTGATATTTGTTCATAGCTATACACTAAATTAATGTTCTCTCAATCATAGTGGCATAATCTCAAGAGTGATGGAATCTATTTGAACGGTTCATCACTCCATTTGACCCTAATTTGGATTCTTATCCTCTTCCATGTTTGAAGGGACCCCCTAACTACCTAGTCTCATGACACTTTGGATCACCTACCATCCTGGGCCAATGTTCTAAAGACTTTATATGACATATCAAGGAATGTTCAAAATTGTAACATGATTAGTAGTTGACCCTAATTTTTTAATCCCCATTTTTGGATAATGGATATAATGTTTGGTTTCAAATGGGATTAGTATTTATCATGTATCATTGTACCAGTCTCTCAATGTTCCAAATTTTGGGCATCGTGATTCAAACTTATCATTCCCTTTTGTTTGAAAATATTCAAATTCCCAATACCTTATCTTGTTCGTTCTCTATCACATGTTGGGAATATAAATTTTTTTGTTCTTATAACACTTTTCTCCATCCATAGCCTCTATCATCCCAACCACTCTTGTTCGTCAATCATCGATAAAAAACCTCAAGTGTTCTATGGTTATCTGACACAGTCAAACCAATTGAAAAATGAAGTGGTCGTCCTTTATTTCTCACACCATGAATAACCCACCTGATATTAGGGATTGATCATTGGTTTTCTCACATATATGATTGAAGTGGAATAGTTAAATCAATAAAATTAAATGTTTACATGCATATAGAAAAAGTATCAACAAGGTAGTAGTAGGAATATCCAAATATTGGAGTCTCTTAGGAGTCCTGGAAAGATTTTACCAATAGCTCATCTCCTTTAATTGAGAAATATACCCTTGTAATCCATTGGTGCATGGCCTCTAGGCTCTATTTCTGCTGCCTGAGATCTATTTATTCCTCATCATCCACCATACAAATCATGTTGGCCCTAATATGCACTCGAACACATTCAACTCAGAGATCATACACTTGGTGTGATGCATGTCTTTTATAATCCTTGAATACCTCTAGATGAGCCTTTATCTAGATGTAAAGCCTCAATTGAGTGCTAATTAATGAGTATCACTTTTCTATTTTCTCTTCCAGGTGTTGGATATCCTGGTTGACCACCTAAAGCTTCCATATGTTTTCAGACTTTTCTAGGTATTAGGAGATGTCTTGTTGTTGGATACCCTCCCTTATTTCTTCGGTGAGATAATAATGAACCAGAATGTAGAGACAATAATCATCTACACCACCAATGCACATATTGTGACTCCACAATTAAATAGAACCCATATGGAATAATATTTGTGGATAAGGGTTTGGTTTAATGAAACGTTTGACAGACTTCCACTCCAAGTGCCATAAGATTCGATTCTCCTCGATCACATCAGATTTGGAATCGCCTAGCTCTTTGGGATCTATAGGCCCATACCTATGAAATGTAGCTAGGAATTTAGAATAAGGATCCTCCCACATCAACCTGTCAGATAGAATGAGCTCCATTCTATGCGTTTGGTCAACCTCACTTGATCCCACCTTGATAGTTTATTCCCTAGAAGACAAACGTTTCTCCACACCGGTGGAATCACTCACAGCTGCTACTTATGTTTAAATAGAATTCATGGCCTGGTCATCTTAGATGGTTGGCCCCAGATGAACCAGCACCCCTCTCCGAAACGGGACCCCAGATTCTCCATCCATTTCTGATTATAGAGCACTCAATTTCCCCAAAACTGTTTAGAAAATGATCATTTCAGTAAATGTAATCACTATATAACTATTTTGACTCTACAGATATTAAGGACATATGAAAATTGATCACTTAAATATTAGACTCTTGGGTTTCCTCCATCTTCATTCTATGGATTGTCCCCCTAAAGATGATTTGGAGATCCATGAATTCTATAGTGGATCCTCTAACCTCCCCAACACTGATCGACCTTGAAACCACATTTTCCCTGGGCACAAGCCCAGAAGTGTGATCCTCTACACCTATTAGTGTACCTCAATCCCCATCTTTAGGGGTCCCTTGTACAAGATTCCACTATAGGGAAAAATATTCAATCGGGTAATCAATATAGAATATATAGGAATGCACAACATAGTAAATGAGTTAAGGATTACTCAAATAAGTTCATTAAATTTCAACAAGGATGTTGTGATTTCACCAATCTCTAGGGGATCACTTCATTGGAATATTATAAACATTGTTTTATTAATACCTTTTCTAGGGGAATGTACTTGAAATCTTATGTGCTGATAATTGTGGAGGAGAGTACATTTCAAGTAGCACCATCACCCAGTCTCCCATTATATGTGTTGTGCCCTGATAGTGATCTAGATCTACCAGGTAATTCAAATATTGTGCATCGTCTACCTGGTTGATGAGGAAACTCGAATTGTCAAAACCAGTCACATCAAAGACCATACCACATCTATTGAAAATTTCTCTCATCTATCAAAATACTCAAAACTGCATGTAGACATCCCAGTTGTCACAATCTTCATGAAATATAGAATAATCAAAGATTTCCATAAGGTGTAACCACTTCTATAGAACTAGGAAAAATGTTCTACATAATCCTTAAGAAGGATCCCTTCTTCATGGGTCTCCCATTCCTCGTAGAACCACCTTCCTAAGAGTGTTGTTATTAGTATTATCATCACTCTTCCTTCACTACCCCATGATTGTGTGGGTCCTGAATTGTCAGTCCCACAGCTGCAGCCCTGCTGCCATGATTCCCTCTATACATCGGTGTACCTCATCCCTAACATGGATGGATCAATCCTCCTTCAGACTGGATGGTATATACCTTAGCATTACCTTTGGATATATGGATACTTATCTCTTTTCATACCCATTGACTAGCCTGTACTTTGTATTGGATGGCGATATCTCATTACGCATCATCCTGTACTCCTAGGCAAACATGATCCAAAATTACATCATCACCAAATGATGGAACTAATGATGAACCATCTATTACACCTTTTGGGTTAACCTCTGTAGGCACCTAAATATCATCGAAAATTAGTGTGGGTTATATAACACGAAGATTGGATCTTCATCCACTATATCCACCAGCACCCCACCTTATAAGGCCAAAAGGTTTGAAATCTTTTCTCATTCCATGTTTCATCGTCAGTCACCACTCCCATCAGTAGAAGAAATTTGTGAAATATAATGTGATCTTCAAGTGAGAACTTGTTTAGCACATTTTTCAAGTCATTATTGAATGGGTATCTCTCCGTGACATTCAAAATAACATGCCAGACGTTTTATTCATGAGGTGATATAAGTTTTTGATTTTCATAAACCACAATATTCATGGCCACCCAACTATATAGGAAATGGAATTGATCACACATGTAAAGTGGTATCTTCCCCTCCAAAAGTGATAAATTAATTTGTATATATGTTCTAGGATGAGGATCCAAATATTGAGAAAATTCTTTATCACCATTACGATATCCATTATAAATGTTCTAAGATGCACCCCCTTGTTTGCATCCCTAACTAGAAGCACCCACCCACAAATGAGTTCCATGATAAATCTGGCTAACCTGACTATGGTTTAAAGATTTTTTTAATGTGTACCCACAAAAGGTTCAATGTTTCTCTTCCCAAATGTTTCAATATAAGATCTAAATGCCTCAATAGATACCTTAGAGATAGATTAGTGTCCTTTTTGGTATTTTCTTGAGTGACTCTTCCCACTCGGTAGGCTCCTCTAACAGGAAGTTCCAGAAATAACTAAACCATTACTTGAAGTGGACATCCCACATCCATAGCTTCTCCTTTTCACTACCCTGCACTAGATCCTACAACACCTTATCCAAATGATAATTTTTTTAATGATCCTCCCAAACATTCTATATAGGGAGAAATTTTTCATACATCACCTCTATAATTTTGATTCTAGATATCTGATGGAGATTTCAAAGTGTGATGTTGAAATCCCCGCGGTAAAGGTGAAATGTGTAGGTCCCTAGAAATAGCCTACTCAAGTGCAACAAAATTATCCATTGTGGCTGGTAAACAAGGAACTGAGAAGACCATGCTTATTTCTTAAAGGCCTTTACACCTCAAATATTCTCCAAAATCAACATAGTTTGTGCAAGAACTGTAGGCCCATGCCCATTCATCTATGCAGTTTCTTCCCTTGAACAAGTATCGGCTATTAGTACATCCTTTATATGGGTTCCCTAATCCATCCTTATTGATCATTTGGTATTGTGGTAAATAATCCTCATCCTCAATAATCTCCCCATCTATATTGTTTAATTGGTTTTTGGTACATTTGCTTATGATGGGTGGGTGATTCTTCTAGATATGGATATCATCAGCCATGTTGCACTGGTACTACACAAGCATGCCTCTAAACAAGTAGTCTGGTTCGTCACTGCTGGCCGATGAAATGAAGACATCATCTCCCAGTCTAAATCAATATAGCAGAAGTCTATATCATAGGGGATAATCATTTTGAGACTCCTAAAGTATCCAAGAAGCGATTTTTGATACGAGGTGCTTCAAGAATATTCCATGATCATAATTTTGTTCTCCAATTCCTCTATTGGGGATGAATCCACATGAACTTCCATAGCATCTTCCTAAATGACCATTGAATCTGAGACTTAATTAGTTCTTGAAGACATACTTGTGGAGGTATTTCGTGGAGCCCATTCAGAGAGACTTGTTCATAGAGATTGAGTTTGTGGTGTTTGGTCCAATAAGAAGTGTTTGCGGAGGAAGACTATAAAATTATGATTTTCATGGAAGTGTATGTAGAGAGGGGATTTTAGAGGTTTAAAGCATCATGAAATGATGGAAATAGTGGTTTTCTTCACATGAGAATCGTGCGCCTTCGCGGGCCCCAGCCACTCTATTAATAGTTGTATGGTCTCCAGAGCTTCACAAGGGCTTTCTTGCTGGCAATCTTCATGGGAACCATAAAAAATGACCACCATGATAGACCTCTATGGAACTGATTATATTTTTATAATTTTCAATGACTCTCCTTAAAAATCCAACTATCCTTTTCCCATAAACACCCATTCTTAGAGAGGTGGGAATTTGATGGCACCAAAATATGTTCTGTTGGACTATTTTAGGGGTACATAGCTGTTCTGGAGGGAATATGATCCACAACGGACCCAAAATTACCCTTATTGGTATTCTTTACGGATCCCTTTCACAAAAATGTCTCACCCCTATGAATGTGTGAATCCCTAATTGAACGCTCCATGAGTCCGATGGTGATCCATGATGACACTAAGTTTTGAAAAAAATTATGAGTCTAACACTATAATGTCCTTTCTTAAATCCCACATTTTCTCTGTTAACCATATACCATCATCAAGAAACCCCTTATCATATAAATACCCACATCATTCCATATTTTTGGGGAAAGAATCCAACCTTTCAACTTCCCAATTTTTTATGATTTTCAGATCACCCAAAGCATCATGAATCAAACCAAAAGTGATCGCCAAGGGTATCCTAGCATCATGAAACCCTTTTCAAGTGTCCCTAAAGACCTCCACCTAAGGTTGAGATTCCATCAGTGAAGACCCACACACTTCATGAAGGAGGAACGCAGATCGGGGTACATTAGGATTCCTGAAGCATTCAACCTTCATTAAAGCACTCCATTACCAATAAGTATCTTTAACCTAAGGTTGAGAAATAATGGTTTTTTTATAATCATCCTTTTTTCATCCCATGTCCTTCACAATACACCAGAGCCTCCTGAATCTGCTATATGTGAGGAAATCTATTTTTTGAGGCCTCTATCCTAGGTCACTCCATGTTTCCTTCAATATTTTATCACATATTATAAACTTTTGAGTACTCCAAACCTCCATATCTATCCAGGACTGGTAAAAATACACCTAATGTCCTCATGTGGCATGTTCTCTCCATTTTTGGGGCCCACTAAACTTTTATCATGTCTAAATAATCCCTTATAACTTTTTATTTTGAGCACAGGTACACTAGTCCCCCTACATCTCAGTATAGGGATGCTAATGTGGTCCTTATGACTGGACACTCCTCCACACCATTGAAACCTATCATTTCTAAATCCCTGCCACTCCCAAATTCACATGATCCGTGTTATTTATGCTTAAAGGGTAAGAATTAAGTCACCCTTGTATGCACTACATGATGTAAAACATCCTAAAAACCACTTCCATATTGCATTATGGTAAACTATTGTCTTGCCTAATGAAATACACATGGGGTTCCACATGTGTGGCCTTTATGGGATACCACCATGGGATAACCATTCCTCCTTGGTAAATTTCTACATATAATCATTGCACACCTTTTATAGGATTCCCTGTATAGGACTGATATGGAATGATATCTTCCAAAGATGGAATGATATTATCTTCACATAGAATTTCATCCTCCTTGGGAATCATCCACACATATTCCCCACACCATCACTAATTGTCACTTTTATTTGAGACATGATGGTCATGTCAACTGATTCATTTTGTTTCTCACACTGAGCATAACTCATATTGGTGTAGAGGTTAACAGTTACCATGACATCAAACCTCCACCCAATTGGGCCTCTCCTACCTATAATCCCCATAATGTTATATCTAAAAATAATCCCCCTCAGTGTAATTCCAATCATGTCTCCATATTTGGGAAAATTTCATTCATAATCCCCAACCACATACTCCATTTCCCAACGAATCTTCCATGTGTAAGCCCCAATAATCATCCCCATTATCAAACTATAAGGTTTTTGATTCCCAATTAACTAGGATACAAAAGATTATTACTTTAGGTCAAATCCCAAGACTCCATCCATTTAATCCAATCCATATATTCCACACCACACTTTATCCAAATCCATCATGATTTTAACTGACTCTCCACATCTTATTGAGATTTTTCCAACCACTTTGGAAGATCCGATTCATATGCACCAACCACTTCATCGCTTCCTATAAAATCACCCAGTTAGATCATATTTATAATCCACATCTACATAAATTCTTCTCATTGAAGATCCCAGGAAGCATCCATGCATAACCCCTACACAATCCAACCAAGAGAAATACTCCTGTGAAGGGAATCTCTTACAGATAAGCCCTACACCATCAATAAAACTATATATGTTTGGATACCTATCCTATAAACAGGGTATGTAAGATTCCTACTATATTTTCAATAAAAAAATGGTAAACCATGGTTCCCCCCTCCTATGAGTGCACCTCCCTGATCCGCCATCATAGGTGTGCAGATCAACCTTCATGGTGTGAAATCTTCCCTTCATGGGAAACACCTCCAGTTTCCTCCCCCATGGTGAATTCGGATCCAATCATCTGGTAAACCTTTTAGGTGCTCCCTTATAGGTACACCCTACCATGATCTACCACTATAGGCTAGCTTGATCAATTTCACTCTATCTCCTCAAGATGTTAAATTCATGACCCATATAATAATGATACCCCATGCTAAACATTGTATAATTGAGTTGAAATACTTGAAATATTCTCACCTATGATGCCATATACCTAATATAAAAAATGGGATACCATAGTTGAAAATGGTGTAAGATATTCCTTTTCCATCTGATACCTCTTGGTTGACATGGAATTCCATGGGTTCTACCACAATAATTTCCTCATATGAGGAATAATACTAGTGATAAATATTCCAACATCTAGAAATCCATGAGATTCCCAACATGACTAATATCCTGACTAATGTTTACATCCTAATTAGAAACCCTTGAATGTCTAGATAGAAGTTCAATAATTATCTAGTTTCCATAATGATATGGAACTGAGAATGAGTTTCATGAACACATCGTAATCTATGAGGTAGACCTAGACTTGGCATTGAATTATAAGGATGAATCCATTGAAGGAGGAACTAACATCTCATCTTCTTGTTTTGATCAAGGACTGAACCTCGCCAATGAAATATATGAATGTCACTCTCCTTTAGAAATCAGGAATATGAGGTAACCAGAGAACCAAACATGCACACCTCATATTGTAGATGCATGAGCACACCCCAATGAAAGAATTTGAGACAGACATTTTATATGATGATTCGTTAATAATTAATTCTATTTTTAGAATGATTTTTTTTTATTTAAACAATTATAATTTTTTATAATAGTTACCAAGTGATAAATAATTCCATAACTCAATTTACTTTAATTGGGTTATATTACTTCTTCTTCATCACTGATATTATAATATTATGTGTGTACTGGATTATGAATATCTAATGTCTTATTTCAAATTTTTTATGTTGATTTATACTTGAAACATATAATATAGTGATTTATTAATTATCACTTCAACATTATGTTCATTATAAGATTTTTATCACAATATCATTTTAATCGGGGTGTTTTATACATGAATTTCATTTGAATAAAACTATTTTATCATTATTTAATAAACTATTCCATTTTCATCCCATATGGTTATTAGTGAGAATTTTCAAGTAGTGTTACCATTTTTCCAATCATTCCTACATAAAATGATTGAGAAAATGTATTAATAAAATTTGAATTCATTTCTATATGTAGTTAGAAATCTATTTTTTCCAAAAACATCACTTCTAAAAATTCAATCAATTTTTTTAAACGATTTCCAAATGAATTATTAAATAACTTTTTATCCATTTTTTCATTTAAAAAAATCAATTAAATTTTTAACTCTTTTCCAAAACATGGCCTATTTTAATTTTATTGAAAATGTAAATGGAACCATTTTTTAAACGTACTCATCATGTGCATGATTTCCTTCTATCATGACCGCTCAATTATTTAATCATTCCTATATGAGTTTGAAAGTTTATTTTTAAATAATTTTATTTTCAATGTTTTATATGAAATTTTACTTTTAAAAAGTTATTTTCAAAATGAAAAGGATATTTAGATCAAAAATATATTTAAATATCTTTTTATGGTATTTTTATTCATCAATGATAACATCCATTCTAGTTCATTATACAGATTGTTTATGATCATTTTGTCCATGAAATGTATAAACATTCACTCTATTGATTCAATTCTATTTTCTTCAATGTTCCCATTAAATATTTACATACCAGTAATCATTGAAAATTATATATCCCCTAAATATCCATATTATTTATCATGGTTATGTTTATTTGGTAACCACGTATCACATATACATACAGAGATATAAATTGAATGTTATTTTTTTTATCTAGTAAAATATTGATAAATATTTATTCTTTTCACAATATGGATATTCTATGTTAAGGTAAATTATTTAAGAATTAAATCAATTATTTAATTTATTAGGAATGATTTGGACATGTAGAAATGGGTGGAGTCTAATTATATGTATCTCCTCAAAGTATCAGTTGTCTAATAATATGAATTGGTTTGATAGGATTAGTTAAATGGGTTCTTGTGGTATACCTACCCATTGGTTTTAAACATTTTTTGAAAATATGTCGATAGTAGTGGTACCATGATGCCTGAGATCATGGCGTCCCACAATTAAGCATTTTATTCATTGGTAATTCCATAATTTTTAACCCTGATAATTTTGAAATAATATTATATTGGATGTGTTTCATTCTCAGTTTATTGATAAAATAGAATGTATATTAGGTCACTTAATTTTCCATATTGATTATCCCTTATCTGGTTTTTATAGTCAATTTCTTGATTAAAAAAATGTATTTTTCAATAATTTAACTTTACATATTTGTATTGTTTTATTTAATCATGAAATATAAATTATTTAAATATAATTATTTTTTAGTTATTTACCTTTCAATGTTGTTTATACTAATTAATTCTTGATAGCTTCTACTATACTAAATTTTTAATGATTATTTGATCTCACCAAAATTCATTTTCAATCCCAATAATACATTAAGTGTACTCTGATGGATATGAAAGGATATAATTGTAGGAATTAAGTTATTGTAATATATTTCGTATTTTTTCATGTATGTATGTCTCTGAATATTTTGTTAATATTTTATTTGGGTTTTGTTTTCATCATTAATGGATTTCATTTGAATAAACACAGTCTTAGGTTGTGAGAAAACTTGAGAAACCTAGAGTGGGTCCATGAGGAATGATTTTTGGAAAAAATGCTCTAATGTTTGGGGACGTATGCTTGTTTGAATTAATGGCGTTTAGTTATAAATGGGTTAAGTCTTAACACATGTTCATGGTATCTTGATATACTTAAAAGAGTGTTTGGGTTGTTTAATGTGAGAGTGAGCAGAGAAACCATCTTCTGAAAATTTACATGTCATGTTAAGGGATTACACATCATGTAATTATTTGGGTTTTCTAATTAAATAATTCTGATTTGACAATTTTTTGTCTTATTCAATTATAAATATTTATAGGATGTATAACTACATTGCACAACATGTGATTTCCTAACCTAATATTCAAATCATGATGTTGAGATGAATTTTCATTTTAATCCTCTACTTCTCCTCTCCACTTTACCCTGTGGTATCCTCTAGTAGAATTTTACTGACAAACCTCCTTCTAGACATCCTTTTTGTGTGAGAAATTGATGTTAAGTGGTTTTAGTCAGGTTTTCAATTCACTCCCTTAGGTTTTAAACCATTACTATGAAATCCATTGACCAATTTCATTATTTGTTTCGATATTGATCTGTTGTGATCTATGAACATCCTTGAAATATTTTTCCCTACCTTATTTTATCCATTTTCTGTTGGAAGAATTGTGTTATTCATCATTTAAGGTATGGGGTCTAATATTAATACCATGGTTTAATAATTTCCATGTTTATAAAGTAGTCATGTTACACCAATGTAGTGTGAAACCAAATCAATTTAACAATGAATGGGATTAGTCCTTGAAGTCAAAATGTTCAATTTTTTTGACCTAGATTATGTCAACCCATTGGGTGAGAGAACCATGAATATAATTTAATTTATTTAATATAATAATGTTGTTTTAGAATTCCATGTGACCTTAAGTAATTTCTATTTGTATATTCCCTAAACTATGTCTTATATTCTTATTGATATTACATTTTATCCATTTTGATATAAATTTTTGAAAGGTAAATGGTTATTCTCATAATTAACCTTTGATATATATGATGTGATATTGTTATATCCAAGCTCTTTGGTAGGACTAGTGTTCCATGATGAAATTTTTATATATGAGGCTTGTTCCTAGCACATGCACACTTATATTCTTTAATGGTGAAAATTAGTAGGCTCGCTCAAGTACCATGTTATAATGCATATAGGGAGCAGGTTATTCCCAGTCCCATGATATAATTCTTCTTGGGATTTGACCAAAATGTTGTAATTATTATAGGGTTTTGACCAGAATGGTTATACCATGGATCTATAGTTCTCGTTGGAATGTTCATAAGGCGTTCTGCCAAATATGTTTTCATGGTTCTAATAAAGGTCATCTTAACTTGGTTTTATGGTTGTGGTTGTCACGTTCAGAAATCATGCTCGGAGATATTTCAGTATAGAGCTAAATTAGGTTTTGATTATATTTTATTAATTATTTAATTAATGAATTAACCTATTTATAATTTTATTTCATATACTTCTAATCATTATGGTTTATTAATACATTGTGTTTTTTAATTATGATTTATACACACACCCTATTTCGAACACCATTTGGTACCCCAATAGATTACATGGAGGTAGTTTTGGATAATGTAAAATGGACTTGCAGTTGATTTATTATTAAAAATGGGATATAGTTTGGGTATTGTAATGATGTGGGGTTTAGGACCAGGGAATTTTTGAGCCTTTATTTGAGTCGGTTATTCTATTACACATATTGTTTATATCATAAAATTTAGATACATTCAAGCACATCATTACATTATTTCTTAGTATTTTTTGTATTATTCAATTGGTTCATATTATTGTCTTCCACTATTTTAATACATTGTTTTTATTTTCTATATGTTTTATTTTCTACTTATATGACACTTCATACAATTTGGTATGGTCTCCCCACTATATATTGCACTCCTCTGATGCTAGTTGGAGGCCTTTGGCGTACTGGGGGGCATGCTTGTGGTCTCATAACTAACACTTTTTGGCCACATGATGGAGTACCAAATGGGGGTATGTTATAATGTGGTATCAAAGGTGAAAGTCTTATTTTCGACTACATTACTACTTGGTAAAGATATAAAGGAGAATAGGATGTGTCAGAAATTGGTAATGATATTTTTCATAAGAGTAGCTAACCCACATATGGGTGAAATTTGAGTACCCAGGGATGGGATTTTTGTTTGTGATGTGCTCTTATTATAGTTGATGTTATTTCACCTTGGTTAGCTCACATGTTGTGTGATGTTATTGTTTTATGATGTTACGATTTCCTGAGATTTGTAATTGTGGCCCAATTTGGAGAGAAAAGAGAATATATGCACCATAATAGACATATAATAAAATTTACATGGATTTTTCATGATAAGAAAATATCTATTTTTAATTTTACATACAACAATATTTTCAACTATGATATGAGATATCTATTTCAATATATAAATGAAATGAGTTTTTGTTTTATAATAAAAACCCATGTAAACCATGTTTAGAGGGAACATTAATCATTGGTTCTCTACTGTAGTCACCAGTTGAGGTTGACAATGTAGTTATGTAGTTATCCAAGGCATGTGTTTGTCTTGTATAGAAAATGAATTCTCATCATTTTTGGCTTGTGTTTCATGAGAGTGGAAATTAGAAAACACCTAACACAGTTAAATCAGAGCTTCCTATAGTTCCTACAAATCATATGGATATTAATCTTTGTGACAGCTTCCTGATGGTAAGAACATACAGGGAAAGGTAGATTATTCATATAGTGCATTCGATGTTTAAGGTGAAAGAATATTTTTAGCTGCCACATACCACAATGTTTACTATAGAAGGAGGACACTAGCCATCCCTGATCTTGATTGTGTTACTAAATAAAATCACCAAAAATATTTAAACACCAATAGGTATAATAGTGATTCTTACTTTATTTATACATTGTGGACATGTCCTGAATTAGGGGATGTTCTATAAGAAGTATAAAATTTGGAAAATATTTCATAAAAGGTCTTCGAGACAAATTTCAAGATCTATTTCTATCCCTAAATGTTGATGGATAAAAAGCTCATGATTATATGAATCAGATGTAGGTGGGATTATCCATGATGGAATATGCAGGACATTTCACTGGTCTGTATCACTTTTAAATATCATTGACAGTTGATGAGATCTAAAGGGCTAGACATTTTCAGGACTATATTTTCTATGATTCCTGCTCATAGGTGAAAATATTCTTTTTAATCATCTTTATATATGTGATGAACTAGGAACTCTTCATGAAAGGGAATATAAGAAACTCCCCATGAATTTTATAAGATGTTTTATCAAGGTGATCTAGGATCTATTATTTGAGTAGAATGATGTGCCACTATAATATTTTCCACCAAGGTAGTAGTGGGTAAAGTATCTAGGGAACTAGACATCAACTTCAATACAATGTTCTGTTATAGTGATATTAGTGTGACACATTTTTTCAGAGGAACATGCAATTTCCTTACCATGCAGTCGAGTGTCACATCAGTGGAAGTATGGGTCATCCACATAGGTTCTGTACAATCATTTCACTTCAGACTAGTTGAAGAGGATTGGAAAAGGAACCAGAGTTAGTAAAGGGCTAAGCTTCCCCTCAGTAGGCTAGTTTTTGGTGTTCAGTTGTCTATTCATGCTGAGGTTGGAGATGTGGTACCCTAGTTCCTGAGAAATAGTACTAATCATGTTAAATATCATAGGGTAGTCATATTATATCCCAAGGAAGAGAAAAAAATTTATTATTTAGTCATGCAGACTACACCAGCTATACCTTCTACCGTCAGATGTATGATTCTTATATAACATTCTTTAGAATGTTTTTTATAAAAGAGCATCTAATTCATTTCATTGTTTTTTAATGAAACAAAATTGGCCATAAATTTTGAAATCATGGATGGTGTTTTAACCATCAACCCACCATTGGGAGTTCAGTCATACAATTACAAATTCTACAAGGTGTCTTATCTAGATATTGGTGGTTATGATTTCTTTTGTGAACCGTTAATGCTAGAAATGACAGGATTATACATGATCCATGGTTTAGAATGTTCAATTCTAAAACAAGCTCATATTGACTATTACAATCAGATATTTACCATCTTATCTCCATAAGGAGGCATCTATTTTCACCCTAGTGAGTGGGATCTCTAGGCCGGTCAAATTGGGCCAATTTAGTGTAGATTGGTTGTCTCTTATCTCAAATAGAAATAATTGATATAGTTATTGGTTTAATGTAGCAGGATACTTTTTCTCTAGTGGTATACCTTTTAAGGAAGTCCTTCTATATGATTTATATGGTTTATGTAGAGACCCTAAGCTTGAAATACATGGACATTACATTACTTTTGCAGAATACTTAATACATAACAAAAATAGACAGACAAGGACCGTAATAGTTTAGTGTCTTTGGAAACTTGGAACGTAATCTTCTAATAGTGGTGAAAGATCTTCAACATCTCCCATAAAGATCTTCCACTTTTTGTTTCCTGACCTAAAACCTTTCTTTTGATCTTGGGGGAAAATAAAACATAAAAAGGATGAGCTCAAATGCTCAGTAAGGGTAAGTATGGATAAAATAAAACATACCCTATACATTGGAACATAAAAACATGAACATAATGTTTAAACATTAAAATATTGAGCAACGACGTAAAACATGGAAGTACATAAGGCATAGATAAAAATGGAACATAAACCATGATAAAATAGCATGGGAATAAAACATGTAATTGTGGCATCAATTAAGCACATGTAATGATTTCCATAGTAGCCAAGGAATTGCTACCAAGACCATCTTAGTGGAAAAAGTCCCATTCTGAATCGAGTTCACTCCTCGTTTCAGTCCTGTAACACTGAACCAGATTAACTTACCATTCCAGCCATGTCTATCTCATGAGATATAAAATCTTTACCCAATGCATTGCAGGGAGATATAGGTCCCACCCATCTCATAATGAAATCATTTTTACTTTTTCCACACGATAAACATACATCATTCATAATAACCCAACGAATAAAATGGGTTTCATAAACATCATCCCATAATAACATAATCCAGATAAAATAAATGGATATCATTTCATAATAAGGAAAGTGAAACCATGTAAATCATATAGACATTATTCTTGAAACATACACATATGAAATAATTTCATCTTAGATGAAAAATGGTTTTGATAAAACACTTAAAATGAATTCTTGAGGAAAATATCCTTTCTTCTTCAAAATCATTTTCTTTTCACAAAATGTCATGCAATTTTAAAAGAAAAGGATTTTGTTGAAAATATTCATGAAATATTTTTGAGGAAGCTTCATGAAAATAAGGCTTCATAAAACTGTAAAAATCCTTTCATGCCGTATACGTTAAAAAAACATTCTTCTCGTACTTTTGTCAGAAAAGTAAAAAAGTACCTTGTAGGGTAAATAAAATAAAGACTCTTTCCATACCATGGGGTAAAATTCAAAATGCGTAAAAAGGACTTTAAATATAAATGAATACACTTTTATAAAACATGGACATGGATGATAGCAATAACCCCAGTAAATACTTACGAATAAGCAATCCCTGATAAAAATGAGATTTGCACAACTATCCCTTACCTTATGTCTGATATGCTTCGTATATATCTGAACCTCCTATATAATGATTTAAATAATGTCATTGACTTATTACAGAATCATATTCATTGTTATGATATCATATATGGTTCACTTATGACTTTATATTACCCGTTCTTTTGTAAATTCCATGTTAAAGAGTGTTTTGGGTAAAATTGTTTCATTTATCGTCCGTGTTTTGACTTGTAATTATTCATATGATTACTTAGATCACGATTACATAATTCCAGAATATAAAACATGATTTATATATAATATATATTCAGAATACACATATATATAATAGATCGATAAATGGAAAGAAATACACCGTTCATGGAGACGGTAGGTCGTACGTACGCATGAACGCTGTTTTCGTTTCCTTATTGAGTTGAATAGAATTAAGTAGATGAAATACATATATACATAAATCCAGTATCTTTATAATGTCATATATTTCATTATTATTGCTTATATATACTTTATAATCATTCTTAAATGGTTAACATGGAGAATGAATCTCATCGCGTCGTGGAGACGGTAGTCCGTACGTACGCACGAGCGATGATATGGTTTCCATATTTATTGAATTGGAGTGGAGTGGATGATACAATATATCAGAATCAGTATGATTTTATAATAACTATGTATAGTTATTCTTTACACCATTATACCCATCCATGTATGGTGTTGGTGGAAAAGCATATTACACCACGGCGTGGACACGGTATTCCGTACGTACGTACACGCGGTGATTTTGTTTTCCATAGGATGGATAGAAGGTGAAATGGGGTTGTTTCATATTTATAATAACAAATATTTATATTAGTGATACTTATGTTATTACATTATAATGAAACAACTAAATAAGAAGAAGTTGAAGAAGAAAGAAGCTTGAAAGAATCGGGAGAAGATATTACCTCTTCTTCGATACGCCTCTTTGAAACCTCCTCTTAGGGCACTAAGATTGGTCTTTAAAGTATACCAGAACCTATAGGATGTTTCTAGGGAAGTGGATAATATAATTTGGAAGGTTTTGGCCGAGTTTGAAGGCTAAAATCGGTGTGAGGAGGAGAGGGAGGAGGTTCCCTTTTATAAGGGAGGAGAGGGGCACCTTTGGAATTTTAAAAAATATTAATTTATAATAAATCTAACCCCACTTAAAAACCTCAAAAAATGACTCATATTAAAATATTAGATGATATAGGGTTGTAATCGCATCAACCAATCAAATTTAGACATGTTTGGAGGTTATTTAAAACCTTATCATTTTGATTTATCCTTATTTAATCTATTTAAGTTTATTTGTGGTAATAAAATTGTAAATTTTAAATTATAACAAATAATTACTTATTTGTTGTGAATTTTCCATAATTGTTTAATTTATAACATTATAGACCATATAAATATAAATTTATAAATTTCAAATATTTTTGTGATTTTTAAAAAATTTTATAATATGTTATTTTTATAAAATAACAATAGTGTCAATTTTGACACTATTCATTTATTTGAATTTAAATAAAATATATACAGAATATATGTTTGAAATAAAAGATTTAATAGATTCATAAAAGTTCATATGTATCTATAAAATTAGTGTATAAGATTAAATAGTTCATATAATATTTATTTTTCTATTTTTAAAACCATTTATTTGGTTTATCTCTTAATAAAATAATTACTACAACATTTTTGTATAATTATTTAATATACTGATTTATTACATAACAATTTCAAATAAAATCCTATGATAAAGATAAATCCATTACCATTCACAATAATACTTTTACTCTAATTTATCATCTTAAAATCACAATATTTAAATTGTTATATTTATTAAATTATGAAGGTGACATCTTTGACATCATTTAAAATAAAATAATATAAGTGTCATAATCACCTTCATAAGGATAAAAACGGTTATATATTAGGTCATTGGATTATTAAGGTGTATATATACACTACCATTAAGTTTTGGTCAGGTTTGTGGGCCTTTTAATGGGTATTATTATTTCAATAAAAACTATATTACTTATTTTCCACTTAATAAATAATTTCTGTATCATTAATGTATCAACATTAATGAAAATTATTTAATCCCTAAAAATTCTAAATAAATTATCATGATGTAGTTAATTTTATTAGATTTCTGGAGACTATTCATGTTCGAAGCTTTATGATGTTTATCACTAAATTAAAATTATTATACTTATAAGATTTAAGAGAGTGACATGTTGTCACTTTCTTTGGTTTTAATAATAATTAAATTATTTTCATGGTCAAAAGTCCATAAAATGAATCTAATCAGACCCTTAGTTGATATGGGATTACTTTTATCCATCCAATATAATTTTGGCATGTGTTAGGGTAATTTTATAATAATATATTTACCCTTAATTACCCGATTTTCCTTTAACTATGGTAAATAAAATTTACCGTAGTTAATATTCATAATTCCCCAAAATAAAAAGTAGCCTATTAACATAATTTGGACCCAATGATTCCAAATATGGAATCCATTTTTTCAATTTATATACACAGAAGTTTCAAAGATTAAATTAAAATTAATCTCGTTGTCGAATGAAAACGGGTTTTTGTTTAAAACATTGCAAAAGATTGAATTGATTTAACCAACGAATTCAATGTAAAATCAATGATAATGGCATACATTATATTCAATGGTAAAAATATATTATATTTATACTTTAAAACCATTCAATATTATAATTTAACCATATAAATTATTACAATGAAAAAAGTTGTTTTTAATTAAAATATAGTGTGTTTTTACTAATCATTAAAATATGAAAGTTAACATAAAAATATCAAAACTTTATCCAATGTAAATTTTTATATCCTGATTCAAAAGAAGATATTTATTTTATAAAATTGAACTTATAAACATGTCAACAAATAGATTTAAAGTGGGTGCTCCATCAAAAGGCGGAAAAACTGCATTTTTAGAAAAATACATATTTTACCCGAAATTTTTTTTTGTTCTTATACCATGTTCTAGAAAATGTTTAAGATGAATAATAATGTTATAAAATTCAACATTTAGTTAATAATATTCATAACTTCTAGTTCATAATAATATTATAATAATATATCGTTGTTTAGTAAAACCCGGTATTGCGTACAACACACGCTATCGAGGAAGGTCGTGATTGCATGTAATGCAAGACAAGCCAGGGTTGCGTGTTGTGAAAGACTCCTTTATTATTTCATATAACAGAATACAACCATATTTCATTTATAAATTGAATATATATATATATATATATATATACCCTCAATGTTGCGTAGAATGACTATTATAAAACAAACTTGAAATTATGTGTAACACAATCTAAGAATAGTGTTGTGTATACTTCAAGCTAATACAGTGTGGTGTATAGCAAAATATAATCTTTTTGTAGCATAATACACATCAAATAAATTAAAGAGAATACTTATCATAAAATATCGAGTTGTTATATTCTACCCCCCATAAAATGAATTTCTCCCTCGAAATTCGTCCGGGTTATAAATCGTTTACTATTCATAGAAACCCACATCGTAAAAAGGAATACTGAAACTTAATTTTAAAAACTAAATTATGAAACGTAACGATTACCCAATGTAACTCATCACTGGGTTTCCATGTAGGATAATATAGGTGAAAATATGGATATGAAAGAAAAATCTAACCATCAAGTTACGATGGAGAGTGGTAGAGAACATGGCTATGAAAAAGCCATTGATCACAAAGCCATAGATTTGTGATGATCTAAGGTACCATATGATTTATCAGATATAAGGGCACTAGGACAACATTTTTGTTTTTCAAGATCATTTCCCTAAAGTTAATGAAATTAGAATTAGAAGAAATAGTTTTGTGATTTTGGTACAGTCTCACTGTTGGTCGTTCTTTGGATAATTTCCACTTCATATTTTAAAGAAATGAAGTTGAATTTGAATTCGTGTAGTCTTAGAAGATCATGTGATAGAATGATGGGTCATTCCATCTATCTCAAAAAAAGGTTATAAAAGTTATCAAAAATACATAAGTCCATCTATAGTGAGATTAATCATATATGGTTACTAAAATTGACTTATACTTCATATATCATACTGATTAATATAATAAAACAAATTTTTACTAAATAGGGACTTCCTGTAGGCCAGTGGTAGGTGATAAAGGCCAGTCGCACTTCAGTTTTGGGTTCGATTCCAACATCCTTGTCCGACGCGATGGGATATCGCCCGTCATGCAGGTTGTCCTTTTTCTAAAACTACATTACTATAACATCCCATCAATAATATCGAAAAAAACTCTTATCCTTAAACAATAGTATCTTATGCCCAACATAATCCATTCCAATATTTAGGCTTATCCATAATAATGCAGTCCACTCTCATATTATAGTGAAAATGGTTACCAGAGATTTCATATAACAAGCATGTTAATTCCATCGTTGATACCCATATATCATAAGATATGTCTTGTTGGTCACATTCCAAACATTCGAAGGCCTTAATCATGTATTCTCTTGAAAAATGAATACCCATTAAACCTTAGTGAAAACATAAATGCTGTAAAAATTTAACTCTTTCCACATACCAAAATCCAAAAATTCTATATACTCAAACCATGATAAAACCTTCTCCTTATATCAGTCATGAGCTCATGAATACTATCAAACATTTAATTTTCTCCTTATCCCTTCATTATGCGCATATCATCTACTTTCCAAAAATATCTGAATAAATTTTCATGGTTACTGGTACCATTAATCATACACTTTCAAAACTTGAGGAAAGACAACAATGTAACAATCCTTATATGTCTCTTTATTCAATAGTACCATGAGATTACTTATACAACATTACACTTGATAAACATGTAATCATTCCACTACCTTCTTAAACCATTGACTAAACTTCAACAATTATTTCATCTTACATATCATTTGTAGTCTCATCATCATCATCAAAATAAATACTACCCATACGACCGTACTGATTCTCTTCATGAGACATTCCCTTAGGGCATTGGTTTGCATAATGACCATACATTCCACATTTAAAACATTTAACCATTATTGATGTCGTAGCAATACCATTATCCTCATCCATGGTGTTAACTGAACCTTTTCCTTTGCACTTAATGGCTTTGTGTCCTTCTTTTCCACGCCCAAAGAATCTTTCAGTTCCCTTGAAATAATCTCCCTGATTCCTCTTCCCACATTATTTACATGAGGTAAATTGAACTTTCTTTACTCTATGATCATTATGAAACTCCATCTTTCTCTTATTATCTGAGTCGGGAAACATACCAAATTTGAGATTATTGATCATATTATGAGATTTATGATTAGGCATAATAATTATGTTTGGACTTCCAGATCCCGTTTCATTTGCTTTCTCATGAAGAAAATCATTCCATTGTCTGTCATATCCTCCATTATCATGAATCTTCCTGTTTCCAGCCATTTTCTAAAACCCAAAAAGAATAGTGTGAGAGGAAAAAATCATGCTAGGGAAAACAACAAAGTAAAGGGGGAGCAACCTCAATATCTAACATCTGAGGTTAAATTCTAAGATCGTTACCGTAGTTCTAGGACTATATCCTATACGTATTCTTATCCTTAGGTACATCCCTAGACATACCTTAGAAATATCTCTACGGATCTCACTAATGTTTTCGCATCCTAGTTTCCAAAGGTTGACTAAACATTTCCTCTGATACCAACTGTAGAGACCCTAATCTTGACGTACATAGACATGATATTACTTTTTCGGAATACTTAATACATAAAAAAAACATACACACAAGGACCGTAATAGTTTAGTTTCTTTGGAAACTTGGAACTTAATCTTCTAATCGTGGTGAAAGATATTCAACATCTCCCATAAAGATCTTCCACTTTTTGTTTCCTGACATAAAACCTTTCTTTTGATCCTGGGGGAAAATAAAACATAAAAAGGGTGATCTCAAATGATCAGTAAGGCTAAGAATGGATAAAATAAAACATACCATATACATTGGAACTTAAAAACATGAACATAATGTTTAAACATTAAAATCTTGAGCAACGACATAAAACATGGAAGTATATAAGGCATAGATCATAATGGAACATAAACCATGATAAAATAGCATGGGAATAAAACATGTAATTGTGGCATCCATTAAGCACATGTAATGATTTCCATAGTAGCCAAGGCATTGCTGCCAAGACCATCTTAGTGGATGAAGTCCCATTCTGAATCAAGTTCACTCCTCGTTTCAGTCCTGTAACACTAAACCAGATTAACATAATGTTCCAGCCATGTCTATCTCATGAGATATAAAATATTTACCCAATTCATTGGAGGGAGATATAGGCCCCACCCATCTCATAATGAAATCATTTTTACTTGTGCCACAAGATAAACATACATCATTCATAATAACCCAATGAATAAAATGGGTTTCATAAACATCATCCCATCATAAAATAATCCATATAAAAGAAATGGATATCATTTAATAATAAGGAAAGTGAAACCATGTAAATCATAGAGACATTATACTTGAAACATACACATATGAAATAATTTCATCTTAGATGAAAAATGGTTTTGATAAAACACTTGAAATGAATTCTTGAGGAAAATATCCTTTCTTCTTCAAAATCATTTTGTTTTCAAAAAATGTCATGAAATTTTAAAAGAAAATGATTTTTTTTGAAAATATTCATGAAATATTTTGGAGGAAGCTTCATAAAAATAAGACTTTATAAAACTGTAAAAATCCTTTCATGCCGTATACGCTAAAAAACATTCTTCTCGTACTTTTGTCGAAAAAGTAAAAAAGTACCTTGTAGGGTAAATAAAAGAAAGACTCTTTCCATACCATGGGGTAAAAGTAAAAATGTGTAAAAAGGACTTTAAATATAAATGAATACACTTTTATAAAACATGGACATGGATGATAGAAATAACCCCAGTAAATACTTACGAATAAGCAATCCCGGATAAAAATGAGATTTGCACAACTATCCCTTACCTTATGTCCGATATGCTTCGTATGTATCTGAAACTCCTGTATAATGATTTAAATAATGTCATTGACTTATTACAGAATCATATTCATTGTTATGATATCATATATGGTTCACTTATGAATTTATATTACCTGTTCTTTTGTAAATTTCTTGTTAAAGAGTGTTTTGGGTAAAATCGTTTCATTTTTCGTCCGTGTTTTGACTTGTAATTATTCATATTTTTACTTAGATCACTATTACATAATTCTAGAATATAAAACATGATTTATATATAATATATATTCATAATATACATATATATAATAGATCGATAAATGGAAAGAAATACACCGTTCATGGAGAGGGTAGGCCGTACGTACGCATGAACGTTGTTTTCGTTTCCTTATTGAGTTGAATGGAATTAAGTAGATGACATACATATATACATAAATACAGTAGCTTTATAATTTCATATATTTCATTATTATTTCTTATATATACTTTATAATCATTCTTAAATGGTTAACATGGAGAATGAATCTCATTGCGTCTTGGAGACGGTAGTCCGTACGTACGCACGAGCGATGATATCGTTTCCATAATTATTGAATTGAATTGGAGTGGATGATACAATATATCAGAATCAGTATGATTTTATAATAACTATGTATAATTATTCTTTACACCATTATACCCATCCATGTAAGGTGTTGGTGGAAAAACAGATTACACCACGGCGTGGAGACGGTATTATGTACGTACGCACGCGCGGTGATTTTGTTTTCTGTAGGATGGATAGAAGGTGAAATGGGGTTGTTTAATATTTATAATAACAAATAAGTATATTAGTGATACTGATGTTATTACTTTATAATGAAATAACTAAATAAGAAGAAGTTGAAGAAGAAAGAAGCTTGAAAGAATCGGGAGAAGAAATTACCTCTTCTTCGATACGCCTCTCTAAAACCTCCTCTTAGGGCACTAATATTGGTCTTTAAAGTATACCATAACCTCTAGGATGTTTCTAGGAAAGTTTAGAAGATAATTTGGCAGGGGTTGTCCGAGCTTGAAGGCTAAAATTGGTGTGACGAGGAGAGGGAGGAGGTGCCCTTTTATAAGGGAGGAGAGGGGAACCTTTGGAATTCTTAAAAATATTAATTTATAATAAACCTAACCCCACTTAAAAACCTCCAAAAATGACTCATATTAGAATATTAGATGAGATAGTGTTGTAATCCCATCAACCAATTAAATTTAGACATTTTTTGAGCTTATTTTAAACCTTATCATTTTGATTTATCCTTATTTAATCTATTTAAGTTTATTTGTGGTAATAAAATTCTAAATTATAAATTATAACAAATAATTACTTATTTGTTGTGAATTTTAAATAATTATTTACTTTATAGCATTATATACCATATAAATTTAAATTTGTAATTTTCAAATATTTTTGTGATTTTTAAACAATTTTATAATATGTTATTTTTATAAAATAACAATAGTGTCAATTTTGACACTATTCTTTTTTTTAGATTTAAATAAAATATATGAAGAAGATATGTTTGAACTAAAAGAATTAATATATTCATAAAAGGTCATATGTATCTATAAAATTAGTGGATAACATTAAATAGTTCATATAAGATTTATTTTATTATTTTTAAAACCATTTATTTGGTTTATCTCTTAATAAAATAATTACTACAACATTTTTGTATAATTATTTAATATACTGATTTGTTGCATAAAAATTTAAAATAAAATCCTATGATGAAGATAAATCTATTAAATTTCACAATAATACTTTTACTCGAATTTATCATCTTAAAATCACAATATTTAAATTGTTATATTTATTAAATTATGAAGGTGACGACTTTGGCATCATTTAAAATAAACTAATATAAGTGTCATAATCACTTTTATAAGGATCCAAACGGTTATATATTAGTTTATTGGATTATTAAGGTGTATATATACACTACCAATAAGTTTTGGTCAGGTTTTGGTGCCTTTTATGGGGTATTAGTATTTCAATAAAAACTATATTACTTATTTTCCACTTAATAAATAATTTCTGTATCATTAATGTATCACCATTAATGACAATTATTTAATCCCTAAAAATTATAAATAAATTATCATGATGTAGATAAGTTTATTAGATTTATGTAGACTATTAATTTTAGAAGTTTTATGATGTTTATCACTAAATTAAAATTATTATACTTATAAGATTTAAGAGAGTGACATGCTGTCACTTTCTTTGGTTTTAATAATAATTAAATTATTTTCATGCTCAAAAGTCCATAAAATGAATCTAATCCAACCCATAGTTGATATGGGTTTACTTTTAGCCATGAAATAGAATTTTGGCATGTGTTAGGGTAATTTTATAATATTATATTTACCCTTAATTACCCAATTTACCTTTAACTATGGTAAATAAAATTTACCGTAGTTAATATTCATAATTCCAAAAAATAAAACATATCCTATTAACATAATTTGGACCCACTGATTCCAAATATGAAATTAATTTTTTAAATTCTATACACATAAGTTTCATAAATTAAATTAAAATTAATCTCTTTGTCGAATGAAAATGGGTTTCTGTTTAAAACATTGAAAAAGATTGAATTGATTTAACCTACGAATTCAATGTAAAATCAATGCTAATGACATATATTATATGAAATGGTAAAAATATATTCTATTTATAATTTAAAACCATTCAATATTATAATTTAACCATATAAATTATTACGATGAAAAGTGTTGTTTTTAATTAAAATATAGCGTGTTTTTACTATTCATTAAAATATGAAAGTTATCAGAAAAATATCAAAACTTTATCCAATGTAAATTTTTATATCATGATTCAAAATAAGAATTTTATTTTGTAAAATTGAACTTACAAACATTTCAACAACTAGATTTAAAGTGGGTGCGCCATCAAAAGGCTGCAAAACTGCATTTTTTTTAAAATACATATTTTACCCGAAATATTTATTTTGTTCTTATACCATGTTCTAGAAAATGTTTAAGATGAATAATAATGTTATAAAATTAAAAATTTAGTTAATACTATTCATAACGGGTAGTTCATAATAATATTATAATAATATGTCGTTGTTTAGTAGAACACGGTATTGCGTACAACACACGCTATCGAGGAAGGTCGTGATTGCGTGTAATGCAAGACAAGTCAGGGTTGCATGTTGTGAAAGACTCCTTTATTATTTCGTATAACAGAATCCAACCATATTTCATTTATACATTGAATATATATATATATACCCTCAATGTTGCGTAGAATGACTATTAGAAAACGAACTTGAAATTATGTGTAACACAATCTAAGAATAGTGTTGTGTATACTTCAAGCTAATACAGTGTGGCGTATGGCACAAGATAATATTTTTGTAGCATAAAACACATCAAATAAATTAAATAGAATACTTATCATAAAATATCGGGTTGTTACAGTTTACTTCTGGATTGAGAGATCAAGTTCACGATTGTGTTGGCGTCGGGAGTACAACCAGTTTCTCTCTCACCTTATAGAATAAAACCATGAGATCTTTGAGAGATGAATGTTTAGTTGGAATATATAGAATATTACATCTACTTGGGGTTCTCTATTTCTCATAAATAAGAAATATGAGGGGTTATTTTTATTATCTATTGATTATCAGATGTTGAATCAGTTGACGATCAAGAATTGGTGACCTCTATTATGAATTGATGATATTTGTTAATCAGTTGATAAATTATGTGAGATTGTCCAATATTTATTTTAGATCAGGATACCACCATTTATGTTTGATACAATCATAAAAACCCCAATCATATTTTAGGAGCATACATTTCTTGTATTAAATTGTAGTGATGTTGTTCGGCTGGACTAAAGCATCATTGGTATTCATAGCCTTAATGAATAGGATCATTCATAATTTTTGGACCAGTTTTTGTTGTTCTTTACTATATCATAGTTTATTCCTAGTAAACTAATGATCATGACAAACATCATGACATAACCCTAAGAGCATTGAGAGATCATTAGCTTTACACAAATATAACCAAATATAGTTTATGGATTAACAATGTAAAATTCCAAAGTTATGTCATTTTTGGGGCCAAAGTATCAGTGGACCCAAATAATGCCTCATCCATGGTATATTGGGAATTTTCCAACAATTTCGTTGAATTTTAGTGCATTCTGAGTTTAATGAGTTACTATCAGTGCTTTATACAGGATTTCCCCAGTTTGGAACAACTGATGTCTAGGCTAACCCCTAATGGGGTAATTGTTTTTTGGTCTAATTATTTTGAGAAATATTTTCTATTGCTGAAAGGCAGTCAGACCATATCACATATTCTTACTTTACCTACATTGGGTGAAGCATATACCATATATTGTGATGTATATAGAGTTGGACAAATAGACCTTTTATTGCAGGATGATCGAGCAGATGCATATATTTCCTGGTAGTCAAGACCACAGGAGATAGATTACCCTAATCATGATTTGGAGATAGAAAACGTCTTACATGTTATTAGATGTTGGAGACAAAATATCATGGGTGATATGATTTTTTATTATTTGGATTACAAGATCATTAGGTGCATATTTTCTCTATAGGACCTGAACCTTTATCTGAAGTGGTGGGTCAAGTATATGCAGTCTTTGGACTTTGAATTGGTTTACACACCATGAAAGAGAAACATCATTGCCAACACTTTGTGCTAATATACAAAGAAATAGGCATTATGGGGGTCTTTTGAAAAGTGGTGGATAATGGCCCTTTTATAGACATGCATCTAGATGTTCATGAGTCTTAGGTATTGGTAGATCTGACATAGATATCTGTTATACCCATGCTTCTACAATAGCTTAAGAATGATTAGTTTTATGATCCATAAGGTTTAGTTCATAGAGAAAAGTTAAATGTTACTGTGACACAATTAGGATAGTCTCTCTATAGTGTAAATTCTCTTATTTTCCATGGTCAAGTATGGGTTTCTACATGCTTATGTGAGGAGATTATAAGGGATTTTATCGCTTCAAGATGGGTGTATCATCCTTGTTTAAAAATTATTTATCATGATATTTGTAGATAGTATTGTTTTTCATGAATGAAGACGGATGTGGCATGTTTCGTGGATATATTCTTCACTTCTCAGAAATCAAGAGTAGAGTAAAAGAGGTCATATGAGGTTTTTAGTGTTCTCCAATTTCTATGTAGAAATGGGATGATGTAAAAATGTATTTTGTGATAGGATAACATAGGAATACACATAAGAATGTTGTTTTATGTGTTGTTGTGGCTTGACTGACTAAGTTAGCCCACTTCATGCCTATCAGGGAATATTATACAGTTTATGATTTGGGAAGTATTTATTTGGATGAGGTCTTTTGGTTTCATAGTGTTCTAGGGAATATTATTTTTGATAGATATCCTCATTTCACATCGCATTTTTTGAGGGATATTTAGATGGATCTAATATACCCAATTATTTTATGCACAACTTTTCATCTGTAGAATGATGGTTGATCTATAAAGACTATTTAGGGTCCAGAGGGTTTGTAACAAGATTATATTTTAGATTTTTCTGGTCTATGGTGGTAATATATGGAACTAATATTGTTTTAATAGAGTAATATCTTCCATGAATCAATCCAAATAGAACCATTTGTTGATTTTCATAGAAGGCCATTATGTTTGGATCATTATTTCCTATTGGAAGGTGAGTTAGTGCTTGTTGGGCCTAGTCTCATGTGAGAGACATATGATCATGTTCAATTGATTAGATAGTGGTTGGTGACCATGCTGATCATGCTGAAATCTTATATTTTCCATTAGAGTTGACATATGGAATTCACGTTTTGTCATCATGTTTTCCATCGAGTGTCACCTATGATGGGGAAACCCGTATTAGTAAATAGTTAAAGCTAGCACTGAAATTTTTCAGGCTATTATAGATATTTTCCTAGGTCAATCAAATCGAATATGGTTTATCCAATCTACAATGCAACAGTTCCATGCACAATGTGTTCCACATGTCATAACTATAGTGATATCATCCAAACACATCCCATGTGATAGATGTATCAGACATTAATATTTTTACTAATGCATCCTTTTTGGAGAATCTGATAATGGTTGTGGGTTATATTCAGAAATATATTCAGGTTTGGGATAAACCATTGGGTGAGTATAGTTGCTCCATGGTAGTGTTCAGGGAGAGACATAGGAGAGGGAGTTTGATTTGTGATCATAGTGGATGGACTTGTTCTCTGAGACATCATAGTGATGCTTGGGTCATCTTGGGGATGAGATGATATATAGTGGGGTGGTTATAAGATCTCAACATTTTCTAGGTTTAATACTATCTATGTTTTTTAATTTTTTCATTTATTTTTTTTATTTGTGGATTTTTTTTAATTCAAGAAGGAAAAGTATTATGTTGTGAGAAATCCTAAAACAAATTAGAGCAGATCCACATAGAAGGATTCATTAGTGTAAATTACCTAATGTTTAGGGATGTGTGCCTATTTGAATTAATAGATTATAGGAATAAATTTTTTATGTGTCAACATGAGTTCTTAGTATGCTAAGAAATATTAAAGGGGATCAGGTTGTTAAATGGGAAAATGGGCTGAAAAACAATCTATATAAAATTTACACACCGTGTAAATGGATTACATATCATTTAACTGTTTGGATGTTTAAATAAAATAAATCTATAAAGCTGGATTTATTGGTTTCTTCCATTAAAAATATTTAGAATAAGTGTATCTACATTACACAGCGTGTAATTTCCGAGCCTACTAATTTAAACATGTTGTGTTGCTGGATTTTCATATCAATGTGATGAAGCTCCACTCCACTCAACCCATAGGAATCCTTTATTTTAATCTAGAGTTCCAAACCACATTTTGGACATCCTTTTTATGTGGGAAGTCCTTGGTAAGTGATTTTTGTCATATTATTCCCTATCTCTATTAGTCCTCTAAAAAATCTGGTGAAATCATTTGATTAATTTTGTTATTGGTTTTAACATGATTTTTTATGTTCTAGGAACCACTTTTAAATCTTCTCCCCCTTTATTCTCGTGGTTGTTTTCTATTAATAAATTTTTTATTCTTCACCAGTTAATGTAGGTGGTATAAATCATAACCCTATGGTTTGATAATTTCAGAGTTTTTGAAATATTCTTATTATTCCAATGTTTCATGCGTCTATTTTAATAAAATAATGAATGGATTTATTCTATGAAGTCCTTTGGTTTTTATTGGCTTCTAATATGGCATATGAATACCCATTTTTTTAGAAAACCAAGAATATAATTGAAATTTCCTAATGGCATATTGTTTGTTTATCATTATATTTAGCCAGAGGTTATTTCTAGATATAAAATCCCAAAATTGTGGATTATTTTATTATCAATATAACTATTACAAAATTTTTATATAAATTCTTATGTTATGTATAGATCCATTAATTTCTTGTCAGATGTTAAAATATTTATATATATATTTCTAGATCTAGGTGCGAAGACATCATGCGATTCTGAGGCCCGGTGTGCCAGAATATTTTTAAAAAAAAATTAAAAATAGATTTTATATTTTTCATCTGTGGTTAATTAAATAAAATAAGATATATATGAAACAAATGATCATATCAGGAGTCTAATACCATTGTTGAGTCTATAAATCATTGTTTAACCAGTGTGTGAGAAAAAATTAGTCAGTGTGATATGTTCGGACCCCTCACTCAGTGGCAGTGCGTTTAAGTGAAATAATTGATTATTTAATTTATTTATTTATTTATTTAATTTAACCTAAAATAAATGTTTATTAATATATCACTAGAGATAATTCACAAGGGTTGGCTTCTAATTCTCCCACCTTTGGTGGATCTCTATTCCTCCTCCCTTTGATGAGTCGAGATCGAGTGATGAAAAACCATTAGATCAAGTCAGATCCAAGCACGATGAATTAATTAGCATCTTCAAATCATTGTGAAGGTATATAATTCACCAATGAGTAATCCAAGAATTGAAAGGTCTTGACCTTTGGGGTTTTAATCTCTTTGTTTAAAATAATTCATCCAATACATTGTTTTTCATGGATCTTCACAAATTGGAAACCTTGCATGTTCCCAAGAACCTGGATTTTATTAATTCCTTTTGTTTATTTATCCCTATGAAAATTCATCATAATAGGACAATATTTCATGGAAAACAATTGTTTAATCCTTTTTTGGTGATAATCTCCCATAATTTCTCGTGTTCTGCACCATTGGAATCTCCAAGGTAACCATATAGGCAAATGTCGGGTGACTTGAGCTCAATCTGGAACCTAGATACATGACTGTTTAATATTAAAAAAATAGATCAATGAATTAATTATATATTTGTGATCATAGAGGTGAATGGGTGCACAATATATTAATTGTAAATCAATAAATCAATCAATGAATGAATGGTTGCATGAGGACCATCAAATGAAACCCCTTTGCATGACGTCAACAATTTTCTACTAAGCAGCAGTTTAGAATCATAATTTGTGGCTAGATCTGATGATTTCAGGAGAAATCATCATGGGATATAAGGTGGTTTAACTAGACTCCAAGAAAATTTAAATATAAGAAAAATATGAGCATTCTATATAAAACCTTACTACACGCAATGTATAATGAAGGAAATGCATCTTATATCCTCTCGCAACAGTGGTGGTAGGTTTTTGGAAAATTTAAGGGTATCAAGATGTGTGGTACTCCCTTAAAAGTCCTCTCCCCCATCCCTGGTTGGACAATCTATGTGCTGGTTCACATGGACAGGGATTCTATGTAATGGTACATGGACATAGGAAAACTACATCGCCTTGTCCCCAAAAATATTTGATAGTCCATGTAGTCTACCTATAAAGCATGTACCCATACATGGATAGAGACCGATGTACTAGTAAGATCCAAATTAAGGCACATTAGTGGTGACACATTCCATCTAGGACCCCTTACTCACCATGTTCTACTTTATCTCCCTTATAAAGACAGAGAATAATCATATTTTCTTTATTTCAACGACAATTTTTTCCACGAGAAGCCTATCCGGAGTTTTTTTTCCACTTATAATGCATTGGTGTTTTTGAAAGAGGCTTTTGAGATAATATGTGAACTATTATGGCTCTGGAATACACTGAGGGGACACCCAATGATGGAAGCAATCATACAAAATCAATAAGTAATTTCAATATTACCCTCCAAAAGCTATTAGTATTGGTGTTCCCTAATGAAAGTATCATTATTACCCTCCAGCAGGGCAAGGAAGTTGAATTTCCCGATGATAGTATCAGGCCAACCCTCCAGTAGAGCCAGGTAGTTGCATTCCTCGATGATCTTTCTGTGTAAACCTTTAGTATGACTAGGTAGTGGATTTCCTCAAAGTTCTATTCATACACTCTAGTAGGGATGGGAAGTAGTGTTCCCCATTGATTGTACTAGGATTTCCCTCCATCAGGGATAAGCATTGGAATTCTCTGTTGATCTATGGGTAGTGGAGTTCCTTGACACACCTTTATTACCCTCCATCTGGGATCGACAGTGGTTTTTTTTATGATAGTACCAGGATTACTCTATTGTATGGTCGAGTGGTAGCATTCCTCATTTATATTTCCAGCATTACCCTCCAGCAGGACTGGGTAGCGGTGTTCCCGAATGACATTCCTGAGAATTACCCTCCAGCCAGGCTGGGTATTAGTGTTCTTTGGTGACTATCAAAGTAGTATCCTTCGGTCACACCAGAGTATGGTATACTTAATAATAGTTTTTGGCTCTTGACTATATAGATTAGTGATGATGCATGATTTGATATAGCCTTGGACTCATGAGAAAGAGTAAAATTTTCCCCCACCTAGTCCATCCTTGTGAATCAGATTAAAACTATGACGATGAGTCAATGCCACCCAATACAGATATTATCAGGATGTGGTGACTAATTTCCATAAACTTAGGTGATTATGGTAGATGTTTGGGATACTTGGAATTGTTGGTGGACGATCTTTTGGATCATTTTCTACTCTTCTTCTTAGGCTAATCTATGTGATGGGGATACCCTTACTCTCTTGTATGGGTTTCTTTGAATAATCATATATATATATATATATCCTTCTTCAGTACCCACTCCATGGGTTTGGTTACTCTCCTTCCAAGAGAGGTGAATATGTGTAGGGTATTCCATGTGCTATACATGTCTCGCTTCTCTTGTTTGGACGAGTCCACTATCCTACAATCAGTATAAATAAATTGATGAGAAACTCATCTTCACACCATGTTGAGCTCCATGAGTTTTTAAAAGTTTACTTTCACTCTTGTTTGGGTTGAGTTTTACTCATTTACTATAACTTGATCAATATGCTTCATTCATATTCAGGTGTATCTTTTAATTCTACCCCTCCCCATTTCAGGGCATTCTATTGGGTATGTATATACTAACCCATTCTTGGGATTTTCCCACATATGTCATGTCAGTTGTAAATGAAAGACATATCAAATATACTTTTAGAGGAGCTTAGAGGTACTGGGTTCTTCGACCGTGTGTGGCAGTCATAGTTTGGGATACATGAGCTGGTCTCTCTCAGCTATTTACACAAATACATCTTTTTCCGATTGGGAAATATTTTTGTTTGGTCATGTATTTTCACCATTACTTTCAATTTACACTACTGTACTTTGTACATTATATAGAGCATCATCCATAGTTGGTATGCTATACAGTGGTTTTCAAATTTTCTACTTTACCTCATCAATTTTTATTTTATTTGGCCGTGTGAATGTGAAATGGTTCATAGGAAAAGTCCTCCCCAACATTTTTGAGCATTTGGAAATTATCACCACACCTAACCTATGGAGTCAGGCATGGGGTAGTTGCAACTCAATCCCCAACATGGGCCGGGTTGTGACATATTGGTATTAGATCAACTTCATTCCATGGAAAGTTGTTTAGATATTCCCCTTAAGATGATTTTTTCAGGTTTTCATAATCAGTTTCAAAGTCTCTTGAGTATTTATATTAGGCTATGGAGTCTATTGATGGTGTGGAGGTGGATATATCAATTCACCAGGACCCTGAGTACCTTCCTATCAACTCATAATGTTGATACATTTTTTTAGGGGTTAATTGTGCATGAATCATATATGATTGAGTCTTTGAATTTTCATCATGAGATAGATCCCCATTGTTGTTGATACACACATATACATACATACATATATATATATATATATATATACTCCTATGACCACAATACTCCTTGATAACTATCAAGATGCCTTCGTAATGATAGCCTGATAGGATTCTAGATCTGGTTCAAAACAACAACCTTATGAGTGATGAGGCTTTAGTTAAGGGTCCATCACGTGACCCCATTCCCCAAGGTTGACAAGTTGTAGCCCCACCACCTGTTGATCAACAGTTCAACTCAGTAGGGGAGCATGAGGACGTGTGAAGGATGATTACACTATTTGAGTTCCAATGTGAGACACCGTTGAGGTTCCTGGGTAGGCTGGATCCTTAGGAAGTATAGGATTTGATGGAGTTTTTGGTATACATCATAAGCCTTGTTTAGGCAGTGATACATCATATAGTGTCTCTGGTAGACATCCTTTTCATTTGAGTATATGGGCATTGGTGGAACCTAGTTACATAGATGCATGATGATTCAACACTCTTGTTGGATGAATTCCATCATCTATACTGTGATGAGTAATAACCCACTTTTCTACACCCATTTTAGATCCAATAGATTCTGGACCTAATGTAGGAATGGATTATAGTGGATGAGAATGTAGAGAGGTTCACAGACATTATGCGTTACTCCCTTGAAATGATTCAAGACGGCTACTTCCAAGTAATGAAACTTGATCAGGGACTCTACATGGAGATCTATTCCATCATAGTTTCCCTTTGAATCCCCACATAAGTCAGGTTATTGGAGATGGCACTTATGATAGTGAAATTTCTTTAATAGGGAAACTAACTACCTTGAGCTGGCAGTGATAAAAAAAGGGATGGTTGTTCTGCAACAACTATTAGATTTCATGCGCCAAGATCTCAGAATGTGAGATCCTTTTGTGAATAGAATTAGGGATTTTTTCATACAGTACCAGGATATTGAAGTTCACTAGTACTGGATGATCTAGTCTAGTGTTATACCTATTATAAGAAAGATCACATGGCATGATATTTCCTTTCTAGACATATTGAGAAGCCCAGATAGAGAGCTGATAGACAACCACAGTAGAGACAGCTTCATGATAAGGGATATCCTTGGTGTGGAAAGGGTTGTTCATAGGTTGTCAGAGGTTGTAGAGGAGAAGGAGGATCTATATGTGGAAGATTACACTATGATATCCTTCCACCACCACCACCAGGTGTCCCCTGTCAGGATTATGGAGCTGGTGGCTGGGGCCACAAGCAACTACCGACTTTGGATGTCTAGGATCCTATAGTGCATGAGATGATTCCAAGTACAAAACTTGTTTATTATATTATTTCCATAGAAATAGTATACATAGGATTAAGTCATTATTATATCACTTAAATTAAATTTTGAGATCTGGGTCTCCCAATAAAGACGCTAACACAACAACATCATCTCAAGCTTCCAACCGAGAACGCTTCTTTTGTATCTTTCATCTTCTAGTAGTGGGAGCTATCTCTTGGAGGAGAGTGGTTCACATGGGAACTTATGGTATTCATGATAGAAACATTTTATTTAATCATGGACATGGATTTTATTTCTATGTTTGGATCTCAGATCAATAGTCACTGTAGAATAGTCATTTTCCTACACGTTGATCTGACGATTTTCACTTTTTTCTAGCGAGAGAGATCTCCTTGAAGGAAAAATTGTTTTTTTGAGTAGGAGTATTAAGGCCCTCACCCTTCTGTTGGAAAATATATCTCATTGTTCTGTAGGATCTTTATTTATTTTGGTTCCATCGGTAGTGTATAATTATATGGATGTATTCCTTGGGCATGTTCTAGACTACCTCGAAGGTGAGAGATGGAGTTTTTCAATGAAGAAAAAAAACTAATATCTTCGGTGGAATATCTTATGGAACCGACCCATCATTGGGATCAATGGTTATAGATACAGGAGCATTGTGAGAATAGTTTCATCAGACCCAGTGTGACCCCCTAGTGAGTTCTTGGTTTTTTTGGTGAAAGAGGAGGATGATATCTTGTATATTTGTTTGGATTATCATCACCTAAATGAGGCCACACTAAAGACAAATTATCCAATGCCTAGGATTTACATCCTCTATGACTAGTTCTGAGGTGAGAGATGGTTATCGAATATCTATATTAGGTCCAGCTACCATGATTTGAGTATTTTCAAGGATGAAATTTCAAAAATAGCATTCTAATGTCGCTACAAACACTTTGAGTTCCTAGTGACTCCCTTTGGGGTGACGAATTCCCTAACCATTTTATGGCTTTGATGATCCATGTTATTGATCCATACATGGACAACTTTTTTTTATCTTTATTGAAAAAATACTTATATTCTATAATTTAGAGGGGGAGTAATAAGAGCATTTGATGATGGTTCAATATTTTCACTGAGACCACTTATTTAACAAAAATTTCTCAAAGTGTCAGTTCTAGATACATGAGGATCACTTTCTGAGGAATGTCATTTCTAAACAAGGTTTATCCCTTGATCAAGGAAAGATGGACATAGTGCATTATTTTGAACCACCCATGAATGTGTCAATGGTGTGAAGATTTTTTGGTTTGGCAATGTACTATCAGATATTTGTGGATTTCTTCTCCAGAATCAAAGACCCTCTGACTAATCAAACATGGAAATGGAAGTCATTTACCTTGTATGAGTAGCACCAGTGAGACTTTGAGGAGTTGAGGAAGAGGTTTATGAGTGATCTAGTGTCGAGACTACTAGAGGAAAGTGATGAGTTGGTAGTGTATCTCCATGCCTCAAGAGATTGGATAGATTATGTGTTTATGCAACATCATGTAGTCATCACATAAGGGTTGAGGTAGTTGAGACCCACTTAGCAGAATTATACGACTCATGACATAGAGTCTTTAGTAGTAGTATTATCCCTGGATATTTGGATACACAATTATTCATGATATATCTATATTTTTTACTTAGATGACTAGAGTATTAGGCATTTCATTTACCAGGGAGAAATAAACCTGAGACAATGACACTTGTTGGAGTTTGGACAGGACTATGTCTTTGAGATAGCGTATACTCTAGAGAAGAGAAATCTTGTAGGATAATCCCTTACCAATAGGTCCAATGCATGTTTTTTGAAGGATGTCTTAGAGTAGTTATCTTCCTTGTAGTTGAGCCATTTGGAGTAGAAGGGAACAACCATTCTTCATTTGATGGATTTGACTCCTTCACTTCTCAATTGTGTGAGAGAGTCCCAGCTAGGAGACATCGATAGTGAGTTCATTAATGATCGATATCAATAGGTGATTCAATATATGAATATTATAAAGGAGGTAATCATGAAATCCTATTGTATGGGTGAACAGTAGTCCCAAACAAGTTATGGGAGTATGTGATGTGGGAGTTACACAATTCTCCCCTAGTTGTACATCCTAGTGTTGGGAAAGATGTATAGGGATCTTCAGTGGAATTTGTGGTGTTCCATTAGGAGGATAACCATATATTAGTTCATCTAATGGTGCCTCAATTGTTACTAAGTGAATGCTATGAATGAAGTTCCAATGGGTTTTTCACAACTTCTTGAGAATCCATGTTTGAAATGGGATGACAAATCCAAAGAATTTATCATAGGGATTCCTTGCACAGAAAAAGTTCATGATTTCATCTAGGAGATATTTGACCAACTTATGAAGTCATCACACATCCTTTCCATAATGAATTAGAGTTCGGTGGAGATTTTTGGGATGTTTTATGTTCAGGGGATTTTTCTCCTTCATGTGGTACCCTAGAGAATTGTCTTCGATTATGACATGTTGTTTACATCAAAATTGGGAAGAGTCATATATGAGGAATTCAGGACCCAGTTGAGGATGAGTACATCATTTCAACCCTAGGATGATAGGAAGAACGATTAAACTATCCATATTCTAGAATATATTCCGAGGGCTTGTTTTTGACGGATCTTGGGGGATCTCCTACCCTTGGTTAAGTTTATGTATAAAAATTGATATGATTTTTTCATCAATATGGAACATTTGGAGGACCTATATGGGAACCATACATGTCACCCTTATTCTAGGATGAGATTAGTGAGTCATCTGTTGTGGGAACTTAGTTGGTGTATGTGACAATGGAGAATGTTCAGGTCATCCATGAGTATATGGGGATGACCTGGAGTAGACAGAAATCCTACACATACAATTGTTGTAGGACCTTGGAGTTCGAGAAAGGAGACTGCATCTTCTTGAGAGTCTCCCTGCGATGAGGAATGTGGTTGTTCAGCTGTAGAGGAAAGCTATCCCTGAGATTCATCAGGTCATTCAAGATCTTGAATAGGATTGGTGAGGTTTCCTACCACCTTTCAAAACATCCACAACTGGAGCAGGTGCATGACATCTTCCACATGTCGTGGGTAAATAGATACATGAATGACCCCACACACAATAATGCATGGGGTGAGATGGAAATCAAGAATGGATCCATGTTTGTAGAGCACTGAGTAGAGATCATGTATCGGCAAGAGAGGATCATCTTTGGATTGACCATCCCCTTGGTTCATGTGTTGTGGTAGCTCAAAATCATATAAGAGAGTTATTGGCAGTAGGAGAGACAAGTTCTGGCTTAGTATCCCGAGTTATTTTCCTAGTTTTTCTTTTTGGGGTCAAATATCATGAAAGAGGGAATGATATAGAAACCTTCAATTTTTATTTTAAGACATCAAAATATTTATATATATAAATGTATATCCAAATCTATATGCTAAAACAGTGTGGAATTCGGAGGCCTAGTGTCCCAGAAATTAATTTTATAAAAAAAATAAAATTATATCAAATATTGTTCATGCACAGTTAATTTAAGAAAATTGGATAACTCATAAATGGTTGATTAGATCAAAAATCTGATCCCACATTTGAGTCTAAAATGATGTTTTTACCCTTTGTGTGGCATAAAATGAGTCTTTAGAGGACGTTCAAACCCCTCTCTCATTGGTGGTGCATTTAAGTGAATTAAATAATTATTTAAATAATTTATTTACACTAAAATATATGTTTATAAATATATAAATATGGATACTTCTACCCTGATGAGTAATAATTATCTCACTACTGGAAAAAATATCATATTCTTCCCTTTGACAAGTTACGATCATATGATGACGGACCTCTGGATCTAGGTGGATCAATGAACGATGAACACCTCAGCTTCTTCCAATCAATGTGTGAGAACATAAATCCCCAATGACCGATCCAAACTGAGTTTGGACTCATATTACTGTATTTTAAAACCTTATATTCAAATATTTAAGTATTTCCAACCTTTTTCTTAGATTTCTTCCAATTACAAACCTTGAATAAGCCCCAGAACTAAGATTTAATTTATACCTTTGGATTATTTTACCCTAAAGTACATTCTTGATCATTGGAAAAGAACTCATGGAAAAAAAATTAAAGCTATTTTTTTGATTTTATCCCATAATTCCTCAACATCTTCATCACTTGAATCCCCGTGGTTCTCGGTTCAACAATTTTCATGTGACTCGAGCTGTATCAGTCAACCTAATACGTGGAGAATCAATGAAATAACATCTGATCGATGAATTTGTTACAGATCAAGGATTTTAGCTGATTAGGGATGCAAGGTATATTGGTTAGACATCAAAAATCGATTAACGAATGAAAAATGGTGTGTGTATCATTCAACAAAACCCATGTGTGTAACAATGAAAATTTTTTAGGGAGCGGCAGTTCAAAATCATGATTCATGGCTAGATCTGATATTTTCTAGAGAAATCGTTGCAATATATAAGGTTGTTTTACCAAATTAAAACAATGTATGGTGATATAGAAAAATATTATCATTCTAGAGAAGTATAGATTACACATGTTTTAAAATGATGAACATAATATGTGTAGATTTCCTTAGTGGTGGTGCTAGGTTTTGGGAAAAGTTAAGGGTAACACATCATGTAGTAATCCCCTATACTTTGTGTACCCCTTCCATGGTTAGAAAATACATGAAATATATCTCAAGGATGGGGAGTCCCTATAGTGGTACAAGGACTTAGCCTATGTACAATTACCCATTCACAGATAGGTTTAACACACCATGTAGTCCACCCACACTGCGTGCACCCCTATATGGATATGGACTCTTGTATCGGCCAAATACATATGAAATCTATGGAGTGGGTAAACACACTATGTGGGGCCCCATAAATGTCATGTTCTACTTGACCATGGTTTCTCAGGCTCCCAACATACATGTTTTAACAATCCAAAGGGTAGTCTACAAATATTGAGTCGACTGAACCATTGCTTTGACAATCTGAAGATCATTTCTTCCATTACTACTACCAAGGTGGAACATTTATCCCATGTCATCTCTGATCAATCCCCCATTCTACTCTACCTTCTAGTTACAAACACAGTCATGACCACTTTTTCTTCTCTATGTCATGGGAGGCCATCCCTGAGTTCATCCATGTGGTGCACTCATCATGGGAATACCCAACGATGGTTACTTCTTGGGTGGCATTTCATAACCATCTTCAAATACTAACATAGGACCTTATTTTACGAGAAAGTTCCAAATGTTCTCTATTCTTAGACCCGGATGCCTTGAAAGATGACATTGAACAATATGAGTAGGGTCCTGAATCCCAATGGGAATTTTCTATTTCTTCCATCATCATATACTTTATGAATCAGCTTCTAAACCTTCTCATTGAGTATGAAGGATGTTATAGAGAACAATTAAGGGTAACATGGCTTGAGGACGTTGATAAAAATGCCACCTTATTTCACACATGCATCATGGAGAGAAAGAGACCCAAGGATCGAAACATACTTCTTGATGATTAATCTTTCAATAATGACTTATAGGTGGTTGGAGGTATGGCTAGGGGCCATTACCACTCATTACATGTAGATGTTTACCCTCGCATGCAGGCTGGATATCCCACTAGGAACTCTAAACAATCTGACTCCATCCCACATGTGGTCCCAAATTGCATTAATGATTCCTTTGAATGGACCCTCGATAATAAAGTAGTGTGGATAGAAGTTTTGAAACTTAACACTGATATTGAACTTGGTCCTGATGGATTTCTAGGATCATTCTACATAACTTCTTAGGAAATAATCAAGCAAGATATGGTGGAAAAAATTCAAGACTATGTATGTGGGGGAATCTAACCATAGCTGGTTTGTGACACTAAAGTAATTATAATTCTCAAATTCAAAGACCTATCCTAACTAAGGAAATTCCAACCAATTAGTATGTTAAATTTCCTGGACAATGTTCATGAAACTATTATAAATCATAGACTAGTGTTGCACCATTACAATTGGATTTCTGATGAAAAGTAGGGTTTCCTTCATATTATGACCCCTCAATCATCCATTTCCATGGCTCAAGAAACGATGGACTATATTATAAATAATATACAAGGGTCAAACATTATAATCAACCCTTAAATGGATAAATCTTATGAAATGGTTGACTGGAGTTTCTTCATTAAAGTTATGAGGTGTGTTGGATTTCACCAAAACTAGGTTGGATCTCTTATTTTGATGAATTGGGTCTCTGTGGCTCTTAGTGACATTTATGGGAGAATATATAGATTTTATAAATTGGTTATAGGTCTAGGAGACGGCATGTCACTAATAATGGTAAGAATGGGGTTTTATCTCAAGACCATTTTCAAGCATGAGGGTTGTGTGGATTGAGTATATATTGGGATCACACAAAGGAAGTTTTCCATGGATTACATATGGGCCCCAATTTCATTGGGTAATACGTGTATTCAAAATTTTGATGGAATTGTCGATAAAATGATAGCACATATCCTGAATCAGTGAAAAACACATCCTTTCATTTAGGGGGAGGATTACCCTGGTTAATAGTGTGCTAACCTCCATCCCCATGCATGTCTACTCAGCTACTATTACTCCAAAGATGGTTCTCCATATCATTGATAGAATCCTGGTTAGTTTAATTTTGGATGCTCAAGAAGATGTGAAATATCATTCAGCCTCATAAAAAAGGATTTATTTCGGTGTTGAGGGGGTGGAATCAATGTCAGTACTATATCAGACTCAATTTCAGTCCTTCAAGATTGGTTGTCCTGGGATGTTTTGGATTTGAGGACCTTATGATAATCATTCACCATAAAAAAATATGAATCATAGTTTAACACTATAGAGGTCATTTCTGCCAGATCTGGTATGATATTCATCAGCACATTCTTAATCTCCATCAATATTCGATATGGATCATTGGAACTCTTTTGATCAAGTTTTGGAGTGACAGTTGGTCCATAAGTACCATTTGTTTTTCGGGATGCCTTGTAAATGAATTTTTATTCCATAAGGATAACTTTTTCCATAATTTCACTCAATCTATCCTTTCAAATTTTTATCTCTACCTCTTCCATAGTATTATTATCAATAATGAACCCGATCGGGTGGTGTTAACAGGATCCCATTTCTGTGATTTCTTAGTAAAGGACTACCATGGATTAATTCATGCTAATTATGGGCTATATTCATGGGGAAGGGTTATTTGGTTCATCAATATCCGAGTGAAGTTTAACTTCTTCATCTGGATGCTTCTTAATTGTTCTCTCTCCATATATGCAGATGTATTAAGAAAATAGACACTAATTGTCTTCAAATTCTCATGCTATTACAGGACCAAAGTGGAGTAAAACATTCACCTATTCATTTACAAGGATTGGGATTCATGTATCTGGTATTGTTTTAGGGAATTCACAGGAAGAGATGTGTAAGGATTATCTAATTATGACCTCCTTTAGGCATGGTTTAGGTTAGCAGACATTGTGCATGAGTGGAAGGTACAAGCACTGTTTTTTGCGGTCAACTGTTGTCATTTATTGACAAAAAAATAGGTCCATCAATGAGGGGATCCTCATATCCAGCATATCCTTGAAGGAAAGGTATATGTACCTATAATTTTATCACACATCACTTCTCAAACAGGGAGTTATTTCTCCTTCTCATCACTGGTTAATGGAAAGTAGTAGACTCACATTACCTAATAAACGAGTGCTTGCTAATAGTAATTTGGTTCAATGGAAATATTCCAAATCATGCCTTAAATTGAATGTTTATAGTTCTTATATGAATGGTTGTATGTGGTTGAAGGGTCATGTTCATGGCCAGAAGGGATCAGTGGTCTTCACCTTTAGTTTGTGGTTTGGGCATGGTGATTTTCTAATGGTGGAAACTAACACCATTCTCAAGGGTTTAGAATTATGAAAATACCACAACATGATTCTCCACCACATGGAAAATACCTCCATGGTTCTCCTTGGATCAATTAAACGTCTATAAAAAACCCCCTAGGGATTCATTTATTTTCTCCTTAGCTATAAGATTCTTCTTCCTGATAGCATCATTGTTTTATCCCACATTTAAAGAATTTAATAAAGTCACATACTTCTAGTAATCACATGTTTCTATTTCAAACAATGGTATTGTTGTTAAGAGTATTAATGCCTTCCCTCTCAAGTGTGTTAGCCTGGTTAATGTTGATGCTTTACCTTTGGATTATTTTAGACTGCCTTGACTTGTTTTAGTCATTTACACTTTTGTTTGAAAATAATTCTCAAATATGGATGTATAGTAGCGATCATAAAAAATTAACAGAGTGTTTCAGGATTACCCTCAAGTAGGGTTGGGAAGTGGTATTCTCTAATAACATTACTAGGATTACCCTCCAGTATGGTAGGGTAGTGGTGTTCCCATATGATAATTCTATTTTACCCTCTAGTAGGAAAGTGTAGTGGAGTTCGTTAACTTTTGAGCTATCCCTCTAGTAGGTCTATGATGTTGTGTTCCTCAATGAAAGGACTAGGCCTACCCTCCATAAGGGATGGGCAGTGGCCTTCCCCAATTATATTTTTGATTTACCCTATAGTAGGACTTGGTAGTGGATTTACATTATGTTTTAAGCATACCTTCCAGCAGATAAGGGTTGTGGATTTCCCCGATGAAAGTATTGATCTTACAAACCAGAAGGGATGGGCAGTGGCACTCCTCGGTGATATTTCTGGGTTTATCCTTTTGTAGTACTATAGAATGGAATTCCCCAATGACATTCCCAAACTATGCCCTCCATTTGGTCTGGAATTTGGAGTTCCTCAGTGACTATCAAAGTAGGGACCTCCTGTTGTACTAGGTCATGAGATCCTTAATAAGAGTTTGTGGCTCTCAACTGTGTTGTATTGTGAAAATATGTGGTTTGCTGTAGTCATGGAATCACAAGGAGGCGGAACAGTCTCCTAAACAAGAAACATCAATGATATGGGACATAATACTTTGATGAAGAGTCAGTTCTTCCCAAATAAAATAGTATTAAGGTGTGGTGATTGAGTTCCTTAGACTTATGTCTTCAGAGAAGACCTGCAGGATGCTTGTCATCATTGATGGAGTTTCTTTTGGAACTATTTTCTACTATTATTCTTTAAACAATATGTGAGATATATATCCCCTTAGACTATCATTTGGGTTTCTTTGACTGACCATATGTGTGTGTGTGTGTGTGTCTATCCTTCTTCAGTACCCACTCCATTGGTTTGGTTACTCTCCCATCGAGAGAGTTTAAGATGCATGGGGTATGGCACATGGTTTTACACCCTATATTCTCATTGTTCAAGGAGTCCACACTCATACTATAGTCATTGAAGACTCGGTGATTTGTTCATCTTATCATCATGTATAGATTCTTGTGTTTGTATGAGTTTACTTTCACTCTTGGTTTGATTGAGTAGTACTCCTTTACATTACCTAGATATCTATAATTCTTTAATCATATGTTTTATATCTTACTTATCCCCCTTCATTCATTTGGGGTATTCTACTGGGTCTATCTATATGCAACCCTGCATGGGCTTTTCCAAGACATGGCATGTCTTTTTCAGATGATAGACATGTCAACTGTGATTTCAAAAGACCATAGAGGTACTAGGTTCTTGAACCGTGTGTGTTGGTTATATCTTGGGATACAAGAGGTGGGATCTATCAGATATTTACCATTTTTTGGTTTTGTAATGTTGAGATATATTTCTCGTTGTGAGTGTATTTTTCCATTTTTCGTTTAGTTTACATTGTTGTGATTTTTATTATCTAGAGGTTCTAGCATATTCGGTTTATTTTACAACAGTCCTCTTCTTCTATAGTTTTTACTCTACCTTTTTTTTATTGTGTTGGTTTTGTGTGTGTGTGTGGGGGGGGGGGGGGTTAGGTAAATTCCTCCATATGTTTTTTTGTGTCTTCGACACTTATCACCACCCCTAGCCTAGGGAGGTGGGATTGGGGTAGTTGCAGCTCGAGCCCCAACATGGGTTGGGTCGTGATATAGTATTTGAAAGATAAATGGTAATTAAAATAATTAACCATTGATTTCTATGATGTTATATATAGATATCCATGTTCTTTGAGAGGGATTTTGTTCCGTACTAAAATGCTTATATATCGGGATTAGCGATATAACATGCACACTTATTACTGATGGGATGGAGTATGGAGGTGGGATCGAGGTGGGGTTCGATACCTTGTACTTTTGATTATTTATTTGAGTAATTTATTATTTTACCTATATTGTTTCTATAATGAAATTTGGTTACATTTTAGAATGCAATTAAATTATTTCTTTTTATTTATTAAATTATTTAGTTGGTTTTTATTTTTTTCTTCTTCTATGTCAATAATTTTATTTTACATTATTTATATGGTTTATTTTCTACTTCTAAGAATTTTCATACAATGGTTTACATTCTCCCCAATATACATTTAATACCCCCAGTGCTTGTTAGTAGAATCTTGAAGACAGGGAGTCTCTATTAAATTATCATTACATACCATTTTTTTTCATGTGAGATATTTCAAATTCATTGATGATATAGATATTATAGGACATTGTGTTTTCATTTTAACATTAAAATGTTATTTCAGAATCATTAATATATCTAGTTCGCTAATAATACTAAACAATTTCATCATCTAGGATGAAATTCCATTTATCATATTTCAACTTATTTATGTAAGACACCATCTTTGGGATACTGGGGTCAGGTTTTTTAAAATGTGTATTAGTGGGTTTTTAGTAGAAATATTGAGAATAAGATATTGGAAAACATTGAATATGGATCATAACCCTATAATAGACATTTAGGATAAGTATAGAGGAATATTATAACGTTTTGGTAAGGTAGATATTATGTAGTTTCCCTTAAAATATGACCCTTTTTGGATAGTAAATGTTGAATGAGTTCTGTTATAGATGTAACTAGGGGTAAGAACACCTAAATGGTAACATGGGACTTGACCATATCGTAACATGGTGTACAAAAATGATCCTTACTGTGAACCTGGTTTGATACTCCTAGGGTAAGTTACATTTATAATTAACATTTTCTTTATGAACCATTATGAATGAATTGAATAGATTATGACAATGGATGGCCTAGCTTAATCTTAATTTAATTGGCTTAAAAAAATAATGTGTCATGATTTAAACATTGTATAAATGATTAAATAATTCCCCCAATATGATTACTATTTCTTACACTATTGAATTTTCTTATTCAATGGATGGAACCCAAAGGAATACTCCTAAAATTGATTATGGTGGATGTGAGGGTAAAAATGTGTAACCAAATGGGATGATGACTTTATTGAAATATATTTTTATTATCCATAGTCAATTATCTTGCAATATTATTAAAAATCTATACCATTTCCAGCTACTAGACTCACCAAATAATTGAAGGATGGAGATCTCTAAGAGCACGAGTGGTGGAGACCTAAGAGAAAATAACTCTAGGATTAATTAATGTGAGAAATGTGGAAGTAGACAAGTTGGAATGTGTCTCAATGTAATTAGAAAATGATTTATGTGTGGAAACTAAGGTTATAAAGAAAGGAATTGCTTAAGGAAAATAAAGAGTATGATGAGATGAAACAAATCAAATCATATGGATCCATTAATATTTAATTTTATTGAAGGTGAGAAACCAAGGAACTATCCCAGTAAATTACATTTTCTAAAAAGTAAAAACTATACCCATGAAGTACCTATGTTCAAATAAAATAAATGACATTTTTAAGAATGGTGATTGAAGAATTAATTTGTTGAAGTATTTTACCAATGTAATTTTAGTTATAAGAACCATGAAACCTCTATGTATTATATTAAATTGTAGAAGAATATGTCTCTTCATTAACATAAGAGTTATGAATTCCATCATTGGTTTATGAGATTAATGTTGATTATAAGTTCAGATTCATAAAAATCCCTTAAGAAAAATTGAGTTGTATGAATATAAAATGATTAAGTGTATTTTTTAATTCATTTATGGGAATAAAATCAACTAGTTTAGTATATGAAAAGTTTATTTTAGAAATAATGACATTAATTTTTAGACAAAAGATTAATGGTATATGTAATATTTAAGGTTTATCATATCTATGATGCTTTAGTAATTATTGGTCATCAAAAAAATTCAAAAGTGCACAAATTATGTTAATATTGTTTTATGAAAATGAAAAAATATATGTTGGGTGACAACCAGTTGCGTCTGGAAGGGTCATCAGGATACAACCCTTGAAAAAATTATTATAATGGATAAATGATTAACTTTGTCCCAGGTGATTACCTAGTTAATATATCATTTTTTTGGTTAAAATATTTTACAAAAAAAAATATTAATGATGTACTAGTGGGGTTAATAATGAGTTTTAGTGATTAATGTATTATATTAGATAACTTATGCTAACTATACTGGATTAAAAAATGTTATATACATATAGAATGAATTACACTAATTTATGGATCATACTATTTGTTGAAATATAATATTAGTTCTTTAAGAAAAAGAAATTAACTTTTGGATATAAATTTCTTAGATTAAACAATGAGTTTAAAATTTATTGAAGCATAGACAAATGATGAAACTATTATTATGAAATAGAAACATACCAATTAAGTATATTTCCTGATATTGTTATGAAGTTAAAGAATTATTTAAATTTAGTAAAGAGATATTAAATCAAAAACATTATCCGGTTACCTTTATATCTGATGAAGTTGATGTTTCTTTATATAATTGTAAATTTATGGTTTTGTCGTCCACAAAATTCATTGATCATTCACTTTCTTATAATCAATAACATCTGTCACCATCAATAATTGTTTACATTTATTTCATGACCATGTATTTATTTCATCCAATGTTATCCTACATAGAATCCTAGTTATGTGTTATTCTATATAACTCGAGTACATCTCATTATCTTGTAAATAAAATATTTTATTAACCATTTTATTATGCGAGGTTTTCAATAATGGTATTTCTAAATTCCAAACCAATGATCCATAAGATCAGGTTCAATTTGAGAGGATGTTATTTATTTAAGCCAGGGAGAATTTAACACCATGAAATTATAAATTTATAACACTTAATTGATAGTGTATGTGACACGCATCGCTGAGCTTAAACAACCCATGAAATATATTTCCATAATTTTAATGTCATCGATAGCATGTAGAACACTAAACTCGAAGTCTAAATGAACCATGATATAACATACTCGTATAAACATGATGTTAAATAAGAGGGTATGAATATTATTAAATAAATTTTGAATATTATGGTTATATATTTATTATAAATTAAATAAGAATAATTTAATAGAAAATATAATTTTTTAAAACATTCCTTTTTCCAGAAGGCAGTTTTGTTATTATTTTTGAACATATATTAAAATACCTTTTCAAAGAATTAATAAATTATATTTGATAAAATTAAATTAATTTTTTAAATATTCCTTATCATATGGTGATTTTTTTTAATTTTTCTAAACTGATTCACTTTCCGATGACTACTGAGAAATATTGAATAATATTTGAAAACTACACTTTGATTAAATTATTTAAAAATTTAAATTAAATATTTAAATAGTTTTAAAGGAAAATTAATTCAAATATGTAATAATTAAACCAATATAGGTTATTGGAATCATTTTATATTAAATTTTGATACAAAAACATTGTAATATTTTAAATATTTTTTTTTAAAACCCTGCATTCTCATCCGATTTATGGGAATAATTTTAATTTTAATTTTGATTCTTCTTTAAATTAAATTTGAAGAAATGATTCTATATTTATAATTTTATTAATTTATATTATCTAATAATTCAATATTAATTTTCTACCATACTAAGATGGAAAAGAACAAAACTTAGTTATTGTGATTAGGGTAAAAAAGGTCTACTCAGGGTTATAGTTAAAAGATAAGGGTTTAAATGACCTAAAAACATTTATGAAATAAATTTTATCACTTTATTCCAAAATTAAAATTTATAATTCCTAATAATACTCCATGTCTTACCCTTTTTCTTATTAAAAACATAGGTATACCTTTTTCCTTTCAATGTTTACAGGTGTGGGGGTCACCTCACTTATAAAAGGCCACCCCCTCTCTTCTACTCTTCTCAACTTCACAGTATTTGGGTTTAGAAAAACCTTACAAAATAACATCAAAAGTGAAATTAAATCATCATATATTCCTTTTTTAATAAAATTTATCCTAGTTTTTATTTTTGTGAAAACCTAAGGCGGTTTCATGAATATAATGTGACATTCTATAATGAGTGTTTTAATTCTCATTCATTCTTCACCTTTATAAATTATTATTGAAACACTCTTACTTATAACCATAGTGTCATATATAATTTAAGATGTTTTTATGTTAAATTTATGACCAAAATAAATCCCAAAATCGATCAAATGGGTTACAAAATCATCATTCATGTGTTTGGAAAACTACCGCCTCACGAATCAATGTCCTTCATGTTTCCTTTACCACATCTCACTATAAGGGATAATGACTGATATAAATTATATATGTATTATTTATAACATAATTATACCTGTGGAGTCATTATATCACATATTAATTTTTAATTTACTTTCTGTAATGGATGTGATAACGTAGCTCGTGTAAAAGGCAGACTACTACCTTGCAAAGTGATGTAGTTTGTTTTTCAGTAATGCATTGCCTGGAAGTTAATTAGGATAGTTTTAATTAATATATTTGATATAAATGAAATAATTATGATATTATTGGAATATTTATCAATGTTAAATTAAAATATATCATTTTGTTCTTACCTTTTCACTCACATAAAGATGATAACTTCATTCGTGTATGTCCGGACAACTGCCTCCACGAAGTGATGCAACTCTCTCTTCATCACCATACCATAAATATGATATATATGAGTATATTTAGAAGAGTAATATTGTATTTATGATATTTTTATCAATATTTAAATATAAAATATTACTTATCTACTTTACATAATGATCATTGAATAACAGAAACATTACCCATGCATAGGTACATTTTATGATCTCTATCAAAGTAATGTACAAAATTTCTCAAAACCACATTTCAAGATTCGTATTAAATGTATAATTGATATATAAATATGATAATTATTTATTTTTAATTATTTTATATATTATATAAATTTATTATATTCAAAGGAACTAGAATATACAAACAAATCATGAATAGTAAAATAAGGCAAGGAACACCTAAAACATTGAGATTAATGAATGATTATTAACAAAAAGGTCATAAGATAACCATATGTGGTATTAAATATATTAATATGGTTTTTATAAGTTAATAACATGTTTAAAACTATTATTCATTATATAAATGCATTTTATACTAAGATTACAAATGGGGTAAGGGGCTTCATCTCAACTTCCCTTCATTGAGGTATGTTGTAATGTAATGTAAAAAATATCTATTATATAGAATATATACTACTTCTTTGACTTGAAATATCATGATTCATTAATAATTAATTTTATTTTAGTTATAAATTTTTAATATTCCATCTAAGGGGATTTTTCATAAGAGCTTCCAAGTGGTAAATATTTTTATAACTCGATTTCTTTTCATGGGGTTATATTTCTTATTTTTCATCTTTGATAATATAAGATTTTATGTATAATGGATTTTGCATATCTTATCTAATATTCCAACTTTTTTATGTGTATTTATATTTGATATAAATAATCAATTCATTTATTAACCCTGTATTAAACATTATTTTCATTATAAGGGTTTATTTCACAATATCATTTCAATCATGATTATTTATACTTGAATTTCCATTATAAGAAATAATTTGACCATTATATTATAAACCCTATACTTTTATTCTCCACTATGTTTTATTGATATTTTTATTCTAATAATAGCAATTCTAACTATTTTTTAAATTAAATTCATTGAGGTATTTTTTTTAATACAATTAGACTATATTTTTCTCTTCAGTTGGAAATCTATTTTCATATAAACCAGTTTTTTATAAAAAAATTCAAAAATATACTAAAACGTTTACAAATGATTTATTTAATATATTTTCACTTATTTATACATTCCAAAACAATTTAAAGTAAAATTCATGAAATTTTTAAAATATGGACCATTTCTCTATTACCAAAAATGTGGAAAGATATGTTTGTGTTAACATACTCAGTAGGTACAGAATTTCATGTCATCATAGTATATGATTGTTTTAAAGATTAAGTTATATGTTTCTATGGTTTTTTTCACAATGTTTCTCGAAATGTTCCATAAAAAAGTAATTTTCCAAATGAAGAATATATTTTTTTGGATTTTTTTAAAATAATTTTTTTTAAGAAGGTGATGACATGAACTAGTTTCCCAATTCATGTCATCAAAGGAATTTATTAAATGCAAAAAAAAAAAGATAAAGTACAAACATGAGGTGTACTGTTCATACAACAGCAGGGAAACAGAAGAGGTACAATGAAATTCAAGAAATCCATACCCATATTGTAAAAGTCACCAATCTGCAACAGAATCCAGACAAGAGCCAATCCTTGAAGCAATCATCAGCAAGAAACAAGATAATCCAGGTAGAGAGTGCACTTTCCAAACCAAAATGCAGCATTATACAAGCTTTCAACCATATTATAAAAGTCACCAATCTGCAACAGAATCCATAAAATAGCCCATCCTTGAAGCAATCATCAGCAAGCAACAAAATAATCCAGGTAAAGTGTTCACTTTCCAAACCAAAATGCAGAACTAAACCAGCTGTCAACTGCAGACCAAGTCAAAATCAGTTTAGATACTGCACATTCAGATTCCAAAAAAACTCTGACAAGAGAGCCCTTCAAGAAAAGCAGTAAACTAGTTCTTCCAGATAGCCAAACAGAAGCTCCATAAGGGTGAAGAAGAAATCCATATACAGCCCTCCATGATTTGTAAACAAGCTCATAAATAGAGATAACCATCCAGAATGAAAACCTCAGAATCATTGGCAAAGCCAAACAGCATGAGGTCAAAACTCCAAGAGTGCAGGAAAAATGAAACCAAACTCCAAGAGGAAACTGTCTTTCAATTCAGAACAGAAACCAAAGAGGCAGTGATTCATCCATCCAATTATATGTTTTTATTAAACATCAAATTTCTCCAAAAATATCCATATTAATTTTAATAGGTATGTTTATTTATCAAATGATAATTAACTTCTACATATGATGGTCAACATTGAAAGTAATTTTTTTTCATTCTAAATATTTATAATTGTATTCATTACTCATTACAGATATTTGATGATAAGTAATGTTGTTTGTGAATTAAATTGATTATTTTCTATATGAAGAATATATTATAAATTAAGATATTGGTGGTGCCCAGTTATATATCGACACTATATGTAATGGTAACCTAATGACATGAATCGGTTAGAAGAACTTAGCTAAATGGCTTTGTTCTCTATGGGGGGACCGAATTATTCTGTGGTTTCCAATTCTATGAATGGACTGATGGTTCGACCAAAGATTCAGGGAGTTTGGATAAGTTGGCAGCCGCCAACTAATGGTCATAAAATTAATTTTTATGGGTCATTCATGAAAGGGATGATTCTTGGGGGAGGTTTGGCTTGAGATAACAGTGTATCGGTTCTAATGTCCTTTAGTAGCTTTCATGGTTTGTGGAATTTACTGGGGGAGAGGGTACGGGCATTACACATGAGTGTTATGCTCTACAAAATGATATCGTTGGTCATCATGGAATTGGAAATGGACTCTAAGGTGTTGATTCGGGCCCTTCAAGGGAAAGGGGATGTCCCTTGGTGTTTAACATTCCTTGTTTGTTCATGTGGAGTAGAGTTTTCTAATTATTGTGATGTTCGAAATATCCCTAGAGAGGCCAACGTCGTTGTAGCCTCTCTTTCTCGGGGAAGTAGTCATGAAGTCCATTTTATGATCTTCACTACAATGAGCTCTTTACCCTAATAAATTATAGGTATTGTGTTAGGGGATGCCTTGGGGCTCCATCATTTCAAACCACCATGATGTTGTTCTTGTAATGTTATTTTCTTTGAAATAAAAAAAGTTCAGTTCAGATATTATCACTCTATGTATTTAATTATCATATTAATTATTAAGAGAATTTGTTTTCTATTATTTACCTTACCTATTGATTATTCCTTATCATGATATGATTGTCTGGTTTTTGAATAAATTTAATGTGTTTTTAGTTATCTACCATTAAATATAGATTAATAATTTTCTATTCTAGATAGTAAAACTATTTTAATAGAATTTATTTACAGTTATATACCTTTCCATGTCCTTTATTCTTTTTTATTCAAGATATTTTCTATTTTACATAACCCATTCTTATAATTTACACTCACCTTTATTTTGTTTCCTTCCCAAGTAATCCATTAAATGTACTATGATTGAATTGAAAGGATAAACTAGAGGGAATAATTTTGTTATTGAATTTTTTTTTAAATTTGTGTAATCAAATTTAGTATGGTAAAATTTTATATATCTATTTTTACAAGAAAACTAAATAATTCAATCCTTTGGTATGTGATTCCATGTATCTTTTTCCTATGTAATAATTTTAGACACTTGTTAAGGGCTACAGGGGTATGGTGCTCAATAATTATTATAATTTATATAATCATTTTATATGATATATAGGACATAATTATTCATCTGTAAGTGCAAAATCTTATCTACAATCTTATCATTCTATCAATTTTTGAACAATAATGTCACTCTTATATACTTTTGAACTAACACCTCTACAAATCAATGTAAATATTTTTTCATCACCTATTTATATGAATATTTAAAAAATTATAGGATGTAAAAATATGATACTTATATCATGAATAAAATTCTATAGATAATAATTATATAACTTAGGTAGAAGTACCAAAATAATCATACAGAGACATGTATGTAAAATGGACTAGTATTCACCCCAAATGTTCACTTTAATGCAGGGATTATTAATCAAAGTAAAATTAGAAATTTCCAAAAAATAATGAATATTTATATATGTATTAACATGGATCTTGAATATATATATATATATAATAAATATATAATTATTATTCAACACATTTGAACTCGTATGAATCATGATGGGACTTGAGGTAAGGGATTAATATTACAATCTCATTTCCTTCCTAGGTTATTTATAAAAACATTCAGTTAAAGTGAATTATAAGGTTCTTATCATTTCAACCCCATAAATATTATTCAACTCTAGTTTTTAATTAAATTTATTTGAAATGCATCCATATTTATATATTTAGTACATAAGATCATTGAGGAAATGTTTTTAAAAAGATACAAATTTTTTTCCACATTAGTTGAGAATATTTTTTTCCATGTACATATTCTCTTCAAAAAGTGTAGATGAATGATTTTACTATTATAATTTATATGAGTAAAATAATTTTATGTCATATATTACATTCCATAAAATTATTTAAAATTAATTTTATTATCCTTTTCTGAATAAGGTAATTTTTCAAAAGTTTTTCATGGACTCATTTTTTTACATTTACAATGTAAAGTGATTTTCCAACCATTGTGAATAAAAATTACACTGAAGGGTCATATATAATATTTCATGGTTCTTTTTAGAGGAATGTTTCCCCTATCTATCTATAAATTCATAGATTTGAAATATTTAATTTCAATTTAAATCTGTATCTTCCTCAATAAATGTTCCAGTGATGTTTTAAATGAATTTTAATCCATGATAAGATCCTTAGATATTAATTATGCATCAATGGGGACTTATTCCAAATAAACCATCCTAATTATTTCCATGGATGTTTATTTATTAGGATTAATGTATCTACCTGAAACCTATTTTCTTTTCCCTTAATCATGCTATTATGAAATGTTAAATTTTATCAATTCTTTGATTGATGAATATGAATGGATTATAATTATGTGATAGTCGTGTCTATTATATCGGTCCAATGGATTGGTTACTATGATATTGAGATCTTATTAGATTATGATTATTATTAGTGTATATATTATTGTGAATAGATATTTTCACATTATTTGTATGATTATGACTGATTTTAAAAATACACAAAAGAATATCTATAGAGATTAGGCCAAATGGATATGTTCACATTTTCATGCATCATCATGATTTCGCTTGGCTATTCTCCAAAGATTCTGTGTATACATGGTTGCAAATAGATATGTTGAAATGATTATGATTTCTTTTTATTAATATTTCACACGTTTATGTTATCAATCATAAATTATAAATATTTCATTGACAATGTTTTTTATCATTCTTTTATATATGGATTTATTTAGATTTTATGAACTAATATTTAATGGGTATAAATATTTTATGTTGAGAAAATTCACTTGATTATGATATCTTCACATTATGATTATCTTTTTATTACATATTATTAATATCTTCCAGGTTTATCCTTACCAAGAATCTTATATCAAACCTTATTGTTTTCCATTTCCCAGGTTTTGATGGATGGTTTGATGTATGATATTTCTAGAAAGGTATTAATATTAGATCATTATGTGAAATATTGAAGTTATTTTAATTAATAAAGTGAATACCCAAAGACAATAAATCTTTGAAATCTTTGAGAATATCTTATTTTTTAATTTCTCTAATACTCATCTAAAATGATGTAATAATTATATATGTAATGATTATATTTCTATAGCTGATATCAAAAACTGTTTTATCTATTTTGGATGATTAGGATTAGAAACCATTTTTGTAAACCTTTAGGATAATACTACTTATAAAAGAAAATAATATTCTTTTGGTAATTAATTGTGGGTATTTCTCATATAAAATACATTCAATTTAGATAATATCGGGTGGAAGTGGCTATGTCATAGTTACACCGCAATGTGACAACTACAAAATGGATAGATTGGGCATGAACTCAATCCTCATATGTGCATGATGAGTGTACCAAATACTGGTCACTTGTCCAGAAGATCATATGGGATATCATTTTGTTATTTAACATTCTTTTTGTGAACCATTATGATGAATGTGAGGGTAGAAATGACGACAAAATATGATAATCCATAGACACATGAGATGAACTTAGAATATACTCAATTTAAATATGGTGTCTTAATTAAAGAAATCATAAGAATGATTTATATAATAATATTATTTATTATTCTAATTAATCATATGTGATAATAATTCTATTCTTTATTAGATAAATCTAGGGCTAATCAGGTGAATAATAAATGTGGAAGTCAATGCAATGTTGGTTTTCATTAGTAACCAAATGTCTTTGGATCTGGAATGAAAAACTTTTTATGTATTATCAGTCAACCCTCCCAATATATGATCAATAATTTAAACCATGTTGACCTTAAAAATTTTAAAAGGAGTAAAAAACATGACATTATGACATTTTTGTGACAACCACCACCCCCATTTTTTGAATTTTTTGATCCACTAGTTTTTATCATCAAATAAATGAAATGGGAATAATTTTTTTCTTAAGTTATCATACCATGATAAAGTTTTCCTATATATATATCTACTACAAGGATATGTATACCAATAGAGGACAATTTTTTAGAACATTAGGAATTATAAATAAATAAACTACATAGAATTGGAGGAGTTTCGGAAGGTATTTCTCAATAAATACTTTCCTAAAAACAGCATACTATTGTGGAAATGGACTTTTTTGTGTTAAAATAAATGGATATTGAATATATGTATACCTATAAATAAAATATTAAAATACATTCATGGCATTATTTGGATGTTATAATCATCCATGTAAGAAAAAATGATTGATTCTTAGTGGATGGATCTATGTCATCAAAAGGTGTTATCCATAAGATAAATTAGTAACCATGAAGAAATTTTTCAATATGATATGAAGATAGAAATGGATAATGGGAACTATAATTAGAATTCCAATTTTATTAATAAGAAGAGAAAAAAAATTCATGGAAACAAGAATTACAAATACTAATATTGAATGAATTTACAATGTCTTATAATGAAAAAAATGTTTCTGAAAAGAACTAGAGTATTATTCAATTTTGTATTGTATGGAAATAAATCTAATGATTATCAATGGTGGATTAAAAGGAAATGAAATGGAAAAAATAGAATAAGTATTCAACCAATTATGTCTCATGTTTCAGATTAAGGGAGCAGATCATTATTAATTTCAGCACACTAATCCAAGAGCTAGTGAGGATTGCAGGCCTCGGATACCCCCTAAGATAATAGATAAGGGGAAGGCCATTAATATCACAACTGATGTGGTTCAAGAGAATTATTTGGTTACATATAAACATACCATAAATTCTAGAACTAAAAATTTCATATTCATTCAGGTTATACCCCCTCTTTTATGTATGAATAATTTTCTTATAGTTCAAATCACCACCAAAATTATTAGTTTTGACATAGAATTTCAAACCCTTAATGTAATAATGATAACATATAAAGATATATATCTTCTCAAATAGTTTTTTTTTGAAATGTGAATACCATAAATCCGGAAATTACCATCATATTTATATTTTATCTGATCTTGTGAATGGATATATTTTCTCTATTAAAGAACATATTATTTTATGAGGACGGGAAGTCATGTCTGATGTTGTAAATCATCCTCAAATTTTATATTAGTGAAATGATGAGAATAAAAATCCAATGGTGATTAATATCATATGAAAGTTCATACTAACATTTAAGGATGTATATATATTTTAAAATATTAGGGATAAACCTAATATTTAATATTAGTCTATTGTTCTAGATTATGTGGATTTATTTCATGATAAAATTCCTTGTCTTCCCCTAATTCATGAAATTATGTTTTAAATATAACTCAAACCTAGTTCAAACCCTATTTTAGAAAAACCATATCTAATAGTTTTAATTGATTTATAAGAATTAAATATGAAACAACATTAGAATATCAAAAAAGGAATGATTCCCTCTAGTTATTCACTATCAGGTGAACCTGTTCTTTTATTGAGAAGAAATATGTGTAAATGTGTATATTCATTTATTATCAAATAGATAATAAGATTCCAATAAAAACAAGTATCATATACCATATATCTATTAGTTATATAATCAAATACGTAGAGAGAAATACCTTTCAATTATTTAACTACATTCCAGATATCTTAATTGAGGGTCAAGAAGGACAATATATTGAAGAAAGCATTATATAATATAAATATTCATTGTGAATTGATTGTAATTCCATTTAGAATTACTAAAGTCTCTTATAGATTCTTGGATCTAATAAATTGTTTTTTTATAGATTAACTTGATCATTTTTTAGTTATTATAAATTAAATTATTATATATTCAAAGATAAAGGAAGAGAGTAAAGATCATTTAGAGATCGTGTTGAAGAACACGAGGAAGGATAAATTGTATGAAAAAGTAACCATGTATGTGTTTTCCCTATATAATGTTTCATTTTTGGATTATATAATATCATGTGAGTGTGTATCAGTAAATCATTCAAGGACATCATTTATTGACTAATGGATAAGACCAACCATGGTGACTAAGATCCATAATTTTCATGGATTGGTAGGATATTATTGATATTTTCTAAATATTTTCTCATAAAAATATAATCCATTATATATGTTGATATAGAACAGATCCATGTTCTAATTAAGATATGAATGGAATAAAAATTTCAAGGAATTGAAAAGAAGGTCGGTCATCAGACCTTTTCTCACACTACAAAAAAATAGAGAAGGATTTTTTCATCTCTACTAATTGAATGAAGAAATGATCGGGATTTTTCCTTCTATAGAATGATATAATGAATTTTTAATCATAAACGAAATTGAAAATATAATATAAAAATTTCCAAAATCATGATTTGGAGATGGAAGCTATAGTTTATACCTTGAATGTATGGATACATTCCCTTTATTTTGAATTGTGTGAAATATACACAGATAATAAAATACTGAAGTAAATTTTCACATTGAAAATTTTAAATATGAACTAATGTATATGGTTAAATATGATTAAATATTATGAATTATGATTACACTATAACCACAGGAAGGTGAAAAATGTTGTTGATGCTCTGAGTTGGAAAGACCATGCTAGTATTTCTATGATGGGGATTGAATATGATCATATATTTAATTATTTCTAGAATATGGACATTGAAATCATTAGGAAAGGAGATAAATCATATCTTTTTAGTTGGATTTTCAACCATCAATCTGTTTGGGGATTAAAGAGCCATAGAATAACGATATTTAATTATAGAAGAAGGTGAGAAATAATCATGACCTCAACCATGATTATGATGGAATGATAACGTCATGTACCTAAGTATATGTACCATCAATTTATGGATTTATGAAAGAGTTATTGGAGGAAACACATACTCAATTATTCTATTCCAATCATGGAATTATAATTATTTAGAGATCATAAAGTTTATTTCATGTGGGATAACATTAAAAGGGATATTGAAAATATGTATCTTAGTGATTTGTATTTCAGATAGTAAATTCTTTGAGAAAAAATTATAAGTAAATATATTAACCATTACATAGACTATAGTTGAAATGATAAAATATTATAATTTATTTCATTATCAAAAACCTAAATGCATGTTAATGGAATAGTTTTATTTGTGTTTCAGTCAATCAATATAACAAATCATCACATTTCATTACAATATTATATGATTTCCCTCATAATTATATTTCCAAAAAATATATTAAGTAGTTGGTAAGGTTGTATGGAGTACCACATTCTATTATTTTTTACCATGATTTAGGGTTTATCAATGTGTTTTAAAGAAGTTATCCACTATTATTAAATGGGAAATTAAACATTGAAATTATATATAATACCTATAAAATTTGTCAATATAACAGGGAAATTCAATCCCAATTAGAACAATTGAGATCATGTTATATTTGTTTCAATGGTGGTTGGAATCAACAACTTAATTTGTTCAAGTATTCATAAAAAACAATATTTCACTCAAGCATTTGGATAACTCATCACAATGTCCTCTATTGAAGGAAGTGATGAAATATAATGTGTTGGGAAAAATTTAAAAAATTAAATCTATCAGTACATATGCATTCTATGGAAATGGGAATAAGTTTATATAAATTCAACAACATATCAGGGAAACTGAGAGTTAATAGAATTTTTATGATGAAAATCATTTGTGGAATCAAAATTTTAATGTTTGTTACATGGTATTCCTATAAATTTCTTCATGGAATAAGGTTATAAAATTTTTATGTAAATTAATTTTCATCCATATATATATAAATATATCAGCCCCTTGAAAATTCATTATCATGTTAGTGTGGTTTCATATCACTTGATTCGTCCACCGAATCTCGCGTAAGTTCACAATGTGTTCCATGTATCTATAATGATTAAATAAATTCCATATAATTAGCATGTTCTGAATACATATGTTATACCACATGATATTTATTTCCTTTTAATGAATAACCAATTGAGATTATATATCTATGATATAATGTTTTTTTGGAAGAATACCACTCTCCTAATCAAATGTTTTTGGAGAAACCGCACTTTTAAAAGCTATAAGGAAGCCTTGGTATGTGATGAGGAATAAGTACCCTAAGTTATTGCTTTTGTAATAATAGAATTCTGATATAGATGTTATTATATGGGGTAGAATATAACACCCAATAAATTTATGATAAATATCCCTTTTAATAAATTTAATTTCTTCTAGTCCATTGTTTACACATAACATTTAGTTCAATCAAATGATGATATTCAATTGAATTATTATTATTTAAAGGTGATGGTTATAACCAACCCATTAAATTTTAAGTAGGAAATAGAATAGACACATTATGAAAATTATTAATAATGATTTTATATACTAAAAATTTGTAATAAATAACTATAAAATTTTCATTAATTTCATTTTATTCTTCAAAAATATGATTCCTTAACAAATATGTTTTATTTAAAAATAGTATTAGTTGAATTTGGTATATATATATTTTTATTCATTTTTTACCCTTTTAATAATTTAATTTTATAAAAATAATATCATTTTTTAAATAATAATATAAAATTTTTCATATGGTGATGTTTTGTATAATTCGATAATAGTTATTTTTTCATTGAACAGTTAAAAATACTGATTTTGTATAGATGAATTTTTTCCATTCAGTAATTTTTAAAGATCCATATTCATTAAAATTTATTTGAAAAATCCTATTTTAATCTTGATTATATATAATCCAATTACTATCATTGTAATTGATTTCATGACCATTTTTTATAAGAAAGATTAATTTAAATATGCGTTTTTATAGAAAATAATTTTTCATTCCATGTAAGAGGATTTGAATTAAAATAAATTGTTCTACATAATGAAATTAAATTTGATAAAAAGGGAAAAAGATTATGAATTAGCATGACCAAATTTTATTATGATGCAAATGTCATTTTTTCCATTATGAATAGTAACATTTGTAAAAAAGTCAATTACCACAATAAGAGTTAAAACTAATTAATTGGATTAAAACAAAAATGATATGGGTTAGACGATTTAAAAACATATCTAAATACTATTTAATTTTCCCTTTTCTAACCTATATCTTATCCAATTAAAAATGAGTCACTAGCATACAGGTTTTTATAATATGATAATAATATATTTTAATCTTTGGAAAATTTTCATTTGGGTCCTCCCACTCACTTATAAAAGAATACCCTCTCTCTTATCTTCTCCACAATTCATGATTATATTATATTGTACAAGATAAAAAATATTTCCCTAAAATATACCCCTTTCTCATATAGGTCCTTGAACTATATAATTCCTTTATTTCAAGGCTTTTGTTGTAAGCCAGTTGAGGTTTCCTAATAAAAAGGTATAACTCTTAAATGAGTAAATTCAGTTTTATTTCTTCTTCCGCTTTGTAAATTTTTTTTGTATCGATCATAAAATGATTAATATAGTATTAAAATATTATTATATTTTTTATGATTGATGGGTTACCTGTATCCGTGTAAAGACCTGGAATTTCCATGAAAAAACAATTAATACATGGGAATTTTACGAGTCCGCATTTTCTAACGGTGCTTGATTCTGAGGCCCGGTGTGCCCAGAATCATTTTTTGTAGTTTTGTTCGGGTAAGTTTAGTAAACATATGTATGGGATTTTATAACTTTTGAATAGGTGCTCTGAACTGAAATCTGAGGGCAGCATTGAACTCACAGAGTTGATGATTTTCTTAGTGAGACCTTCACCATAGTTGCATGCTAACGAGAATGGAAGTTAGATTATAGAGGTTTTTAATTAAAATGAATAAAAAAAGTATTAACTTTATTTTTATTACGGTGGTTAAAACCACCAAGTGGTGGTTAGTGGTGGGGGCCACCACACCCTAACCTCCCATGGGAGGTTATGGTGGTGGGGCCCACCCGCACAAAACCTCTCTTGAAAGGATGTCTTGGTGGGGACCAGCCGGGGGTTTCAACACCTTGGGATATCCCATTTAAGTGGGATTAAACCCTCTCTTAATTAATTTGTAACTCTCCACCTCCCCATTAATTAATTAGACACCTATATCTCATTTAATTAATAAGAACTGCTCACCTATAATTATTTTGAATTTGAACCATCCTCCCAATTAATTATTTGAGTTGTTTCATTTAATTAAAAACAACCCTTTGTGTTGTTGTGAAAATGAAATAATAGAGAACTTCCTCTATTGTTTTTTGTGGGAACTTTCTCTTGGTGGAGGTTTGGAGAACTTTTGGGAGAACTTTATTCTTCCCATGAAGAACATGAAGAACGTCTCTTTCGCCACCGAAGAATGACGATGCCATCTTCTTCCTTCTTCAACCAGGGCAAGAAAAGTGAAGCTTCGTCCTTGAAGAACACCCACAACATCTCCAACGAACATCATCCATGTCAAATGAGAAGACGCCACCTGCGAATAACATCGCTAATGACTACGTCACCTCCTTCCACCGCCAACGAGTGACAATCAAGGTAGGGGTTATTTTTACGATTGAATATTACCCTTCGTACCCCGTCGTATGTTGTGTGCTTTAAGAACCGAATGATATAACCGTAACGAGGAGGGTTCCGACAACACAAAGATGGTCTGGACCTCCCCATTTTTTGGTTCTTGTTTGATGAAAACGAAGGTAGTATATGCGGCGACTGGAAATAAGCCCACTTTGAAGAAATCTGGCGGCACAAGGCCACCAGGTCTCCACAAGGGCATGACACAGCCACGCTGCGCTGAGAACCGAGCCGCAGCCAGGCGGGCCGCGGCGGTGCAGGATGGCTGCCGTTCCATTGCACCATGTAAGAAGGAAGGGTCGTGGCCAAGAGGGCCACGACGATCGGATGACTAGCGTGGTGTCGTTGCGACGCACAGAGGAGTGGGAGTTCGCGGCCTGGCTGGGACTCGGTGGAGGGGGCGAGGCGCCGTTGTGCCACGCCGGAGAAGGGCTGCAGCCTTAGGCCGCTGCGGAAAGGGGTGGCGGCTGGCTGAGCCGGTCGCCGGTGCGCGCTACAGGCGGGACCCTTCGGGTCCCACAGTTACCAGGCCTGCGCGCCATGCGTCGGCCTTTTCAGAAGAAATTGGGGTGTAACCCCCCCCCCCCCCCCATGCGTTGCCAGCCAGCCACGCGGGCAAGACGGCAGGGCTGCCCTCATCCTGGCCCCCTTAGGCTGAGCTGCCCTAGGTCGGGCTGCCCTCGGCTGGGCCCCCTCAGACCGAACTGCCCTTGGCTAGGCCGCCCTCGGCCGGGCGGCCCTTAGGTTGGGTCATCCCCTTAGCTCAGGTCATTCCGTTGGACCAGGTCAAACCCATGGACCGGGTCAGACCCCTGTTTGGATGTGGTCATGCTGTGTCGGTTCGACTAGGTTGGACCGGACCCAGACCCACTATGGTCCGATTACTCCTTTTAGACCGCATTTTGTGCTACGGGTGTCCGAATGACGAACCGTCTATGGTGATGGAAGGATTAGAGTAGGACAGTTCTTTTGGAATACCCCACTTGAGGTTTGGACGCAGTTGGGGTACGGTCGGGTTGGATTGAACCTAAAAACCAAACGGGTCCCTAGAAAGGAAATTCCAATAACTCACAAATTGGGTGTCCAATTGATGCGTCATCTATCAAGTAGGGTAACTTATGATGAGACGGATCTATGGGATACATCAACCTGAGACTTCGTGGTAGTTGATGTATCGATGCTTGGTTTGAGGAGCGGACCCTCCTGTAATCGAGCATGTTGTGTACGGGAACCCTATGGCTGACGAAACTGCACCTGGATTTTTCGTGGGTTCGACAGTGATGAGACTGGACCTAGATCCTCCATGGGATTGATAGGGATGAGACTGGACCTGGATCCTCCGTGGGTTCTATAGTGAGGAGACTGGACCTGGATCCTTTGTGGGTTCAACAAGGATGAGACTCGACCTGGATCCACCGTGGGTTCAACAGGGATGAGACTGGGCCTGGATCCTCTGTGGGTTCAACAGTGACGAGACTGTACCTGGATCCTCTATGGGTTTGACAATGAAGACTTTTTTACCAAGATCCCATGTCAGATTGATAGCTTCGAAAGACTACTATTTTAGGTTTCTATGGATATTTTTCATTCGATAGTGAAAGATGATTTAGTGGCAACAACTAATAATCTCTTACTCTCTTTTATGTAGTGTATATCTGGTGTGATCTTAGACATTACCTTTGTGTTTACTTCATGTATGAGATGTGTACTCTTGAATATTTAGGTATATGTATGGTCATATACCTAAGAAAGGGGTGATGTTTCTTCGTGGATGTTTCTTCATGGATGTGTTGTGGTGAAGCCAACGTGGCTTTCTTCTGTGACCTGTTCCTATGGGATACACATTGTGTTGTAATTTCTTTGTGGATTGTTTTTACACTTTTGGAATGGAATGTGGTTGGGCTCAAGAGTTGGATCCAGTTTGTGATTGGTAACTTAGGTATATGTATGGGAATGTACCTAAGTAAGGTTGGTTGATACTTTGTGATTGTATCTTACTTCTGAGGTTTATCCTTAGTGGTTTCTGGGAAACCTTCGGGAGGTCTCGGGATCCCCTACTGAGTATTGTTATACTCACCCCTACATAGGCTACACCCGCACCTTGTTGTGTTCTGTGTAGATGACGGTCAGTAGTGATCGTGGTTGAGGGTGACCGATGGGAGGCTGCTCAGAGCTGGACTAGACGGGACATACCTCAGGGACGGGTTCTTCGAGATCTGTACCTACCCTTCAGGTAGTATTCCCCGATGGATGAAATAGGAGTTGTTTTCCCTTTTTACTTGAACCAGTACTTGTTGTTCAGTTGGGTTTGTATACTAGCCCACATACTTTCAACACACCTTTCTTTTCTATATTAGTACTTGTTTCTTCTACTGCTTGTGTTTAGACTGTGTTTGTTACAGGTTTAAAGGAAATGCCTTCTCTTTTTATCAAGAATTCTCCTTTGGTGCTAGTCACCATCCCCTGGCCTATGGATGGAGGGAATTGAGTAGTCACAGCACGGGCCCCGAGGACGGTTCGTGACAAATTGGTATCAAAGGAGTCGGTTCTACCACAGATCATGGACTCTGATTCTTTTAATGGAAATAGTGTTAAGTGATATTATGACAACCCTACGTTTATTAAAAACTTAAATGTGATTTATTACATAAACTATTAACTTGATACAACATGGAAGATCGAGAGGTCTATTGTCTTTGGGGCTTAGGATCATTACATAATGACTTAAAACATGAAATAAAACATCTTTAAAGAAAACTCTCTTTACGTGACCACTACATTCCCTCGTACTTAGCATTGCATGGCATAACCTGATGACATGCATAAGAAAAGGGTGAACTATAAAGCCCAATATGGGAATAAACATTGAATACATGAGCAGTACAATAAATGGTAGACAATAGGCATATCAACAGAGAATAAGAGAAACATAGACATAAAGGTAATGTAACACATGATAATTATAACACGGAAATGTGGCAACAACACTTAACATGGAATTATCATGAGCCAATGCCCATTCCAGACGAAGCATGAGTAAATCCTCATTGCACATGAAGCACGTGTAAACCCTTGTTGAACTTGAATTATCATGAATCAATACTCATTGCACATGACGTATCATGATACTATACTTTACCCAATGCATTGGAGCACTATAAGGGCACACCCTTCTTAAACATTTCATTTTATGCATAAGTGTGCCACATGGATCATAAAACATGGATTCATAAAACATAATCCTTTATTCCATGAAAAAGGAATGTGTAATGAAACATTATAATTAATAAGTAAATGTTCATGAATTTGAATACCCTTGATGGAGAAATGGGCATGGTATTTACTACACAATGGCATTGGCTTAGAAAATTGGTGCAATTTTGGCAGTGTAATGGCGTGATATAAGAATTCATAAAAATGGATGATGAGAGAGAAAAGGGGTGTCTCGTCATATTTAAATGAAATTGACAGTAAGGGGGTCCTATAGAGACATTTCCAAACAATTTTAATGGAATTTAGATTCAGGATACAAAATTATTGCTTGAATATAAATGAAGAGAGAGAAGTTCCTTTAGGAATTTCAGCATAGTAATGGCTGTACATGGGAGGCATTAAATGATAGAGAAAGGGGTTTCCCAAAATTAAAAAAATAAGATGGAAGTATGGGGGAGGTTTGAAACCATACCCCACCATTTATAATTGAAATTAAAAGGGCATAACAATATTAAGAAAATTGTACAAAAAAGTGAAAGGAAGAAGAAACTTTACATGGAAGTGTGATTCCAAAGGCTTGAGAGAGGCTTGAGAGAGGCTTATTGGGTGCTTGGGGTACCTTGGGAGGATTCTAGAGAGCGTAGGGCAGAGGTTGGACGAACTACAAAGGCTTTGAGTGAGGAGGAAGTGGGATCTTGGGTGGGTTTATATAGGAAAGATGAGTGAATTCCTTATTATTTAGGTTTGGGACACCTTACATTAAACTTATCCAAACCACAAATTAGCTCATGGTTTTTGCCCATGGTTTTAGGAAAAGGGAATAGGAAAACAATATTTTATTAGGCCAAAGTCTGAACTTCTTAAAGTAATGGGGTTGCTTATGTGGAGGTGAGTCACACTCCCCTGGAAAATAATTTAAAAAGACAAGATGTTTAATAAGTCTTGAGGGGTCCATTGATGCTTTGTAAAATAAGTCAAAAAAACCCAAAATCACATTATTTTAATGGTAAAACATATATTGGACTAACATAAAGCTTATAGTATTTTATTACATCACTATTGGGTTATTATGATGTCATAAAACACATTATATATTTAAATAGTATTTAATTTTTACCCCAAAATTTGTCTGTCTCAGAAAATTATAAGAATTTCACCATTGAATAATTTCGACATCCTGATTCCAGAAATAACATTTATTTTATCTAAATAATTTTCTAAATATGTTAATTTTCACTTTTAAAATAAAAAATATATTTATCGAAAATTCACGGGTTTTGACAAAAATGGCTTTCAAACCTTAATAAAAATTACAACTGCATTCATAAAATTATAATATCATTTATATTTAATAAAAATTAATTTAATAATAATAATAATATTTTATTAAATTATTATTTAATTCAAAAATCCATTAATTCATCAAAATAGATTTCTTATCTGAATATTAACTAAAAAATTACTTTTTGTGCTTTTAAAAAAACTATTTACAAATGTCAATAATGAAAAGAAGGTATATTCATTATTATATAATAATAATAATATACATGAACATAGTAGTAGATATTTGTTACATAACCCCTTAAAACATCCGCATAAGACCTAAGGGTAAGGTGTGCGATGGTGACAAACTCTTGGGGTGGCTCGGATAACATCGCTCGAGTGGTAATCTCTATCAACTTCCACTTTTCCCGTAGAAAGTCTCATTAGAGATTGAAATGATGAATCTCAGCTTGGTCTTGGTCAAGAGGGAAGCCCAAAGATGCCACCTCTTTTCCGAGCTCCAACAAATGGGCTTCTTATGGAGCAATTCTACTGGATGAGGCCATCACTTCTTTTGTCTAAGTAAATTGGGTTCGTTAAAGCCTTATATTTATACTAATAATGTGATCATTGTTCAATGCCTATATTAGAAACGGTAAAAATTCTTAACATAAAACCAAAAAAGTTGACAATTTTTATAAACATTTTACATAAAGATTCATTTAATTGGATCAAGAGGGATTTCCATTAATGAAACTTTGGGTCATTACAATATTCCCCCCTTAAGAAATTTTTCCCTCGAAATTTCCTTTTCCCACACTAAAACAGATGTGGTAACTCAGCTTCATCATTTCCTCTGATTCCCAAGTCGCTTATTCAAACTTGTGGTTTCACCACAACACCTTGACGAGGGGCATTGTCATATTTTATAGAAATTTTCCTCTATGATCTAAGATCTTCACTGGTTTCTCCTCATAAGAAAGATCATCCTCCAACTGTACCACCTCAAAAGATAGTACATGTGAAGGGTCCAGAATGTACTTCATTAAGAGGGATACATGAAATAAATCATGTACTTTGGTCATGGTAGGTGGAAGTGATAGTCGATAGGCCACAGCCCCGACCCGATCAAGAATCTCAATGGGGCCGATGTACCTTGGAATTAACTTCCTTTTCTTTCCAAACCTCATGATCTTCTTCCATGGGGATATATGTAGAAAAACCATGTCTCCAACATTAAACTCAAAGTCTCATCAATGATTATCTACATAACTCTTCTGTTGACTCTGGGATGCTTTGATATGTTGTTGAATGGTTTTCACCTTCTCCACCATTTCCTCAACCATTTTCGGTCCAAGCATCTTACATTCACCGACCTCATCCCAACATGCCAGTGTTCTGCACCTTTTTCCATACAGGGCTTCATAAGGTGTCATTTGGATGCTCGAGTAGAAACTATTATTATAAGAGAACTCAACCAGAAGAAGATGTTGATCCCATCCTCATTTAAAATCCATTGAGCATGCTCTCAACCTTTCTTCAAGTGTTTGGATAGTCCGCTCAGATTGGACATCGGTTTGAAGATGATAGGCCATACTAAAGTTCAGTTCATTATCCAGAGCATGTTGAAGACACTTCCAAAACATAGAGGTGAATCCTGGATCTCGTTCAGACACAATAGATAGTGGCACTCCATACAGCCTTACCACTTCCCTGATATATATCTATGCCAGTTGATCCAATAGGAAATCCACCCAAATAGAAATGAAGTGTGATGTATTTGTAAGATGATCCACCATAACCCAGATTGCATTGTTGCCTTTGGATATCCTCGGAAGTCCAGTGACAAAGTCCATGGTGATGTTCTCCCATTTCCATTCTGGTATGGGCAATGATTGCATCATCCCCTTAGACTTCTTCCTTTCTTCCATTACTTGCTGGAACACCAGGCACTTTGATGTATATACAGCGATATCCTTTTTTATATTATCCAACCAAAAGTTTTCTCGAAGATCTCGATACATCTTTGTGCTCCCTGGGTGAATAGAGAGATTTGAACTATATGCATCAGCCAAAAGTTCCTTCCTCACCTTCAGACTTGATGGAATACATAGTCTTTTCCCAAATCACACAATTCCTTCTTCATTAACATTAAACTCTGAGTATTTACCGTTTTTGATAGCTTCCACTTTTTCCTGAATTCCACATCATCCTTTTGAGCATCCTTTAACCTTTGCACAAGGGACGATTGATCAATCATTTGTGAAAGGATTGATGATGTTCCCTTCTTCATGATTCCCATTTCTATCTTCATCAAGTCTAAGAAGATTGGATCCTTCTCAATTCTCATCAATGATAGAATCTCTAGGTCCTTTCTACTTAGGGAATCTACCACCTTGTTTGCTTTCCCATGGTGGTAATGTATTGAATAGTCATAATCCTTAATGAGCTCTATCCACCTTCTCTGGCATATTAAGATCTCTCTATGTGAATACATATTTAAGACTCTTGTGGTCAGTATATATCTCAGATTTCTCCCCATATAGATAATGCCGCCAGATTTTCAAAGAAAAGATCACTGCCGCCAACTCCAGATCATGCGTTGGATAGTTTCACTCATGTATTTTCAACTTACATGAGGCATAGGATATCACTTTATCATTCTGCATTAGCACACAACCTAAGCCCTTCTTTTAATCATCACTGAATACCACAAAAACATTCCCCACTTATTGGTAAAGTGAGCACGGGCGCAATGATAAGCCTTTTTTTCTAATCTTTGACGATTTCTTCACATTCATCACTCCAAGAAAAATTTACTCTCATTCGAGTTAGCTTGGTTAGAGGGTTGGACAATCATGAGAAATTTCTCACAAATATTCGATAATATCCAGCTAACCCCAAGAAGCTACAGATACCCGTTACCGATGGTGGCCTCAGTCATCCCTCAACTTCATCTGTTTTGGAGTTATCCATAGATATCCCATTGATTTTAATGATATGGCCCAAGAATGATACCCCCTTCAACAAGAACTCACACTTTCTGTACATTGTATAGAGCTTCTCCTTGCGCAAAGTCTCTAGTACAATTCTTAAATGCCCCTCATGATCCTCCTTAGTTTTCGAGTATATTAGAATATCATTTATAAGACTACCAAAAATTCATCAAGGTAATCTCTAAAGAATCTATTCATCAAGTCCTAGAATATTTCTAGAGCATTATTGAGTCCAAAAGAAATTACTATGAATTCATTGTGCCCATATCTAGTACGAAAAGTAGTCTTGGGGACATCTTCCTTCTTCACCCTTAATTGATAAAATCCAGACCGAAAATATACCTTGGAGAAGTATTGTTCTCCACACAGCTGATCAAACAAGTCATCAATTCGTGGGAGATGATACATGTTCTTTATCATGATTTTGTTGAGCTCACGATAATCGATGCAAAGGCACATTGACCCATCCTTCTTCTTGACGAAGAGGACTGGTGCACCCCATGGTGAAGCACTTGGCCGTACAAACCCTTTATCCAGATTCTCCTATAGTTATTTCTTTAGCTCTCCAAGATCCATGACATACATTCTATATGGATTCTTGGATATTGTTAGATCCCTAGGTATAAGTTAAATTGAGAATTCAACATCTATTCTAGGAGGAAGACCAGGCAGTTCCTCAGGAAACACTTCAGCAAATTACCTCACAATAGGCATTTCTGCAAAGATTGTTTCCTCCTTGGACTCAATCATCTAACCCAGATACGTGTGCTCATAGGGCAGTAATATCCATGATTGATATGATGGATCTAAAGGGGATTCATCTTCCTCCTTACACATGAAAAGAATCGGGGGTCGATTCTCCATATGGAGTGTGATGTCCCTTTCCTGACAATTTATGTTGTCTCTATATAAGGAAAGAAAATCCATGTTGTGAATTGCATCAAATTCCACGAGAGAGAGTATGATGAGGTTCGCTGGGAAATTCAATCCATAGATTATAACAGGGGATGACTTATATTCCTGGGATTCAATGATTGCCCCATTTTCCGTAATCACCAACACCTTCACTTCCATGATTTTTGGTGGTGCTAGGATTTTTCTAGAAAACATTAGAGATATAAAAGAATTCATAGAACCTAGATCAAAAAGTACGTTCTCTATTCTTGAATGAATATCCAGCGTACCTGTCACCACTTCGTTGTCGGGGTTCACTTCGGCAGAAGTGATGGCAAAATTTGTTCCTTGCTGCCTTGGAGGTTGTTGGTTCCCTCCGAAAACCCTTGATTAGGGAACTAATTTGAAAAATGCCCCGGTTCTATGAAGTTTTAGCAATGAACAACACATTGAGGTTCGAACGGAGGATTCATCTCATCTGTCACAGCCGTGGGTCTTTCATTCAGACAGTTAACTGCTAGGTTCCCTTCTCTTCCACACCTAAAGCATTTCCTTGTCACCTTGAGGCAATTTCCAGGGTGCTTCTTTCTGCACTTTTGGCAAGTGGGGTGCTGGATCTTCTTAGCACCATTGGATTTATCCATCGGACCACCAGCATTGAATTACACCTTACGCTTCTTGACCCCATGATACCCTTGTGATTCCCCGATCTCTATTTCGACCTTGAGGGAACATCGGACAATTTCCTCATAGCTGTCGAAGTCATGGATTTTTAATTCTTTCCGTAGGCTAGTCTTCAGCCCACCAAAGAAGTGGTCAACCTTTCATTTGAGGGTAACAACAAAGATGGAATCGTATTGTTCCAGTATTGTGAAGGTTGTCTCGTACGCTCCTATAGATTCTTCTTCTTTTTTCTTGAGGGAAAGGAAGTCCCTTTCCATATTAAGACGGAGGGTGCGCGGAAAATATTTATCGAAAAACATCTTACAGAAATCCTTTCATTCCAATGCCTCGATCTCCTACTCAGGATTCGTATTTTTTCTCAACGTCCACCATTGATCAGCTTCACCCTCCATATGATAATTCTCCCGGAGAACCTTCTCTTGTTTAGAACATTGAAGGATTGAGAAGATCTTTTCAATTGAGTTGATCCATTGTTCAGTGATTGTGGGATCGGATGATCCACTAAAAGGTGGATGTCCTTGTCTCATGAAGCTCTCGATAGTGACTTGTTCCTTCTTTGGGGGGTTTGGACGTTCCTCTTGACCCGTGTTTATATTCAAATCTTGAGTTAGCTGAGAGAGAAGTGTGACAAAGTTTTTGATTCCCGTTCCCATTGGATTGGGCATCTCATTAGTACAGTCATCACACTAATCTTCACATCGATTGTTAGCCCGAGTCCTCCTATTACCAGCCATTGGCTGGAATAAAAGGAATGTTATGGGGTAAAACATAAAGGGTAATCCAAAGACAAAAGATTATGACTTATAAATAAGATTTTATTTCCTTAACTCGTGATTATATAGGCTTCAATCTATGATTTTCATGATCTACTTTCTAAATATATTCTTAGGGGAATTTTTTTTAATTCCATTAATAAGGGTTAATACTAAGCTTGTGAATTTATCAAAACATATCCTTCGGGAGTGTTGTTACCAAGAGTGCATCAAGGCCCGTTTTCATGCACCAGTTCCCATTTGATTCTATCTCAAAGCGGTGTTTTCGGGTTTGACCCCTAGGATACATATGTGCCAGAGCCGCCTCTACCTGCTCGTATCCATATAGGGATGTATTTTCTTGATAAAACACTCACTCATTACTTACCAAAACTTAGGGATGTTTTTATTATACTAAGTCTTCTCTCTAAGGGTTTTCTGGGGTTTTCTAATCCTAGTCCCAAAAACAACTAACCCTATCCTTTGATACAAACTATGACAACCTTGGTTTTATTACAAACATATTCATGATTTATTACTTAAACTATTCACTTGATACAACATGGAATATCGAGAGGTATAGTGTATTTGGGGCTTAGGATAATTACATAACGACTAACAACATGAAATACAACATCTTTCTTGAAATCTTCCATTACAAGACCACTACATTCCCTCATACTTAGCATTGCATGGGATAACCTGAGGACATACATAAGAAAAGGGTGAGCTATAAAGCCCAATAAGGGAATAAACATGGAATACATGAGGAGTAAAATACATGTTAGACAATAGGCATCTTAATAGAGCAAAAAAGAAACATGGACATAATGATATGGTAAATCATGATAATCATAACATAGAAATGTGTCAACAACACTTAACATGGAATTAGCATGAGCTAAGGCCCATTGCACATGAAGAATGAGTAAATCCTCATTTCACATGAAGCACGAGTAAAAACTTGTTGCACTTGAATTATAATGATTCGACACTCATTGCACATGACATATCAAGATACTATACTTTACCCAATGCATTGGAGTGCTATAAGGGCGCACCCTTCTTAAACATTTCATCTCATGCATAAGTGTACCACATATATCATAAAACATGGATTCATAAAACATAATCATTTTATTCCATGAAAATGGAATGTGAAATTAAACTTTATAATTACTAATTAAATGTTCATGAAGGTGAATACCCTTTATGGAGAAATGGTCATGGTATTCACTACACAATGGCATTGGCTTAGAAAATTTGGGCAATTTCGGTAGCGTAACGGCGTGATATAAGAATTCAGAAATATGGTTGATGAGAGAGAAAAGGGGTGCCTCATAATATTTAAATGAAATGGACCATAAGGTGGTCTTATAGATACATGTCCAAACAATTGTAATGGAATTTAGATTCATGATACCAAAGTACTACTTGAATTTAAATGAAGAGAGAGAAGTTCCTTTCTGAATTTCGGCATAGTAACAGGTGTACATGGGAAGAATTAAATGAGAGAGAAAGGGGTCTCACATAATTCAAACAATAATAGGGAAATATGGGGGAGGTGAGAAACCATACCCAATCATTTATAATTGAAATTAAAATGGCATAACAATATTAAGAAAATTGGACAAAAAAGTGAAAGGAAGAAAAAACCTTACTTGGAAATGTGCTTCCAGAGGCCTGAGAGAGGCTTGAGAAAGGCTTATTGGGAGCTTGGGGCACCATGGGAGGATTCTAGAGAGAGTAGGGAAGAGGTTCGATGAACTAAAAAGGCTTTTAGAGAGGAGGAAGTGGGAGCTTGGGTGGGTTTATATAGGAAAGGTGAGTGAATTCTTTATTATTTATGTTTGGGACCCCTTACATTAAACTAATCCAAACCACAAATCAGATCATGGTTTTTTCCCATTTTTTTGAAAAGGGATGAGGGAAAAAATATTTTATAATGCCAAAGTCAGAACCTCTTAAAATAATGGGGTTTTTTATGTGGAGGTGAGTCACACTCCCATGGAAAATATTTTAAAAAGACAAGATGTTTAATAAGTCTTGAGAGGTCCATTAATTCTTTGTAAAATAAGTCAAACAAATCCAAAATCACATTATTTTAATGGTAAAACATATATTTGCCGAACATATAGCTTATAGTATTTTATTACATCACTATTGGGTCATTATGATGTCATAAAACACATTATATATTTAAACGGTATTTAATTTTTACCCAAAAATTTGACTGTCTCAGAAAATTATGAAAAATTCACCATTGGATAATTTCAACATCCTGATTCCAGAAATAACATTTATTTTATCTAAATAATTTTCTGAATATGTTAATTTTCACTTTTAAAATAAAAACTGATATTTATAAAAAATTCATGGGTTTTGGAAAAAAAGGCTTTCAAACCTTAATAAAAATTACAATTGCATTAATTAAATTATAAGATCATTCATATTTAATAAAAATTAATTTAATAATAACAATAATATTTTATTAATGTGTTATTTAATTAAAATTCTATTAATTCATCAAAATAGATTTCTTATCTAAATATTAACAAAAAAAATACTATTTGTGCTTTTTAAAAAAGCTATTTACAAAGTGTCAATAATGACAAGAAGGTATTTTCATTATTATATACAAAAAATAATATACATGAACATAGTACTAGTGATTTGTTACATAAACCCTTAAAATATCTGCATAAGATCTTAGGGTAAGGTGTGCGATGGTGACCGACTCTTGGGGTGGCTCGGAGAACATCGCTCGAGTGGTAATCTCTATAAACTTCCACTTTTCCCGTAGACGGTCCTGTTATAGCTTGACATGATGAAGCTTCGCTTGGGCTTGGTCTAAAGCGAATCCCATAGATGCCACCTATTTTCCGAGATCTGAATAATGGGCTTTGTATGGAGCAATTCTACTGGATGAGGCAATCACTTCTTTTGTCTGAGTAAATTGGGTTCGTTAAAGCCCTATATTTATACAAAGCATGTGATAAATGCTCCATGAAAGTATTAGAAATGGTAAATATTATTCATATAAAACAAAAGTTGAAATTTTATATAAACATTTTACATAAAGAGACATTTAATTAGATCAAGAGGGATTTCCATTAATGAAACTTTGGGTTGTTACAAATTTGGGTGTGGTTATCAGTTTAAGGAAACTGGTGTTGGTGCGGCGGCCGAGGTATCCATACACTAGGCTCTGACTTCTGGTTTCCGACTTAGTTCATGAAAACACATATTGCGTGTGTGTTTCCTTTGAAATGTTTTCTTTGTAATTACTTTGATTCAGATCACCAGGTATACTTTTGATAGTGGAACACCTATGTTTCCTTTGAAATTTTTTCTTTGTAATTACTTTGAGTCATCTCACCAGGTATACTTTTGATAGTGGAACACATGTTTCTTTTCAGGATATCTTTACTTAGTCAGTCAGTGTGGGTTCCGAGTAGATAGTGTGATGTTAGCCCACCGAGCTAGGAGTCCTTGTTGCAGGGCCCCATCAAAGTAGAGGCAATAGCAGTACCACAAACCGCTGGGATACTATTGCTACCAGCCCCAGCAGTAGAGTGTGAGAACAACTTGAGTGCGTTGCAAGGGTTCCTGTGACAAAGGCCTCTGAGGATTCGAGGCAAGACAGATTTTCAGATAGCTGGGTACTGGATCAAGTTTGTAGCATGAGTTTTCAACACAGTTGGGACACCTGCTGACTAGATGGTGCAACTAGCTGTTAGTCTCTTTTAGAGAGCATTTGAGAGGTGGTGGAGCCTAATGCTCCAGTTTTACGATGAGGCGACCCTCACCTAGGGGAACATCGAGGGTCTTGTTAGGGTGGAGTTTGTATCAATGACTCTACGCTCTGTGCGTGCTCAGGAGCTGCTGCACTTCCCGCAGGGCATTCCGATATTAGCCGAGTCATCTGTAGCAGGATATAGTTAGATGACATGCGGGAACAAGCGGGTTAGATCTATAGTTAGACGACCCAATGATGTGGCATTGGGGGTGTGGGGTACCTGAGGCCAAGGGAGCTTTAAACAGAGAATGGTCTATTATTCCTGCAGGAAACGGGGTCACGGAGCACTTGAATTTCTGACTCCCGACACAGTTGATCAGCAAGAATTAGAAGAGAAACCGATATAGAGGTAGCGGTACAAGCTTGAGCATCATCCGAGCGGCGGACGAGGCAGTGGAGCAGGTCCTTCAGCGGATGGTGGTCAGAGTCATCGATCTCTACTACCACCACCCCTAGACGGTTCACCTCGAGCTCTGGGAGTAGGTGGATAGGAGTAGGACTAGCTCCAGGAATAAAGGCCTTTGTTCATGATTCTTTTAGCTTCGTTGATGTCATTGTTTGTGGTTTCTTTGTGTCATTGTACTTTGTGTTTCAGTAATAAAAAATAATTTTCCTTGTGAAGTTTTCTTTCCTACCTTTTTGTGTGGTTGATACTGAGAGGTTCTAGTTAAAACTATTGACTTGACCCTTATATTCGAGATTCCTACTAGAGAAGACCCAGTGACCAAACACTGATTCCGATAGTGTGACTCAACCCTTGGAGGCGAGAGTAACGTTTGGATATCTTGGTAGTAGTGTCGAGGCCTTACGACGTTGTCCATGGCTTGAAATATTACCGTTCATGTCAACATTTACTGTATAAGGAAAAGTATGTGGTTCATCCAGGGGATGAGGCCTGATTTCTCTTTTCGAAAAAGGAGAAATCTTAGCAGCTCTTGTAGTACATAGTTAAAGAGGGGTGTACTCGAGTACATTAAAATTGGCTTGTCTCACCCATAGTTCATTGATAGAATAGTTTATGGTTTACTCTAATCTCAATAGTCTCAGTTATGTCCTCTCCTAGAAGGACATGAACCAGAGACAATGTAATTGGCTTGAGTTCCTCTAGGACTATGACTTTGAGATAGTCTTTATTCCTAGGAAGGGGAACATTGTAGAAGATTCTCTCAGTAATAGATCTATAATTAAACTTCTATGAGAGGTGACAGAGCAACTATCCGCGTTGCAGATATCCTTTGCGGATAGTGATGGAGAAGCCTTTCTATAGTCTCTCACAGTCACTCATCCACTTCTTCAGCGTGTCAGGAAGGATCAATGTGGGGACGTTGACTGTGAGACGCGACATGCTCAGATATCCATAGGGAAGGCACCTGATCGATTTTCTGAAGGCAGGGAGCACGTTTTTCTCTTCAGAGGATGTACGATGGTACCAGTTTTACTTTAGGAGGAAGTGTTAATGGAGATCCACACATCTCCTTTAGTGTTACATCCACGAGTGGCGAAGATGTACCAGGACCTTCAACGGCAGCACTGGTGGCTACGTTTGAAGAAGGAAGTAGCAGAGTTTGTCTCACGATGCCTCACTTGTCAGCATGTTAAGGTGGAGGACCGGGTACCAACAGGCCTGGTTCAGCCCTTAGAGGTCCCAGAGTGGAAGTGGTATGGGATATCCATGGACTTCGAGACGGGTCTTCCACGTACATCTAGGAGTCAATATTAGATAAGGGTGATCATTGACTGACCCACCAAGTCGGCCCACTTCCTATCGATCAGAGAGTAGGGTTTAGTAGAGAGCTTGGGATGCCTCTACATATGGGAGATCTTATGGCTTCATGGTGTGCCATCGATGAACGTCTTTGATCGAGATGCTCATTTCACTTTAAGGCTATAAAAGGGGTTGTTAGAGGCTTTCGGGACGCAGCTTCACTTGAGCACCACCTTCCATCCTCAAACGGATGGTCAGGCTGAGAGGACCATTCAGACTCTCGAGTACATGCTCCATACATGCATCCTCAACTTCGGTCGCAGTTGGGAGGATAACTTACCCTTGGTGGAGTTTTTGTATAACAACAGCTACCACTCCACCATCGGTATGGAACCTTTTGAGGAACTTTACAGCCGAACTTCTAGATCGCGTCTCTGCTAGACTTACCATAGTGAGTCAGCACTTATGGGACCAGAGATGGTGTCGACTATGATGGAGAAGGTGCAGATCATCTAGGAGTAGATGAAGACTGCACAGAGCAGGAAGAAGTCCTACGCAGATTGGAGATGGAGACCACTGGAGTTCGAGGATTGTGACCAGGTCTTTCTACGGGTCTCACCTTGATGAGGTCTATGGAGATTTGGCCTAGGTGGAAAATTATCTCCACGATTCATCGGACCTTTTCGGGTCCTCAGTAGAGTAGGCAAGGTGGCTTACCACTTGGCTCTTCCACCTCATTTGATCCGGGTGCACGACATCTTCCATGTATCTCAGCTGAGGAGATACGTACATGACCTTTATCACATCATCGACCATGGGGAGCTGGACATCAATGACATGGAGACTTTCATGGAGGTTCCAATAAAGATCGAGGTAGACAAGAGCAGGTCCTATGAGGATGGTCGATACCTTTGGTGCGCGTTCCCTGGTAGTACAGGAACATCCAGGAGTGCACATGGTAGCGGGAGGCTCAGATGCATGCTCAGTACCCTCATTTGTTCCCTTAGTTAGAGTAATACCTTACGGGGACTTAAAGCCCTGAGGTGGGGAGAATGTAAAGACCGGAATTTCCATGAAATTTCTTTTTTAATACATGGGAATTTTATGAGTCTGTAGTTTCTGATGGCACATGATTCCGAGGCCCGGTGTGCCCGTAATCAATTTCTGATGTTTTGTTCAGGTACGTTCAGTAAACGTATGCACGGGGTTTTATAAATTTTGAACCGGTGCTCAGAACTAAAATCCAAGGGCACTATTGAACTCGCTACATTGTTGATTGCTTAGTGTGACCTTCACTGCAGTTGGGTTTTAACGAGAATGGAAGTTAGATTTTAGTGGTTTTTAATTAAAATGAATAAAAATAGAGTATTAACTTTAATTTTATTAAGGTGGTTAAAAACACCAAGTGGTGGTTAGTGGTGGGTCCCACCCACACATAAAGTCCCATGAAAGGATGTCTTGGTGGGGACAACCTGGGGGTTGTAACTCCCTGGGACATTCCATTTAATTGGGATGAAACCCTCTCTTCATTAATTTGTTACTCTCCACCTCCCCATTAATTAATTAGACACCTCTCTCTCCTTTAATTAATTAGAACTCCTCACCTCTCCATATTTTGAATTTGATCTATCCTCCCCATTAATTATTTGAGTTGTCTTATTTAATTAAAAACTACCCTTTGTTTTGTTGTGCCAATGAAATAATAGAGAAATTCTTGTATTATTTATGGTGGGAACTTTCTCTTAGTGGAGCTTTGAAGAACCTTTAAGAGAACTTCCTTATTCCCATAAATAACACGAATAACGTCTCTTCTTCCACCGAATAACGACGATGCCATATTCTTCTTTCTTCAACCAGGGTAGGAAAATGGAAGCATCATCCTTGAAGACTGCCCATGACATCTCCATCGAACTTCATCCGCATTGAAGGAGAAGACACCGCGCATGAAGAACGTAGCCAACGATGTTGTCACCTCCTTCCACCAACGAGAAACAATCGAGGTATGGGTTATTTTTAAGATTGAATATTACCCTTTGTACCCCGTTGTATGTTATGTGCTTTGAGAACCAAATGATACCACCATAACGAGGAGGGTTTAGACCAAATGAACAAGGCCCGACCCTCCCATTTTGTTGGTTCTTGTTTGATGATGATGGAGGTGGTACACACGGCGACAGAAAATGAGCCGGCCGCGAAGAAAGATGGTGGTGCAACGCCGCCGGGTCGCCACAAGGGCCAGGTACTGCTATGCTGCGCTGAGAACCGAGCCACGGCCTGGCGGGCTGTGGCGGTGGTAGAGGGCCGTGGTGCCGTCGTACCACTCCAGAAAGAAGGGTCGTATCCAGGAGGGTCGTGGCGATCGTAAGACGAGCGTCGTGCCATCGTGCCATGCAGAGGAGCCGGAGGCTGCTGCCAGGCCAGGCCGCGTCAGAGAAGCTGGGTGCGGCGCTGTCGCGCAGTGCCAGAGAAGGATCGAGACCATAGGTCGTGCCGGACAAGGGAGGCAGTCGGCTGATTCGGACCCGCAATCCAGCTGCCCTCCTCGCGGGCCAACCGGCCAAGCCACCCGCGACCGGGCCGCCTCAGGCCGGGCCACCCTCGGCCGGGCCAACCTTAGGCTATGCCGCCCTCAGGCCGGGCCGCCTCGGGCCAGGCCGTCCCATCAGCTCAGGCCATTCCCTTGGACCAGATGGGACCCGCGGATTGGGTTAGACCTCAGTTCAGACTAGTTCAGACCCTGGATCGGACTGGGTTGGACCGGACCCAGACCCATTGTGGCCCGATTACACCTTTTAGCCCACATTTTGGGCAACAGGTGTCCAAATGACGAACCGTCTGTAGAAATGGAAGGCTTAGAGCTGGATGGTACTTCTGGAATACCCCACGTGAGGTTTAAACGCAGTTGGGGTACGTTCAGGTTGTTTTGAACCTAAAAACCAACCGGGCCCCTAGAACGAAAATGACAACAACTCACAGACCGGGTGCCCGATTGACACACCGTCTACCGCATTGGGTTCCTTTTGATGAGACGGATCTACGAGATACATCAACTCATGAATTCGTGGTATTTTATGTATCAATGCTTGGATCGAGGATCAGACCCTCCTGGAATTGATCATTCTATGTACGGGAGGCCTATGGCTGACGAGACTAGACCTAGATCCTCTGTGGGTTCGACATTGACGAGACTAGACCCAGATCCTTTGTGGGTTCGATAGGGACTTACTAGTCCTAGATCCTTCGTGGGTTCGACAGTGAGCAGAGTGGACCTGGATCCTCTGTGGGTTCGACAGGGACGAGACTGGACCTGGATCCTTCGTGGGTTCGACAAAGACGAGTCTGGACCTGGATCCTCTGTGGGTTCGACAACGATGAATTTTGTACCGATATCCCACGTAGAATCGATATCTTAAACAGGCTGCTATTTTAGGTTCTACGGATACCTACCGTTCGACAATGAAAGATGATTATGTGGAAAAATATAATCATCTCTTACTCTCTTTTATGCTTTTTATACCTGGTGTGAGATGAGTCATTACCTTCATGTTTACCTCATGTAAGATATGTGTACTCTTGACAACATAGGTATATGTATGGGCATATACCTAAGTAAGGGTGGATGTTTCTTTGTAGATGTGTTGTGGTGAATCCCACATGGATTTCTTATGTGAGTTGTACCTATGGGATACCCCTTGTGTTGTACTTTCTTTGTGGAGTTTTTTTACACTTGTGGAAGAGAATGTGGTTGGTGTCAAGAGTTGGAGCCAGTTTAGGATTGGTAACTTAGGTATATATATGGAATATACCTAAGTAAGTTTGGTTGATAGTTTGTGATTGTATCTTACTACTAATGTTTATCCTTAGTGGATTCTACGAGGCCTTCAAGAGGTATCAGGGTCCCCTAATGAGTATTGTTATACTCACCCCTGCATGGGCTACGCCCGCTCCTTGTTGTGTTCATGTGCAGATGACAGTCAGTAGTTATCGAGGTTGAGGGTGACAGATGAGAGGCTGCTCGAAGCTGGAATAGAGGGGACGTACAACAGGGATGAGTTGTTTAAGATCTGTACCTACCCTTAAAGTAGGATTACCCAGGGGACGATCCAGGAGATGTTTTCCCTTTTTACTTGTACTAGTACTTGTTGTTCAGTTGGGTTTGTATACTGGCCCACTTACTTTCATCATGCATTTCTTTTCGATATTATTACTTGTTGCTTCTACTGCTTGTGTTCAGACTGTGTGTGTTACATGTTTAAAGGAAACGCCTTTATTTTTTACCAGGGATTCGCCTTTGGTGCTAGTCGCCAGCCCCTGGCCCATGGAAGGCGGGCTTTGGGTAATCACGACATGGGCCCCGAGGACAGGTCATGATAATTCTTCTCCATCTCCGTCAAATCTAAAATAAAAACATTGACTGTGTATTTGTTCGTACGGTCATGTTGCGATGAAAATTATTTCATTTTTCATCAGCACCTATTATGGATGGTTATTATGAAGGATATAATGTTTATATTTTTGTTTTAGACATAATTTTTCTTTTGGAATTATAATATCTTATTTACCTTATTAAATATGAATCTGTCAAAAAATGATAATTCCACTCATGTGTACATGTGGATAACCGCCTATTCGGAGCGATGTGATTCATTTTCATCATAGCTATATATGAATAGTTATAAAATAACATATAATGAGTAAATATGAATCTTATTTCTTTATTTATATACATTAAATAATATAGCCATGACAATGGAATAGGTACCAAAAAATCGAATAGAAACATTCCCGAAAAACAAACCTTTTTTCCCAAAAAGATCATTTAAATTATGAATTTTTAATTAATATACCATTAGAAATTAAAATTGACTGATATATTGTATGTTATGTAATAATATGGTTCTATAATATATTTATAATAAATATATATTTATTATAATAGATATTTGAATATGTATTAGGCATAGTGGTGCATGAGGTAAGAGATTTATATAATACTTCAATCTTTTATGGTATGTATCTTCTTAAATAAGTTCAATTTTTTCAATAACTTACGTTTCACGCAACACCCATATTTTGAACTCAAAATAAAATAATTTTTTATCCTATACGTTAAATTGGAAGGAAGGAACAATATTAACCAAATTATGAAATTTATATATTATATATTTAATCAAATGTATGGATATTAATCCCAATGATTTCATAGTCATTATGTAATAATGAATCCAATATTACGTATTAAAAGGGTATATTTTTATAATGGTATTTTTACCTCATTTTGATGACACACTTTTTTAAAATCTAGTTTTTTACACATTAATAAATTAAATTTGACAAAATAAACTACTTATTTCAAATTGGAATACAAAATTATCGATTTAATTAATTTGTTTTACTTTTTTAATAATATTAATGTTTTTATGAGTAGTAATAATATATTTCATTTTATTTGAAAACATATTTTTCATCTAGAAAATTTTTAGTGTCAAATTATATCTTTAATTAGTTTTAAACTATAATTAGATCATCTTTTTTTGTTTTCCCTAGTTTACATGACTGGAAGCATTTTTACATTGAATTTCAATATAAAAATATTTTAATCTCTTGATTCCATTCACATCCAAAACTCATCCTCTTGTATGGTCAATGAGATTAATTTAAACATAATTTTTTCTAAATAAGTGTTCTGGAAATAAAAAACGGATTGTATATTTTCAACACCATGTGTATATTAAGAAAATAGGTCCCTATTATTTTTTGAGCAATATGAATACTTACTTTTTTTAAAAAAATTATCACAGTTAAGAGTAAATCAGGTAATTAATGATTAAATTAATAATATTTATATTATAAAATTACCCTAACACTGGTCTTAATTTTATTTAATGAGTGAGTGCCAACCAAAATCATACTTGGTCGTATTTTAGGTCCTCTTTGATACACTTGGATGAATTTAATAATTTTTTACTATTTTTTTCAATGGGAAGACCAATATGTCACACTCATGTTTTTAATATGTTCTGCATTATTTATATATGGTTTTTCTAAATATATCTTCACCAATAAATACTAACTTGAAATAAAACAAATATCATAATAATGGATTTTTAATTTTTATTTTTATAAAATAAATAATTACCTTAAAATATTACCAAATGATGATGTAGTAATTGATTAATTAATATAAATTTTAAAAAAATTATATAAAAATATTAAAATAAATATAATTTGAGATAATTAATTTCATAAAAATTTATTTAATATATATAAATATTAGGGATGTATGCAAGGTTTTTTATGTTATCTTTTCTATTGATATTTTCAAAAAAGTAATGTAATGAATAAATTTAATATTGAATTTAATGATTTTTGAAAATAAATAAATTTTTATTAAATGATATAAAATTCATAAAAATATAAAATTCCTCTAAAATATTAGGATCAGGTTTAAAAATTCATACACAACTCATTTATAGTTTTTTTAACATTTTATAGTAATTATATTAACCCATAAGGAGTAAAAAAGACAAGTTGTCACTATAAATGTTAAAAAGATTAAATAAGGTTAAACCCAAAAATATAAGGGTAAGAATGCCACCGAAACATTGTTAATAATTATTGGAAGAAGATGATCCATTCCTTCTCACCACATGATAGAATTATAATTTTTTATGTGAACTTTTACATTAAAATGACTTACATATTATTCAAATCTCTCATACTTACAAAATGTCACTCACTTTATATTTTAATTTTTTTGTGACCATATAGGGATAAATTCAATATACAAATAAAACTAAATATATTTTTTTATATTAGTTAAATTGGATTCATTATATTTTTTAAATTTTTTATAAATTATTAATTACCTTAAAAGCTTCAACAATACTAAAACGGTATTTATTTAGTTATTAAAAAAATAAAATAGTTGATTTTAATAATATTAAAATTGATATATATTTATTGATTCATTTTTGTAATTAATTTTATAGATATAGAGAATATATTAAATATGTTTAAGCATTAGATTAAAATTTCCACTTTTTCTTGATGAATTTAAAGTAAAATTAAATGAATGGTATCAAATTTGAAAATAATGATATTTTATTGTATTAATATTTTATTAAATATGATAAAAACACATAAAAATGTTGAATAATTACATATTGGATAATATATAGTCTAAAATTACGTCCCCTATTCATTTATGGAACATTTTTATGTCGTTGGTTCCAAAGAAGCCTTATTTTATTTTAATATTTTGAGGATTTATAAAAGTACCCCTTGACTCAATTATAAATGGGAACCTCCTCCCTCAAATCAACACCCCAATTAGAGCCATATAAATCGACCAAACCCAACCCATTTATCCTCTCAACACCATTATCCATGCTCTAGTGGTTCTGGTCTTCTCGAATGATTGTCTCCAGATCCCTTAATAAATTATCTAAAATAATTTCACTGAAGAAGAGGTAATTTTTTTACCAACTCATTCATGTTCATTTTTAATTATACATCCTATTGATTTGTATTTTAAATTATAAATTAATACATGTAGTATCATCTATAACATGATAATTTATTATTATTATGGGAAAACATGTTTCACCTTTTATCTATCCTATAAAAAACGAAAGTGCCACACTTGCGTGTGTACGACTTGCTATCTCGATGGTATGATGTATTCTATTTTTCAAAAACACTTTACGCGGATGGGTATAATGAGTGAAATAATATATATATATATATAATAAATATTAAATGTTATTGATTCTTAAGAAAATTATTAAACCATACACTTCTTTGTCATTTCATTTATTAAGGGTATGATATCGTCGCTTGTGTATTAGTACGACCTACCATCTCCACAATGTGATGAAATTAATTTTTCATGTCCAAAATCAATGAATGTATCTAACAATGTATATAATGATTTAATATGATATTTATAAAAAAATTATAATTATGGAGATGTGGTAAATATATTCTCTGAAAACAAACCCAAACATTATTGGGAAAACATGCGTAGGAAAATTAAGTTGTTAACACCTAAAGTAGAGGTAATAACAAATAATTATAAACAAAAATGAGATAAAATTAAACAATAAGATCATATATGATATCATAAATATAAATAATGTTATTATATAAGTTAATATCATGCTTAAAACCATTATATAGGAATTCAAATCATGCACAAGAAAAAAGAAGTGTGGGATAAGGGTCTCGTCATCTCAGTTTTTATTTCGTGAGATATATGAATTATTCCCCACATGTTTCTTATATTTGGTGTATGTATTCTTACCTTTTAAAAACTACAACATAAATCTCATTATCGTCATGGTATTAAATTTTTCATTTGATAATTATTATTTTATGGGGCATTCGATTCGACTGATTACAAGTGGTAAGGGATTTCTTAACTCAACTTTCATTTATTTGGTTAAACATATATTTAATTGATTATGTCATGATAAGGTTATGTGTGAGATTAATTTTAATAATCTCCTTTTTTTCTAAAACTATTTTTATATTTCTTTATAGTGAATACACATAATAATTTATTTTTTCTAAACTATATATTAATTATAGTGTCTATATTGAAATATGTTTGAATTATTTGTGAAATGATGATAATTCTATATTGTTTACTCAATACAGATACTTGTTGTTAAGGATTATAGGTTATTGAATAAAATTTATCATTTAGATATATAAATATTTCATTATACGAGAATGAAGGGGTGGGTACTGTATATAGAAAAACAACTCAACACACTGTTATTCTCATGAGAAGAATAATGTGGTTAAATTAAATTGGGTTTTAATCATAAAGATTAAAATATATTGTTAGTTTTCATGACAATAGTTCTACATGTTCTCAATACATGATTTCAGATAATTAGTCATTTCATTATGATTTTATTTATTATTACCCAGAGTATTATCACTATGAAAAAATATATGGATTCATTTCATTATATTTTTATTGATTAAATGGAATGTGTGTTTAGTTATCTTCCTTGATATATTGACTATTCTATTTAATTCAAGATAACTTCCATTGTTTGTAACTCTCACAAGGTACATGATATCACCCTTTAATTTTTTATATTTTACCTAGTTGATGAATATGAAATGTTTGAATTACATAATGGATGAAAATTAATTTCCTTTGTTAAGATTTATTTTTAATTACTAATGAAATAAAGGTTCCATGTGTCTATATAGTTCAAAAAGACTACTAAACTATTCTATCCATTGGGATTTGAATCAAGTATCTATTACAATGTAACAAATAATGGAAGAATCTCTAGGACACTGTGGTTAGGGTTGTACAAGTTAGTATCATTAGATGTTTTGTAGAATCCTTGGGAACCCTATTTTAAGACAAACTAACTAATGTGAGAACTATGATAATTTCATATAGTATTTGAAAACATTTACCATTAGAAGAATTTTTATTTTGTGGGTAAATACTCATGTAGATTATTGGATAACCCGTTTTGTTTCATTTTTTAGGTATGTAACCTAATGGAAGAAATGGAATCAATACCCATAGACAATAAAAATATTTCCCCATTGTGAAAGCCCACACATTTGTGTTGGAGATGATCATATCATTACCATATTTCAAAAACATGTTCAGGCTGTGATAAATATATGTGATAAACCCATGTTAGATCATTTATTATGTAAGAATACCCCATATTTTAGTTGGAATACTAATATAGTGGTTGTGTAGAAATGGATAAAGATCCTTGAAAATTTATTTCTAGCATTGGGATACAATGAAAATGAAAGTGTATTGTTACCAGTATGTTGTCTCACGGGAATGGATGATCAATGGTGGCATTTTATCAAAGATATTTTGTATGAAGGTGATATAGAATTATTTTGATGGATTTATTTTAATGAAACATTCATCAATAAATATTTCTCTCATGAATATTGAACTGAGATGAAGAAATATTTACATAGTTTAAAGGAAAAGGAGGTATAATTTTTTTGTATATGGGATTCTTTTAAAATACTATCCTAGTATTTTAAATATTCTATATGCAATTAATAGTGAAATATTGATCATTTAATTGAAGTCCTTAAACCATTTATTTGATGGAAATTGGCTTCTAAATCATTTTTCATAATTTGAAAAAATAGTTTTACGTTCCATCAAAATAGAGAATGAAGTTTTTTATATCCAACAGACTCAAGGGAAATCAAGAGAATAATAAGTCAGATGAGAAAAATGAACAAGTTAAAGCACCAAATAATAATAATGGGACATCATAATTTAAATTTTGTGAATAGTTTTGGATAAAACATATTGGGAATTACCTAAAGGTTATAAGAGTGTGTTACAATTTTGCAGACAAGGGTCATCTATCTAATGAATTCATGATGAATAAACAAAAACATTATAATTAATTTTTCAAATATAGATAAATGGGGAATTATTAAAATCAATTTCCCAACCATCATTGTAATATACCACATAATAGGCCTAGGGAATATGGCCAAGCATAGGCAATCACTACAGCTGAGGTATAAATACCAAATGACATGGTGAGTGGTACATTATTACTATATCAAATTTGTAAAATGCTTTATTTGATTCTAGATTATCCAACTCTTTAATATATACCTAGTTTTCGAAGCCAATTATATTTTTTTATTTGGATTTAACAATGTATTCTCTAGTCAAAACTTCTACGGGAAGTTTCATTTGAAACAATATGTGTTGTAATATCCACAGTATTCCACAAAAACATGATTTATTTGAATACATTATCATCATTCTTATTTTTTAGTTTTATTTAATCCTTGTTATGGAATAGATTTCCAAATATGATATTAAAATTTATTTCAGGAAGAAATAAATTACCATTTTTGAGTAACATATAAAATTCCTTATCTTTATATAAATAAAATCATCATATCATTCTTACATAGATCCACCACAACATATCTAGTGAATTAAATTCTTAGGGAGTAATGAAAAATAACATCTAGGGATGAAGAAGGTAACCATCAAATTGAGGATGTACTTGTTGTATGACAATAAATTGTAGTATTTCTTGAGGAATTTCCATGACACACCCCAGAGCTTGAAGTTGAGTTTTCTATTGATTTAATCTCTCATGAAATCCTAATATCAATGACTCGCAATAAAATATCTTCTTTAAAATTATTTTAAATGAAGAAACAACTAGAGGAGTTGAGTAATAAGGGATTTATTCTCGTATGTTTTTCTCTATGAGGATGTAAGATTTACTTTGTTAACAAGAACTATAGATCCATGAGGATTTTCATTAATTATATAAAAATACATACCATTATGATAAATAATCTGTATCATCATCCTCACATTGATGATTTAATTGATCAAATTCATGGATCTTGACTTTTTCTAAAGATTTACCTCCATTCTAGGTTTCATAAATTATGGGTAATTAATTAATATATATTGAATGAAGCATTTCAAATGTTGTTTGGACTTTATGAGTTTATTATAATACCATTTGGGCTCACTAATGTACCCTTGGTTTTCATGGATAAAATGAATAGTGTATTCAATGAATATCATAATAATTATTTTGTATTTATTAATGATATCTAGGTGTATTCTAATAACTATGTGGACCATGATAATCACTTGTGGATCATTATTGAGACTCTAAGTATAAAATAGTTATATGGTAAATTTATAAAAAGTGTGAATTATAGCTTCAAGAAATTTATTTTCTTATCTATGTTGTTGCTAAGTATGGAATCCCATATGATCCTGCAAAGAAAAAGGTAGTCCAATAATTGCCTACGTCCATTATCATAAATAATGTATGTAGTTTCATTGTTTTTTAAGGTAAATATCATATATTCATTCTTAATTTCCATTAATTGGATAACCCATTAACTAAGATCACATGTAAATGGGTTATGTTTGTATGGAAAAAACAATGTGAGGATTTTTTTGATGAATTGATTAGACTATTGATCAATGCTCCAATTTTGACTCTACCTTCAATAAATAATGGTTTTTTTATATACAGTGATGCGTCAAATAAATTATTAGGTTGTTCCCTTGAGAAAAATAATAATTTTGATTCATATACATCATTACACATGATAAATCATGAAAAACATTATCCAACTCATTATCTGGATTTGGAAACAGTAAGCATTACTATGAATATATGGAGACACTGCCTCCATGTTAATATTTTTCTAGTATAGGTTGATCAAAAGAATTTGAAATACATAATCTCAAAGAAATAACTCAACCAAGGTAAAATATTATCTCTTGAGATACTAAATAATTATGATTTCTTGACACATTACCACCCAAGAAAATAAAATAAGGTAGAAGATGCATTAAGTATAAAATATCATGGAATTCTAACCCAAATTTGGATTGAGAGAGATCCAATATTCAATGATTTAGTAAATATTGAAATGGGATTTATTAAGAATGGGGTAACACCACTCCTTATTAAAATCATTTCTAAAAAGTATTTTCTGGAAAAGGTAAAAATTTATCAATATTATAATTATAATGTTTTTGATAAATTCCATGTTGTGGATGATGGAAAATTTAATTATTTTGTTTGTGAATATGGTGTTATGAAATTTGGAAAGTGATTATGTGTTAAATAAATTTCTGGGACAAAAATTATTTTATTGGATTATTCATATACATAAAATTTTCCAATATACCCTGGTAGTACCAAGATGTATAGGGATCCAAAGGAACATTTTTTGGGGATAATATGAAGTGGGAAATTATTTTCTATGAGTCAAGATGTCTAGTTTTTAAACCGGAGAACATTTAGAGACAAATCCTAGAATATTCATGCAATATATTTATATACATGTGTGTAAATGGAATAAAAATTTTTTCTAACGCTTTTGTCGAGTCACGCATCTATTCTATTGGTGGATGTGTTGTTTGTTTCACTGCATTCCTGCTTTCCAAAGGTGGGCATCATCAGCCACTTATTCAGGGATGTTTGACCATTGATCAAAATAGGGTGATGGTGTGTCGGTTCCTCCTTACATGGATTCCTCTTCGTAACTCGTCTCCTAGTCCAGGTCTCACTTAAATATTAAGACGTTGTTCGTGAATCTAATTCCCAGTTCCATATCTTTGTGGATGCCAGTTAATTATGCTACTTCTATCTGGACATCCCAAGGGGTCAAGTCAGAGAAACAACCTTCGGTTGGGGGTGTAGTCATGTTGGACATCATTGGAATGTCTTGACACATGAACACTGGTGCGTCTGGGTTTTCTCCCTGTATGATAGGGCCTCTAGAGGGGGATGATGCCTATAGAATCCCACATCGAGTGCAAGGATTTATATTCCATAGGCATGTCTCGTAGTTTTTCCTTAGCATCCCATGTTTAACATAGGGTATTCCATGATTTTAACATCTAGTAGATATGGATCAGACTAATCGGAACACTAATATATGTGGATCAGATGGGTGCATCCCCAAGAGGGAGCACCTGAGGGGATTATTGTATGAGTGGATCAAGATTCCCAATGAAGGTGGATATGATAATTCTTGGGTTTCTATAATGGGGACACTAGGGTTTTCCATTAGATGGGATTTAAGCTCGGGGAGTTTTTCTACCTACCCTATCTTGAGATATAGGTATCAAAACCAACATATTTCAATGTGATGATGAATTGGGGTGTGCGTAGAGTACAACAACCAGATGACATATTGGGCTTGCACATGGTTCAAGAGCCTCATACTTCTAGGAATGTTGAAGGGGTGGAGGACATGATTTCACTAGGATGTAGTGGCCTGATATGAATATGGATAGATATGGATGGTTGGGTTAAATGGATGGAGAATGAGATGGATCCAATGTGAGGATGAAGGTGATGTTGGGATTGAGCCTCAAATATACTTCTTATGTATCCTTGTGGTAGGGAATCAAAGTCCACCTAGTTCGGTGGAGGGATGGGACACCTGAGGAGGTTTTCCATGATAATGGATGTATAGATGGGACCTGGAGGGAGTGGAACCTATAGGTTGTGGCATGACCTTCCCAAAACACAGAGGCTTGAGGGAGAGACTATGTTGAGACATGGATGATGGCCTTGAACCTTAGGGAGGCTTACTACATATCCCTGTGGTAGGGAATCAAAGTTCACATAGTTCAGGATAGGGCATAGGATCATGGTGTGCTTGGTGGACCGTGACCCAAATATGGAACTCGGGCTTACACGTGGTTGGAATCCCAGGTTGGTCTGACGCCCAAGGGATATACTAGATATATGGGTCCCAATTGAGGGTACTTCAACAATTTACCTCTATAAGGGGGTACAATGGCTTACCACTAGATCGGGATCACAATATCTTACCACTGGATAGGGCTCACAATGGCTTACCGCTGGATGGGGATCAAAATGGATTACCACTAGATGAGGATCACAAGGGCTTACCACTGGATGAGGATCACAATAGATTACTTGTAGATGCAGATCACAATGGATTACTGATTTATGATGATCACAATGGCCTATCATAGGATTAGGATCACAAAGGCTAACCACTGGATGGGGATCACAATGGATTAACACTGGGTGGGGTAAAACCTCATGGAGGCTTCCATAGTACCCTATCTAGGAGACATGGATCAAATCTCACGTAGTTTGAATGGATATAATTTCGCATCATGCAGGATTAAAAGGCATCATGTAGTTTAACGTCATATAGGATGGGTTGAACCGATGTGAAGTGCTCGAGAATGATGGATGATGGGATTTCACCTTAGGGAGGCTTCCTATGTACCTTACATGGAAAATTAAAGGATCAAATTCAATTTAGTTTAGAGTGGAATAAAATTTAACATCGTGTAATATGAAAGTGTACCTATGTGAAGGGGGTTGGGGAAAGTAGGTATTGGGCTTGAACCTCAGGGAGGCTCCCTACGTACCTTACTTGGAAAAGGTAGGGATCAAAGTCCACATAGTTTAGAATGGGGGCTTGGTACTTAAACTCTAGGGTGTCCCATGAAGTATATCTTGGTTGATGCTTACTCTAAGATCATGTGAGTCAAGCCTAATTTGAGAAACAAGAGGTAGAAATAACCTTACTATTTAGTAATTAACGGTGTGTATACGAGGAATGAAGTGGGGATTATATGTGTTTAGCAGTCCAAATTGAAAACTGGGGCTTATACATTGTTAGAGGCCGAGGGAGATATAGATTGGGACTTACTCCAGGATTGAGGCCCAATGGAAACAAATCCCATAAGGAGATGAACGAGGCAAGAAAGGTCTATGTTCCTCTATATCTTATAGTATTTAGCTCCGAATAAGAGAGGTAGAGTAGGGATTCTACCTCTAGTAAGAAAGGGTAGGGGCTTCCCCTGAGATGGTTTCCCTTCCCTGCATAAAGATGGAGTTCCGGTATAGAGGATCTCTTTCTAGGTGAGGAAGATCTCACTCCCATGGAGATGAGTGGGAATGGAGAATGTACAAGGTGGGGGAACCCGTGTATGTGGAATAAGTTGAGGCTACAGTTTAATGTCATGTGTTGAGGATGATGGTGCTTGTCCATTTAACATCCTGGAGCTTGGATGATGTGGGATAACCCTTCACCCCTAGGATATACATTATTCATACCCACCCACCATTTGGGAAGAGAAGGCATAAGAAATACTATGATGATGGGTTTTTATGGAGTGATCCATTAAGGGTAACACGTTAGCATGGCTATGCGAAGAAGTAATAGCCATTAGAATACCTATACGAAGAAGCATGAGGATCAGCAACGCAATGTGTAGCACCGCCCAAGGTATTGTGAAGCCACTTCGTACAGTCTTGGAGGGTCATACGAGAGAAGGATCTGTAAAGAAAATGGGTTCATAGGGAAAGACCATATATTGATCTGGTACTCCACATAATGGAGGGACTTCATGAAGGGGTATGCTTCATGATGTGGGGTGGACTAGCCTAGGCATGGTGTAAGGATGCATATAAAGGGTTCTTCTTGAAGTAGAACGGAATTCGTGGCTTAGGACATTGTGAAGAAATGGTACCTTGCAAAGCATCGCACTACGATGGAATGTTCATTATAAAGAACAACAACCTTTCATTTGCATATGCTTCACATGTTCATGTAGATTACATCTTGAATCATGACTCCTTTGTAAAAATATCCAAGCCCCCTTAGGGTTCTCCATCCTTCGTGATGGCCCATGGACCCCGGAAAGGGAACCCCTACTTGAAAATGGGTTGTATTTTTGCAAAGAGAAAGGTACTTCTCAAAGCTCAAGTACCTTGAAGAGTTCTGTTTTTTTGAGGTTTTTTAGATAAGAAGGTGCTTCGTGATTTTAGAGCTAAGAAGGAAAAAGTTCGGTGTATCTATTATTTGGGATCGAGGGGAGCCCAATATTTATAGGCGACGGGTGGAATGATGCTGGGATAACTTGGTGTGAAGCCATGTGGTGATCTGTAATCAGCCAAAGATTGTGTCAAGGTCGGTGTAGCCTCAGAGTCAACTGCCATCCCCTCCTCAGCGTAGAGCTCTTTTTGGTTCACTTTGCGAAACTCACAGAGGCTATAGTCAAGTTCCATGGGATCACAAAGGTCAATCCAATCCCCATAGTGTCATGAAGCTTCATGTCAGTTGCATAGAAACTGCAGAACCACTAGCCTCTTTGCACTATGGTGGCTACAGAGGGGGGGGCTTCGGCTTCATGTAGGCCACAGTGTTGGGGGATCCATGAACGTCGTGTTATTATGGGGATCCGCAACTGGGATTCGTGAGGTAGCCCCTTTGTAATTGGTTTCCTCTTTGTTTCCTTTTCCCCTGTAATATTTTGGCTCCAAAAAATGCCTCGACCTCATACATGGAGATGAAGAGAAAACAAGGGTCTAAGTTTGAGGGTAAATCGACAAAATTTTTAGGTCAATTGCAATTCCCTATCATGAAGTAGTTTTACGATGGGAAGATATAACACACAAGTTGAGAGTGCTACGAAGCTCACAACGTCCAAATTCACCATGAAGAAAAGGGGTCATAGCCTATAAATATGAGATCCTAACCTCTCTTTTTTCCTTTCTCATCATTTCATTCTCGTGCCTGAGCTCATGATTCACAAATCTCCACATGCTCTGCGAGTGTAGCTTGTGAATCAGATTATTTATTCTCTATAGTGCACAGTGAGTCTTTTGACTCTGTGAGTGTGTGCTTTGCTGCTTGTTTCTTCAGGGTTTGCGATAGGTCTCAACAATCTTTCTTTATGATCGAGCACAGTGATTGACCTCCCCAACCGATCTCTAAGAACCAGAAAAAAAAACTCTATAATTTTAAAACATAATGTTCCAAAAAGGAGATGTTAGTGTGGGGGTCCTTGTGGATACTGCCCAGAGGGCTGAGTTAGCTGAAAACCTAGTCATCATGAAGTATATGCAGAGTCACTTAGACCATGAATCCCTGGTGGAGCTGATGTCAGAGATTCATAATAACTACCCAATGTGAAAGAGCTTTCCTCAATATGGATTCGGTCTGAGGGATGATGTTTTCATTCCTGAAGAGAGTAGGGACGAGCTGAACTACTGGTATAGGAGTACTTTTTGCCAGTCCCAGTGGTTCAGGGTTGCTAACTGTTATACCTAGGGGGATCACACACCTATCAATACAGGTTTTTTATAAAATCATGTGAAAAAATGTTGATGGTAAGGCATTGCTGCCAGAGGTGTCTCCTCCACAATATCACAGAATTATGAAGGTTCCCGTAGGGAACACAGAAAAGGGGTGGACCAATGAGTTGGATCTACGCCTGGGTGGAAACATCACAGATTTATAGACTTGAGCCTAATGGGTATGTGTCTTATGTGAGGAGTTTGGGGTTGAGATGAGGTGAGTGGGAATGTACGATGTGGCGTGGGCCTCCAAATTTTTCATTTATTATATGAAGCATCTAATGTCATAGTTACTTAGTAGGTGGTCGTTGATGATCAATACCTTCCATCTTCACCATGGAGAGGTTAGTATTAGCCTCTATGACATGCACCAAATATTAGGTGTTAGGATACTGGGGGAGATGTATGACGAGTTCTTCCCCGCTACAAATACATGGGAGGACCCAGAGAAGACGTCATCATTGGAAAAGGCCTTGATGGACCTAGTGTCAGGGGAGGACTAGAATTAGGTGAGGGGTGTCCAATTTAAGAAGTGGTTCAAGTAGTTCCTGAATTCCCCTGATGATGGAAAGTTTCCCATGAGGCCTCGAACCTGCCCTAAGGGGGTTTAGTATGGCGAGGAGCAGTCATATTGGAAACTCGTGGAGTACAACCGGTGGAAGAAATTGGGATTCAGTATCAGTACTGAGAAGAAACCAGTGTTTAGGTTGGCTATGTTCATCTCAGTACTTATTTTTAGTTGGATTCTTCTGGTAAGGGACACAAACATTGGTAGGTGACTGAGGCCATTCATGGTGGCGTCCGTGTTGGTGATAGGGGAGCGGGTCAACCTAGGGATCCCGATGGTCGCCAAGATGTATAAGGTGTTTTATCACATAAGTGAAGGGAAGAAGCCACAGAGGGTATGTGGGACATTCAATCTTTTGTATGGGTGGATAGAGACACATATTAAGGGCATCTATGAATATCTGAACCATATTTCTCTTCAAGGGTTGGACTTCCGACCAGCCATTCTGAACGCGGTGGGGAGTTTCCTGATAATCTGACCCCACCGCTAGTGCTAAACAGGGTTTGGAAGGAATACGAGTTCAACATCCACCCATTCCCATTGCCAATAGGTGTGTTCACTAATGATGGACATGGAATGGAGGAGCATCGATCCAAAATCCTAGCCTTTTAGATTGGAGTCCTGATAGTGCGAGTTGACTATGAGCCTCGTTGTGAGTCATACACCCTGCACCGTTTCGCGAGGCGGTACTAGTGCATGAAGAGGATCACCTTGCAGGTTTACTATGGAGTGCTCCATGAGGATCACTTGTGTGTGCTATGGAAAATTTGGCTACTGTTCACATGGGAGGATGGGAGGATGCGAAAAGAGCAGCCTCAACGCAAAGTTGTCTATGGGATGGTGAAGGAATTTTCCAAGAGTTGGAAGATAGCCTAACCAGGGGGGATATTGAAGAAGCATACCATCCATGAGAATGGAAGGTTGCCCCCTCAACCTTGATTTTAGAGCTGGAAGGTAGAAATAATGTACCATGGTGGAGGGGTTGTAGTGGCGGCGAGACCTGAACCAATCGAGAGGCAGGTCGTAGCAGCAGACCTGAGTGTTTCAGAGGAGAAAAGTTATTCGAGGTGGAGGCTGCACAGGGGGTTCTGTAGGATACCCACTCAAAATCTGTGGAAGCGGATGCACCATATAAACTAGCCTAAGAATTCTATCTTATCAAAGGCTTGATACATCTAGGATGTCTACAGACAATTCCCCAACCCTTCCTAAATATGGCACCAGTTGAACCATCCTCGGATGGATTTGCTGGGGATGGGTGCTATATGAGCCAACATTGCAGTATCTCAGGCAGAGGGGGAGCAGTAAATTGAGGAGATGGAGGAATTTTTGCACTCTCAAGTTGCTCCACATCCAATGAAATATCGAGTGAAGGTGCCTCTTGAACGAACAACCCCTTCTTAGTTGTTGGCCACTGAGTTGAGAGAGGGTGTCCCTCTATTGGAATAATCAGACGAGTCCTTATGGGCGAGAGGTCGGTGGAGGGAGCCCTCTTGAAGAGGGTGAGGTTTGAAATTCAGACCTGGACTTCGAAGATTTTACATAGGTTCTTGAGGTAAAAACCTAAAACACTTCACAATAGTCTTCATCCAGGCCATTTAGGACTTCTCATATAAAATTTGAACTGTCCAAGAGGGTCTCATATGCAATACCCGCTCTCGCACAATAATACATGCAGCTATGGGATCTTCAGGATCTGTTTTTATAACAATGGAAATTTCTGAGGCTAGTATGGCCGTAACACCCATGGTGGTTCTTCTGGATTATTCGGATCTCCCAACCATATACGGGGGGTCTGTGTCTCAGAATTACAAGGGTAATAACTAACAGAGGAGACAGGATTTTTGATCTCTATAAGATTCCTCCACATAATTTGTAACTTTCCTTCATTGAAATAGGACAACCAATATCTGTGAATTCTCGCATGCATAGTTCTTCAAATGGAATGGGTAGCCTTGGTGAGGTTAGCCCAAGATCCTAGCGCTGCCTTTCCCAGGGGAACACCTGTGGTCAAGGAAGCAGACTTCTGAACTAAGAAAGTTGTAGTGCTCTCGATCACAGGTGGGCATATTAGTAGGATAGAGCCTAAAGTTATCGAGGTGGAATCTGAAAATGAGGATCAATCGGATGTCATGGGTCTTAACCTACTAAATCAGACACTAGATAAAGACGCTGCTGATGAGATCATGTAAGCATTCTCTACATACAAACCCACTGACCCTACGGATCGGGATGAGATGACTTCTGATGAAAAGGATAGAAATATCATCCATTTTCATTCATGAAAGCTGATCAAGTGCTTTATTGGGGAGACACCTCAAGTTCAATGGATAGAACATATGGGGATACTTCGTTCCCATCTACGCAAGATATGTTCTAGGGGAGTGGATACCCATCATCCTCATATTCTCATCCAAAATTTCAGGGCAGATAAGATTTGGAAGCATGATCATGGGCTTGGTGCAGGATGGAAACAGAGGAAATAGGTGAACATCAAGAGGCTCCAGGAGGTAGAATGTGATCTTCAGCAGTTGCAGGTGTAGGAAGACAAGCACATGCCTATCCTCGATGCATAATAGATGATCGTATTTCACCTAAAGGCCCAGCTACCAAAGGCCAAAGAACATGTGAAGCAATCCTCTAAGGAGATGGCTATCATCCGAGCTAATAATTGGTAGGCCCAGATCGCGGATGATGAGATATGTCCCATAACTATCGAGGAGGAGTGGGAGCTTAAAAGGCGACAACGGATCCTGGACACCACAATCCATATAATGGAGGATCTGAAAAGCTATATAGAAGAGGTCAACCCATCCATGGGAGGGGAAAATCCTTGGTTAATGTAATGTGTGTTAAACTCATAAACGCACTAGCATGATTTACCTGTCTATGCCGGCTGCATGCGTGAGTTCCATTATTTGTTTTGGTTTACTGCATTTCCATCACATTCGTGAAAAATCTAGTGATTAATAACTATGATCACGTGGTTTGTGCATGATGTGGGAAACAAGGGGTGACTACTTCGTTATTACAGACGAATATGAGAGTGTCGACCAAGCTTCGGGCATCTGCGGTTTGAACAACCAATTCAAGTTTTTGGGAAGAAATAGGTTGTTCGGACTAGAGAATGAAGTTCTCAAAATAGTCGAATCTCCATTTTCGCAAAGTTCTCTAGTGAAAGAGCGGGGTAACACTGGGGTGTTAGAATCAATCTTAATAGAGGGGAGTGGAAGGTGTGAGTCCCAATACCCTAAATTATGGACATTGTATGGATGGAATGACAATGATGGATAACTGTTGACCTTGTTCAAAACACATTATCTCTATTATGTTCACTTGAAATGGCAATAGAAAATGAGGGTTGATCACTGACCATGTTTGAAACACGGTTCCAAACTTGATATGTCATCCATTAGTCCTTTGTAACGTTATCCTAGGATAGTAGGCGAGCCATAGGCTGAGCATATAGGATGTTATTTTGATTATTCAGTAATGAAAGAGGTTGAGGGTCCAAGTAAAGGGTATGTAAAGCATGGATGATGGAGTAATGGGTTGTTTGAATGGACTCCAAAAATCTTGAAATTACACCACCATGGTGGTAACACATAACGTGTGTGCATCGATCTGATTAGGGATCAATCATAATTCTGAATAGAACCTCTCTGGTGAGGGCTTGTGGTGCCTTTTAGTTTTATGTCATGTAATGTGAATGATAGACCCCAGGTTATTCCCAAGTTGAATTTCCCGGGTGTTTCTATATATCCTATAATGATGGGAATCAATCCAAACATAGTTCTTGGGTACTGTGTGGTCAGAGACCAATGCTGGTGGGGAAAATCCTTTTTGACGAGGAAGCTGATGCATTCCATAGTTAACATGGTAAATTAGGAACATTCTCATGGTAGAACCACAGTTTAAATTTATGTGTTAAGGACATAGTTAACCATATTGTAAATTTCTGGTGTTGTACATATCGAGACATGAAGGAAGATAGTAAGAGTCCACACCACACCATGTGTTCCTGATGAGAAGTTATTTAGGTTGAGGGACCAATAGTAAAAGTTGTTATAGAACCGATACAAAGTGTTTGAGTGTTCTTACATCCCACATCAGGATGGGAATCAATCCATTTGTAGTTCTGATATCGCATTTTGATTTTCATGAGGGTTGAGGGTATTGTCTGGTAAAACTACACCAATACAGACCCTATCAAAACTACTAAGCCCGTGGGAGTCGTCCTCGATGTGAGAAACAAGTATCAATGGGATTTCCATGGTATAGGGGGGCACACATTAGGAGATAGGGAATTCTAGGTGAGTAATGTCCAACAATTAATGACCCACATAAATAATGGACATAGGTGTGCAGGGTGTTGAAGCGATTGTGATTGAATTCCACTTAAACATATGGGAGTGGAATGATGTGAATCATGGTGCCCAAGATCTAGATCATAATGATAGATGTGTAATGATATATGATAACTGTTGACCATGTTCAAAACACATTATCCATTTCATGTTATCTAGGAATTGGTACAAACAAATGAGGGTCAACCGTTGACCATGCTCAAAACACGGGACCTACCACAAATATCATCTGAGATATTCAGGGGTGTTGGACCAAGACAGTATGTGAGCCAATGTGGCATGAGACTTGGCCATAAATGGGGTCCTTTTCAAACATGGAAGAGGATAGGTGTCTAGATAAATGGATCATGAAGCATGGACACGAAAAGAGGGTATGTTTATGTGAAAATTAAGTACCTTGGTCTATTTTCCATGCCACATTTGAGTACGCTAATGAGATGTTCTAGATTGAGGAATCTGAATCCATATCCAAGGACATGGTTCATGGGGTTTCATGCTTCTATATTATGGTTGTTGAGTGGATCATTAATAGAGGACCTTGTTTAATGGAATGTGCGCAGGGTGGTGAAAGAGACAAAACTAAAGCATAGTTCCCCTAGGGAGATCTTAGTTTAGGGTTGTGGAACTTGGACCAGGTTGGGAAGAGAAAAGGGAGAAACATGTGGAGGTAATTAATAAACATGATGTAAATGAGAACCCAAGATGTACATGTCACACCACATGCTCCAAAAAGGGGCTCCAGCCAAAGAGGCTGAAAAAGGGGTACGATTTATGATTCCTTGGGCTAGACCAACAAATAGTTAGTTTGTGTGTTCCTCCATATCCCATGAAGATGGGAATCAATCCAAATGTTGTTCTGGAAAATATCACACAGTTTAGTGTCCTGCAACAAGGTTGGTTGGAACTTAGTTTTATGGTATTAGGTCCCATACCATAGAAAGAAATGACGGTGGGAGACGTGTTGTGAAATGATTGAAAAACCTGATGTAAACCAGGACAGTAGTAGCTTTTATCATATCATGTGCTCCATGGGGAGATTTTAGGTCGAGGGACTGAATATGGAAGTGGGTTGGTTCTGAGGAAAAGTGCTCAGGCATTCCTATATACCACATCATTATGGGGATCAGGCCGCATGTTGTTCTAGAAGGTGGCATGGTAGGGTACCAATACCCGATACAATACTGTCCTACTGGTCTGGCCCACACACCAAAATAAGTTCCATTTGATAGATCTTTTTTGTTTTTCAGGATGTATGTGCTTGTTTTTTGTGAAGTAATGAACCTAGGATGGAGAATCCAAGCATCACTGTAGAAATTAAGTCATATGTAGGCCTTGAAAAATGGACTGGTTGAGAACTGATACAAAATATCATGTACCCTCGTGTAAGGATATCAAAATTTGGTTCCATTTTTTCATCGTGTGGCCAGTATGATAATGCCATAGTTTAGGGTCATATGATAGGACCAAACCATACAATTTAACATTGTGGATTAACAATGTAATAGTTTAGAGTCATGTAGGACCAGGAAACATAGTTTAAAGTGATATTCCTTGGACACACATTGAGAGAAAAATTTTGGAGAAGAATGTGCATAGAATAATAAATCATATCTGAAATGAATGAGGATGAGGTCCATACCACAACATGTGCGATTCTATGGAGGAATCCTCTATCCAAGGGGCCAGAAAAGGTTAGATAATATGGGGCTGAAATCGAAGATGAAACGTCTAGGTGTCATTATGTATCATGTAGGGCAGGAATCAAGACATACAGAGTTCTGAGATAGTTGTTTAACATTGTGTGGGATGAAAGGAAGGGGATATTATCTCCCTAAATGGGAGTAATTGGTTCGGGTATTCAAAACCCAACGCAAAATTAGGACGGACCCTACACGCCAAACCATGCGAACCTATGAATGTAAGGGCCAAAAGGCCGAACAGAAGAGGTAACTAGTAGAACCCGAGATGGACCCAAAGAAGAGATTCATGTGCTTTCCAACATATCCCATAAGTATGGGAATCATGTTTTATGCAGTTCGTAAGGATTTCGTGAAGTTCAACATCTTGTATATAGGACATAGAGATATCTTAGTTTAAGGCCTTAGAGCTTGGACCATGTGAAGTGAGACTCTTATAGATGAGAGAAAACCTTGAAAAAATCCTTAATCCCACGTGAGTTGATCTCACTGTGGGATTAATGAGAAAATAAGGTCCTCACAACACATGTAATATAGGAAAATGGGCAATAGTGCAGATCCTCAAATGGTGCCTCATTGTAGCTTTGTTCTCTTAACATGCAAACGTGAACTGAGGGATAGCACCAAGAGTGATGAAATTCTACTAGTACATGATGGATTGGAAAAGTATGTGAATCATGAAAACAATATTTAGGGCTTAATGGGGGTGGTGTGATGATGGGGGATAAATATTGACCATGTTCAAAAACAGCATCCATATCATGTGACCTGAAATGGGAACAACAAATGAGCGTCGACCACTGACCATATTCACAACACGTGATTAGTGTCAAATTGTCCTTCTAAATTCTCAGGGACATTGGCCCAATATGTTAAGAGGGAACTAGGGCCTAGAATCCATGTCATTTGGGAGTCCTTTTGAATGTGAAAGATGATGGAAGCCCAAATTAAGGGGAACATGAAGCATGAAAATGGGTGAGAACATGTCTATGTAGAATCCAACACTCTCGGTCCAAAACCAAAGTGCTCTTGGACAAATTGGTGAACTACCAAAGTGGGTCGGGGGGATCTATTCAAGAATAACCAACTCAAAAAGATGAATGGAGAATAGGGGGAGGAAGAACTTTCTAGAGGGAGAGGTGTGCGGCATGGATGTTACAAACCCGACGTGAATGAGGGAATAAGCACACATACTCCACACCATGAATGCCCCCTGGAGGACTAAAGTAAAAGGGGAAGAGAGATTAGGAGGTAAATAGGGCTGGACCCGAAGACCAAATGTTTGGGTGTTCCTACGTTTCCTACAAGGTCATGAATCAAGCCACACATAGTTTTCAGAGATAGCATACAGTTTAATGTCTTGCGGTATGGATAAAGATATGAGGGGTGGAATCTAGTTGAGGAATGCATATGGTGTAGAGAATAACATGACTTGAATGAGGGAATAATCCCACATATGCCACACAATGCATAATTCCTAGAGAGAATTCGAGCTAAAATAATGAGAGAAAGAATTAATGAACTTGGTCTGGACCCGAAGATTTTTTTTTCGTATTTTTCTATATATCCATTGAGGATTGAAATCAAGATAAACATAGTTATTTGAGATTTATTGTAGTTTGTCATCGTACGATGAGGATGTGTTAGTTCTTAGTTTATGGTCATAGATATCAGACCATAAATTCCTAGTTTAATGTCATGTGCATGGGATAGATGGGTAGAAATGATGAATCACCATGCCTATCATGTATAAGACCATAGAATGAAAACAATGATTTAGGATAGCTACTGACCATATTCACAACATAGTATCAATATCATTTCTTAGAATGGGTTCATGCAATGAGTGTTGAATTCTAACCATACTCACAATGCGATACTTGTATCAAATTGTCTTCTAGAATCATCGAGGACATCAACCCGAAAGGGTAAGAGAGCCCTAGGTTCTTGAATCCATGCCATTAAAGGGTCCTTTTAGATGTAAAAGATATTTGAAGCCCCAAATGATGGGAAGAATAAAGCATGATGGGACCTTTGTAATTTAACATCTTCCGGTAAGGACCAAGATAGGGGAGGTGTCTCAAGGGGATGTATGTGTTGTGGTAAAGATAGCCCGACGTGAACGAGGAAATAGGGTCCAAGACACACCATGAAATACTAAGTGAGAAATTAGTCCAGCAGGGAGAAAAGGTCTAGGGACCTATGGTTGGGCCACATATGGGATGTCTCGTCCTATTTTTAGTTTATTTTCATACAGGAAGAGTGCTGGATGGTTTTATGTCCATCAGTTTGGACTGATCACGTAGTTAAATTTCTTTTAGTGAGGAATATGGTGATCTTAGATTAAGTTCATAGAGCTTGGTCCATGATCACATGACCCTTCAAGGTGGGTATGGACTTATCAATGCTCCTAATCCCATGTGAGCAATGCTCATTGTGAGAAACAATTAATGGGACCAGGTTCTACCTAGCATATAGGGACACACAAATAAAGGAAAGGGATCATGAGGGGTCAATCCATCATAGACCAACATCCTTTCTTGAGGAACACTAATGTTCAATGGGATAACAGGACAAAATGAATCACATCACCCAATACTTGGGACATACTGGGGTGGTAAAAACGATGGAGGATGGATGTTAACCACATTAAAAACATAGCCTCCATATCGTGTGACCTGAAATGGGAACAACAAATGAGTATTTACTACTGGCCATATTCACAATGCGGTACTTTTATCAAATTGTTATCTATAATCCTCAGGGACGTTAGCCTGAAATGGTAGGTTAGACCTAGGGCCTAAAATCCATTACATTTGGGGGTCCCTTCAGATGTAAGAGATAGTGGAAACCCACGTGATGGGATGGGTAAAGCATGAATATGCTTGTGTAGTTTAACATCATGCGGTGAGGATGATGAAATTGGGGCTCCCCAAGGAGAGGGACACATGGTGTGGTCATTATTAATCTGAATTGAATGAGGAAATGAGCCAATACCACACCATATGTTTTGGGAATAATCTAGACCAAGGGTCTAGACCAAAGGGGAGACCTTGAAGTTTTGGGCTAGGCCTATGCATGAAATATCTGAGCATTCCTACATATCCCATATGGATGGGAATCATGTCGTACGTAGTTCTGAATGTGTCGTGCAGTTTAACATCGTGCGGTATGAACGTGGGGGATAAAATAATTGGAGGGGCACATGTTGCGACCATCGTAAACCCATCACCAATGGGGCCAAAGAAGTCTACTTGATACTATGTGCAATCCTCCAAGAGAACTAAACCTAGGGGTAGTTAGAGAGAAGAATTTGGGGTCTGGAATCTAAGAAAAAGCATTTGAGTTTTCTTACATATACCATGAGGATGGGAATCAAGATGTTCTTAGTTATCAAAAATGATGTGCTTTTTAACGTCATCCAGCAAGGACAATACAGTTTTAGGTCACGCATGAAAAAATACAGTTTAATATCCTGAGGGACAACATACAGTTTTATGTCATGCATGATAGGTTCTGAGTAGTTTTGCATCCTTCAGCTCGGACGAATCGGGCATTTTAACAACATGGGATAAAGATGTCACAATTTATGGTAATGTATGACCAAATAGATCTTATTTTCTGGTTATAGAGATTGAAATTTTTTTATATTACCATCATGTGGTATATACAACTAGTTTAATGTCATGTATTACATAACAGTTTAAGGGCATGTAGGACCGTACCTTACTCAGGAAAAGAACTTCATAGGGAATTTGGCATTGGTGGGAGGAGTTATACGCTTAATATCCATGGTAACTAGGGAGTATTATCCATTGGGGAAAAACTTTTGAAGGATATAAGGACATTATCATTTGGGATATAATTTGGTTATTTTCCTACCAGGTATCATTAGTGTTCTCAGGGCCAACACTAGGTCACCTTGTAAGATAGAGAAGAGGTGGACATTCTTGTTAAATGATCTGGGTATCTTGTTCTGATACCTCTCGAGATTGTGCAGAGCACAAATCCTATTCTCATCAATCTCATTCAGTTCATCCAGACAAATTTTGTCCACCTTTTATGATTTATATTGATAATAAACCACTATGTGTAATGAAGTCAATTGGATCTCGATGGGGAGGAATGCCACTTTCCCATACTCTTGGGAATATGAGTTCATATGATTGGAATTGCGGGTAGTTGTCAGATAGGACCAGAGAGTGTTGAGGAGCTTGTATAGCTAATGTTTTTTTTTCTAACCCACCGTCATCTACTGAATGTTATAGAAGGTTTTTTCGAACACCTTCATCTTCCCATTTTTCTATGTGTGATAGCAGGAGGTATGGTTAGAACATAAGTTGCATATGGCATACAACTTCTTCAACTAAGATTCCCAGAAGATAGTGTTGTTATCGGTGAGGATAGTGTGAGGGACTCTAAATCCATACATGATATTATAGCTCATAAAATCAATAATATAATGGGCCTTGACCTCCTTGAGTGGAACTGCCTCTGCCCACTTCGAAAGGAAATCCACTGTAGTCAGGATGAACCTACATTAGAGAGTTGTTATAGGTAGAGAGGGTCCCATGACATCAAGTACCTAGAATGAAAAGGGACATGATTACATGGTAGTATGGAGAAGATATGGTTGATAATACACAAAATTAGCATGAATTTGGAATGCATGAAACCTCTTGGAAAACTCAATATATTTGAGGATCATGGCGAACCAAAAAACCCCCAACCTCCAGATCTGGTGAGATAGTTTAGCCTGGTCTGATGAGCCTTGTAGGAACTGGTATGAACCTCCTCCATGACCTGTGAAATATCACCTCTATGAATGCAATAGATGAGAACCTAATCAAAACCACATCTGTAGAGGATCTTCTCAAAACTAGGACCACTATGGAGGGTAAAATGTAAGGTGTGATTTCATATTTTCTTACACTCAGCTCAATCTTCTATGAGATTATCATGATGGAGGTACTCAATAAAGGGGTTCCTCCAGTCAAGAGTCACCTCCAAATCTATGGTACGGGGACATGGGGGTCTTGACATAGAGGCTTCAGCAGTATAATGGTTTACTTGCGTTCCATCATCCTCATCCAGAGTGAAATTAGAAATGGCTCTTCGATTCACCACATTAATAATCAAATCATCCTAGTAAGGTTATAAAAGAGATGAAGCCAAGCTGGCCATGGCATCAGATAGACGGTTTTGGGAATGAAGGACATGAGTAACCTCTGGCCGAGATGGGAATTGGTCCATCAAATGGAGAGTTCATTCCAATAGTGGTATGAGCTCCCGCTTCCTAACAACGCAGTCACTATTAATCTCCTTGATGACCAGTTTAGAAACTCCCTTCACATGAAAATGGGGAACTCCAATATCAAGGGACTACTCAAGTCCAGTGATGAGGGCTTGGTACTCTACCTCATTATTGGTACAGCCTTCTAACAACAAGTATGAATATGGATTTACATATCGTGCTAGAATAATGATGATGATACCCAATCCCACCCAGTTGAGTCTGGGATCATTTAGTCTTCTACCGGCAGGACTCTAGGAAGCACCATCAAAGTGTATTTTCCAACACAAAACAATTTGGTTTGTTGATAGGATTGCCTCATCGGGAAAATCAATATCCATAGATTGGTCCGCTGGAGCTGGATGGGTGGCAAGAAAATCTACCAATGTATGTCCCTTGATGGTCTTATGGGGGACAAACCTAATGTCAAACAGTTGGGGGATCAATACCCACCAAGATATATGGCCTATAAACAAAGGGAGGTTAAGAATGCACTTCATAGGATCCACTCAGGACACTATATGTATCTCATGGAACTGCAAGCAGTGTCATAAATTCTTCACAGCAAATACCAGTGTGAGGAATCTCTTCTCGATGGAGGAATATATAGTCTTTGTATTGAGAAACATGAAGTTGAGATAGTGAAGACTATTATATATCCCTTCATTTTTTTCTAGGTATGAAGGGAACCGAGGGATCTCTCCAATGTGGTCACATAAAGGACCAGTGGCCTTCTAGAAATGGGAGACATTAGCAGTGGAGGTTGTGATAGGTATTTCTTGATTTTCTTGAAATCAGTCTAACACTCCTCTTCCCAATGATAACCTACACCCTTCTTTATAAGCTAGGATAATTGCTTACAATTTCTAGATAGATTCAAAATAAATTGGCATATATAGGCTAAGTGGCCTCGAAAAACACACTAATCCCAGATGTTGCTTGGGGGGGGATATCTGGTTGATGGTCATGATCTTCTCCAAATTGATCTCAATGACTCTTTATCTAACAACGAATCCATGAAACATTCCGAAGGTGACCCTGAAGGCACATTTCAAGGGCCTCATATTTAGATTGTGGGACCAGAGGAAGTAGAACACTCTCTCAAGATCCATGAGATGATTCTAGTGCTTGAAAGATTTGACCACTATATCTTCCACATAGCATTCCACCAATGTCCTGAGAATCGGATTAAAAATTTGATGCATGGCATGCTGATAGGTGGAACCTGAATTACTTATTCCCAGGGGAATTACCCTGTAACAGAAGATACCTTGTGGTGCTCGGAATGCCGTGGGATCTTCATCCTTGGGGTCCATTTGGATTTGGTTATACCTAGAATACCCATCCATGAAAGAGAGATCATGGAACCCAGTGGTGGCATCAATCAACAAATTCATCATAGGAATATGAAAATCATCATTCAGATAGTGATGATTGAGATCTCGGGATTTGATGTAGAATCTGATCTATCCATTCTTCTTAAAAATGGTCACAATTTTGTCCAAAAATCAAGGTTATTGAACCTCTTTGACGAATTTGGCTCTGTGAAGCATATCAACCTCAGCCTCAACTATGGAACTGTGAGAAGGGTGCATCTTTATGGGAGGTTGTTTAAACCCGCGATGATTTATTGGATGACCGAGGTGGTGGATGAATACTTGAGGGTCTAGTCTTGGAATCACATCTTATCTGCAGGAAAATACATCATTATGCTGCTTCAAGAAGTCCATGTATCAGTATTTCTCTTCGACGGGCATTGCGGCATTGCATAATGTGGGTTTCGTATCTGTCTCACTACCGAGGTTCACCTGTACAAATTCATCAACTATGGTTAAAACACCTACCTAAAAAGAAGGAGGATAATCCTCTAAATCATCTTCTTCGCTTATTGAGGAGGGATACTCAGCATGAGGCAATTTCTATTGGTTGATGGATCTTGATGGGGCATTGGAGCTATCCTGAGCGGCGGTGGACACTACATCGGGGGACTCTTGTGTTGTTGAAACCATAGTGATGAAAGCTGTTGAATCGATCCCATCTGCCTTCATACCAAGGGGCCACTCTTGAAGATATAAATGAAATAGTGGCCCATTATCTTGATCTGTTTTATCAAATCATAGAGACATAATTAAGTATGCTATATTGTCGTTCCCATGGGGAGAATATCTTGAAACCTCATGGGAGTAGGGGCCTCGGTGATCACCCGGGCCTGATTCATATAGGAATACAAGGTGGTCTTCTGATGCCATTTTTATTTGGGAATATTCTTCCCCCTCATTCCAGATATGATAAAAAATTGTCCCAAATCTGGATTCGTGGCCTCCAATCAATGGATAGAGAATCCATAGGCTTCATCTAGGCATGTCCATGGGTGGGTCGTAGCCTTAGTGGGTTCAACCTCACTTGCCTGAATCTTCTTGTCCTTGATCTTATAATTTCTGGCATCTAGGTAGCGGGCTTCATAAGATGAAAAAGGAGACGTGTCACCCTAGAGTATGCCTAATCATCCATTAAGGGATTACTTTAGGCATTGGTGATATGAAGGGGTGACTGCTACGTGCAGGTGGATCCATGGACTACCCATCAACATGTTGTAGGTGATGTCCTACGAGACAATCATGAACTCGGTGCTGGCTACCAAACCACCAAACTGTGTCTCCAAGAACATCTTTCTGAATGGTGTCTATTATGTCCTACCATAACCTTGAATTTTCAGATCATAGGGGCTCAAACCATCCTCAGACATCCTCATCTTACTGAGTGTTTGTGTCGGGATAAGGTTGAACCCATAATCTATTTTGAAATGATAGAGATGAAGCTACATGCCATATAAGTGGATAGTGTTTTACAGTGGGTGGATGTTCTCCAGTAAGGGAGAGACTTATTCTTCTCTAGGGAAAGGGATGACAACTTCACATTGTACATGCTCGGTTGCCTCAGTGTGGAAGGATTATGTGGAGGCTACCTTCATCTCAAACTAGTTGGGGCTTCTTAAAGCCTCGTTAAGGTCTTCACACATATCACTTATAGAAGGAGATCATCGAGGATAGAGAGCTTCTAAGGTATGATTTCGAGATGTTTAATAATTTCATACTTCCATGAAAAGCATGAAATTATAATTATCAGTGGTTTTTCATTGTTATGGGGTATGACAAGCCCTTCCTATTGAACCCGTGGCTGACTGGTGCTGGGAATGCCCCGCTACTTGCTAGCCAACACTCGTGGAGCTACTACCAGATGGGGGGCCAGATGACTGAGTTCTTCCCATAATAGAATATGGATAGGCATGGCATGTTTGGGATGACTCTTCCATATCGAGTAGCAGAAATGTCAGTGAATTCAAGAATGGTTATACTAGATGAGAAGATTGTGCATGTTGTGCTCTATGTTGGGTCCGTTGTTTGGTTTCCTTGGAATGAATGTCCTGGCTGGAAGTGCTGACTGAAGAATCTCGAAGACTCACATAACCATGGCCCTGTTGACACTTCCAATGTCTAGGGACATTAGGAGGATCCATTTGGAACTTCTAGTCATCAGGAATCATGTAGGGGTTTACCAGCTCCACAGTGTTAACCGAAGCGTACCTTTGGCTATCAATTGATGAATCCTCCACCACATTACAGACCCTGGGGGTAATTTCCATGTCCAGTGGATTTAATTTTCTGAGATTATTAGATGAAGATGGCATCAGTGGGGACATTTCTTCCCTTACACCACTAACATTCTCCCTTCTATGAGGAGGAAGGCTGGGACGCTGATGTCAAAGTAGTGGTTGTGGTTGATGAGGAGACTTATGAGATCTTAGGATGATTCAAATGTGCACGGATAATGCCATGGTCATGGGAGACTACCTGACAATCCATCCAGTCATCATATTTTTGAGATATGTTGTTAGAAACCTACTGCCACTCACCTTCGCTACCATTTTTGCTGTCAGGATGTACAAATAATTTTTCCACCTTTGATGGTGCTAGGCATAACATGACTATGTTGTTATCAACCTGGTATTAAATCTAGTCTTTTAAGACATATCACTTCTTTAGGGTTTTCCCCATGATCCAGTTATAGGGGATGTAATTGGGGTGATCAATGAGATATGCCTCCTCGGGCCTTCTACATTTCGGCAACCGTAGAATTCCATGTTCCCTGGTTCTTTGAAAATAACCAGGGACCTAAGCCTCATTAAATGAGTAGGTCAGGATTCTTTTATCTGAGAAGAGGGATCTCGGCCCCTGGCCCTGATGATGGGCTGGAGGATCCTGCCGAAGAGGTGGAACCTGGTTATCTTGTTTGGGTGGTGGCGGCGTGTAACGCGGGATCACCTGTTGATTCTGAGATAGATGTTGTTGGTCCAGTGGATTTTCCTTACATGGCGGGACTCTGTGAGGCTATAGAGGTGGCTCTACATGTAGTAACTCCAGTTTCCTGGTAGAATCTATTTGCTCCACCATGGTGGACTAAGCCTTCACGTCCCATCTTGTGGGAACTACAGGAGGTAATGGACGTTCATGTTTGGCCAGCTCCAAGGATTCCTCTAGGCGCTATTCCTTATTATAGAAATTTGGGATTATCATGGGGTAATTCTAGGTGATTAGACAAGGGACCAGTTCTCTCTTGACATTCTCCACACACATTTTCAGTAGATTCTCCTGATTCAGTGTCATATCAAGGGAGTATGTGAGTCCTTTCCACGAGGAGACAAAGTCTGTGATGTGCTCGTCAGGCCTCTGCATTCTCTTGAAGAGGTTTGTAATACTCATCTTCCAGGTGGTATAGCTAAACTGGTAACGAAATTTCCTAGAAATACCTTCTTACCTGGCTACTGACTCAATGGTTAGTAGGTTGTACTAGAAAAATGCATACCCTTCCAATGTTTATACGAAATACTGAAGTATAAGGACCTCTTTTTGCACTTGATTTCCCAGTATGTGACCATACCTCAAGATGAAGTGATCCAGATGCTGAAATGGGTATCTTTCCCCATTAAACGGGGAGGAGGTGGGACTTTCATAACTAGGCTTGCCGACATATCATCCACCCATGCCAGATATAGCTTTCCATTAGGAGGAATTTCCACCTATTGAGTTTCTAGTGCCTTGAGGATAGTAATAAGAATCACCATCGGATCATGTGGGAAGGAATTAATATATTGACGAGGGTCCTAACCACCAGTGAATTTGTAGGTTCATCAAAATGATAAGAAGGCCTAGCTTCTCGTGCAACGGTCGGTGGGATGACTTGTGGAGTGGACGGGGGAACCTGAGCTGGGTCCCGAGGGGGGTTTCCACAAAATTTTGGTGGATTTGGTGAGGCATATCATGTTCTATTGTTTGTAAGATCCGGCCTTTATCCTTTCTATGTGGTCAGGATGGTGAGGGACACCCAGAGGTAACTCGTTGGAGGGGAGTTGTACCTTCCCCTTCTACCCCAGTCGTGGATCACCGTAGTCTAGTCACTAATTCGCAGCACATTCGGAAATAAGGTCATCAGCCATCTTCTTATGATTTGTGATCTAAAAACATAACACGGACTATTCGGGATCATCTTCCATATTTTTTACTGATCCAGATGGGTCAGAGGGTTTGAGATCCCCAAGAATCTCTTTACTGTTATTGGGATTCCGGGTGAGGGGTTATGACTTTGTAGATAAGGGAAGACCTAGTAAATTTCTATGTTGGTGAGTGATCCTTCCCAATGGTTCTATTTTGTGTGTCACTCCATTGTAGGGGTAAGTCCTCTCAAATGATGTCTATCTTGTTTTCTTACTTTGGTATGTTAGAAAAGTTAACTACGACTCTTTCTAACAGCATATCCTTGATATCACCTGGAAAGTTAGGCTGGTTTCAGATAGAACTGAAATATAGGGAAGCATATTTCTCCCAACACATATCCAAACATGGGCGGAGTCCTCCTTGATAATCCTATAGTGGACTTTAAATATCTAGATGCATTGTTGTTGGAGGGTTTGATTTCCACCGAGTGACTCAGGGTACGAGGACCCATAGAGAGCAGTCATGTCAACCATATCGAATTGTTGGACAGTGTCTTTAAATTTTTCCTAATTCTTGGCATAAGACACTTACTGATAATAGAGATGGATGTTCATTGCCTAGATGGTTTGGGAAAAACACCAAACTTCCTCCTGGGTAAGCGATTCTGGCGCACTGAAGTTTGCGGTTGCAATTGGCCCAAACATCTTTGGGAAATTTTCTGCTGCCAGGATGTCCCAAAAGCTCCTCATCTCATACACATGATTTGGTCCTTTGTTTCCCCACTCATCGACATGGGGTGATAGTGGGACCAGTAACAGCACTAAAGTAGAATGCTGAGACAATAGACTAGCCGGTGGATAATACGGTGAATGGGCTGAAAAACTGCCACATATTGGGCTATTCTTAGAGGAATGAAATGAGTTAGCCACCACATCCCGGTAATACAGACAGATTACTGTGGTTTCCAGCATGAGGTTTGTGGTTTCTAGTGGTGTACCATACTAATTATTGTCCTCCATTGGTCCCCATAATAACTCTTTATGATCTATGGTTAATGTAGTGAGTGCTCCCAATGATGAAAGGGGGGATTGCAAGTCTAGGCCCTGGAATGAGGCCAAATATTTTTCCTCCTAGATATATCGCTAGAGGGAGGTGGATATATGGTTGAACTCTCATTCTAGAAGGATGATGCTTATACACTTTGTTTCTGACTTGACCTTCGACATAGAAGATCTGGGGGAGAGTTAAATTGACGAATCGTATTCCTCCTCATAATCAGAGAAGCAAACATGTTTAATTTCTTTAAAAATCTTCTCATCATTCTTTTTATAGCATTGAAGACCCTCCCTTCTACCCTGGGATGGTTCTTCAGGACATGGTAGGTTCCCGGTGAGAGGAGGACCTTCGGCCAAACAAGTGTTGGGGCAGAGAGAACTTTCACCAGGGTATGATGGGGTGTGAGGATCACCTAGAAAAATGTCAAAGGGAATATAGGGGGACCTATGTTCCCACCGGATGACATGCATAGGAAATATCCATGAGAAGTTATAGTGCATGTTGGACCTCCGATGGAGCTGGTGGGAGCATGGGAAGTTCCTCCATGCTTTTCCCCTTTAATAGTGATGGTAAAAAGAGGTCCTCCATACTACTCGAGTCGAACACAGGTAGGACCTCTGTGTTGGGTGCCAATGAAGCGAGGCAGACCTATGCTTCTCTGATTATCGGGATGAATAAATCCTTCATCATTTTTTTAAGTGAATGGGGATGACCACCGTGCAAGTAGTTGACATGATGGGTAGTATCTTCACATCGGAAATCTGTGACAGGAGGAATGGCTCAATACTTGAGGTCACGGGTGTGAGAGAGGTTTTCATATTGCGTGTCAATGTAGGGGGGATGACCTTCATTCAGATTGATGGTGGAATGGGGAGGAACTCCACGCAGAGCTTGGGAGTTGGATGAACTTGTGATCACATTACTGGGGGCACGGGGGGGAACATCGTTCTGGATGTCGACGCTGCGAGTCGGCCCGCAACAGATGCCACCTGTGTTGACGACCATGAGAGTTGTCCCAACATGCTCGTGGGGAATTTAGGGCCTTGATCCAGGATGAGCATATGAATTCCCCAAATTAGTATGAATAGGAGATTTATGGAATGTGTCGGAGGACTAACTGGCTATGGGTGTCGTTGATTATGACAACCCCCGATGAGCATTCTCTTCATCTTGTGCCTGGCGCTGGCTTCAGGTTAACCGGACTGGGGTCGGTGGTGTATGTGTATAACCCACCTATTCCTCAGCCTATGGGGCTAGGTGGAAGTGCTGACATAGCCACGTGGGATCTCTATTTGTGACTCCTTGGATGGGATTACATTTGGGATAGCACGGACATCTCTCTCATCATTGGCGTAGGGGACAGAGTAATCGAGCCGTTCTAGGGAGAGGCTCCCGAAATGATTGTATTTTTGATTGGGGAGTAATGTCTATCTTCATGGCCCTTGGGAGAAATGGCGGTGGTGAGGCATAGAATCTCCTATGTCTTATCAGGCCATATCCAAGGTTGGGATAATCCTCTCATCCTCGTATCGACGAACGAGGTCGTTAATCACCCTTCTCTGAACGATTTTAGATGGGGAGATGGGGCATGGGATCCCAATAGCTATGGATGTGGAGGCTACTGTGGAAGGGAGGAGGCCGTTTGGTATTTTCATGTTTTCATTTCCCCTACCCTGGCGTCGATGGGTGGGCGTTGATCGGTTTACTATCATAGCATCTTGGGTTCTGAAAATCAGAGTGATTCAACCAACAGTGTTGAGAGAAGGAATGTGATGTGTACTGCCGCATCACCATTCTGTATTTCATGGGTGATAATAAGGATCCATGTTGACTACATCGCAGACTAGGATTTCCAATGTTCAACTGCCCAAATATCTAGTGAGTTTCACACCAGGCCCACTATTTTATTGGCGGGGCCTAGAACCAGATACATGGATCTGGTGACACGCTAATCCACCGATGTCTATAAAGCTACTAATCTTCACATTAGGGGGAAGAAATTCATATCGGGTTCACCAGTTCTGTTTTTGATTCTTTTACTTGGGCGCACATCCTTTCTTTTGGATGATGCACATTTTGTTGACCTGCATTCCCACTTTCCAATGGAAGACGACATCTATCACCTATTCCGGGATATTTTCTCCTTGATCGAAATGGGATGATGGGGTGTCGGTTCTTCCTTTCGTGGATTCCTCCGTAGAACTCATCACATAGTCTCAGTATGCCTTAATGATTTTGAAGATGTTCGTGAATATAATTTATGGTGCCATATCTTTATAGATGCTGATTAATTATGCTTCTCTTGTCAGGGCATTCTAATGGATTAAGTCAGTACAGAATCCTTCAGTCAGAGGAGTTGTCATGTTGGACATCATTGGTGGGTCTTGATGCTGGAACACTAGTGCGTCTAGGTTTCTTCCCCTTATGATAGGTCTTCTCATTTTAGAAGAAGCATGAGGCATCCCACATTGTGTGTAGGGAATTATATTCCATAGGCATGTCTCTGAAGTTTTCCTTAGCCTCCCATGTTTAGCATAGTGTATGTTACAAGTTTAATGTCTATCGGATATGGATCAAGCTGATTGGAACACTGATAAAAGTGGATCAGATGGGTGAATCCCCATGAGGGATCACCTAAGGGGATTATTGTATGAGTGGATCAAGACACCCAATAAAGGCAGATCCGAGAATTATTGGGTCCCTATAATGGGGACACTGGGGTTTTCCATTATCCAGGATTGAACCTCTCCCAGGTTTCTTACGTACCTTGTCTCAAGATATAGGGATTAAAACCCACGTAGTACAACATGATGATGAATCGGGGTCTTTGTAGAGGAAATAGACCCAATGAAATGTTGGGGATTATGCATGGTTCACGACACAAGTGATTCTAGGAACAGTGAAGGGGTGGATGACATGATTTCATCAGGATGTGGAAGCTTGGTAAGAATTAGGATAGATATGAAAGGTTGGGGGAAATGGCTAAAGAATTAGAAGGAACTGACATGAGGATCAAGGTGATGTAGGGTTTGAGGCTCTAGGAGACATCCCACATATCCCCATGGCAGTTAATTAAAGTCCATGTAGTTCGGTGGGGGGATCGGACCCCTAAAGAGGTGGCCCATGGTAATGGACACATGGATGGGACCCAAAGGATTTGGAACCTTTGGGTTTAGGAATGACCTTCCCGAAACACAAAGGATCTAGGGAGTGACCAGGGTGAGATATTGATAATGGGATTGAACCTCAGGGAGGCTTCCTTAGTATCCTCGTGGAAGGGAATACAAGTCCACATTGTCCAGGATGGGAAATAGGATCTAGGTGTGCTCAGAGGACCATGATCCAAATATGAAATTGGTTCTTAGCTATGGTTTGTAGCCCGGGTTGGTCTGAAGCCTAAGGGATGAACCAGATACATTAGTCCCAACATAGGGGACATCAATGGGTTACCATTGTATGGGGGTACAATGTCTTAATGCTAGATGGTGATCCCAACAGCTTACCTCTGGATGAGGATCAGAATGACTTACTACTGGATGGGGATCACAATGGCTTATTGTTGGATAGGGATCCCAATGGATTACTACTATATGTTGATCACAATGGCACACATCTATATGTGGATCCCAATGGCTTACCACTGTATGAGGATCACAAACACTAACCACTAGATGGGGATCATAATGGATTACTATTTAATGGGGTTGAAAGTCCTAGAGGCTTCCTATGTATGCTGACTAGGAGATAAGGATCCAAGAGAAAATAGTTCGAAAGGGTATCGTTTCATAACATGCTCGACAAAAAGGGGGCATGTAGTTTAACGTCATGTATGATGGGGTGAACCGGTGTGAAGTGGTCGGGAAAAATTGATGATGGGATTGCACCTCAGGGAGGCTTCCTATGTAACCTGATTAGAAAAGGAAAGGATCATTGTTCATGTAGTTCTGAGGGGAATAAAGTTTAACTTCTTGTGGGATAAAAGTGTACAGATGTGAAGGGGGTCGGGAAAAGTATGTGTTCAGATTGAAACACTGGGAGGCTTCATATGTACCTTTCATGGAAAAGGAAATGATCAAAGACCATGTAGTTTAGAATGGGGGATTGGGACATACACTATAGTGTGGACCACGAAGGATTTCATGGTCGATGCTTACTCTAAGATCACATGATTCATGCTTGGTGTTAGAAACTAGTCGTAGAAAAGACATTCCAATCACATCAAGAAAGGTGTGTATGTGAGGAATGAAGTGGGGCTTAAACGTGGTTAGTGGCCAAATGAGGAAACATGGGCTTATGCGTGGTTAGCAGCCCAGGGAGATGGAGATTGGGACTTAATCCAGGATTGAGGCTCAGTGGCGAAAAATCCCAGAAAGATAGGAACGAGGTAATGGTGGTCCATATGCCCCTTTCTCCTCTAGTCGTTGGAACCAAAGAAGAGAGGAGGAGCAGGGATTCTACCTCCCATACAAAAGGTTTGGGGATTACACTGAGATGGTTTCCCATCCCCATGGACAGATGTTGTTCCAGCAAAAAGGATCTCATTCCATATCAGAAAAATCTCACTCCCATGGAGATGAGAGAGCTTGGAGAATGTCTAAGGAGGGGTGCCTCGTGCCTGTGGCATGGTGTGAGGCTATAGTTTAATGTTAATCACTGAGGAAGATGGTTCTTGGAAGTTTAACGTCATGCAGTTCGGATGAGGTGTGTTCACCCCACACCCCTAGGACTTACAAGTCTGATACCCACCCACCATTATGGAGGGGAAGGCATCAGCAATGCCATGGAGATAGGCTATTGTGGAGTGATCCATTGAGGGGATCATGTTAATGTGGCTATGTGAATTACAAATATCCATTAGTGTGCCTATGCGAAGAAGAATGAGGCTCAACAACACAATGTGTATCACTAACCAAGGGTACCTTGAAGTTAATTTGTACACACCTGGAGGGTCATATGGGAGACTAGTTTGTTAAGAAATTGGGTTCACAGGGTAGGACCTTGTGAAGCTCTGGTGTCCCATGTAGTGAAGGGACTTCGCAAAGGTGTATGCTTTGCGAAGTGGGGTGGCCTAGACGAGGCATAGGGTATGGATTTCTATGAAGGGTAATTTAAAAAGTAGAAAGGCTTTCATAGCATAGGACTTCACAAAGTAAGGGTTCCTTAAAAAGAATAACACTATGAAGGAATGTGCTTCGTGAAGCCCAGCAGCCATGCCTTTGCATATGGTTCACATGTATATGGAGGGTAGTTCGTGAATCATGAGTTCTTTGTGACGACTTGAGCCCCCTTTGGGATCTCCCTCCTTCGAGAAGGCATGTGGGCTCTGCGAAGGGCATCCCTACTTGAAGAAGGGTTGTATTTGAGCTAAGAGAATGGTTCTTCGCAAATCTCAAGTACCTTGAAGAGCTCATTTTTCTCAAGGTTTCACAGAGGAGAAGGTTCTTCGGGATTTGAGAGCTGAGAAGGAAAAAGGTTGAGGTATCCATCCTTTGGGCTCAATGGGAGCCCAGTATTTATAGGCGAGGGGCGGCGTGAAGTAGAGATAGCTCGGTGTGAATCCTCGTGGTGCTCAGCGATTGGTCACAGATTCCGTGAAGTTTATCGTGACTGTAGAGTCAACTATCATCCCCTCCTCAACATGGACCTCTCCTTGGTTCCATCTTCGATGATCGCAGAGGCTTCAATGACGTTCCATGGGATCACAGAGGTCGATCTGGTCCCTTCACAGTGTGAAGATTCCAGTCAATTATGTTGTAACCATGGATCCTCCCACCTCTTTTCTCTATGGTGACTGCAGAGGGGGGATTTGGCTTCGTGCCGACCATGGTGCTAATGGATCTGCAAAGGCTGCAATGCTAAGGGCATCTGCAACTGGGATTCATGAGGCAGCCCCTTTGGAATTGGTTTCCTCTTTATATCTTTTTCCCCTTCACATATTTTGGCACTAAAAACATTATAATGTACTATTTCAATGTACTACCGAATACTCCTAGAAGGAATGATGTGATATGGGTTATTTTGGATCACCATACCACATCATAAAATTTTATTTCTTTTAGAGAATATTTTCCTCTTGAACACCTAGAAATACACTTTATTAATGAATTTACTATGATCCATGCTCCACCTCTACCTATTGTGTGAGATTGTGATCCCCATTTCACATTAAAAATATGGAAGAGTCTTCAGAAGGCTCTACATACTGTGCTTCATTTGAGCAACACTCAGAATCCTCAGACTGATGGATAGTCTAAAAGGGCTACTAAAATATTATAATTCATAATGATATCATGATCACATAACTTTAAAGGTATGTGGGATCATTATTTACCTTTGGTAGAGTTTACCTAAAATAGTAGTTTTCATTCCAATATTCAAATGGCATCGTATAGCCCATTATATCGAAAGAGATGTTTTACTGCCACTTGTTAGGGTGAATTTTTTGAAAGGAAACACATAGGAAAAAAACATAATGAAGATACAATGAAAAAGGTAATGACTATTTAGGCTCATATTAAATAACCTCAATGTATGAAAAATAGTTTCCCTGACACTGAGATAAAGGATTTGGTATTTAATGTAGGAGAACATGTATTTCAAAAAGTATCTCTATGGAAGGGTGACATAAGGTTTTGATTTAAAGGGAAACTAAGCACAAAGTTTATATGATAGTTCAAAATTCAAGAAAAAATTGGTGTTATAGCCTACCAATTAGAAATCCCATCATGTCTATTGAAATTTCACTATATTTTCTACATATCAATGTTAAGGAAGTACAAGCCAGACCCAACACAAGTACTTACCTTTGAAGAAATTCATCTTGAACCTGATATTTCCTACTCTGGAGTGCCTATCAATATTATTGATATTATATAAGAAGTTTTGAGTAATAATATGACTTGACTTGTTATGGTTCTTCAGAGAAACCATAAAATGGAAGAAGAAAATTCCAACCAGAGGATACTATGAAGAAGAACCACCTTAAACATTTTATAATGTAATATTATTAAAAATTTCAATGCTTAAATGTTTCTATGTAGGGAAAATTTTATCACACCAATATTTTACGGTATGTATCTTCTTAAATTAAGTCAGTTTCTTTGATAGATTACATTACACGTAACACCCATCTAAATTGCACAATTATAATATTTTTTTAAACTAGGTGTCAAAATGGTGCGAATGAATCATATAAAAAAATTATGAAATATATATATCTTATATTAAATAACATTTCAATAAATTAATAGTAATGATTTTATAGGTATATGATAAGAATGAATCAAATGTTATTCATTAAAAGGCTGTATTTTTCTAAAGGTAATTTTACCTCCTTTTGATGGAATGCCTGTTTTAAATATAGTTTTTCACTATTTTATAAATTATATTTGAAAAAATAAAATTACTCTTTTAAGGATTTACAAAAAAATTATATTGGAAGAATTTTTTATATTTTTATGATTAGTTTTATGTTTTGAATAATAGTAATAAAATATTTCATATTAATTGAAAAAATATTTTCTAACAAGATAATTTATAATGTAAAATTTTATTTTTAATTATTTATATAATATATTATTATAAAATAATTATCAATTATTCCAATTTATTTTATTAGAATCAATTCCACATTGATTTCTAATTGTAACAAAATTTTAATATTTTGAAGGTTTTCACTTTAAAAACATGTTTTCTTATTTTGTCTATGAGCTTAATTTCAAATTAATATCAGCTAATTATGTGTTTTTAATTTTGAAAAATAAATTTTAAATTTGGAATCATAAGGTAAAACATTATTAAATACTTCCCATTTATTTTTGGATAGTTTTAATTGTAACTTTATAAATTTTTTATGTTACCACAATTAATGGTAAACCATCCAATTTATCATGCAAATAATATTATAAGTATTATAAAATAATGGTGAAACTCTTAAAAATGTAATTTAATAAGTTATTATTGAAAAAAATCACCCTTTGTCTTCTTATATGGCCTCTTGGAGCCACTTTAATGACTTTATGTGTTTTTTTTAAAATTCTAAGATATGTCCAATAGCTGCACTCATATTTTTAGTAAGTACTAATTTCTTTATGTGCTTATTCAGAAGATATTTTTGACTAAAAATAGTCATTTAAAATATAAAAATTTATCATCATAATAATACTTATTTTTAATTTTAATCAAATAATTTATTATTTTAATGACATACACAATGATGATGTAGTAATTTTTTAATTAATAGAAATATCAACATAATGAAATTAAAAATATAAAAATAAATATAATTTGATAAAATTAATTTCATCCAAAACATATTCTAGATTAAATAGAAATATTAATGATTTATAAATGGTTTTTTCCGATGTTATCTTCTGTATTCATGTTTTTTAAAAAGTCATGCAATTAATAGATTTAAAATTGAAATTAATAATATTTTAAAATACATAATAATTTATTAAATGATAAAAAAATATGAAAAATATAATAAACATCCATCTGATTGGAATAATATATAAATAGTCTTTCATGGCTCATTTATGGATCATTTGTAATTTTATAGTGACTATATTAACCCTTAAAAATTAAAAAAAATCCAAGGTTTCATGGTAAGAGTTAAAGAGATTTAATAAGGGTTACCAAAAAAATATGATGTAAATAATGTCACATAAACATGTATAAAAATTATTGGAAAAATAGTATTAGACCCTTATCACATTAATACTAAATTGGAATCTTTTTAATGGATAATTTTCCTTGTAAAAAAATTATATATTATTTAAATCAATGATAAGTACAAAACGTCAGTCTCGTAATATTTAATATCATGTTTGTTTCAACATAAGGATGAAATCATGATATGAATGAAACAACATTTATATTTTGATTTCAATTAAATTACTTTCATTATATAATTTTATTTATAATTTTTTCTAAATAATATAATTACCATAAAATCTTCTTCAATACTTAAACAATATTTATTTATTCAAAATAAAAAATAAAATATTTGAATGTAATAATATTAATTTGGATATATTTTGGATGTTTTAATGTCTCTAAAAATTATATAGATAAATATGATATAATAGAGTTTTTTAATGAATTATATTTGGATTACCACTACTTCTTGATGTATTTAATGTAAAATTAAATGAATAATATCAAATTGGATAACAATGAAATTTTATTGAATAAATATTTTATTATGTTATTAAAAAATTGTAAAAATATTGAATAATTGCATAAGTGGAAAGTATATGGTCTAAATATTCTTACCATATCAATTTATAGGCCATTTAAATGTATTCGGATATAGAATGGATTTATTGTATTTTAATATTTTTAGTATTTCCAAAAGTTACCCTCAACTTAATTATAAAATGAAACCTCCTCCCCCACTTCCTCAAAAACATTTGAGCCATCTAGGTCAACCATAACCTTCCCATTTATCCTAGAAAACCTTATCCAATATCTCTAGTTCATGTTCTTCAAAAAGACCACCTCTAGATCCCTTTAGAATATATCAAAATGAAGTCCTCCAAAGAATATGTTATTTTTTTTAAATCATTCAAGTTCATTTTTTCTTATACTTTCACATAATGTGTGGTTTCTGTACTAATGTAATAAATCCGTAATAATATATATTATTATATTTTATTAGATTAGTTTTAAAACAATATTCCACCTTTTATCCATCCTATGAAAAATGAAAGCATCGTGCAAGAATACATACGAATTAGTATCTCAACGACATCATATAATCTATTTTACATAAACACTCTAAATGGATGTGTATTACAATGGAAATAATGGATATATATATATATAATAAATAATACATTATATTTATTCTATAAAAAATAATATACCATACACTTCCATACCATTTCACTTATTAATGTAATGATATCGTCGCTCATGTGTACGTATGACCTACCATATCCATGGCCCAATGAGATTCATCATCCATATCAAACATTAAAGAATAGACCTAAAAATATATTTAATGATTTAATATTATATTCATAAGATTAGTATACTTTTGGCTATTTTGGATCTATATCCTATGAAAAACAAATTAGACATTCACGATAATACATGTATAACAAAATGAAGCAGTTGACACCCAAAAAAAGGTAATAAATATAATATTATAAGACAATTGAGATAAAATAAGATAAGAAATCATGTATGATATTATGAATATGAATAATGTTCTAATATAAGTGAATAATATGGTTATAATGAATATAGTTTAGGTTAAATAATAGAGAACCAAAATGATGTTTAAGGTAAAGGTTTCCACGTCTCGTATTTTCTTCAATGAGATATATTAGTTATTCAAAAATTATTTCATATATTTGATGTATGTATGATTAAATTTGATATAACATATCATTAATATCATGATATTAACAGTATTAAATGTTTCATTTTATAATTATTGAAATTATGGGGCATACGATTCGATTGATTACAAGTGGTAAGCGACTTATTAACTTAATTTACAATCATTATGTTAAACATCTATTTCATTGATTATTTATTAATAAGGTTATGTTTGAAGTTACTTATTATTATATACTATTGTATTATCACATGGTTTATTCATATTTATATAGAATACACATAATTGAATTGTGTTTTCTATACTGTATACTACATAGAGTGTCCATTGAAAGATATTTTAATTACTAGGGAAATAAATTTAAATCCATATATTTTACTCAATATATCTACATGTTGAGAGTGATTCATGTTTAATGAATTAAATTGATCATTTATATATATAATTAATTCTTTAAACCTAAATTAAATGATGGTACTATATATAGATACACCCATTGATGCATCAGTAGTCTCATAAGATGAATAATGTGGCCAAACTAAATAAGATTTTACCCATAAAGCTTATACTATCTTGTAAAATGTATTGACATTATTGGTTTATGTTTTATATACAAGTCATATTAGAATTAATAATATCATTAAGAGTTCAATTATTATTTTCCAAAGGATTTTTACAATAAAAAAAATATATGGATTCATTTCATTCTTAGCTTATTGATTTAATGGAATGACTTTTATGTATCAACATTTCCATGTTGATTATTCTATTTAATTTAATAGAAATTAATCTATATGTAACTCGTAATTTGAATTTGAGCTCACACTTTTATTTTTTATCTTTTCCCAACATGATGATGATAGGTTGTATTAACGAGTACATTGATGAACACTAAATTCCTTTATTATGTTTTATTTTCAGTTACCAATATAATAAAGGTACCATCTTTGTATCTGGTTCTTCAAGACTACTGAAATATTTATTCCTTTGAGATTTTAATATTATATCTATTATAATTTACCAAATAAAGACACCATTTCTGAGATACTAGGGTTGAGTTCATTACAATTTATGTTATTGTCTCATTTTCATTTAAGTAATTCTAATGAGAAATATCCATTGATGGAAATTATATGGATCCAAACATTTAAAAACGGATTTATTGTCATATCCCTAATTTATTCAGGAAATTTTCTTGTAATCGTATCATTTTTCTTCTAATTTATACTTAAACTTATTAAAGAAAATGTCACTACTGGGAATAGAGACTTTACCAAAGCTTCTTTAACAACGGTTTGCTTAAACCGTTGGTAAAGAAGGGCCAAGACATCCTTTCCCAACAGTTCTAGTGAACCGTTTGGAAAGGGTACCCCTTTCCCAACAATTTCCTAAGACTATTTGTAAAAGGGTGTCCAAGGCACAATTTCCCAACAATTCTAGTAAATCGTTGGGAAAGTGTGCCCCTTCCCCAATGGTTCTACTGAACCGTTGGGAAAGGGTGCCTTGGAAACCCCTTTACCAATAGTTTTTAAAAACCATTGGAAAATGTTTACCCCAAATACATTCATCCACAACTCCTCTCCACCATTCGTGATAGAACCCTAAATATCTCAAGGGATCGGCTCCTCTCGTGACTTCCCCCATCCGAACTACTGACGCTCCATCAGAATCATCTCAAATCGGGTATTTTCTTCATTATACACAGAAAATATTTATGTGAAACATTTTTTTTATTGTTATTCCTCTCTTATTTTAATTTGAATTTTTGATTTTGATGTGTATACCATTTTTTTGTGTTTTTATTTAATATATACTTTCTCCATTCCAATCCATTTAATTAATTAAATCTTTAACCCTCCATCGAAGAAGAAACATCTCAAATTCATTGCGGTTGGATTCTAGATTTTCTAAGTATGTGTTTTTATGAATTTTCTTCATCTTATTATTAATTGGTACTTGGAAATTTATTTATATGTGTTTATTAGTTTTTATCAAAGTTTTTATGAATGTTTTCCTTAAAATTCTTTGAGGAAAGTGTTTTATTAAAATGAATAAAATTAATAAGGATTGTGTAATTTAATTTTTTATTGTACACTATGTGACTATGTTTGGTATTTAATAACACATGAGATAACTGGTGTCTGAGAATGTGTTGTGAATTAGATTCCATGGTTGGTTCAAGATTATATTTAAATTTTGAGCCTATTAATGATTTGTTTTAAAGAAATTTTGAGGTAATTACCTTATGTTTATTGGTGAAAACAAGGATCTGTAGAGGTAGTTCATGATTAAGACAAATAATTATTGCTAAACATGTGAATAAACCATGCATAGTAGTAAATTGTTGAAATGTTTGATGTTTTTAGTCCTTTTTTATTTGGAGATTCTTTTGATCATTCTATTTAATCATTCCATTTACACAGCCTATGCAATCTCTACCCTCATTTAATCAGTGAACTCCAGTCATCAATTTAATCCTTTATTCTCACTAGCATGTAAGAAATTGAATGATGTAATCCCATCCTCACTTGATTTATTTCCTTAGATAGTGTCCAACATATGGAATACGAGATTTTCAATTCATCAGTTTACTAGGATCATATATTCCATTTCCCCCAAGATGACTCTACTAATATAACTTTAGGGTCTATTAAATATGGTTCTCATGGTAAGTTTTATATTATGTGTCCTTCTTGGCCAATACTCACTTTTATGAGGGTGGGGTGATTTTCACTACCCATGATGGTTTGTGTAGACATCCTTAAAAATGTTAGATAAGTCACAACAATCCAAGGGTCATATGTGATGTGTAAGAGTCAACCCCACCTCATTCTGAGGCGCGGTGTGGCCAACACCATTCATGGTGTCTCTCTTTTGTTTAAAATGGACATCATTTTAAGTGAAAACAACAAGTGACATATGAAAAACTGACAAAACACCTTCGAAATGTGTTTATGCATTAGGAAAATGATCCACGGGTCATATGTGATGCATACGAGTCAACCTCGCCTCAAACCGAGGTGCGGTGTGGCCGACACCACTCTAAGAGTCTATCTTTTGTTTCAAAAGGATATCATTTTAAGTGAAAAAATCAACTAACATATGGAAAACTGACCAATCGCATTCGTATTTTGTTGATACTTTATAAAAATGATCCATGGGTCATTTGAGATTTGTACGAGTCAACCTCGTCTAAATCTGAGGCGCGGTGTGGCTGGTAACACTCTAATTGTGTCTCTTTCGTTTAAAATGGACAGGATTATAAGTGAAAAGAACAACTGACATACATAATACTGACCAAACACATTCATATTCTGTTTCTAAATTATTACAACGATCCATGGGTCATATGTGATGTACACGAGCCAAACTGGGCTCAATCTGAGTCGCGGTGTGGCCAGGATCACTCTAAGTGTCTCTATTTTGTTTAAAATGGACAACATTTTAAGTACATATGGAAAACTGACAAAACACATTCAGTTACCAATGAAAATTAGGAGAAAGATCAGTGGGTCATATGTGACATGTAGGAATCCACATCACCTCAATTTGAGGTGAGGTGTGGCTGACACCACACAAAGTGTCTCTCTTTTGTTTAAAATGAACTTCATTTTAAGTGAAAACAACAACTAGCATACAAAAAACTAACCAAACGGATTCTGATTATGTCGATACTTTAGAAAAACGATCCATGGGTCATATGTGATGTGTACGAGTCAACCTCACCTCAATCGGAGGTGTGGTGTGGCTGACACCATTCATAGTGTCTCTCTTTTGTTTAAAATGGGCATCATTTTAAGTGAAAACAACAAGTGACAAACATAAAACTGACCAAATGCATTATAAATGTGTTGATGCTTTAGGAAAATGATTCATGGGTCATATGTGATGGGTAAGGAGTCAACTCCGCCTCAATCTGAGGCGTGGTGTGGCCGATACCACTCTAAGTGTGTCTCTTTTGTTTCAAAAGGATATCATTTTATGTGAAAACATCAACTGGCATACGGAAAACCGACCAAACACATTTGGATTGTGTTGATACTTTAAGAAAATGATACATGGGTCATTTCAGACGTGTATGAGTCAACCATTTCAAAATTCGAGGTGTGGTGTGGCCGGTACCACTCTAACTGTGTCTCTTTTGTTTAAAATGGACATGATTAAAAGTTAAAAGAACAACTCGCATACGGAAAACCAACCAAATGCATTCGGATTCTATTGATAATTTATCAGAACGATCCTTAGGACATATGTGACATGTATGAGTGAACCCGGGATTAATCCGAGTCGCGGTGTGGCCGGGATCACTCTAAGTGTCTCTCTTTTGGTTAAAATGGACAACATTTTAAGTACATACGGAAAACTGACAAAATGCATTCGGTTTCCATTGATACATTAAGAGAACGATCCATGGGTCATATGTGATGTGTACGATTCAACTTTACCTCAATCCAAGGCGTGGTGTGGCCGAAACAACTCAAAATGTCTCTCTTTTGTTTAAAATGGACTTCATTGTACGTGAAAACAACAACAAGCATAAGGAAAACTGACAAATGGATTCTGATTGTGTTGAAACATTAGAAATACGATCCATGGGTCATATGTGATGTGTACGAGTCAACCCCGCCTCAACTCATGGTGTGGTGTGGCTGACACCATTCGTAGTGTCTCTCTTTTGTTTAAAATGGACATCATTTTAAGTTAAAACAACAAGTGACATACGAAAAACTGACCAAACGCATTCGAAATGTGTTGATGCTTTAGGATAACGATCCATGGGTCATATGTGACTTGTAAGAGTCAACCCTGCCTCAATCTGTGGTGTTCTGTGGCCGGAACCACTCTAAGTGTCTCTCTTTGTTTCAAAAGGATGTCATTTTAAGTTAAAACATCAAATGGCATACGGAAAACTGACCAAAGACATTCAGATTGTGTTGATACTTTATGAAAATGATCCATCGGTCATTTGAGAAGGTTACAAGTAAACCCCGTCTAAATACGAGGTGTGGGGTGGCTGGTACCACTCTAACTGTGTCTCTTTTTCTTAAAATGGACAGGATTATAAGTGAAAAGCACAACTGGCATATGGAAAACCAACCAAACACATTCGGATTCTGTTGATAATTTATCACAAAGATTCATGGGTCATATGTGACTTGTGAGAGCCAACCCGGGCTCAATCCGAGTCCCGGTGTGGCCGAGATCACTCTAAGTGTATCTCTTTTGTTCAAAATGGACAACATTTTAAGTATATACAAAAAACTGACCAAACACATTCGGTTTCGGTTGAAACATTAGGAGAACGATCCATTGGTCATATGTGACGTCTATGAGTCAACCTAACCTCAATCTGAGGCACGGTGTGGCCGACACCACTCAACGTGTCTCTCTTTTGTTTAAAATGAACTTCTTTTTAAGTGAAAAAAACAACTAGTATACGGAAAACCGACCAAACGGATTCTGATTGTGTTGATACTTTAGAATAATGATCCATGGGTCATATGTGATGTGCACCAGTCAACCACAATTCAATCCGAGGCACGGTGTGACCGACACGATTCATAGTGTCTCCCTTTTGTTAAAATGGACATCATTTTAAGTGAAAACAACAAGTGACTTATGAAAAACTGACCAAACTCCTTTAAAATGTGTTGATGATTTTTGAAAACGATCCATGGTTCATAAGTGATGTGAACAAGTCAACTCCGCCTCAATCTGAGGTGCGGTGTGTCTGGAACCACTCTAAGTGTCTCTCTTTTGTTTCAAAAGGATATCATTTTAAGTGAAAACATCAACTGGAATACGGAAAACTGACCAAATGCTTTAGTATTGTGTTGATACTTTAGGAAAATGATCCATGGGCCATTTGAGATGTGTACGAGTAAACCCCGTCTAAATTTGAGCCACGGAGTGGCTGGTACCACGCTAAATGTGTCTCTTTTGTTTAAAATGGATAGGATAATAATTGAAATGAACAACTGGTATACATAAAACTGACCAAACGCATTCATATTCTATTGATAATTTATCAAAATGATCCATGGGTCATATGTGATGTGTACGAGCCAACCAGGGCTCAATCTAAGTCACAGTGTGGCCGGTATCACTCTAAGTGTCTCTTTTTTTTTTAAAAGGGACAACATTTTTAGTACATATGGGAAACTGATCAAATGCATTCGGTTTCCATTGAAACTTTAGGATAACGATCCATGGGTCATATGTGACGTGTATGAGTCAAACTCACCTCAATATGAGGTGCGGTGTGGCTGAAACCACTCAAAGTGTCTCTCTTTTGTTTAAAATGGACTTCATTTTTAGTGAAAACAACAACTTGCATATGGAAAACTGACCAAAAGAATTCTAATTGTTTCTATACATTAGAAAAATGATCCATGGGTCATATGTGATGTGTATGAGTCAACCCCACCTCGAACTGAGGCACGGTGTGGCTGAAACCATTCGTAGTGTTTCTCTTTTTTTAAATGGACATCATTTTAAGTGAAAACAACAAGTGACATACAAAAAACTGACCAAACACTTTCAAAATGTGTTTATTATTTCGGAAAATGATACATGGGTCATATGTGATGTGTAAGATTCAACCCCGCCTCAATCCGAGGTGCGGTGTGGCCGACACCACTCTAAGTGTCTCTCTTTTGTTTCAAAAGGATATCATTTTAAGTGAAAACATCAACTGGCATACGGAAAACCGACCAAACACATTAGGATTGTGTTTATACTTTAGGAAAATGATCTATGGGTCATTTGTGACGTGTACGAGTCAACCCCGTCAAAATCTGAGGCACGGTGTGGCCGGTACCACTCTAACTGTGTCTCTTTTGTTTAAAATGGACATGATTATAAGTAAAAAAGAACAACTGGCATATGGAAAACCGAACAAACGCATTCAGATTCTATTGATATTTTATCATAATGTTCCATGGGTCATACGGGACGTGTACAAGTCAACTCGGGTTCAATCCGAGTCGTGGTTTGTCCGGGATCACTCTAAGTGTCAATCTTTTGTTTAAAATGGACAACATTTTAAGTATATACGGAAGGCCGATCAATCGCATTTGGTTTCCATTGAAAATTTTGGAGAACTATCCATTGGTCATATGTGACGTGTACGAGTAAACCTTGCTTCAATCCGAGGCATGGTGTGGCCGACCCCACTCAAAGTATCTCTCTTTTGTTTAAAATGAACTTCATTTTTAGTGAAAACAACAACTAGCATACAAAAAATTGACCAAACTGATTATTATTGTGTCGATACTTTAGCAAAATGATCCATGGGTCATATGTGACGTTCAGAAGTCAACCCCACCTCAATATGAGGTGCGGTGTGGCCGACACCCTTTATAGTGTTTCTCTTTTGTTTAAAATGGACATCATTTTAAGTGAAAATGAAAAATGACATATGAAAAACTAACCAAACGCATTCGAAATGTGTTGATGCTTTCAGAAAATGATCTATGTGTCATATGTGACATGTACGAGTCAACCCTGCCTCAATATAAGGCGCGGTGTGGCCGGAACCACTCTAAGTGTATCTCTTTTGTTTCAAAAGGATATCAATTTAAGTGAAAATATCAACTGGCATATGGAAAACCAACCAAACGCATTCAGATTTTGTTTATACTTTAGTAAAATGATCCATGGGCCATTTGAGACCTGTACGAGTCAACCCCGTCTAAATCGGAGGCGCGGTGTGGCCGGTACCACTATAACTGAGTCTCTTTTGTTTAAAATGGACAGGATTATAAGTGAAAAGAACTACTGGCATACGCAAAACTGACCAAAAACATTTGGATTCTGTTGATAATTTATCACAACGATAAATGGGGAATATGTGACATGTACGAGCCAAGCAGGGATCAATCAGAGTTGCGTTGTGGTTGGGATCACTCTAAGTGTCTCCCTTTTGTTTAAAATGGACAACATTTTCAGTACATACGGAAATCTGACCAAACACATTCTTTTTCCATTGAAACTTTAGGGGAACTATCCATGGGTCATATGTGACATGTACGAGTCAACCTCGCCTCAATCTGAGGTGCGGTGTGTCAGACACCACTCATAGTGTCTCTTTTTTTTAAATGAACATCATTTTAAGTGAAAAAAACAACTAGATAATGGAAAACCGACTAACAGATTATGAATATGTTTATACTTTATCACAATGATCCATGGGTCATATGTGAGGTGTACGAGTCAACCCTGCCTCAATCCAAGGCATGGTGTGGCCGACACCATTCATAGTTTCTCTCTTTTGATTAAAATGGACATCATTTTAAGTGAAAACAACAACTGACATACGAAAAACTGACCAAACGAATTTGAAATGTGTTGATGCTTTAGAAAAGCGATCCATGGGTCATATGTGATTTGTACGAGTCATACCTGTCATAATCTGAGGCACGGTGTGGCCGGTATCACTCTAAGTTTCTCTCTTTTGTTTAAAATGGACAACATTTTAAGTACATATGGAAAACTGACCAAACGGATTCTGATTGTGTGGATACTTTATCATAGTGGTCCATGGGTCATACGTGACATGTACAAATCAACCTAGCCTCAATCTGAGTTACGGTGTTGCCGTAACTACTCAAAGTGTCTCTCTTTTGTTTCAAAATGACATCTTTTTAAGTGAAAACATCAACTGACATGCGGAAAACCAACCAAACGCATTCGGATTGTGTTTATACTTTAGGACAATGATCCATGGGTCATTTGAGACAGGTGAGATTCAACCCCTTCTAAATCCAAGACGTGGTGTGGCTGGTACCATTCAAACTGTGTCTCTTTTGTTTAAAATGGACAGGATTATAAGTGAAAAGAACAACTGGAATACAAAAAACCAACCAAACGCATTCAGAATCTGTTGAAACTTTAGGACAACGATCCATGGGTCATATGTTACGTGTATGAGTCAACCGCGCCTCAATCCAAGTCGTGGTGTGACTGACACCACCCAAAGTGTCTCTCTTATGTTTAAAATGAACTACATTTTAAGTACATATGGAAAACCAACCAAACAGATTCTGATTGTGTTGATATTTTAGCACAACGATCCATTGGTCATTTGTGACATGTACGATTCAACCCCAAATCAATCTGAGGAGCGGTGAGTCCAGAACCACTCACAGATTCTTTCTTTTATTTAAAAAGCACTTCATTTTATGTGAAAACAACAACTGACATACGAAAAACCGACCAAACTCTTTCGGAATATGTTGATACTTTAGGAAAACATTCCATGGGTCATTTGTGATGTGTACGAGTTAACCTCGCCTCAATCCGAGGCACGGTGTGGCCAGTATCACTCTAGGTGTAAGTATTTTGTTTAAAATAGGCATCATTTCTAGTAAAAACATGTGGTGTACAAAAAACCGATCAAATTATGAATTGAATTCTGGATTCCACATATAATTTTCATCTAAATTTTAAATTGATTTCTAAATGAATTATGTATGTTTATAATTACGTTATGAATTCTGATTTAATTCTGGATGTGTATAGTTTGAGGATGCATTATATATTAAATATGTATGAATCTGTTCTGTATATGCAAGTGTTATTTGGTTATTGTAGGTATAATAATTGTATATATAACGACCCATACTTTACATACATTGTTAATACTTCAAAATTGAAGCACACTTATTACAACATATGACAAAACCACAAAGGACCGTATAGGTATAGTGTCTTTAGAAACTGGGAAACATAAACAACTGGTTCATAAATCTTCTACAGTGTCTCCCATTTATTTCATCATATCTAGGGTCCCTTTTAGCATATTCTACTTAATATCCATCTTCCTGACCTGGGGAAAAGAAAACATAAAAGGGTGAGCTCAAATGCTCAGCAAGGGCAAATAAAGGAAATAAAAATCATATCATATCTTTTTGAAAATCAAAACCTGCAAAAGAGATCATAATATCTTATCATGGAATAAATCATAGAAGTGAAAATGAGATCCCCATAATCATAACATAAAACTTGATACTTTGTGGCATGCACACATAATTATGGAAAATCATTTCTTGTTAGTCATGACTCATTGCCAAGACTATCTTAGTGGACAAAGTCCCTTTCTGAACCGAGTCACCCTCGTTCCAGTCCTATTTCACTGAACCGGTATAACCTACCGTTCCAGCCATGTCTATCTCATGAGATATAAAATCTTTACCCAATGCATTGGAGGGAGATATAGGTCCCACCCATCTTATAATATATCCTTTCTTATGTGTTCCACATAATCATAAATCATACATCATCGCATAACCCATGTAATAAAAATGGGATTCTTAAACAACATGACATCATAAAACAATTCATATAAGATAAAGGTATTCATAAAAATGTTTCCATCACAACATAATCAAATCCATGTAATAATAGGGATAAAAACAGAACCCTTTTATTATCATAGATGGAAAATAATTTTGATAAAATACTTGAACTTCATTTTTGAGGAAAATATCCTTTCTACTTCAAAAACACTTTTCCTTTCTTAACATGTCATACAATTTTAAGCTAAAAGAAGTTGATTAAAAATAAACTTGAATACTTGTTAAGGAAGCTTCTTGGAAATAATGTTTTAGAAATCCATTCATGCCGTATAAGTTAAAAAAAAACATTCTTCGTACTTTTGTCGGAAAAGTCAAAAAGTACCTCGTACGAAAAACGACAAAAGATTCCTTTCATACATATTACTAAAAACTCACCGAAGGGTAAAAATGGATTTAAAAAATTGTAGGTGGATGGAAATAATATTACATATTGATGACACATGGATGTGGATGATAAAATACACCCCAGTAAATACTTACGAATAAACAATCTCGGATAAAAATGAGATTGTGATATTTCCCTTACCATAGGTCCAATTTGCTTTGTACGTGTCCGAAGCTCCTGTATAATAGTTTAAATAATGTTATTGACTTATTCTAGAATCATACATGTTGATATGATATCATATATGGTCATATTCTTAGCTTCTTGATAGTAATATTTCATTGTTACTTGTTACTCGGGTCTTTATTGCCTTTTGTTCTTATGCGTGTTTTTTCGAATACATTCTTATTCTTATTTTAAGGTTATAGATACCTTATATCTAGAATGGTATTAGTGTAACATATATCATATTTATTCATTCAATTCATTTATATTATTACTATGTAATGATGATCATGTAGAACGAGTCGCATCACATCGTGGAGACGGTATTCCGTACATACGCACGAGTGATGATATCATTCCTATGATCGTGGAATTGTATTGGAGTATATATATATTATTTCAGTATCAATATTACTTAATAATAATCATAAATAGTTACTCATTACACCATTATACCCATCCTTGTAAAGTGATGGTAGAAAATAGATTACACCACGGCGTGGAGACGGTATTCCGTACGTACGCACGCGCGGTGATTTCATTTTTCCGTGGGATGGGTAGAAGGTGAATTAGGGTTGTTTCATATTTATAATAACATATCAGTATGTAAGTAATACTGATGTTATTACTTTATCATGAAACAACTAAATAAGAAGAAGTTGAAGAAGAAACAAATTGAAAAGATCGGTAATGGATATTACCTCTTCTTTGGAACGCCTCTTTGAATCCTCCACTTAGGGAACTAAGATTGGTCTTTGAAGAAGACCAGGTCCTCTAGGATTATTCTAGGGAAGTGGAGAGGATAAAATGGCAGGGGTTGTCCGAGCTTGAGTGCTCAATTTGGTGTGAGGAGGAGGAGGAGGAGGTGCCCTTTTATAAGGGAGGAGAGGGGCACCTTAGGAATATCTCAAAATATTATTTTATATTAAAGTCAAAATCGGTTTATAATGGTTCCAAAGGGTCTTATTTCGAAGCTAAAGTGGGGATGGGTCGAAATCCTATCAACCAATAGGATTTAGACAAGTTTAGGGAATTATTTTAACCTTATCAATTAGATTTAACTCTAAGTTAAATAATTTAACTTTTACCGTGTCTTTTTGTTTTCTTTCACTATATGGTTAATACACTTACTATAACATGCCAAACGAACCCCAAATTGTTTATTATTAATATATATATCCTTATCTAAGTCATTTTGCCGAACCTTAGATTTTTAGGAATAAAATAACAATTAATAATATAATATTTGATTTAAAAACTATTTTCTGTCAATTTTGAAACTATTTGATATATGATTTTTGTGAAAGTCATAACAGAATTATATGTTCGAACCAAGTTGATTAAATCAACATTAATATATCATAGTAACCTAGAAAAGTAGTGGAATTCATAAAAAGTATCAAATTACATTTATTTTGGTGTTTATAACATCAATTATGTCAATATTTCATTAATAAGATAATTACTGCATCATCATTGTGTCATAAATTATTTAATGTATAAAAATTAAAAATAAAATACCATTATGTAGGAAATCTTTTTAGCTTTCTAATGAATATTTATAGTTGAATTTATCTTATGTATAACCCCATATTAAAAATGATTTACTTATTAAACTTTGATTTTAACTATTTTAACGCTTTTTTAAATAAATTAATAATAAATGTCCTAATCTAATCCAAGTGGGCCTAAATGGTCATATTTTATTCATAAGGTTGTTTTTGGTCGAATTACACTTATCCAATAGAATTAGGACATGTGTTAGGGTAATAGTAATATCATATTTACCCTTAGTTACCCTATTTACTATTAACCGCGGTAAAAAAAGTAAAAAGTTACTATTCACCAAAAAATTATTTTTATCTCATTGAACCACATTTTACTTACTGATATCAACCGTGTCTGTCGGATTTTCGAAATTCCATTCACAGAAGCGGTAAAATTAAGTTTTATGCAAAATTCAGTTTTTAACCTACCACTTAGTGGTTTCACTATTCATCAAAAATTGAAAGTTTTCAGAAAAATACCAAAATTTTACCCTAGGCTAATTTCGATATTCTGAGTCCAAAAATGAAGTCCATTTTGAAAAATAAAATTTATAAAATTTCAAAAAGTGGTTATTACTATTCATAACAGCTTGTTTTAATAGCATATTGTTGTTTAGTGAAACTCGGTATTGCGTACGACGCAAGCTATCGAGGAAGGTCGTGATTGCGTGTAAAGCAAGCCAAGCAAGTGTTGTGTAGAAAAAGATTCCTTTGATAACATAAAACTCTCGGGTGTTACATTCTACCCCCCTTAAAAAGAATTTCGCCCTCGAAATTCGTCACTTTGTAACAAACAGATGAGGATACTTCTCCCTCATCATATCCTCAAGCTCCCATGTAGCTTCTTCAAGTTGGTGGTTCCTCCATAAAACTTTTACCAATTGAGTGTTTTTGTTTTGTAGAAATTTTTCGCTACGATCCAGAATCTCTATCGGCTGTTCTTCATAAGAAAGATCTTGCTCCAGCGGTACAACTTCTGAGCTGAGTACATGTGAGGGATCTGGTATGTACTATCTCAGGAGAGATACATGGAACACATCGTGAACTTGAGAGAGATTCAGTGGAAGCGCCAATCGGTAAGCTTCCTTCCCAACACGATCCAGTATTTCGAAAGGACCGATATATCTAGGGCTCAACTTCCCCTTCTTTCCAAATCTCATAACCCTCTTCCAGGGAGATATTCGTAAGAACACTTTATCACCCACTTCAAACTCTAGGTCTTTTCTTCGGTTGTCGGCATAACTTTTATGTCGACTCTGAGCTTCTCTTATGTGTTGTTGAATAGATCTAACCTTTTCTACCATTTCATCAACGAGATCAGGTCCTAATAGATTTATTTCCCCAACTTCATCCCAGCAAGTTGGAGTCCTGCATTTCTTTCCATATAGAGCTTCATAAGGAGCCATCTGAATACTGGAGTGAAAGCTATTATTATAAGAAAATTCCACCAAAGGTAGGTGTTGATCCCAACCTCCCATGAAATCCATAGAGCAAGCTCTCAACATATCTTCTAGGGTTTGAATTGTTCTCTCAGACTGACCGTCTATCTGGGGATGATAAGCAATGCTGAAACTCAACTCTGTATCCAGAGTATGGTGAAGACTTCGCCAGAGCTTCGAGGTAAATCTCGGATCCTGATCAAATATAATAGAAAGTGGTACTCCATGCAATCTTACCACTTCCTTTACATATATCCTGGCAAGCTGATCTAGAGAGAAATCCTCTCTAATAGAAATGAAGTGTGCAGACTTTGTAAGACGATCAACTATGACCCAAATAGCATTATTGCCTTTGGATGTTTTAGGAAGCCCTGTGACAAAGTCCATAGTGATGTTTTTCCATTTCCATTCGGGTATGGGTAATGGTTGTAACATCCCCTTAGACTTCTGTCTCTCAGCTTTAACTTGTTGACAAACCAAGCATCGAGAGACATATTCAGCAACATCTCTTTTCATGCCATCCCACCAGAAGTACTCTTTCAGGTCCCTATACATCTTCGTGCTTCCAGGATGAATAGAGAATGAAGAACTATGAGCCTCATCCAGCAGCTCCTTCTTTAATTCGGGGATGGGAGGAACACAAACCCGATTCCTGAACATTATTATCCCATCACAATCAAGGTTGAATTCAGGAACATTTCTCACCTTCTTTTGTAACTCGACATCTTCTTTCTGTGCCTCCTTAATCTTCGCATGTATAGATGGTTGAACATTAATTTGAGAAAGATAAGATTTTTCCCCTTCCATTATAATTCCAAGATCCATCCTTTGTTAATCCATAAATATTGGATCTTTTGTGATCCTCATCATGGATAAACTAGCATGGTCTTGTCGACTTAATGCATCTTCCACCTTGTTTGCTTTCCCAGGGTGGTAATGGATTGAGAAGTCATAATCCTTAATCAGCTCCAACCATCTTCTTTGACGCATATTCAGCTCCTTTTGTGTGAAAATATTTAAAACTTTTATGATCAGTATAAATATCACACCTTTCACCATAAAGGTAATGCCTCCAAATCTTTAATGCAAAGATTACCACAGCCAACTCCAAATAATGGGTTGGGTAATTTTGCTCATGGATTTTCAACTGTCGTGAGGCATAAGCTATCACCATATCATTTTGCATAAGAACACACCCCAATCCCTTCTTGGATGCATCACTGTAGATCACAAACCTTTCTCCACTACAAGGCAGTGTGAGCACAGGTGCACTGGATAACCTTCTTTTCAACTCCTTGAAATTCTCTTCACATTCCTCTGTCCATACAAACTTAACTCCTTTCCGAGTCAACTTGGTGAGTGGATTTGATAATCATGAAAAATCTTTTACAAAACGTCGATAATATCCAGCCAAACCAAGAAAACTTCGGATCTCAGTTACTGTTGTTGGTCTTGACCATCTTTCGATAACCTCTGTTTTTGTTGGATCCACAGATATCCCCTCTTTTGAGATTATGTGACCCAAAAATACAACTTTTTGAAGCCAAAATTCACAATTGGTAAATTTGGCATAAAGATTCTCCTTTCTCAGGGTCTTCAATATAATTCTGAAGTGATCTTCATGCTCTTCCTTGCTCTTTGAATAGACAAGAATATCGTCAATAAAAACTACCACAAATTGATCAAGATAGTCTCTAAAGACTCTATTCATTAGATCCATGAAGATAGCAGGGGTATTAGTAAGACCAAATGGCATCACTATAAATTCATAGTGTCCATACCTTGTACGGAAAGCCGTCTTTGGTATATCCTCCCTTTTGACCCTTAATTGATGATACCCTGAACGAAGATCAATCTTGGAAAAGTATTGAGCTCCGCGTAGTTGGTCAAATAAGTCATCAATGCGTGGGAGAGGATATTTGTTCTTGATAGTGATCTTGTTAAGTTCTTGATAATCAATGCAGAGTCTCATTGATCCATCTTTCTTCTTAACAAATAGAACAGGTGCTCCCCAAGGTGACGCACTAGGGCGTATGAATCCCTTATCAAGATTCTCTTGGAGTTGCTTCTTCAATTCCTGCAACTCAATTGGGGCCATTCTATAAGGTGTCTTTGAAATAGGCAAAGCACCCGGTACGAGTTCTATTGAAAACTCAACTTCACGATTTGGTGGAAGACCCGGTAATTCCTCCGGAAAGACATCATCAAACTCCCGTACAATGGGCATATTCTTAATCGTGAGTTTCTCACCAACCATTTGAGATAAATAACCTTCATTTAGTGGAATCAAGACCCATAAGATGGGAGGAATTTCCACTGGAAGGTTATGTTCATCCTTGCATTGATAGAAGATCGTAGATTGATCTGGAATATGAAATGTGACTTCCCTTCTTTGGAAATTGATATGAGCTCCATGTAGAGAAATCCAATCCATGCCAAGAATCACATCAAATTCCACTAAAGGAAGGATCACAAGATTTGCAGGAAGCACTTTCCCACAAACTTCGATCGCAGAAGAATTATAAACTTTTGATGCGACTGTTGTGCCATTAGGTGTTGTCACAGCTTACTCAACATCTAATTGTTGAGGTAATACGGTGATACCCTTAGAAAATTATTTAGAAATAAAAGAGTGGGTGGATCCAGAATCAAATAAAACATTTGCTACTTTAGAGTGGATGGTAAGTGTACCTTTCACCACTTCGTTATCGTACTCCACATCCCTGATAGAAATTGCATGTGACTTTCCTTTGTCTTTAGCCTTGAGATTTTGTTGACGTCGACCATCATCATCAACCCTTGGATTTGGGCATTGATTGGCATAATGCCCCATCTCCTTGCACTTGAAACATTGAAGTGTAGTAGGTTCATTCTGTGTATGCCTTCCTTTGTTTGCATCATTAGACATCTTCTTCCCATTATCGCGGCATTCAAATGCCCGATGACCTTCCTTTCCACATTTAAAACATTTACTTGTCCCTTTAAGACAACTCCCTCCATGTTTCTTTCCACACTTTGAGCATAAGGGAAAGTTCATCTTCGTTTCAGTGTGCTATTTAGATTTTCCTTTGAATTCCATCTTCCTCTTCTTATCAAACCCATGTGACTGATGGGTTACTCCAATCTCCATCTCGACTTTGAGAGCACATCGAACGATTTCCTCATAGCTATTGAAGTCCCTTATGGCTAACGCCCTTAGAAGACTTGGTTTTAAGCCACTAAAGAATCGATCGATCTTACTCTCAGGTTGGATAATAATACCAGAAGCGTACCTTGCAAATCTTGTAAAATTTGCTTCATAGGTACCAACAGATTCATCATCCCTTTGCTTCAGTTCAAGAAACTCTTTCTCCATCTTTGTTCGGAGAATACGGGGGAAGTACTTATTGATAAGTTCTTGAACTTGTCCCATTCCATAGACTCAATTTCATCCCTTTGCCTCGTATTCTTAATAAGATTCCACCATTGATCAGCATATCCTTCCAAATGATACACTGCTAGGATGACTTTATCATGCTCAGAACATTGAAGAATTGTAAATATCTTTTCAGTAGTACTAATCCATTGTTCAGCAACTAATGGATCAGTAGACCCGCTGAAAGAAGGTGGATGCTGCCTCATGAAGGATTCAACAGAATGTTGCTCCTTCCTTTGCTCGTTTGGAAGTCCTGCATGATTCATAGCTTGAAAAAGTTGTGTGATCATGGCTACAAGATTTTGCATTCCAGATCCCATATCGTTTGGTTGCTCAGGGGGACAATCATTGCATTTCCCATCGCATTCCGCATTAACACGGTTCCTTCGAGTTCCAGCCATTGACTAAAAACAAGAAGAATAGTGTGAGCAACACTAATTATAATAAGAAAACCACATAATTCAAGAATAAAATTTCACACTTAAGGTTTTATCCTAGGGAATTCATGGCCATTTCTAAAAAACTAAGATTGTGTTCTATGCTTAGACTTATCCTTAGGGTTCTTACTAAGGCTTTCACATCCTAGTTTCCAAAGGTTGACTATACCTTTCCTCTGATACCAACTATAACGACCCATACTTTACATACATTGTTAATACTTCAAAATTGAAGCACACTTATTACAACATATGACAAAACCACAAAGGACCGTATAGGTATAGTGTCTTTAGAAACTGGGAAACATAAACAACTGGTTCATAAATCTTCTACAGTGTCTCCCATTTATTTCATCATATCTAGGGTCCCTTTTAGCATATTCTACTTAATATCCATCTTCCTGTCCTAGGGAAAAGAAAACATAAAAGGGTGAGCTCAAATGCTCAGCAAGGGCAAATAAAGGAAATAAAAATCATATCATATCTTTTTGAAAATCAAAACCTGCAAAAGAGATCATAATATCTTATCGTGGAATAAATCATAGAAGTGAAAATGAGATCCCCATAATCATAACATAAAACTTGAAACTTTATGGCATGCACACATAATTATGGAAAATCATTTCTTGTTAGTCATGACTCATTTCCAAGACTATCTTAGTGGACAAAGTCCATTTCTGAACCGAGTCACCCTCGTTCCAGTCCTGTTTCACTGAATCGGTACAACCTACCGTTCCAGCCATGTCTATATCATGAGATATAAAATCTTTACCCAATGCATTGGAGGGAGATATAGGTCCCACCCATCTTATAATGAATCCTTTCTTATGTGTGCCACATAATCATAAATCATACATCATCGCATAACCCATGTAATAAAAATGGGATTCTTAAACAACATGACATCATAAAACAATTCATATAAGATAAAGGAATTCATAAAAATGTTTCCATCACAACATAATCAAATCCATGTAATAATAGGGATAAAAACAGAACCCTTTTATTATCATAGATGGAAAATAATTTTGATAAAATACTTGAACTTCATTCTTGAGGAAAATATCCTTTCTACTTCAAAAACACTTTTCCTTTCTTAACATGTCATGCAATTTTAAACTAAAAGAAGTTGATTAAAAATAAACTTGAATACTTGTTAAGGAAGCTTCTTGTAAATAATGTTTTAGAAATCCATTCATGTCGTATAAGTTAAAAAAACATTCTTCGTACTTTTGTCGGAAAAGTCAAAAAGTACCTCGTATGAAAAACGACAAAAGATTCGTTTCATACATATTACTAAAAACTCACCGAAGGGTAAAAATGGATTTAAAAAATTGTAGGTGGATGGAAATAATATTACATATTGATGACACATGTATGTGGATGATAAAATACACCCCAGTAAATACTTACGAATAAATAATCTCGGATAAAAATGAGATTGTGATATTTCCCTTATCTTAGGTCCAATTTGCTTTGTACGTGTCTGAAGCTCCTGTATAGTGGTTTAAATAATGTTATTGACTTATTCTAGAATCATACATGTTGATATGATATCATATATGGTCATATTCTTAGCTTCTTGATAGTAATATTTCATTGTTACTTGTTACTCAGGTCTTTATTGCCTTTTGTTCTTATGCGTGTTTTGCCGAATACATTCTTATTCTTCTTTTAAGGTTATAGATACCTTATATCTAGAATGGTATTAGTGTAACATATATCATATTTATTCATTCAATTCATTTATATAATTACTATGTAATGATGATCATGTAGAACGAGTCGCATCACATCGTTGAGACGATATTCCGTACGTACGCACGAGTGATGATATCATTCCTATGATCGTGGGATTGTATTGGAGTATATATATATTACTTCAGTATCAATATTACTTAATAATAATCATAAATAGTTACTCATTACACCATTATACCCATCCTTGTAAAGTGATGGTAGAAAATAGATTACACCACGGCGTGGAGACGGTATTCCGTACATATGCACGCGCGGTGATTTCATTTTTCCGTGGGATGGATAGAAGGTGAATTAGGGTTGTTTCATATTTTTAATAACATATCAGTATGTATGTAATACTGATGTTATTACTTTATCATGAAACAACTAAAGAAGAAGAAGTTGAAGAAGAAAGAAATTGAAAAGATCGGTAATGGATATTACCTCTTCTTTGGAACGCCTCTTTGAATCCTCCACTTAGGGAACTAAGATTGGTCTTTGAAGAAGACCAGGACCTCTAGGATTATTCTAGGGAAGTGGAGAGGAGAAACTGTCAGGGGTTGTCCGAGCTTGAGTGCTCAATTTGGTGTGAGGAGGAGGGGGAGGAGGTGCCCTTTTATAAGGGAGGAGAGGGGCACCTTAGGAATATCTCAAAATATTATTTTATATTAATGTCAAAATCGGTTTATAATGGTTCCAAAGGGTCTTATTTCGAAGCTAAAGTGGGGATGGGTCGAAATCCTATCAACCAATAGGATTTAGACAAGTTTAGGGAATTATTTTAACCTTATCAATTAGATTTAACTCTAAGTTAAATAATTTAACTTTTACCGTGTCTTTTTGTTTTCTTTCACTATATGGTTAATAAACTTACTATAACATGCCAAACGAACCCCAAATTGTTTATTATTAATATATATATCCTTATCTAAGTCATTTGGCTGAACCTTAGATTTTTATGAATAAAATAACAATTAATAATATAATATTTGATTTAAAAACTATTTTGTGTCAATTTTGAAACTATTTGATATATGATTTTTGTGAAAGTCATAACAGAATTATATGTTCGATCCAAGTTGATTAAATCAACATTAATATATCATAGTAACCTATAAAATTAGTGGAATTCATAAAAAGTCTCAAACTACATTTATTTTGGTGTTTATAACATCAATTATGTCAATATTTCATTAATAAGATAATTACTGCATCATCATTGTGTCATAAATTATTTAATGTCTAAAAATTACAAATAAAATACCATTATGTAGGAAATCTTTTTAGAGTTCTAATGAATATGTATAGTCGAATTTATCTTATGTATAACCCCATATTAAAAATGATTTACTTATTAAACTTTGATTTTAACTATTTTAACCCTTTTTTAAATAAATTAATAATAAATGTCCTAATCTAATCCAAGTGGGCCTAAATGGTCATATTTTATTCATAAGGATGTTTTTGGTCGAATTACACTTATCCAATAGAATTAGGACATGTGTTAGGGTAATATTAATATCATATTTACCCTTAGTTACCCCATTTACTATTAACCGCGGTAAAAAAAGTAAAAAAATACTATTCACCAAAAAATTATTTTTATCTCATTGAACCACATTTTACTTACTGATATCAACCGTGTCTGTCGGATTTTCGAAATTCCATTCACAGAAGCGGTAAAATTAAGTTTTATGCAAAATTCAGTTTTTAACCAACCACTTAGTGGTTTCACTATTCATCAAAAATTGAAAGTTTTCAGAAAAATACCAAAATTTCACCCTAGGCTAATTTCGATATTCTGAGTCCAAAAATGAAGTCCATTTTGAAAAATAAAATTTATAAAATTTCAAAAAGTGGTTATTACTATTCATAACGGCTAGTTTTAATAGCATATTGTTGTTTAGTGCAACTCGGTATTGCGTACGACGCAAGCTATCGAGGAATGTCGCGATTGCATGTAAAGAAAGCCAAGAAATTGTTGTGTAGAAAAAGATTCCTTTGATAACATAAAAGTCTCGGGTGTTATAGTATATGTATGTGTTAGTTTATTTTATGTACAATAATTGGAAATTATTAAAAATGGGAGTGAATGGACTGGCTGCTGTGCAATTTTCAGGCTGCTGTGCAATTTTCACAGTATAGGCTATGCCAACGGTTTGAAACCATTGGCCTAGAATTATGAGTATTTTTTTTACCAACAGTTCATATAAACGTTTGTAAAAATCCTTTCCTAACGGTTTCTAAACTGTTGGGAAAGAAGTCGTTTTCTTGGTTTTCCCAACGGTTCAAGACAAACCATTGGGATAGGTTCATTTTTTCTAACCTATCCTAACGGTTCAGTGTAAACCTTTGGGAATGGCTTTCCCAACGGCTTACTCCCCTATGGTTTTCAGAACCGTTGGTATAATATATAACAATGGTTCTGCATCCTTTCCCAATGGTTCAGAACCATTGGGAAATCCTGCATTTCCAGTAGTGTCTTTTTATAAAAAACTTATATTGTTTCCACATTGGTCAGGGATAATTTTCTTCTATGTCTATATTCTCATTAATTTTTTTTCCATTATGGTATTAATATTATTAATTTATTTACTATATTCATTTTTAATAATATTTTATATTGTATAGATAATTTAATATTATTTTCCTCTTCGGTTTTAAAGTTTGGTATTTTTCGAAAAGGTGTGAGTAAAATCATTCTTTTAATGTGTACCACATTAATGGATTTTTCCAAATTCATTACTTTAATTTTCATAGAATATTACTTTACAATATTCCATGGTTATTTTAAAATGGATTTTTTTTTCTTAATATTATACATGTTTTTAGATTTTAACTATGTTATTTCAGATAGAATGTTTATTTTCCACAAGAAATGATCTAGTGGAGTTTTAAATGTATTTTCATCTGTGATAACAACCTCATTTGTTACTTATGCCTCATTGGAGAAATTAATCAATTATACTATCTAAATGAATTCTCTCAGCAGGTAATCATTGTGATGATGAAATCATAATTAAACCCATTTTCTCTTCCATGAGTAAATCTATGATGAAATATTATATGTTTTCATGACATTGTGGCACAAATCTGATTGGATTTTTATCATTTTATGGTTGGTCAAGTCATAATAGTATAATTAATTGTGTAATGTGATATTTATTTCTCATGAGATGATAATTTTAGAAATGGACATTATTGAAAATACCTTTTTTCACATTTTTATGTGTGCGTATGATCACATATACCATTGATCAAAAGAAAATGTTGGGCCATGATAATGAATGGATATGTAAACATGTTGATATGTCAGTTTGATTTCTTCTAGATATACTCATTAAATTTTGAATGTACATGATTGTGAATTTATTTGTTCATAAGATTATGAATATCTATTCTCTCAATTTAGCATTCCTATGTTATTAATCTTGAATGATGATTATTACTTTGACACCCATGTTGATAATGCTTCTAGATATGGAAAGATATTGGTGTTTAAAATATATTATTTTTGGGCTATGAGAATTTTATGTTGATAATATGCACTTTATTATGTTATTATACCATTATGATTATCTTATTCTTCCTTATTATTAATATATCCCATGTTTACCCTTACTGAGTATCTTAGAACACCATTTATTATTTTTTCCTTACCCAAGTTTTGATGGAATGTTCTATGTATACTATATAAATAAGTGAACTAATATAAAATAATTTATTGGATATATTGTTGATATTTTAAAAAATAATTTTATTTTGTATCTAAAATCAAATATCACTATACCTTAATAATCATTAGGCATTTATTATTATTAATTGTATCGAATAATCATCTTAAATGTTATAATATTTTTTTATGTTTTTCTTAGAACACTAAAAAATGTAACATGACTTCACATAGAAAATAAATGTGGTATATAATCTCATATAATGGTGAGTATAAACATACTCATTTGGATTACCTAAAACCATATTGGATTGGAATGAAATCCGTTAACTAAAACTCTATTACCAGGATCTATCTAGGACAATGATAAACAGTGTAAAATATGTTATCTACTATTAGAATCCTCAATGATAAATATGATTCCCATCCATCTCATATCAAATCCTCAATATTATTATCTTATAACTAATTATTCTACAAGAAATTAATTTCTTAGAAATTTTTATATTGATATCGTAGTTGTGTGTCAAATTTCAGAGTCAACCACAGGGTCCTTGAGGAGTCAAAATTATCACAGTATCCAATCTAATCAAACTTAATTCTAACCCAATAATAGAATATATAAGTGGAACCCACTCTCCACTAAATTACATGAATCATTTGAGGGATTATTGCACAATACTATCCATCAATACCATGCCACCACTCAATAATCATGTAGGGTTATCTTCACCCTCCCAAAGAATATATATCATTCAAAGGAGTGTTGATCTCTATATTGGTAAATATCTATCTATAAGAAATCGCACTTCACCTATAAATAGATTTAGTAGAGGTCCAATTCCATTACAAAGGATATGTATTGGTCTAGGTAGTAAACAATACCAGTAGAGGACCCACACAACATATGAGCTTGTATATTTGGAAGTACCATCCTCATAGAGAGAGGACCCACACCCCGAGTTTTTTGGGGAGTAACCTACTGTATATATTTTGAACAAGACCCACACCCAATTATAATATTTATTGAATGGTTTTATTGACCATGTGAATACTCTAATCACAACGCATAAGCCTCATCATCATCCATATATTTATATAAATACTAAACAATGCATTCGACCTCGTGTCTTGATACTAATAAAGAAGAGAAGTGTACCCTCACATTTTACACTGAAAAATAGACAAAAATTGTATTATTTAATACTAAAATCCATGTCCAATGAAATATTATATGAAAAATATCTATGGAAGTTGAATGTAGATAACACGTATTGGATTTGTATAAAACATTTAACCCCTCATCAGTCACATAGTAGAATGTTTTCCTTCTCATAATATAGTCATGTCAACCTACAATGTGTGTCTAATATATAACATGGTGTGTGAGAATAACATGGTACATGGAATGTACCGTGAAAACATGTTCTATGTGAAGGCTGATATACACATTGTTACATAGGGGAGTACGTGATGTGTGAACCTAGTTACCTCAATTATGATTTACAATCATTTTTTTGGGACATGTAATCCAATTGGTATATTAATATCCCAAGGGAAACATGAAATATGATCAACTATAATAATATAAGGGATTTAATGCTACCCATGTAGTGTCATTTAGGCTATACGTGTTTCACACATGAACTACACACCATGTGACTTTGTATTGGCATGGTCACCTAATATAATATTATGCTTATTGAAGTCTATGTCATGAATTCTTAGTAATATGTGTAACTAGAAAACATACCATGAGATACTTATAATCTTTTAAAACCTAGTAACTAATTCCAGAGAGGTAAACAATGTGTTTTCTTGTGATCTAAAAGTGTTTTAGTCATGTTATCTTCCTAAAATTTTATATTTAGATAATGTTTTTAATTTCTTCATCTTAATTAACCACCAATCATGTTTTTTTCCATCCATTAAAATCTAAGGATATAGGGGTTCAATCCTAGTGATCCAATAATCATTTAACAGGATCTCATAGCCAATCTATCACCCCCTCAATCAAATCCTCACTAAACAACTACCCAAAATCATCCTCGCACACATAGATAATTATTAAACATGACCACTATCACATATATCTAACTTTTATCATTCATAATTTGGAACCAAAAATAAATAAATTTTCCGTCAAAAAGGATAATAAAACTATAAATTTATGATAGGGAGCATCATTTATAGATGTTAAGGGAATAAATCAAGAACATGATATTTTTAAATTTAGTGATAATAGGGAATCTATAAATTCTATTATAGTTGAGGAATTTTTCTTACAATATCTATTTTTGATATCTATATAATATAATAATGACTCTGTTAGAACACACAATTGTTAGATAAAAAAATTCATATTATAAAGTACAGATTAATAAACCACAAGTGGATAATATAAATAAAAATAAAATCCCAAACTCTATGGATAATCATCACTGCTTTATTCAATCATTGAATTCATATTTCTGTTATTCATCTCTATACAATCTAAAATATACTATCTTCATTAATCTATGATTCAGCATTCACTATAATATATTAACATCATCTTGAGATAGGATTTCCTATCAGTCTAACTCCCCCACTCTCTCTAATTTATTTTATCATTAGTAGAAATTAAAACCTAAAGAAATATTTTATTTGGTAATTTATAACACACAACTTGTTATTTAAATTTTTTAATTAAAAGACCAAAAATAGGTGATCCTTGACCTAACATAGGAATGCATAATTTACACCCCATATTGGAAAAACACCTCATTCCCCCACAAAACTGATGGGTTTATATTTCCATTTGAGATCCCATTTATGATATAATATTATCTTTTAACACGGGATAAATATTTATTTAAATAATTATTTTTAAAAACCCATCATATTTAAAGATCTTATAAATCTAAAAAACATACTAGGGGTAAACATTGAATATAGAGGTCAACAAAACCATAAAATAAATTTATATGGTCATATCAAAGGGATAATATATAATTTTCTCCTTGTGGTGGTCTCTAGTCTTAAAAACATCATATATTTTGAAATATAAACCTCAAATTTGAGCAAAGTCTTGATGTTGAAAACCATGATTCACTACATCCTTCCCACTATTAAATTTTCCAAACCCAAAAGAGGAAATTATATAATCTTCTAAAAAAGTAATCTTATAAAACTATCGTATAGAAATAAACACTCCATCACTCAAACATTCTTTGTCTTCATATTTCCAACACTAAGAGAGATTAGTACACCACTACCCAGGAATAAGAACTTCTAGTATGATGCCAATACTATATGCTCAAACTAATATCAAAGACAGGAATTTGATGAAACATAAGAATTATATATAAAACCATTTTAAAAATTAAATTTAAAATATTTTTTAGATTTATCAGAGGAAAAGAAAATATAAACTATATAATTTCTACTCATAATGGATCATTTCCAGGATTACTGCTGATGGGAAAAATTAACTCCCAAATTTTAAAGACCATAATTTATTTTTTTCATATGGATATAAATATATACATTATTATCCCACATTGAGAACTTAAAAAATAATACATTTTGACACAAAACGAGTTGTAAGGTAGTATGATCCTCCAGACCTATGATAGTTTCTATCCCATATCATAGCATCATGGTTCAATAACTAATTTTTATAGCTCAAATCACCTAGGACATAGTGACCCAATCTTAGAATACATATATATTATATTAATTCCACATTTCAATTAATATACCATCAAAATAATCTCACAATACATGGACTTAATTGTTTATATTCATTGAGACTATCTACATAAACATCTTCTTTTATAGCAATTATGAACAATTCTCCATAACTATTAAACTCTAGACTCGCTTTTATACTTCTCATATGATATAGTTATTTTCAAAAGATGGCCAATGGAAACATAAAAAATGGGTGATTTCGAATGCTCAGTTAGGGAACCATATCGATTATTAATAACCATTAGATCATTATCATGAGTGAAAGAATAAGAAAAAGAAAAATATCAGATAGAATGATCATGGAAACATTATTTAAAATATTATAACATGATAGAAAATTTAGTATCATATCATATAAAAATAATACCCATGGAATGTTATAAAAACATGTATTATAATCTTATAATGAAAATAAAAATACATGATTTCATAAAATAGGAAAGAAGAATATATTTGGAACATGGAATATCATAAAATTTCGGTTTATATAAGAAATAAATTTAAACCTATTAATAAGAATTTCAAAAAGTATAATAATATGTTATCATATCATAGTCGATCAAGTATCACCACTTAATTACCATAACAAAGTGGATGTAGAATCTCTACCTAATTCTAATATTGGATTGAGCATTCCATATATAATTAAAATTGATATCTCATTTGCTATAAAACCTTAACCAATGTATTAGATGGTGATATAGGACTGAAACCATTTTCATTTATACATATTATTTCTTAATAAAATTAATTCATTCATTTTATCATAAGTAATATAGAAAAGGAAATGGGTATCACTACCTTTCAAAATGGAACCACAAAAAAACATAATCATTTGATACCATCACCAGGATCGAAAAAATTAATATTTAAATGTGTATATATATGTTCATTTATGAACCATTACATAGTTGGATAAAAATCTATTGAAAATTGAAGATAAATAACAAAATGGATTTTTTTCTTAATTTTTTTTAATATCTCCATAATAAGATATGATTTTCATATCACATTCCAAAATCCATTTTATAAAGATGAATAGAAAAGTTAATTAAATTTTCCATCAATAAAATCCATTAAATATAGATTTATTGTATTTAAAACATAGGTAAAAATGTTAATTAGAATGGAATAATATAATATGTTGGTAATGAAATGCCTTTTATATATTATAAAATTTCATTATTGAGAACACATTATTAAAAGGATATTGAAAACCATGTTTTAAATTGAATAAATTGGAATGAAAATATATTAGAAAATAAAAAAAAATTAATTTTTCATAATTAACGGTCTACATTTTCATGAATTAAAAACATGGATTTGGTAGAAATAACTATTTTAAGCGATAGGAATAATTCATTATAAAGATACATATGTTTTATAAAACAAAAAAAATCATCAAGGAAGAATACATCTTCACAAACAATTATTTCAACTTAAATGAGATGGAAGTATAACATATTTTCATCATTGGTTAGAATAATTCCATATTGAAGGATAATAATTGCTCTGGAGTGATTATGACTTAAGGAAAACATTTGAGTCAACAAAACCAGTTACATTTCTTCATGCATAGTTGAAACCCCGAAAATCTCCTATAAAATAAATTTAACTATCATAATACACTACTTAATAACAATATTCATACATAACACTATTTAAAAATATAATTCATAATCATTATATACAAGAATAATAATTGTTTTATTCATATTTCACACACTGCTTATTTATTGTATTGACTATCTGTATAAGATTAATAGTAGCGGTGTTGGTATTCATTATTCATCCAAACTTCATAATGAAATATGCATTTATTTTTCTATAATATATTCCTTATAATTATTTATTATGTTTCAATTTAACATGATATGTTTTTTCTCTTCATATATGAATAGGATATCGACAAAAGTATACATCTGTGATTTTATTAACCAAGGAAAGGGGTTTTGTAAATTATATTTTTAATGATTTATGTATACCTTCTGTAAAAATAGAAAAATAATTATTTAAATTTTTATATCATATTGTATCATTAATTATGTTTTTATATTCATTAATGGTACAATTTCATATAACTATTCAATTTGGTGGTCTAACCGACACAAACATGAATATACCCTGATTATTTTTTATTATGAGTTGATTTGGTTACAATACCATTACCCTTGTAGAAAAATAATATCAATTAGTTTTTATTAATTTTATACATATTGATTATAAATTACCTATATTAAAAACTAATTTATATGAATATATCATATTATATGTATAAAAGGATTTCCTCTTTTTTTTTTAATATAAAATAATTGAAATAACAATGATAATTTGTTATCAATAACATTATCTTGGTGTCCCAATTTTTATCCTAGAACCTAAATAATATCATATTGATAATATTTACCCATTAGATCCCTTATTAAGATCATAAATGTAAGTTAGTGATAAAAATAAAAATAGAAATCAATATTTCCAAGAAGGTAGTAGTCCACACATTTGTGTTGTTGATGATTTCATTTTATATATAAAATAAGAAATGTATAATATTTTTTTCAATTATGAAACTAAAATATGATATATATATATATATATATCATATGTATTTATTAAATATAAAATTATTACCATATATGTATAGTTAGTGTGGGAAATTAAACATGATTAAATATAGATGTAGTAGTCTATACACACAAATTAATGTCATTCTCACATTTCTTAATTAGAAAAGGGAAGTGTTGCAAATTATTATAACAGAAAAATAAGATCATCTAAGTATAATAGTGACACTTATGTTATTGTTGTATGAAATTTTATTAGTATTTTTGGGATATGTTTTACACATAAATAAATAGAAATATAATGAGATGTTTGGAACTTATAACACACATCTTGGATTATAGCCATTGCAAAGTGGATTAATCCCACAAAGAATGTTATTTTGAGAAGAAAAAAAACTCTTTCATATTTATTTCTATTTTTATGAGATTTTTGTGACTATTTTTTTATGATCATATGTGGATTTTTTGTGAGGATGAGTGAGGAGAGTAATTCCCCTTTTATTTGTGAAAAATGGGGAAATTTTATTAAATACCCAAAATACATCAATAATAAGTAGTCATTCTATGGGAAATATGATCTAAAAAATTATTAATAATTGTGTGTGGAAGATATAAGGTAGAATAATTACTAAAAGAATAATTTCACACCAATTTTACCATGTCTTAATCAATTTAAACCTTAGATTTTAAATTTTTCCATTTTTCCATATTAACTAGTTTTTTATAAAGCGATCTTTATCCATATAAATAAAAAATGAGTGATAAATATTGGTTAATATTGATACAATGATTTCCGATTTTAAATTAATTTATTCTATTTTAATTTCTAAATTACTTTAAAATACCTTTAAATTTAATAACTTAACAATATTAAAACAATTTTTTAGAAAAATATTAATTCTGTTTAATAATATGCAATATAGCTTGTAAACTATAATTGATATTTTAAGATGTATAAATTTTTTTATTAAATACTTATTTTTTCAATAATATAGATTCATAAATTTTAATTCATACTTATATATTAACAATGGCATAAAATATGATGGATCACTATATTCAATTATTCACCTAAAATAAGTTTTTATCAATATCTCAAAAATCTATAGTAACACAATGTTAAAATTATAAATAAAAATTTAATTTTTATTTATCTAATTCTTATTTTAATATTTATGAATTCACTTTTTAAAAGATAATACATAATATGATGAACATAACTGATATTGCTGAAAAATGTTGTGTTTAATCATTATGTGTTCTAAATATAACATCATAGAAAGTTATAACTTAAATAATGATAATTTATTAGTTCATGTAATAAAATATTATTTTATTAATGGTTGATTTAATTATTCTGAAAATTTATAAATTACATTTATTAACTATTTTTTAGAAATAAAAACTCATTTTAAAATTCAATATTATTTATTATTCATATATTTAATGTTTTCATTTTTTATTTAATAAATATCTTTTACAAGAAGTACTTATTTTTCATATAGTTTTCTCAATAATATTTTTTAAGTTTATCTTGGCTCGTTTAGTTCAGTGATTCATGTGAAAAAGGAGAGCCAAGAAATAAAATATATCTAGAGAAATAAATACTATAAATTCATGGGTCATTGCATTATACCCCCTAAAAAATAATTTTATCTTCAGAAATTTTATTAATATGAAGAAAACAATTGAGGGTACATTGTACTCCTAAAATCCTTGGTTTCCCAATATGGTTATTCACAATGATGATTCCTTTAAAGAACATTGACCAAATGAGGGGTCTTATTCTATAGAAACTTTTCTCCTCAATCCATAATTTCCACTTATTATTCCTCACATAATAGATCTTATTCAGTTTTAAAGGATTTGGAGTTTACCATAGTTGCTTTTTATGGTATGTACTTCCTCAAATGATATAAATGGAAAAAAAATATTGTACTTTATAGAGGTAATGAGGGTGTTATAAGTGATTACTTAATTCCCTTACCAGATTAAGGATATCCGTAGAAATGAAGTAAATAGGGCTCTTCTTACCTTTCTTATAAAATAATATAACCCAATCTTATAAAGATATTGGGAAAAATACATTATCACCAACATAAAAATATATATCTCCTCGATTATTATCGATATAGATCATATATAAAATTTACGATTCTTTCATATGTTATTGAATTTATTGAACATTATCTGCATTTTCTAGGATAAGGATAAGACTAATTAGCACAAGGGCCTCAGGTGGCTCAGGAGGCTAACTCAAGCATGCCTATGCATGCAGGGGAATGTAGGACTGACTTGACTAGATCTGAGCCATGTTTGGCCCTAGTGTTAGTTCCTGAGCAGGGTGTTGAGGGAGGAATGATCTCAGGAAGGGAGTAGCAAGACTTTTCTCCTGCACCTCATTAGAACCAAAATACAAGTGGAGTTTCAAAGTTTCAGGAGGAAATTACCAAATTAAGGGGAACACAGGGCATCCACATGAGGTGGGATGATGTAGAAGATGATTCCAGAAGAAAGTTAACTTATTGTCAGACTTTATCCAAAGGAAAAGTGGTTGTGGACCAACCTGTTCCTCCTAAGAAAGCAAGACCGAGGAAAGACTACTCACATCTGAAGCCAACTATGGTTACTCGATCTCATGGTTCTTTAGATTATGAGTCTGATTGGGATTATGATTATTATGATTCCTAATGTGGCTATTATTATTGATGTCTTTTCTTTTGCATGGAATGAGGGAATGTTTCTTGTATGACCCTATCCATCCTCTCTTTCTTTTTCTTTTGTTCTTAATAAAATGGGATATGCCCTAACATTTTGGTTAAGACCAATTATCTTCCTCTCTTCTAGTTTATCTTAGAATGTTGGTGTCTCATATCTCTTCTAAAAAAGACCCTCATATGCTTCCTTTTGAATTTTATAATTGAAAATATTTTCATAATATAACTCTTCCAGGGGTAGGTGTTGTTCCTAAATTCCATGTAATTCCATCAAAAACATTCTCGGTATATCGTCCAGAGTTATTATGGTCCTCACATATTCACTATATTTATAAGGGTGATGAGAATTTATGAACCTAAACTATACATCAAAAGATTTTAAAATACTTCTCCATAACCTCACGGTATACCATGGATCTCGATTTGATAGAATGGAGATTGGATCCCCATAAAGTCTTATGACCTATCTTATGTATATATTAGAGAGTTTTTCTATATATAAATATTCATTAATAAATAAATTCATTTACTTTGTAACATGATCCACTAAAACATAAATTGAATTATTTATTTTAAATGTATAGGGTAGTCCCATAACAAAATCCATAGAAATGTTTTTTCGTTTCCATAATTAAATGTTTATTTGTTGAAATATACCCATATAATTTTTTGATTTTACCTTAATTTTATTACATATCAAAAATTGATATGTGTATTCGGTGATTTCCATTTTAATATTATCCTACCTGAAGATTATATCTACTTATTTATACATCTTAATTACTCTTATAAAAATATATAATTATGATATATGAGTATCAACCTTATGAAAAAATTATTATTAATTGTTTTTATGGCACATATATTCGTGTTACAAACTATATAATTTAATCTTTATCAAGGATTGAAAACAAAACAGACAATACATTTTTCTATAGATACGCATCACCCTTATGAACTTCATTGATATTCATGTGAATATATAGTTCAGTTACCACATGGGAATGATATCATTTCAAACCTTCCCTTATGTTTTAAAGATTCATCCATAGTAAAGACATGACCATTGAGTATTTATCAATCTTCATCATTGATAAGTTAGAGTGATCATTCCTATTTAAGGCATCATCCACCACGATTTCAATCCCAGGATGATAATATATTGAGAAGTAATAATTTTTTATCAACAATAACCATCTCCTTTAGTAAATATTTGTCTATTTTTATGTTAATATATACAATAAGTTCTTATCGTCAGAATATATATAACACTTCTTTTTGTAGATAACATTTAATAAATATTTCAATGAAAATACTATTACCACCAACTCCCGGTCATTAGTTATGTTGTTATGTTCATGATTCATTAATTAACATGATTAATAATCAATTACCTAATTTTTATGATTAATGACACATACCATACCATTATAGAATGAACTATTTCATATCATTAACCATTCTCTACTACAAGTTAGTTTATTTACAAGCTTAATAACCAATATTTTCTTACTCTCCATAAAACAGTTCCCCCATTCTGTTGTCTAAAAAAACTTCACTACCTTGAATGTAAACATTGATAGTGGGTTGGATAATAACAAAAAATTTCAATTTAAATAAAGGTAGTATTCATTTAATCTATGAAACTCTACATCACTATTGTGATGATGGTTCTTATACATTTTTCAATTACATATATCTTAGATGTTTCTACAATTATAGCCTCACTAGTGATAATGTGCCCAAAAAATGATACTTTTTCATCTAAAATTCACACATTCTGAACATGTAAGATAAAGTTTCCTTTAAAATGGTCCTTATAACAATTAAAAAATTAACTTCATGTTATTCCTTGATATTAGAATGTATGGTATTTTCATAAAATAATACTACAATAATAATTAATGGTAATCTAATATGAATCTATTCACCAAATCCAAATTTAAATCAAGGGAATTAATAAACACAAATATACTGTGTATAAATTCATAGTGTCCGTATCTTGTGTGGAATGAAGTCTTGGGCATATCTTATCTCTAGGCATAATTTTTGATATTTGGATTGAAAAACAATTATCATGAAATATTTATGTTTTCATAGTTGATCAAATATATCATAATTATTTGTTAGAGGATATTTATTCTTGATTATGATATTATTAAATCCATGATAGTTAATTTAGAGGCATGTTTGTCTATCCTTATTCTGAAAAAATGGTGTACACCTCAGTGAAGAACTATGGAAAATAAATCCATTGTCCATGTTATCTTTATGTTTCCAAATTAATTTTCTAAAATTAATTAGTTTATTCTATAAGGAATCTTTGAAATTTTCATAGACCAAGGTATGAGCTCATTTGAAAACTCAACCTCACACCATTGGGGAGGAATAATAAATTTATCCAGAAATTCATTACTAAGATCTTGTACAATATGAATTCAATCAATTTTGACCACAACCATTATCATTTGTGCCAGGAGACCCTCAATGATAAGTACCATAATCTATATTATAAAATTTTATTCTTAATTGTGAACCCAATATTACATTCATTTATATTTGATCAAAATTATATTTGGGAAATGAAATTAGATCTCATTATCCTGTAAATTGATGTGGTCTCTAAACAAGTATTGATAGTCTATACCCAAAATTATATTAAAAACATCTCATGTTTAATAAACTAAAATTTCAGGTAATACCTTCCCAAAAATATTGAATGGATAATATTTATTTATCATAGATTCTATCAATATTCCCCCAGGGGATTTCTATGATATTTAATTACCCATGGATTGAGGTAATGGATCAAAATTCATAGAATATATGTTTGATATAAAATAATGAGAAGGTCCAAAATGAAATAATACATATGTAGATCTAGAGGAGAGGATTAGTACACATTATATAACATCATTATCATGTACCACATCAATATTTGTGATAGAAAATTTTCATCCTTACTCCCTATGTTGAAGAGGTTTTTGAGGGTTATTTTCATCATTAGGTCTAGTTTGAGGGTTGTTTTTATATAATTCCTTGACTCTTTTCAATTATATCATTTCTTTACGAGTGACAAAAGTCATATCCGTATTCTACACTATTATGATAAACAAACACTTAATGTTACTTCACTAGTGTGTAATATGGTCTGAACTACCACACATAAAACACCTTTTTGTCCCTCTAGGCATATTATCTAGGATATTTCACCCATTTTTTGACATGTGTTATGTTGAAATTTACATTCCCCGTTATTTATTATTATCAATGATTCCATGATACACCAACATTATTTTCCTATATCTATGAAAATTCAAGTCCCAAATTTTGATATCTATCTTTAACACACATCAAACAATCACTTCATATGTTCAAAATCATTTCAATAACCAATGAACATAAAAGATATGGTTTCAATACACCAATAAAATGGTTAGTATTTCTTTTTCGGTTATATATATATAACTAAAGAAGTATATCATATCCCTTTTAAAGTTATCTTCACATGTTCCAATGGAAACATCATAAATTTTTCTTCTCAATAAATTCACGATTTATAATCATTGGAATAGTTTGGGGAATATTCTTGGTAAAGATATTTTTCGATAACTCCACTCATTAACTATAGTAAAAAATTCTCATTTTTGGTTTTATACTCATTGGGATATTACCATTGGTTATCATACCCTTTTAGATAATATATATCTAAACTATATTTTTTGAGCTCAATGTACTGGGAAATATAAATTAATTTTTTAAATTAATTTATCAATTTCTAAAAAATAAATATATTATAAGAGCTACCAAAAGAGTGAAGATTTATTTTCACAAATTAATTCATATCATGATTCTCCTTATTTTTTGTGTTCTTGATTTCAATGCGACATGTTTAATTTTTAAAATCTGTTGAATTTCTATTGGAAATTTCACTTAGTTTTTTTACTCTAGTACCCATTAAATATTGTAATAAAATATAAATATAATTTCATTGGCCATAGTATTCTTTATTAGCTCTATATCTGATTATTTGTAAAAAAAATGTTAATGGAATTTTTTTAGTAAATGTGCAGGGTGAAAACTATAAATTTAAGGAAAATAAATCATAATAATTTTCATATACTAACTTAAAAACATGCAGGATTTAATCTAGGTTGTCAGTGGTAATTGATTTATTAGTTTATATAAAATAAGTTCTTAAAATCATACTCAAATACTTCATTATGGTTTCTAAATATATTTTGATTAACCAAATCATTTAATTTGAGAGTGTCGAGTTGGGTCTGCAGTTATGCCTCTCTAATGTCCACCATATGAAGATTGAGTCAATACCCACTCTGCCAATTTTTTATTACCCCATGTTACATCTACGCTAGATCCTAAATTCAAATGTTTTATCCAAATAAGGTTTTAATTGATAAGAAAATCATAGAATCTCTACAGTACTAAATAATCAGGATGTTATTCTATTCATAGACATATTATTTCAGTTATAAAAAATTAAATATAAATAAATCAATGAAAATAAAGAAACACTACTTTGATACCAATTATAATTTGGAAATATAATAAGACCTCTATATTATACGTATACCATGGAAAATTTAGTACATATCATAAATTACCACATAACCTAAGGACTAAAATATTTAATATAATTGAGACAAGATAAAAAATAATTTTATTTTATAATAATTGTGAACATTTATCTATAATCATGCTTATATAGACCCTCTACATGTAATTTGATAGGATATATTTATCTTCGTTACCAAGGGAATGGAAACCTAAGAAATAATAAAGATTGAATTCTCAATAAAGGAAACATATCAACAAGAAATAACATTTAGATCAAAAAATAAGGTATTGAATATTAAAGGGATATTTATCAGATAAAAAGACAATATGATCATATGTGGTAATTAGAAAACATTTTTGACAATTAAGGATTAAGTCATAGAATTATAAGACCCTTGAAAGGTCAACAAAAACATATATCAGAACCATATAAAAATAATGTAAAACATGAAATCATAAAATATGAAATTGATACATATTTAGAGCATAGATTATCATAAACATTTGGAACACCATGTAAATAAATAATAAAATAGGAAAAATATTTTTCACAAAGATAAGAATTGATATGAATATTATAATAGAGTAAGTTTCACTATTTGATTACCATAAACAAGTTGAGCAAGCAACCCAACCTTATTCCCAATGTAGAGAAACCATTCCTTATTAAATTCCCATTACTATCCCAGGAGATATAACACCTTAAAAATTGATTTAAGTGTTATATAGGACCCCATCCTTCTCCATATATAAAAATGAGTTCCATAAAAAATCATTTCATTCATATTATCCTAAATAACTCATGGGAATAAATTTTCCTTTCTATGTTTTATATATAGTGCCTAGAAAAGAAGATCATTTGATAAAAAAACATAATTACCGAAAATGAGTATGTAAAAATAGAACATATATGTTGATTTTGGAACCATTACGTCAATGTAGTAGAACACTTTACATAAGAAAGTGAAATGAAAAAAATGAGTTTTCATTAAAAAATATTTAATAACATCATATAAAAAATAAATGATTTTAAAGTAAGTATTTGAAAACCATTATATTCATATGAAAAAAATCATTATAAAATATTACTTCCTAGATAATCAAAAAAAATATGCCTTTATAGTAAATGATTTGTTTTAAAAAAAATATGAATTATAGTGGAAGAATATAATTTCATGGTAAATAAAAGCCTTTTATATAGTTTAAAACAACTTTAATAAAAACCCATTTATTTAAAAGTAGTTAAGAAGATTTATTTTGAAATTAATAAATGGAAATAAAATCATATTTTGATATTAATAATTTTTTGGTTTCCTTTAGGGAAACGAGAACATTGTATCGATGTAAAAATAATGATGTTTAAGAAATTCCACTAAATTTTATTTGAATTATACATAACAACATTACATTTCTTATGAATTAATATATTAATCAAGGAAGAATATTGTATTATCAAACATGAATTTCATATAAAATATTTTATAAATACAAAATAATTACATTATAGGTTATAATAATTAAATATTTAGAGATTATAACGGTATTGGAGTGATTATAACAAAAGAAAAATATTCTATTCTAGAAAAACCCCTTACTTTCATTCACCCTTAGTCAAAAAGTGCTCTAATCTCGCTTACATAAAACATAAATTTACTAATATAGTATTTCAAGACTATATGAATACATAATAATATTTATAATTTTCAATTATAACTATTTTCTACATTCATATTAGTCAAATTTTTATTAATTTCCCACATCATGTTTATATTTTTGGCTATTAGTACTAGTTTCATAGGGTGAGTGTTGGTGTTAATTATTTTTCCAATATTTTTAATTACAATTAAATAAAACTTACATTATTTTATGAATTATAATTACATAAAAAATTTTAAATAACATAGATTAGTTTTTCTCTCTTTATCCTTGAAGAAAAAATTGATAAAAGAAAACATTGGTGATATTTTTAACCAATGAAAGGTTTTTTCCTAATTATTTAGTGAAAATTGATGTATAATTAAAAAAATAAAGATTATTTTAATATTTATACAATATAATATCATTGATTATGTTTTCATATTCATTCATGATACCTATTAAGAGCATTGTTCAACTAGGTGTTAAGTCACACCAAACATGAACATACCAGGATAATTTATGATTGTGATATAATTTAGTTGAAATATCATTACACAAGTAGTATAATAATATTTTTTTGTTTATAAGCATGATATATTTAAATTATAATATAATTTCTGGAATAATTAATGGTAATAATAATATTATAAATTTTTTATTAGATATTTTTCTTTTAGTATGATTGTTTTAAATTATTAAATTATTGATGACCATTAATTGATCATATCATTAATAGTTTCTATTATTTTTTATAAAAACATAAATAATATTATAAGAATCAAATTTATCCCTTAAAAATACTCTCAGGACCACCCATGAAAGTCAATGATGTACATAAAAAAGGAAAATAAATTATTCCCTAGAGGTTTCAGTCCACACAAATGAATGGTTGATAATTTTAGTTTTCATAGATCTAGAGAAAATTATAATATGATTTATCATTTAATAATATAAAATAATTCATAGAAAATTTATTTAATAAACAACACATTATGAAATTCTATGTTTTTTGGTTTAGGAAAATGAAATGTGACACATTGTGGGTGATGTAGTCCACTAACACACATAAATATTGTTTTCTCTATTCTTATGGGAAATGGGAAAGGATACATGATTCTTGTGACATATGTTTTTTAAAAATTAATTATTATATTAATACTGATGTTATAATTTTATAATAGTGTATTTTTATTTTAATAATAAGAATCAAACATAAAAAATATAAAAGATAACAATAGGTTAGGTACATATAGTGCATATATTGGATAAATACATTTCAAAGGGGGTTAATATCATGATGAAAGTTGTTTTTGGTGGAATAGAGCCTATTAAAGGTGTATTGGGATGTTTAATATGTAGTTTGTTAGTTATTGGGATTACCATATTCGGTTTTGGTCTGATTGGAATTAAGGAGAGAAGAACCAATTTTTTAAGTGAAAAGGGCTGGTTTTTTTAAAATACATAAAAATTTAAAACAATCAGAAATAAATAACAAAGAATGTGGCTCCAAATGTTGAAAAATAATAGTGTGGAAAATATATAATCTCAAAAAATAAAATAAAATGTATTTTTGTGAAACTATTAATCCTTTTACCACATGATTTAATATTTTTTTTAATTTATGTTTTAATGCAGCAAGTAGTTTTTACCTTTGATAATGTAATCATTATTCCTAAAAAATTATCCTTCTATTTTTTAATGAACCCTAATATTTTATATTTTATGTTTTATTATTTTTATTCAATTTCTAAAACTAATAAAAATTAATATTAATATAATTGATGTATAATTTATTGTAGAAATGTTTGAGAAAAACTTTTCTTGTGTTTTATAACATAAAATTTGTGTTTATAATCTATTATAAATATGTTAGAATATGTAATTTAAACTATAAAATAAATATTTTTTCAATAAAACAATTCACACATATCAATGTCCTACATTCATAAAAATAATTTTTTAAAGAGAATTATATTGATATATCGCACAATTCATCTAAAAAAGTTCTTTTTAGAAAAATTATACAATTTATGAGAAGTAAATATTCACATAATAATTCCAATAATGAAGTTAGTTATGTCTAATTCATGTTAAAAAATATATAAATTTTTCTTTTAAATTAAAATGTAATATATAAATAAAAAAAAATTTGTTAAAAAATGTTATTTTTGACACCCGTGTATTCCTTTAAAATTAATTTAATCTTTTTGTTTATTTTCATTTCACAGAACACAGAATATAGATTTTTTATATGAAATAACTATTTTTGGATAGAATTATATTCAACACCATGATATTATTACGCTACATGTGTCACAAACCCCTCCCCACAAAGTGTACCCCTCTTGGGTCGGCAATGTGAGAAGGGAGATAATGACCACCTGAGTCCCACCTCTAGTAAGCCCCGAGTAGGCAACTAGAACTAAGGGAATAGTAAACACACAAATGGGAGGCATTAACCCATAGTAGAACACATAAAGAATAGAGAGATAAGATAGACACCAACCAAATCCAACCCAAAACTGAAACATAAAAGAAAACCCAAGTGCACATATGTAATTTCATGCAAAACTACAACAACTGGAAGGGGGAAATAGAAATTACCCAAAAGAAAGTGAAAACAGTAGCAACCACAAGCCCGAACAGCTCTTGCACCGCCAAGCTAGTAGAAACCAGCTTGATATCCAACTTGCTCTAAGTGACCAGAAAAACAGTTTATATATACATAGGGTGAGTATAATAGTATACATAGTAGGATTCTCCCCAGAGCCTCTCGTGCAAATGTAAAGAAAGCATACTAAAGCACATTGGACAATAAGTGAAAATAATTCATCACTTAAAACGGTATACTTAGTTCCCACACTCACTATGGAATGTATACAAGAGTATATAATATAATAAAGAATATCAAGGGTACCCTGCTACTACTTCCCCACTGGTTTTCCACTTTGCCTCAACAACGTATGTCCTAAGCATCTCTCTCCAAAAAGGATTTCCCGCAGACACCTGGTCAAAGCACCAAAATATGAACATCGTGTAATAAAACCACCAAGTCCATGCCAGAAAGTAACTAGGTAGTTTCTGGGAGCCACCACAACTTGCATAACGTGTATCATATGTCGGGTATTATACCTCAATCCATTACAGATCATAAAATGAGTAAGGTTCTTCAAGCCATCATAGACTATACATGTTACACATATAGTAGTCCATAGGATGCTATATCAAGAATATTTGTGGGTGAATAACCACAATCCATTACATCCCTTTACACACATATATGGGGAAAACTAACCGTAGTGCCCACCAGCACAAGAAACTACAAGAGAAGCGACTGGGGCCAAAGGGGGTAGTCAGCCATCCATCCCCCCATCAAAATGTTGGGGAAACACCCTCAGGGCTCAGAATCCCCAGGGTTTTAGTTTCCCTTATTGATAGGGTGGATTAGTGTATATAAACACAAAAAGTACAGAATATATTATATCTTGAAACTACACTATGGGCATAACGTAGTTTTAGAATCAACTGCAGCTAACGTCTCTCGGACTCCAGGATACTACTTCCAATACTATGTATCCTATAAGCACACAATTATTTAAAGATATTTAATACATTATTTCATTACATTTTATTTAGTTTAACTTTATGTTTATTAATTATTTAATCATTGATTAACCAATTACAATTCCCCATTAAATTTCATTAGCATCACACCCAAAGTCCATTGTCCCTTTAAAATTAAAACCCCATCATTATGTTCCTGCAAATTCCAACCCCATGGGTTAACACCATTTATTCAATTATTCATTACAAATTTAATTTCCCACATTTTCAGGCATTCTAGAAACACATTCTATGCTACTAAACACAATGGGGCACAACACGGTGAGTAGTTGTACTACCCGTCGAGTCTTTTCCACTTATAGAAAGAGTGTAGACCCATCCTCCCTTAATAACCTAACACAGAAATCACATGGAATACCCTGAGCGTCTTCACCTCTTTTGGAAGAAGGGTAAGCAAAACCAGCTACCTTAGGCAGTGGGGAAAAGTAAAACAGATAATCAGCCAAAAAGAAACCACAAGCATCTAACAATCACATCCATCCCATTGCATCATCCCAGGTGTCCTCCCCGATACCCACATGCATAAACTGATGCATATCACTGCCCTAGGAGTCATTTGATGCCACAACCATGACCCCACATATCACAAAAGCCATCCAGGCTTACATTACAACACAAGCAACATGAAAACAAACATCTTTACAATTTGTCTCTTGGCCCTTTAACAATTAAGAGGGTGAATCAAAACCCTACATGGAATTATCTTTTAACAAACAACTGGTTCTTTAATCCATTACGGGTTAACCAATTATTATTCACAGGTTCCAAGTTCAGTAAACCTAATCAGTAAGTTATCACAAATAATTAAACAAGCTTACTATGCCTATTTGATTAACATTTAATTAAAAAAAGAAGAACCAGATTCATTTCCATGCCTCTTTATCTATAGCCAACAGTTATCAATTAATTCCATTTTATGTTCTTTTCTAATTTACATCAATAATGAATAGATAAATGTTTCAATCATGGATATCACACTATCTAACAAAAAAAGAGGCAATAAAATATCATCAATATCAATTTATTTATCTTGTTCAAATATTTATCTTTTCAATTCCATTGTGATCCAGTGGGATAAAACATGATAACAATACAGTTTCACATAAAAGAAAAGAGAAGAAATGAATCCCCTACCTCGAACAGTTCTTTACGTTCTTTATATGAGAACATTCCATAGAACGGGTCATGATCTCCTCCTATCGCGACAACTTATATCAAAGATTTATGGATACTTCTTGGTTGCACGGAAACAGGGGTGCACTTGTAGCAAGAAGGACATCCAGGAAATGAATCCATGGGGAAATGTTGATCTCGTGATTACTACAGGAAGGAAGGAAAGGTATGAGTGTCTTGCACAAGATAATAAAGAGGAAGAACAAGGGAGGAATATATCTCGTCCCTTGTGAATATTTAATGGATCGATAGTTTAAGATACAATTTATTTCCAATTAAAAGAAGATCACATTAAACCATGTGGTTTGACCAAGTATAAACATCCCGAGCCTTATGAACTATTAATATAGGAGTTATGGCCTTTGAATCGTCCTTAGAGTCCTTAAAAAGAGTCTTTAGATGCATTTTATGTCAAAGGAAATGTTAAAGGGGTGAAACTGTAGGATGTTGGAAATATTGTACACCCAACCATTCTAGAAACATTGTACACCTACCATTATGGAAACACTATACACCTACCATTCTGGAAACTCTGTAGACCTATCGTTAGAGGTTACCAATAGAGGTTACTGATAGAAGTTAATGATAGAACTGTTCACTGATGGAACTATTCATAGAATTGGAAATTTGGCCAAGGGAAGAGAGGTTACTGATAGACTATTCACCGATGGAACTGTTCATAGAATTGGAAATTTGGAAAAGGAAAGAGAGGTTACCGTTAGAGGATACCGATAGAACTGTTCAATGATGGAACTGTTCATATAATTGTAAATTTGGTATAGGAATGAGAGGTTACCGTTGGACGAAACATTTGGCACTGTTCACAGAAGGTTACTGATAAAACTCTTCACCGATGGAACTGTTCGTAGAATTGAAAATTTGATAAAGGAAAGAGAGGTTACCAATAGAGGTTACTGATAGAAATACTCACTAATGGAACTATTCATAGAATTTGAAATTTGGAAAAGGAATGAGAGGTTACCGTTGGACCTCACCATTGTCACTATTCACAGAAGGTTACCGATAAAACTGTTCACCGATGGAACTATTTATAAAATTGGAATTTTGGAAAAGAAAAGAGTGGTTTCCATTAGAGGTTACCGATAGAACTATTCGCCAATGGAACTATTTATAGAATTGTAAATTTGGAAAAGGAAAGAGAGGTTATTGTTGGACCTCACCATTGGCACTATTCACAGAAGGTTACTGATTCACTGTTTACAACTGTTTTTTATTGGAACTATTCACCAAGGTTCACTGATGCCACTGTTCATAGAAGGTTATCGATGCACTGCTCACAACTGTCTACTATTGGAACTGTTCACAAAAAGGGGGGGAATTAGAAAAGTGTTGGGGATAAGTCACCTTGACCTCCCAGAACACCTCAAACACCGTATTTTCACAAATGAATGGACCAGAGAGATCCGGGACATTACATCAGATACTTATCAAAACATTCTCATCCCCAAGAATTCAAAACCCACTTAAAGAGAAAACAAAACGGGGTCCAAAAAACCCCCAATCTAGATACCTCTCAAAATAGAGAAATCCATAAAATCAGAAACAGGAAGCCATCTCATAAACATGACAGGTTTATTACCACAAACGCTACAACGATACATGAAAAGAGTTAATCACCAAACAACTCTGGGTACTGAAAATGTATCTCTGACTCACTTTCCCAGGTACTCTCCTCCATGCCACCATATCAGCACAAGGCACAAACCAAGGGGATAGAACACTTGCGCAACACCTTCTCCTTGAAGTCTTGGATATCCACAGGTCACTCCTCAAAAGTTTCATCATCATCAACATCGATCTCTCCCCAATCGATGATGTGAGAGTCATCATGAAGATAATGATGGAGCTGTGATACATGGAAAACATCTTGTATCCATCTCATCTGCGAGGGAAGAGCTACTCGATATCTCACAGCTCTAACATGAGCTGACACCTCGAAAGGCCCAATAAGGTGGCTAGAAAGCTTACTCCCATAACCAAATCATCGCTACCCATGGCAGGGAGTCACCTTTAGAAACACATGATCCCCAACATTAAACTCTAAGTGTCTCCTCCTTTGATCAATATATTATTTCTGATGATCTTATGTTGTCTTCATCCTCTCACAAATCACCTGAACCATATCTATTGTATTCTACCCTAGTTACCATCTGAGAATTACTGACTCTCCGACCCAAGTCTAGAACAATGGAGAATGGCATGTCCATCCATTCAAGGCTTCAAATGGTGCCATACTGATGGTGGAGTGAAAACTATTATTGTAAGAGAACTCCATCAAGGGTAAGTGCCTCATCCAAGAATCTCCAAAATCAAGAACAGAAGAGCGTAACATGTCATCAAGATTCTGGATGGTTTTCTCTGTTTGACCATCCATTTGAGGATGAAAAGTAGTGTTAAGGCATAACTGATACCTAAAAGCATGATAGAGACCTCTCCACCCCATATAAGTAAAGCAAGTATCTCAATCATAAATGATCATCCTTGGGACTCCATGAAGTCTCACCACCTCCTCTAAATACTACCTGTAAAAAACATCCACTAATATTGACTCCATGATTACAATAAAGTGGGACGATTTTGTTATGTGATCGACTACCACACAAATAGCTTCAGGTCCCCCCGGAGCTTGAGGTAAACTAGTAACAAAGTCCATTGAGATGTCCTCCCACTTCCACTGAGGAATCTCTAATGGCTATAGGAGACCACCAGGAACACGGTGTTTGGCCTTCACCTTCTGGCAGAGCAAACATCGAGACACAAACTCCACTACAGCACGCGTCAGCCTAGGCCAACACAATTGGCTCCTCAAGGCTCGGTACATCTTTGTCACGGTAGGATGTAACTCTAAAGTCCAACTATGAAACTCTCTGAGAACCATCTCGTGCATCATCCAAGGAACAAAAATCATTCCGTGATACAACACTCAGTGTTGTTCATCCTCCGACCAACCATCAGGTGCCTCACCACAAAAAAACTCGGTCTCTCCACACCTCCACCTCAAGATCACCCAATTGGTATTCTTCCACTTGCTTTCATGAGAGATTAATGAACTATCATCTGAAAAAGACAACCTCTACCCACCAAATTCTCCCATAACAAGATGTAATGGTGACAGTTCTTCCATTACTCTGCAGGAGTCACCAGATTCACGCACTGCATCACTACATGACTTCTGACTCAGTGCATTAGCTACAACATTCCCCTTTACAGGTGTATACAATATTTTGATTTCATATTCCTTTAAGAACTCCATCCACTAACGTTGTCATATATGCAAGTCACTCTGGGAGAAAACATACCTAAAACCATTATGATCGGTGAAAACCAAAAGGCGCTCACCAATGAGGTAATGTATCCACAACTTCACAGAAAACACAATGGATTCCAAATCAAGATCATTAGTGGTATAGTTATGTTCATGGGGACATAAATGACGAGACCCATAAGAAACAATTGGTATTTTTTGCATCAGAACACAGCCCAACCCCAGATGTGAAGCATCACAGAAAACATCAAACTAAACTCTCTCAGGTGGAAGACAAAGAACTGAAGCACTTACTAACTTCTCCATTAGATACTCGAAAGCCTCCTAACACTGATCAGTCCATATGAATGCCTGATCATTTATGGTTAAATATGTCAGAGGAGTTGAAACTCATGAGAAATCAGCTACGAACCTCCTATAGTAGCCGGCAAGACAATGGAAACTTCGCACCTCTGACACTATATTTGGGGCTTCCCAAGAAACAAATACTTCTATCTTCAATGGATCCATAGCTACTCCCTACTGGGACACAACATGCCCCAAGAAACAGACTTCTCAAACCCAAAAAGCACACTATGAAAACATCCCAAATAGCTGATGTTGATGAAGAACTCCCAAAACAGCATGTAGATGCTCTGCATGCTCCTCCTTAGACGTAGAGTACACTATGATGTCGTCGATGAAAACTACCATGAACTTTTCCAGGAACTCACAGAACACAACATTCATCAATCCCATGAACACAACTAGTACATTATTCACTCTGAATGGCATTACAACGAAATCATAATGCCTATTACAACAATGGAAAGAAGTCTTCGGGATATCCTCATCCTTCACATGCATCTGATGATATACTAACCACAAGTTGATCTTTGAGAACCAACTTGCGCCCTTCAGTTGATCGAATAAATAATTAATCTGCAGAACATTATAGCGATTATTTATTGTCACTTTGTTTAAGAGATGATAATCGACACACAACCACAAACTTTCATCAGACTTATTTACGAACAAAACTGGTGCACCCCACGGTGACACACTTGGCCGAACAAAACCGCACTATAATAGACCATCAAGCTGTATACGTAGATCTCATAACTCGGGATGAGAAATACTATATGGAGACATAGAGATAGGAGATGCTTCTGGTTCTAGATCCATCCCAACCTCGATCTATCATTGAGGGGGTAATGCTACAACCTCTTCTGGAAAGACATCGTGGAACTATTCTATGACCCTAGGAAATAATAACTGTTGAACCATTGAAGAACTCAAAATCATATCATCCATCATGTATAATAAATACGAAACATGCCTATGACCCATATAAGGATCTCGCTCGCCAACAAACACCACCGGCTCTCCATCCTCACCAAAGAAAATGACCTTCTTCCTAAATCAATCCACGATATCCTACACCAAATACAACAAATCAATTCCAAGGATGACATCATATGGTTTCATTCGTAAACATAGGAAATCAACCCAAGAGTGGTGCAGCCCCAACACTAGCTCACAGTTTTTACATACTTCAAACAGGTTAGCTCAACCTCTAAATGGCGTAGTCAACACCAAGGGAACTGGAAGCCTCTCTACCTCAAGTATCAAAGAATGGAAAAGGGTAGGTGATATGAATGAAGTGTGTCGCACCTGAATCAAGCAAGGAATACACCAAGGTAGAAAACAAGAAATGGGTACCTCAAACAACGTCTGGATCACATGGAGATGGAAATGCTAGAGCATGAAGCAGACCACAACCTCCTCTACAGCCTCTCTAACCCTAATTACTATCACCACCATGACCACGCTCTGCTCTCTAAGGAAGGGGAGTGTCACGGGGCTGTCCTCTGCCTTCCCCATCTACCCTCTGTGGATCTAAAGCTAGTGCAACCTACTGTTACTACCTCAGATGGAACTGCCTCAATGGAGGAACCTAGAGCGGATCACCTGGTGTATGATGACTGCTCTGAAAGGTCTGGCACTTTCACAGCTGATGAACTCAACCACCTCAAAAAAACATGTGCCTGATACCTTTACATTGGTTTGATAGTTTCTACCTCAAGAGAAACGAGATGTGAAGGTCTGGAAGCTACCCTTAGCTAAACGGAAACTCTTCTACCCTGAAAACCAGGAACCCCAGACCACAGATATGCTTCGCGATGAATCACAATGACTCTCCTCTCGTAGTGATTCAGTTCTGGCCAATGTCCTCTTGATAACCTCTACCATCGCCAACACCTCAAGATATGTCTTCAGTATAAATGTGGTGACCTGGTGCTAGATCTCTAGATGCAGACCCTCTTCAAAACACCTCACCCTGGCCTCCTCATCTAGCAAAAGGTCTGAGGTATATCATAAAAGGTTTCTGAAATGGATTCCAAACTCTCGCACAATGGAGCTCCCAGGTCGAAGTGTAAGAAGCTCCTGGAAACTAGACACCTTCACAATCGAAGAAAGAAACTTGACTCTAAACTTGTCTCAGAACTCTTCCCATGAGATCGATGACTCCTCGTGATCCACGAGGAACAAGAACCACTATTTCCCCACTATTCCACGTAGAATCATCAAACCCAAGGAAATCCAATGCTCCTTCCAAGCACAGATAGAACTGAAGCCAATCTCGACCTCCTCTAACCAGTCTTCCATGACTGCATCTGAAATGGAGCCCTCATACTTCTGCAGACTATGGCGCTGAAACTCTCAGAGTGTCTTCCTCCAAGTGCCATCTTCGTCAATCTCTACCCGACAGATATCTATTGGAAAATCCTGGTGGACATCTTCTATGCGGTTCTAATGAGGATGTCGACCTGGAGCCATACCTATAAAATTACAAATAGTTAGGGCCCCTAAACCTGGAATATGGAAGACTCAACATCAATTAATTAATCATTTTCTTTTATTAATTTTAGATTAACCTATCCAAAGGTCTACCCATTCAAACATAGGCCCAAAGAAGAATGGTGCATGATCATTTCCTAGGTATCTACCTTACAACTAGTATCAACTCGTTTAGAAGCCTTTGTAAACATAAAGGTACGTACATCAGATCATAGGGGGCCCTAAATGCCTATTTCTCAGCTGTTCTCCAGTGTTTATATCACTTGCTAAACAAGAATGACATTGTTGCACTACCAACCCATGAAACCTCATCTGTGCCTAACTCCAAACTCTATCCTATCCCTCAACCAGACCTCTGATACCACTTTGTCACAACCCCCTCCCCAATAAGTGTACCCCTCCTGGGTTGGAAATGTGAGAAAGGAGATAACAAACCTCGAGTCCGGCCTCTAGTAGGCCCCAGGTTGGTGACTAGAACCGAGGGTATAGTAAACACAAAAATGGGAGGCATTACCCCCTAAGAGAACACATGCAGAAGAGAGAGATAATATAGATTACGACCAACTCCAACTCAAAAATGAAATATAAAATAAAACCAAAGTGCACATATGTAATGTCTTGAAAAATACTACAACTGGAAGGGTACAACTAAAATTACCCAAAAGAAAGTAAAAATTGCAGAAATTACAAGCCCGAACAACTCCTGCAACCCCAAGCTAGTAGAAACCATATTGATCTCCAAACTGCTCCAAGTAACCTAAAAATAGTATATATGTACATAGGATGAGTATAATAGTATACTCAGTAGGGTCATCCCTGGAGCCTCTCATGCAAAATTAAATAAAGCATGATAAAGCACAATGAATAACAAGTGAAACCAACTCATCACCTAAATAGGTATACTAAGTTCCCAACCTCACCATGGCCACTCTCACAAAGTAATGCATACAAGAGTATATAATATAATAAAGAATATCAAAGTTACCCCACTACTAATTCCCCACTAGTTTGTCGCTTTTCCCCAATGTCGTATGTCCTAAGCATCTCTCTCCAAAAAGGCTTCCCACAGACACCTGAGGGATGCACCATAATATGAACCTCGGGAAATAAAACCACCACGTCCATGAAAGAACGTAACCAAGTAGTTTCAGGGATCCACCACAGCTCGCATAATGTGTATCATACGTCGGATATTATACCTCAAGCCATTATAACCCATACACTATGTAAGGATCCTCAAGTCATCACAACCTATACACATTACACCTGTAGTAGTCCATAGGATACTATATCCAGAATATATGTGTGTGAATAACCACAAGCCATTACATCCCTCTAAACACATATATGGGGAAAAATAACTGATGTGACTACTAGCACAAGTTACTTCCAAGGGAAGAGAGAAGGGTCAAAGGGGGTAGTCAGCCATCCATACTCCCATCAGAATGTTGTGGAAAACACCCCCCAGGGCTCAGAATCCCCAAGGTGTCAGTTTACCTTACTAATAGGGTGGAGTATCATATAGAAACAAAAAAAGTACAGAATATATTATTGCTTACAACCATACTATGGGCATAACCTAGTTTTAAACTCAACTACAGCTAACATCTCTTAGACTCAGTGCTGCTACATCTAAGAGTAGGTATCCTATAAGAACCAAAACATTTAAAGATATTTAATACATTATTTAATTACCTTTTTATTAGTTTCAATTTATGTTAATAAATTTTTTAAACATTAATTAACCAATGAAAATGACACATTAAATTTTGTTAGAATCACACCCAAAGTCCATTGTCCCTTTAAAATTACAACCTCGTCATTATGTTCCAACAAACTCCAGCCCCATGGGTTAACGCCATTTTTTAAATTATTCATTAAAATGATACTCTCCCAAATTCCCAAGCATTCTAGAAAAACATTATATTCTACTAAAAACAAGGAGACTCATCACGGTGTGTAGATGTACTACTCGTCAAGTCATTTCTGCCTATATCAAGAGCATAAACCCATCCTCCCTTGAGAATCTAAACACGGAAAGCACGTGGCATACCCTGCACGTCTTCACCTATTTCAGAAGAAGGGTATGCAAGTCCAGCTGCCTTAGAGAGTGAGGAAAAGTAAAATAGATAATCAATAAATAAGAAATAGCAAGAATCCAACAATCACATTCATCTCATTCCATCATCCCTAGTGTCCTCCCCGACACCCACATGCATAAACTGATGCATCTCGCCACCCTAGGTGTCATTTGCTGGCAAAACCAAAAGGCCTCCATGCACCCACATATCATAATGGACATCCAGGCTTACATTAAAACACAAGAAGTAAGAAAACAAACATCATAACAATTTTTCTCTTGTCCCTTTAACAATCAAGAGGGTAAATCATAACCCTACAGTGAATTATCTAGTAACAAACAACGAGTTCTTTAATGCACTTTGGGTTAACTGATTTTTATTTGCAGGTTCCAAATTTGGGGACCTAATCAATAAGTTATCACAAATAGTTAAACATTCTTACTGTGCCAATTTTATTAACATAAAATTACAACAAGAAGAACCAAATTCATTTAAATTCCTCTTTATTTATAGACAACAGTTATTAATTAATTCCAGTTTATCTTTTTTACCAATTTACATCAATAATGAACATATAAACGAAGCAATCATGGATATCACACTATATAGAAAAACAAGAGTCAATAACATACGATTGATGTCAATTTATTTATCTGGTTCAAATATTTATTATGTAAATTACATTGTGATACATAGGGATAAAACAGTCTAACAATACAGTTGCACGTTAAAGAAAAGAGAAGAAACAAATCCCCTACCTCAAATATTTCATGATGTTCATTATACAAGAATATCCCACACAATGGGTCACAGTCGCCTCCTCTCGCGACAAATTATATCGAATATTTATGGACACTTCTTGGTTGTACTAAAATAGTCGGTGCACTTGCAGAAAGATGGACGTCAAGGAAACCAATCCATGGGGAAAAGTTGATTTCAAAATTCCTACAGGAAGGAAGGAAAGGTTCCAGCGTCTCACACCAGAGAAAAAGGAGGAAGAACAAGGGAGGAAAATATCTTTTCCCATTTTTTGATTTAATGGAGCGACGGTTTAAGATACGCTTGATTTCCCATTAAAATAGGATCACATTAAACCACACATCTTGACCAAGTAAAAACATCATGAGCCTTAGGAATAGTTAATATAGGAGTTATGGCCTTTGAATCGGCCTTAGAGTCCTTAAAACGAGGATTTAAAAGCATTTTACGTCAAAGAAAATGTTAAAAGGAGAAATGTAGGAAGCTGGAGAAACAGTATACCCTACCGTTTTGGAAACACTGTACACCTACTGTTTTGGGAACACTGTACACCTACCGTTCTGGAAACATTGTACACCTACCATTCTGGAAACATTCTACACCAACTATTAGATGTTACCGATAGAGGTTAATGATAGAGGTTAACGATATAGGTTACCGATAAAACTGTTAATCTATGGAACTATTCCTAGAATTGGAAATTTTGAAAAGGAAAGAGAGGTTACCGTTAGAGGTTACTGATAGAACTGTTCTCCGATGGAACTGTTCATAGAATTGAAAATTTGGAAAAGGAAAGAGAGGTCACTGTTAGAGGTTATTGATAGAACTGTTCACCGATGGAACTGTTCATAGAATTGGAAATTTGTAAAAGGAAATAGAGGTTATTGTTGGACTTCACCATTGGCATGGTTTATAGAAGGTTACCGATACACCTATTCATCGATGACACTATTCATAGAATCATAAATTTAAAAAAGGAAAGAGAGGATACCTTTAGAGGTTACCAATAGAACTATTCACTGATGGAACCGCTCATAGAATTGGAAATCTGGAAAAGGAAAGAGAGGTTACCGTTGGACCTCACCATTGGCTCTGTTCACAGAAGGTTACCGATACAACTGTTCAGTGATGGAACTGTTTATATAATTAGAAATTTGGCAATGGAAAGAGAGGTTACCATTAGAGGTTACCGATAGAACTGTTCACTAATGGAAATATTTATAAAATTAGAAAATTAGAAAAGGAAAGAGAGGTTACTGTTGGAAATCACCATTAGCACTGTTCACAGAAGGTTACAGATGCACTGTTCACAACTGTCTACCATTGGAAATGTTCCCCAAGGGTCACCGATGCCACTGTTCACTGAAGGTTACTGATGCATTGTTCATAACTTTCTACTGATGGAACTGTTCACTGATGGAACTGTTCACAAAAAGGTAAAAATTTAGAAAAGTGTTGGGGATAAGTCACATTGACCTCTCGGAACACCTCAAACACCATATTTTTACAAAGGAATTGACCGGAGAGGTTTGGGACATTACAACATGAAATACTGAGATTAAATTTTTTGTACATGCAACACTATTCTTGGATTTTGTTACAAGCAGTGGTGAGTTCCCTCAATCGATTGTGTTGCACACAAGTTTTAGTTTTACTAAACTATAATATTACATTTATATTGTAATTGAAAATTGTTATAGCTAGTATACATCTGTTAGAATGTATGTTATAATAATATTATCTAAAGTGTGAAAATATTATTTACACATGTATTTGAAATTATTCCTTTGGTTATCAATATATTATAAATGAACGTTCAAATTATTTGAAAATATATAAATCTATTTTCTAAGAAAACAATTTCTATATGTAGAATAAAAGTTTTATATCAACAAATTGCACAAATAAATTTTGATGTATTTATGTATTATATATTCTATAATTTTTCTTATATCCATACAATATATTTTATAAGAATAATATAAAAATAAGTCAAATTATATGATTAAACATATTTATTATTCTAAAGGAAAGTTTCAAACTTTTAATAGAAAAAATATTTAAAAATAAGTTTTGACGCTTTTATAATTTTCAATTCAAAAATTAAAAATCATTTTTAATGAAGAATTTAAAAATATACTTTGGGTAAAATTTTGTTATTTCTCTAAGAGGTTTTATTTTTTGATGAATAGTGAAAATACTGAATTTTAATAGAAACCTTCATTTTATTCATATTTATTTATATAGTAGGATTATATATTAAATTGGTTATAATGTATATTTACATTAATTATACATATATTAATACAATTTTAGTCATTGGAATCAATTTCACATTGAAATTAGATCTAAAAACAGTTTAATATTTTGTACATATTCTCTTTAAAATCTATTGTTTCATCCCCTATGTGGGATTGTATTTGAATTAATTTCTTCCAATTTGATGTTTGTAATTTGGAATAATGTATTTCATATTTCCTATTATCATAATTAATAATGTCTACTAAATTCGAATTAATATTTTACAAAAAATATCCATGAAATTCATTAAGATTAATTACAATGATTAAGGTAAAAACAAGTTTACTAAGTGGTCAAATTTTAACATAAGGGGATAAACACTATAGAAACATCCCCAAAAAAAATTGTATATAATATATCAACTGTGTACTACCTTTAAACTAAAATGGATATTTATTGGAGACACATGTTGTAAGGGATACCTCAATAGTGTTTACCTTTTTATATTTACAAGAATTTCACTCCTCCTCCACTATAAAAGGGAACTCATCCCCTCACTTCTTCACATATCTGAATCACTTTATATCATCCCAAAATATAAAAATAATATCCAGACTTCTCTCTATTCATCTTGTAGGACTAGATTTGGGCATAAATCCTTCTGATTAGGGGCATTGGTGCAAACCAAAAGGAGTTACCTGAAAAAGTGGTAACATTCCTCAACATTGATTTATGTTTTATTTCATTCTCCACCAATTACTAAATTATTATTCCCTTATTATATAATAACATAAGTATAATAAATATACTAATATTTTGAAATTATAATGGTTCAACCAAAACCTACTCACACTTGCATCAAATGGGTAACTAACATACCATTCATGTGTACGTCAGACAACCGCCTCACGAAATGATGTCATTCATTTTTTCTTTTAATGCATTTCATGGTTTGAAATTATGGTTTAAATAATGTTCTTATAGTGTATATATGATATTTATTATATCTTTATTCTTCTTTATTTTTTATATAACACTTAATTTCATGATTTCCATTTTAGGGGAATACAATAACATCATTTGTCAGCGTGTGGACAAGAACCTATTCAAAGCGATGTGATTCATTCACACACTACATGAAATGTATTATGAAAAAGTTTATAAACATAATATGATATATATAACATGATAATTATACTATAATTTTAATACATATATATATATATATATTTCATTTAATATATTTCTTTCGATACAATAAGAAAATAGAAACAAAGTTTATGCGTACATACAGACTACCGACTCCTTAAACTATGAATTCCATTTCGTTTTTTATCATTTATAAAATATTATAAATTCATATATTCGGAATATATATAATACATATATCGTTTTTTATAATATTTAAAGAATTAAATCATGATATATGTAATAGTATCCATAATAACTAGTCCAAACATATTCAAGAAGGAAATAGGTTATTACCTAAAACAAAACATTAACATTAAATTATTAACAAGCGGATAATATAATGTCAAAATAAAATCATATATGGTATTATATATAATAATATGGGTTATTTTTATATTTATAATAAACTAATATTTAATATAAAGTAGTTTTGAATGTGTACTAAGAAAGTGAAGACTTAACGTAAGGGTTTTCTTATCTCACATTTATTTCTATGAGACTTGTTCCTTATTCAACACTCATTTATTTTGTGTGGTTTGAATACCTTCCATGAATGTATTATAATATTATTATACTGAAATTTATGAATAATTAAATATATATTTTAGGATTTTTCTTTTTTGGTTTTTATGATTCAAAAGTTACCGAATTTGTAAAGTAATATTTGTCTCAATTTTATTTCTTTGAAATGCATGCCATTTTATGCACCTATATTTTTATATGGGGAATATATACTAAACATTGACATGTTTTTCATGAATATAATTATTTTTTTGATTTTTTAAGGTTCATATAATTTTTTTCTTCATGGTGATAATGATTAAACATTACCAAAGTTGTAATAGTTAATTATTACAGAATTATCATTTACTAGAATTGTTTCTGATTATCCTTCCATTGAAGAAATATTATGATCCTTATCTAAATGAAGAACATTAATTTGATTTTAATCTATTTATTTAAGATAAATTAAATAAATTGTACCATGATTCCACCCTTTGGTATATAAGATAATTAAAAAATGTTTTTTATGAAGATATGAATTCATTTCTATTTTTGGTCTGAAATATATTTTATTCCAAAAACATGTTTTCTAAAAATGTTTCCAAGGAATACTTTATAATTTATAAAATTTAATTTTAAATAAATATTTTTCAAGAGTATTATTATATTAACTTATATATATTCATTTTTATTTGAATGAAAATGGTTTTCAAACTGTTTTATGTTTTAAGAAATTGATTTCTCAAAGAGGAAAAAATATTTTACTCAAGAACAGTTCTAAATATATTTTAAAGATTATTTTATATTTTAGAAAAGTGGTTTTGTAATGAAATGATTATGAAAATATTTTATGATTTCACAATTTCTTTTTAAGGAATGGTTATTTTTCTGAAGAAATGATCCGAGTGATCTTTCAAAATCCTCATCCATGTAAGATTAAATCATTTGAAATAGGTTATACTCTATTAGGTATATGATCCAACGACCACATTATTTTTCTTTATTTGAATGTTTTATGATTATAATGAAAATATTTTTATGATAATGGTTTCTATTTCAAGGATAATACCATGATAAATTTATTCTAAAACTTACTTCCTTTCATGGGTTATTATATGATTAAATATTAATGAAACCTATCTATTTTCCATAATTAATGGTAAATGTAACACCTTGACCCAAGAAGCCCAGGCTCGATATATTAACAATTTCAATGGCATGATTAAGAGGAATTAGATCCAAAAGGAATGATTAGTTTAGTAGTCTTGAAGAAACTAGTTACATGTATGAAACTCACATTACATTTGGAGGGTAACAAAATTCAATATATAAAAAAATTAATAAAATGAATCAATGAGAACTCATCAAATGGTATCCTCTTAATAAACTATTAAAGATAAACAAATGAAAGGGGTGAGATCAAATTCTCTGCCAGGGTTAAAATTATAGAAATAATTAATCAAAAATAATTGAATCACAATAAAATTTGTATAGTTAATATGGAATAGTTAATAAAAACAAAAACACGTGCCCTTAGTAAATTGATAATTAAACTGCATCCATAGATTTTTTTCATTGTGAAAACCTCGTAGATATTAACAAAATAAATAATACATAGAATGATTTTTTAATTGGATTTCATGTATCTGGCACAAGATACCACTATACCATCGAAAAGGTTTAAGTGTGTGGGTAGAAATCCATGTGATTTTTAGAAACAAACTCGAAGGGTTTGTCACAAACTGATTTTTCTCATCAGACCTGTTCACGAATCAAGGGGATATAGTAGGCCTCGACCATTTCTGGAAGCCCAAATTATTCTTTATAAATATATTTTATTCAATTAAAATCTGCCTTCTCATTATCCATATAGAGTAGATGATACAGATTCATCAAAATTTCCATATTTAAGACAATATTCCAAATAAACACCATATAAAAAAGGGTATAAGGCTTAAGACAATACTCATATCTATGAAACCATAATAAGTATATATAATATATTTAAAATTTAAAATTAAAATTATCTAAAATGGGATGTTTAAAAACCACATGAGAATGATTACGTGCCCAATACCATGTAAATGACAATTAAATGGAAACTGAGACAAAGTCCCTTACCATGTTGTAATTAATCGAGTCTTGTGAAAAAGTATTCATAACCAAAAAATGAAACATAGAACAACATAAATATAAAAATAATCCTGATAGTATATATCAAATAGCATTAAAAAATACAAAACATGCAAGAAATAATTGGCAAGTAATGGAAATCTGATATAATTAAAAGTGAGATAAGAAACCCCTTACAAACATTTTGACATGGTAGCAGGGGTTCATGTGGGGGATTAATGAGCGTTAAATGGGTATCCATTCATTTAAATAACATATGGTGAGTATGATTGAGGTGAGAAAACATACCCCATCATTAAGAATAATAATAGAAGGATACAACATATGGGAAATTCATGAATAAAATATATATAGAAGATCCCTTACCTTAAATCTATGGGTGTTATTCATTTGATATTAATGACCTGAATAACCAAATTATGTTTACTAATTAAAATTAAAGAAACATTTATAAATTTATTTGTTTTATTATTACTTTATTATGTTCATTTATGGCCTTTTAGAAGGGTTAAGGTATTCAATTTTGTTGTTCATGAGTTCTTGTTTTCATATTATTCTTGATCGGATCACTTATAAAAGAGTATGGTAATTCATGTAAGATGGGATTTGAAGTCCATAATTGATTTTATATTTTATTAATGAACATCTATATTTTTACATGGTTACAAATTTTGTTTGGTTATTTTTATTAAAGGTTATTCATTATATAAAACATTAATGATAAATGACTGGATTAATTTTTGCGATTTTTCTCACATTTAACATGTTATGATTTTTATATTACATCATGAGTGAATAAGGATTACATAACATTAAATAAGATATAATACTTATATAATAGTCTCTTTTAACCATAAAAACGGTTTCATGACAAAATTTTAAGATATTAAATCAAATCGAAAGCACTGACATCCTTCAATGTGATAAATCAACACCCCTCAGACGATGTTTCATTTTTAGCATTAATAAGGGGGAAAGGATGGTTGAATATGAATTATCCCATTAGCATAACAAAATTATCATAAATATATGGTATTAAAGTTTTAATACCATTTGTATGAGTATATTTTAGGAAAGAAAAGAAAACAAAGGAGATTGAAAATTAAAGAAAATAAAAGAGGAATGTTACCTCTTGAAACAAACATCAGTGAGAGGCTCTTAAAGGGAGATGATTTGGTCTTTTTATGAGCCCAATGTCTATTGGTAGTGATGTAGGATCTTAGGAGGATATTTGACCAGAATTTCTAGAAGGAACAAGGCTTGATAAGAGTGAATATAAGAGGGTGGAAGAGGTGGTATTTATAGTGGAGGAGAGGAGAGTTTTCTTAATATTTTATTCATTAGTTTATTATTTTTCTGTAAGGGAAGAAATTGTGGTGATTCCAGGAACAAAAATAGTAATAAGTTAATGAGATTTCGAATTCATGGCTTAATACATCAACCATGATGCATATAATAGTGCATTTTACAAAAAATGTATATATACGGTTAATTACCGTATTTCACTATTCATCAAAAAATTCATGTATATTTGAAATATACCAAAAATTCACCATAACCATTTTTAAATGTGTAGAATCCAAAAATGAAGTCCATTTTTCAAATATAATTTTATTAATATTATTAATTTAATTTTTAATAAAATCATAATTTATTGGAAAAATACCAATTTTAAAAAATTTATTTACTTATTCCAAAATATTGGTACGTCAAACCTTCATTTAAATCTTATATATATACTATCACTGCTAAAGTTACTATTCATAAGTCTATGTCACTATTTATAAGGTTAACATTACTATTTACATGGGTATGCTACTATTCACCAAAAATTAAGTTGGTCATATCAGACTCTGAATTACTTACTTATTGCAACAGTGTTTGTCAAATATTTGAAATTTAAATCATAGGGGTGGTAAAATTATGTTTATTGGATAGGTTATAACAAAGTGGTGTTTTGTAGAGACACATTTTTTCATGCATTGAGTTTATTTTCAAAATCTTGGGGTGTCACATTCTCCCATCCTTATAAAAATTTCATCCTTCAAATATGAAATTTCACTTTTAAATTTATACATGAAAATTTCCTTGTGAAAAAACCATATAAAAAATTTGTCAAAAGAATATCCGCATTAAAAATTTTAAGGGAAAGTAGTGGTCAAAAAATTAATATTAATAAATAAATAACTGGATGAATGAATGAATTATCTTTTCAAATGCAGTGAAATTGATTGGAATTGAATACCTGGGCATAGAAGAAAAATCAAACTCTGAATTTCTAGTGATATAAATTAGGTTTAGTTGAAAGTGTATTACCACAAAACCCAAAACTATAGTTATGAAAAAAAAATCATTAATGTTATAAAAAATTATGATAACATGACTTCATTTAAGACTCTTTTTATAGATTTAAGGGATTACTCCACTCTATAAGTGTATATATATGTGTGTTTATTTCATAAACATGATCTTATCCTTTGACTATTCCTTGAACTGCCTATACTTCTCCTCTTAGAGCAAGTTTCTTAATGTGGTGAAATTAACCTCTAACATTTTATACTATGATCAATTTAAACCATTTCATAAATGGTTTATCTTCTTAAAAGATCATGATCGAACACTTTAGAAGTATTCCCAGGGTGGTTATTACTATCCACTTCAATATCATTCATCTCTCTATTTCAAATAGAAATCTTAGCATTGGGAACATAATAAGGTTTGTTTATCCCTCAACCATATATTTTCAAAAAATTTAAACCTCTATGGAGTAAATTTTCCTTAGTACCATTAACTATACAACCTAAAATTATTTAGGAAAATTTAATTAATTACAATCCACATATATTCCATAATTAATATAACCAGTGAATTGCTGAAAAAATATTCCAAATAAATATTTCTTTGCTAGGAATATTATTCTTTCCACGTCATCTGTGGTTGTATCATAATATTATCTTTATCTAGTAACATAATTTGGGGTATATTCCCTTGATTTTTTGGACATTGATTCACATTGTGTCCCATATTCATGTAGTTATATCATTGTACATTGGAAAATATTTTCTTACGCTTGATATCTTGAACTTGGGGTCCTTTCTCTCCAAAATTATAACAAACCCCCATTCCCTTATAGAATTTACAAGTGTGATTCTTTATGCAGTTATCACAAGTGGAAAACCCCGTATTTCCCTTCTTCCCATTATCCATATTTTTCAATTCCATCCTTTTCTTTTCTTTCTTCCCTTTAAAGACAAAGCAATCAAATAATTAGTTACATATCATTTTAACACATGATACTATTTATTTATATGATGAGGATACTTGGGAGACTATCTTCCTATAAAATGATAGCTTAAGACCATTAGATATATGATCATTCTTACTCTTTTCATTATTTTAATTGGTGAAGTTATCATTCCCTCTGCTAGGATCCATTTTTAATTGAATCTATATAACATATTTTCTCATAAAATTATGAACTCTCTATATCTCTAAACAAGGTGTAACATATAACATAAATTTATGCATCATAAATCCTAGAACCATATACAATGTTTACTTTGGGGGAATAAATCATTCCTAATGGTTTTTAATAAGCTTATTAATTTACCAAAGAGTATCCCCTGGGAGTTTAGAACCAAGAGTGTAGCAAAGCTGATTGTCGTACAGCAGTTCTCATTTGAGTCTAGCTCAAAGCGATGATTTCGGGGTTTACCCCTAGATAAATCTATGCCAGAACCATCTCTATTTGTTTGTATCTAGACAGGGATGTATTTTATTGATAGAACACATTATCTATTCCTTACCAAAATTATAGGATGTCTATGTATTCTTATCCCCAAAGTCTATCCTATGAGTTTTTTCACTAACCTGCATTTTCTATATGTACTTTCCAAGTTATCTACTAAACTTCCTATGATACGAACTGTAACACCCTGATCCCAGAAGATCAGAACCAGTGCATTACTTATTACATTAGAATGATTAAAAGGAATGAAATCCCAATGAAAAAAATCTATTTATTAGTCTTTATTAAACTAAATACATACATGAAACTCACAATACTTTGGGAATGTAACAAAATACAATACGTAACAAAAACTAATAAACTAAATCAAAGAGAACTAAATAAATGGTATCCCCTTGATAACCAATTAATGGTAAAAAAATTAAAGGGCTGATCTCAAATTCTCAGTAAGGGTTACAAAGCATAGAAGCATGAATATAAAATATTTTAATCACAATAAAATTTTCATAGTCAATATGGCATGGTGAATAAATGAAAAAAACGTGACATTAATAAACAAATAATTAAATTACATCCATATATTTGGTCATAGTGAAAACCTCACGGATAGTAATAACTCAAAATGAATAAATTTAATGCTTATTAATTGGAAATCATGTATCTAGCACATGATAAAACTATATCATGGAAACATGTTAAGTTTGTGGGTAGAAACCTATCTGATTTTTAGAAATAGACTCAAAGGGTTTGTCACCAAATGATTTGTCTTATAAGACCTGTTGATGAATCGAGGGGTTATAGTGGGCCCCACCCATCATTAAAATTCCAAATAATTATTTATACATATATTTAATTCATTCTCATTATGTCATATCATTTCCAAATAGAGTAGAGGATACAGATTCATCCAAATTCCCGTAGTTAAAACAACATTCCAAATAAACATCGTATGTAAAAGGATATACGGCTTAAGACCATACTCATATACATGAAACAAAAATATGGATATATAATAATATTAAAATTAATAAAAAAAATCTCAAATGGTTAGTGTGAACACCACATAATAAATATTAGGTTCCAATACCATGTAAATGGAAATTCAGACAAAGCCCCTTTCCTTATTGTAATCAATCGAGTCATGAAACCAAAAATCCATAACTAATTAATTAATTATATAATAACTTGAATATAATTAGTATCATGATATTATATATCAAATGGAAGTAAAAAATACACCACATCCATGAAATAAGGGGCGAACAATGGAAATATCATTGAATTAAAAGTGAGATAACATACCTATAACAAACATTTCAGCATGGTAATGGGTGTTCTTTTGAGGGTTTAATGAGAGGTAAAGGGTTTTACCATAATTTATATATCATAAGGAAAGTATGGGGGAGGTTTGAATACATACCTCATCATTTGGATATAAAAATACAAGCACACAACATTGGTGGAATTCTTGATTAAAATTGTGAGAGAGGATCCCTTACCATAAATCTGGGGGGGGGGGGTTCTTTGCTTGATCTTAATGACCTAAAAAACCAAATTATGTTCATTAATTAATAATTAAATAACCATTTATACATTTATTTGGTTTATTATGACTTTATTATGTTCAGTCATGTCCTTTTATATGGGATTATTTATTCCATTTCATTGTTCATGAGTGCTTGTTTTCATAATATTCATTATCAGGTCACTTATAAAAGAGTATGGTAGTTCTTGTAAGATGGTATTTGAAGTCCATAATTTATTTTATAGGTTATTAATTAACATCCAGAATATTACATGGTTATAATTTTTATTTGGTTATTTTGAGTTATGGTGAGTCATTATATAAAACATTAATGATAAACGCTAGGATTAATTTGGAAACTTTTCTCACATTTAACTAGTTTGTATTATTATTTTACATCATGAGTGAATAAGGAATAAATAATATTGAATAAGATAAAATAAATATGTATAATAGTATGGTTCAACCACAATAATGGTTTCATGACCATTTTTTAAGAAGTTAAATCAAATTGAAAGCATCATCGTCCTTGAATGTGACAAATCAACACCTCTCGGATGATGTTTCATTTTCAGCAAAAATGACGGGAAAAGGAGATATGAATATGCATTGTCCCATTACAATAAAAAATTCTAGTACATAAATCATACTCTATTTGTCATACCATTTGGATGAGGATATGTTACGAAAGAAAAGTGAACTGAGGAACATAAAAATGAATGAAAAAAAGAGGAATTTTACCTCTTGAAATCACCTTCTTTGAGAGACGCTTAAATGGAAATGATTTGGTATTTTTAAGAGAAAAATAGCTAATGGTAATGGGGAGGATCTTGGGAGGATTATTGGGTAAAATTTTAAGAAGTAACAAGGCTTGAGAGGAGGTAAGAGAAGAGGGTGGAAGAGGTGGTATTTATAGTGGAGGGGAGGAGGGTTTTGTAAATATTTTAATCATTAGTTTATTATTTTTCCCTAAGACATTAAAAACTAATGATTCCATGACAGAAAATAGTAATAAGTTCATTTTAGTTCAAACTAATTGATTCTTACATCATCCATGAAGAAAGGAATATTTTTTTTATTTTAAATGTATATAAACAGTTAATTACCGTATTACACTATTCATAAAAAATTCAAGTATTGTAGAAAAATCCCAAAAATTCACTATAACCATTTATCTATGTGAAGAATCCAAAAATGAAATCCAATTTTCAAAAATTATTTTATAAAAATTATTATTTTAATTATTATTTAAAATCATAATTTATTCAAAAAATACCAGTTTTAATCCACTAATTTACTTATTCCAAAATATAGGTACTTCATAATTTATCTTAAATCATAAATATGTATATTATATCATATGTGAGGTTACTATTCATAATGGTATGTCACTATTCATAAAGGTAACATTACTATTCATAAGGGTAGGTTACTATTCACCAAAAACTAATTTGGTCATATCGGACTCTAAATAACTTACTCATCGCAACCGTGTATGTCAGATTTTTGAAATTCAAATCATAGGGGTGGTAAAATTGTGTTTACTAGCAGGGTTATTACAATGTGGTCTTTGTAGGGACTACCTTTTTTATGCATTAAATTTATTTTCAAAATCATGGGGTTTTAAATTAAGAGTATGTTTTTATAATATACATTTAATTAATTATGTTATGATATTATGAATGTTTAATATCTTTTGTCACACATATGTATAAATTCCTTTGTTTATAGGTGGGCCCTATATCCACCTCCAATGCATTAGGAAAATATGGATGACTCGTGAGTATATATGTTATGCATGGACCAGATCACATGTTAACAATGTTATCAATGTACTTTCATTCATGACCATATGTTTATGCTTGTACCTAATTACATATTCCCAATGTTATGTGTAAACCTGATTACATGTTAACAATGTAATGTGTGGACCTAGTTTCATCCATTTTTCTATGTGTGTACCTGATTACATGTTCACATTATCATTTGTAAACCTGATTACATGTTGAAAATGTTATTAATGGACCAAATTTCATGTTCATATGTTTATGAATGAACCAGATTACATGTTCCCTATTTCATGTGCGAAACTCATTAAATGTTCACAATTTTATTCATATAACTAGATGCATTTCCATAATTTTATGTGTTAACCTGCTTACTTTTTCATAATGTTATGCATGATCCTGATTACATGTTAAAAGTTTTATGCATCGACCTAGTTTTAGGACCATATGTTTATGTGTGAATTAGAATACATGTTCATAATATTATTCTTTAATATGATTATATGCTTATAATGTTAGGAATGAACCCGATTAGATGTTCAAAATTTTGTGAGTGGACTTTGTTGAACGTCCATAATTTTATGTGAGGGCATTATTTCATGTCCTAAATATAATTAGTAAGACTATTGCTATTTAAAAATGTTCACAATGCTATAATGTTACATCCCAAGTCATTAAAAGGAAGAAAATTAATAGCGAACAAGATAGGTCATATCGAGTAAAACCAGAAAACTCAATATTATCACATAAATGTATCCATTATAAAATAGCCATTAGAATAGAGGTAGTGAAGATTATTTACTAAATAATGAAAATTGGTTTTACACATGTTTATATAATAATGATTCTTTTGTTAGCAAAATAATTAGAAATGAAAAGACAAACCAATTGAATATAAAGGATTGGTTTTTACGAAAAAAACAATTTAGGTTCAAACAATTCTATATATAAAATAATAAAATAACTCTTTTTGGATTATTTTATGAAATTTCTATTCAGTATATATTCTAAAATTCATCTTATTTGTTTTTTAGACATGATATAACATCAAATAAAATTTTGTACATAAAATCTGTACTTTTCAAAAAACGTAGTTTTACTGCCTTTTGATGTAATCTCATTTTAAATCTATTTTGAAACTTTTAAAAGTTATTATTGACAAAATAAACTACTTAATTGGAATTAGGATATCAAAATTTACTTCGGATGAGTTTTTTTCTGAAAAAAACATTTTTTGATGAATAGTGAAAGACACTACAATATATTCAAAAATTGATTTTTCTTTATAAAAGATATTATACTTTAAACTTATTTTTAAAGTCATAACAGAGAAATAATACATGTATTAATCTAATTTATGTCATTTGGATAATTTTCTATATTGAAATTAGATTAAAATGTTTTTGATATTTCGAACCTCTCTTTAACCAACATCTGCGGGATTAGTGTTAAACATAATTTAACCACTTATGTGAAATAAATTTTCAAAAATAAAACAACATTTTTGTAATAATTATAAAAATATTGGTCCAATAGGATCAAAATAATGTTTTGTGAATAGAAACATAAGTATTTTATTTACTATAGTTAAAGGAAAATCTGGTAATTAAAGTTAAAAATGATATTACAATAATATAAAATTATCTTAACAATTTTCCTGATTTAATTGAATTAGTGGGTTTCGACCAAAATCAACCTCATGTACAATGAATAACCTTTTTAAGCCACTTTTGTAGGAAATTGATATTTATTATATATTATTTAAAGATAAGTTAAAAATTCCATACTCATATTTTTAATAAGTAAATAAATTTTAATATGGGGTTATATAAGTGATATCATCAAGTATAAAATAGTACATATAAAGATAAAAAAATTACCTACATTGTGTTAATTTATTTATAATTTTTTTTATATTATATAATTTAATTTAATTATGACATAATGGTGATGTAGTAATAGATTTATTAAAGGAATAATCAAATAGATGATATTAATAATATTAAAATATTTAAAATTTGAACTATTTTATTCAATAAACTAATTTTTTAAATGAATTTTACATGTTATGGGGGTGTTAAAGTTTTCGAAGGAATAAATTATTTATTATTTTTTAAAGACTCTTGTAATGAATATTGTCAAAATTAACATAATTCAAATCATAAAATATTAAATATTTAATTAAATGATAAAAAATTTATAAAAATATATCATTCATCAAAACATCTTATATAATTCCATATATTTCATTAGTGGCTTCTTCATGGGTATTTTGGTAGGTTATAGAAATTATGTTAACCCTCAAAGTGAAACATACTTGATAAAATGGTAAGAGTAAAATGGGGTTAAAAACTATAAGGATTAAAAATTATTCAAAACTTTTATAATTTTAATTTTATGAATGTTATTTGACTAAAAATAATCATATCATATAACTTAATCATTTTTTGACCATTTTGAATCAGAAATTGACTTATACTAATTTAATTTGTTATGGGTTTCCAAGGGTGCCTATCCCCTCTCCTATAAAAAGGAACTCATTCCTTTATATTTCTCACACATCAAAAACCTTTTGGTTCGGATTATATCTTCCCCAAACACTTCATAGAATCCCTCCCTGAATTCCTATGGCCTTATTTGAGTCATAAAACCCTTCATAGTGGTGTTAATTTGTTATGAAAGGTTATAATGTAAATGAAATGTAATGTTTTTATTTAAGTGTTTTTATTTTATTGTTCATCAACTTACTTTAAAAATACTTCATCCAGGATGAACTAATAAATATATTATCCTCAATATTATGATATTTTGTTATTTTAATATCATCACCTAAATCTATCTCCATTTTCATAAAATGGAAAATGAACATTTTGTTCATGTATACGTCAGACTACTGCCTCACGAACCGATATAGTTTATTTTTAATTACCATCTATCAAGAAAGGTCATAATTATGAAATTAATGTTTATATATATTTTAATGACATATTTATAATTATAAATTAATAATATTTCAATTATATTATTACTTCCCATTCACATAAATATGATAGCATCGTTCTGGTGTATGTGTGAACTATCATCTCAGGAAGCGATGTGAATCATATTTTTTCACCACATCACTTGAATTATTTTGATAAGAATATTTAAATGATTATTATGATGTTAGTAATATTATCATTATTCTAGAAGGATAAAATAATTATTACCTTATTTCCATAATGATCAATGACAAATGGAAATGTTACTCATGCGTATGTACGTCATACTGTCTCCATGATTATAACATTTTTCAATTTTTATACCACAAATAATTCATTTGATATTAAATAATAATTTTTATATAAAAGTGATTAATATTTCATTAATACAATTCTATATATTATTGACTTATGACCACATGGACTATCTACATAATACAAAGTTCATTTTCAAAATCAAATACCTAATATTGAAAAAATGCCCGATGCGAACTTAAAAAATTTTGTAATTGTTATAAAATGATAACAAGTTGTATAAAATGAACAATATTTTTAAGAAAAATTTTATTATGAAAATATAATTTAACCTAATTTTATTATTCAATAATATAAATAAAATATGAGGTTATTCGGACTCAATTAAGGGACTTTATCTCAATATCCTTTAATTGAGGTATATCTTGATGTTATGAACATTTATTATCCTATAAGGTGTATATAAAACCCTTTTGACATTTTATATCAGGAATTAGTATATTATATTTATATTTAATTTTTTTAATTTAATTCCTTAATTATTTTTATTAAAGTGTTTCTTCAATGGCTAGGGACATTTAACTAAAACATAACTTTAAATGTTTTAAATATCTATTCTTCTACTTCATTATCATTAATTTCCATGTTTTCAAAATGTATTTAAGAATTTATTTAAAAGGAAATGATTTTTTTAAAATTTTAATTCCATTAAAAATTTTAAAAGTGGTATGGTACTCTTTGATTTAATAAAACTTTTTTTAAAATGTTTTAATTGTGTTCTAAAAATTTATTTATTATTTCAATATCGTGGAATGATTTAAATATATAAGTCATGAACTAGATTTCTTGATTTTATGACACTTTAATGTTTTTATGTTTACTTTACATTTTTTTTCATTTTATCTTCAAATAATTTTTTTTCATTTATGAGTGTTTTTCTTTGTAAAAATGTAATGTATTTATAACTGGAAATGTTTTCTCCCTTTATGATTATTTTAGGTTTTTTTATTATGTTTTGGTTCTTGAGAATTTCTAATGTATACAGGTATTTTTTTTGATAAAACAGTGGCTGGCATGCCCCTGATAGCTATCCAATGAATTGGGTAATGATAAAAAGATAAATAGTTGGGTTTCTTCTAAGAAAGTTAGGGAATATACTGTGATGGGTATTAAAAATGTAACCATGATAGTTATTCCCTATGCAACTGTGAAAGATTCAATGTAATTATGACATGGATACATAAATTTACCATTAAAATTTATGATTTCAAATATTTTTTTTCATGAATATTAAGTTATCACGAGGTATGTTAAAGATCTTAAGTTTTGTGGGTGAAAATTTGGATTTTGTGAAAATGGTTTTGTGTGTAAAATATTAATGGAAAAATGCCTTCATTCATTATTTTATATCCCTTACTGAGCATTTTGTTATAATACCAAGTTTTTAAATGTTTTACATAGGTTATAAGGATGGGTAAGAGGAAGAAATAAATCTTGATTAATGTTATGAATATTGTTATCATGAAAAATAAAAAATTATTTATTTTAATAAATATTATTTTTTCTAAAAATGGATAGTTATTAGAATTGTTTACTTTGTAATATTTGAGTTTTTATGTTGTAGTTGTTGAATAATTATCCAAAACACTAAACATGAAAATAACCTTAATGTGAATTCTTGACTCAACAAAAGATTATGTAACATTTAAGGTTGGGTCCTTACAGTTGGTATCAAAGGAAATGTTTAGATAACATTAGAGGTTTGGATATTATATCAGTGTAGGTTAAATATACTATATAACCAAGAGGGTTATTATCATATGGAAAATCATGGATGATTATGGTAAATTAGAGGTATGGGATAATAACCTCAACAACAGAGATAAAAGGTGGTTGATTGATTAGGTTATTATAAGAAAATTTATGTTATCTTTACACTATAGAGGAATCTTCTTTTAGTATTTCATTTCATGTTTATGTGAAGATTCCTTTCCGTAGAATAAGTATAATTTTTAAGATGGAAGGAATAAGATATTTCACATCCTTCTTGTCCTTAAATGATTATTTTATCATCACTATTATCATAAAATATTGTTTGAATTATTTTGAAAGCTTCTTGAGTATTAAAATCACCTACAAGAAATTGTTTGAGTTATCCAAAACCAACTCTTTTTTAAAATAATGTTATTGGTCACATTATCCTTTTTATATTATTTAATTTTCTCAACTCATCCAACTCTTTCACAAGGTGAAATACAATAATTCATATGAATGGTTACTTTTTGAATGTAGGACAACATTCCTAAAGAGAAAACAAACATTAATAAGATACTGAAATATAGATTCAAGGTATGAATTATCTTCTTGTCCATAAAGTATGAAACATGGTCTGATTGATATTTATGAATCCTGAGGATATAATCCATGTAATTTATTTTTATGAATCAGTTATTAAGAGATAAGGGGGAAATTTATAGTTACTGGATTCTGAAGAATGCTAAAATATTAATATTTCTACATATAAATTGTTTAATAGTTATGGTATACTTAAGGTTGTGTAAATGTTAAAAAAATATTAATAATCATTTGTTAATGGGGGTGATTTTGAATATTTTTTTTAATTTTGTAATATGTAACCATGATATTATTGTGTGTAAATGTTATTTGAGGAATAATTATCTTTTCTTTTGTGGAAATAATTATAAATATATTAATAACAATTAGGGTTTATATGATATTTGATTTTGAGGTAATTATGGGATATTACATTTTGGGATGAAAATATAGAGGGATTAAATAACATTTGTGGGTAGAACATGTTATTATTATTTTTTAGGATTTTATCTCATTTGGGGAACCCGTGTTTTATTGAATCAATAATCTTGGGATTATAAACTTTTTTATTAATTAAGTGATATATTTAATTTTAGAAGACTGTAACTATTTTTTGAAAATTTGTATGGATAATATAAATAAAATACAATGGGATTTATTTCATGGGTAATGGATGAATTTTATTTTAGAAGAATATATTATTTTATTAGGAGATTATGGTGATTTGGGTTATTTATGGAACTGATTAACCTATCTTTGAGAATATGTGATTAGGTTAATTAATATTTTGTATGAGACATTATGAGTGATTTCTTTTATTTGGACTTAAATTTTATAATAGATCATTTAAGACTATGTGATAAAATCCTTCTAAATTTTTATTTTCAAACATAGTTTGGATTATTTTTATGAATTTTAAAGATAATTATTTATTTAATGGTCTATGATCAAAATTTGGAATTACAATTTAATTTTGGATATTAAAAGTATTTTTTCTTCATCCAATGGTTTATTATTTTATAGAATTGTTTGATCTTATCATAACTATATTGGTTTTCATAATGTTTCAAGAAAATATAAATAGAGAGTTAATCATTTGTCGATTATGTGCTTATATAGAAGATGAATCATCTTGATTACTCATTGTTTAGAGAAAATGATGTGTTTTGGGGAATTTGATTAAAGGATGAAACTGAAATTTTCAATTAAGTATATTTATTTATGTTTTTAGTCAATGAATTAAATGAATTCCTCAACTCTTATTAGAGGTATCTTGTAACAAAAATGTTATACATTTACATTTCTTACTAAGGAATCAATAAACTTTTGACAAATCATAATATCATAGTTTTGTGATTATTAACTTTATCATGATCATGTTTTCTATCACTCTTCATCAGAACATCATGGTTAGTTTTATATTTCATGTCTTGGTTTTTTTACATATAATGCTTATATATTTATCTCTAGTGGCCATCATATTTCCCTTCCATTATTTTAATGTGTATGTTTCCTTAATCCTTTTCCGGTTGTGGGATTTCAATAAATGTACTTGGAAAATTCATACCTTTTTACTAAGACCAAATTAAAATTGTGTGGATGGAAATTTCTATAGGGGGGAAATGAAACATAACGAGTTTTTAAAAGTAAATTCCTTTTTTGATAGCATACAAGATAGGCCATATCGATCATTAACCGACAACTAAATACTATTATTTAAATGTTAATACTATAACCTAGATGTTAGAATAGTGGTGATGAAAAGTATTAAATAAATAATGAAAATAGGTTTTACACATGTTTTTATAATGATGATTATTTTGTTGTAAAATTAATTAAAAATGAAAATAAACCCCATTGAATGTAAAGGTTTTGTTTTTATAAAGAAACAATTAAATTATGAATAATTGTGGTCATAAAAAATTATATAACTATTTTTGGATTATATTAATTAAATTTAAAATCAATTGTATGTTTAAAATTCACCGTATAACTTTTTTAGATATGATATATGTTAAAATTCTATTTTATGCATAAAATGAGTCTTCTTCAAAAAATCCAATTTTATAACCTTTTATTGGAGAACCCATTTCATAAATAGTTTTTAAACTTTTATATGTTCCATTTGCAAAATGAATGTTATTATTTTTATGTGGGAAATCAATATTTACTTTGGTTGTATTTTTGGTATTTTTCTCAGAAGTTTCATTTTTTGATTAATAATGAAAAATACTACATAATAGTTAAAAACTAATTTTTTTAAAAAAACTTATTATATATTAAACTAAATTTTAATGTCTAAATAAATTAATAACACATGTATTAATCCAATTTATTTCAATGGGATAATTATTTATATTGAAATTATAATAAATGATTTATTGATCTTTTGAACATCCCTTTTACCCACATTCTAGCCACATCTCTAGGATTAATGTTAAACCTAATTTAACCACATATGTGAATTGAATTTTATAAAATGTACATAAATGGTTGTAATAATTATGAAAAATGTAGTCCAATAGGATCAAAATAATTTTTGGTGAATAGTAACATTAATATTTTATTTACCATAGTTATAGGAAAATAGGTTAATTAAAGGTAAAAATAATATTATAATAATATATAATTAAACCAACACTTGTCCTAATTTAATTTTCTAAGTGGGTTTCAATCACAATAAACCATAGGTTGAAATTATAACCTTTTTAAGATACTTAATTAAAAATGACATTTATTATATTTTATTTAATGATAACTTAAAAATACAATACCCGTATTTTAAATAACTAAATAATTTTTAACATAGAGTTTTATAAGTGATATATTTGACTATAAAGTTTACTTATAAATATAAAATAATTACCATGATTATGGTAATTTATTTAGAAGTTTTTTACAATAAATAATAAAATTAAATTATGAAACAATGGTGATGCGGTAATAGATTTATTAACGGCGGAATCAAATAAATAATATTAATGTTATTAAAATTCATATGATTTTAGGTATTTTGTACCATTCGTTATTTTTATTGAATCATTTAACATTTTAGGGACTATTTAAAGTATATTTTTATAAGGAATCAAGTTGTTATGATTTTTCAAAAAGCCAAGTAATGAATAGTGTAAAAATTTAAATATTTCATATCTTAAAATATAAAAATATTTAATTAAATAATATAAAAATTATAAAAAACCAATATTTATCCAAAAAGTTCATATATGACTAAATATTTCAATAATTAATTATTAATTGGTCGTTTGGCATGTTATGTAAACTATTTTAACCCTCCAAGTATATCCTACTTGATAAAATAGTAAGAGATAAATGGGTTTAAAAAATGATAAGGATTATGAAAATTAAAAACCTGTATAATTTTAATTAGATGATTTTTATTCCACCCAAAATCATCATATATTTTAAATAAATCATTTTGGGACCATTTGGATTTTAAAAATAAATTTTAATACTTCAATATTTTAAGGGCTGGAAACGATAACCCTCCCCTCTCCTATATAATGGCCCCCATTCCTCTCTATTAATCACACTTTAAAAATCTTATTGTTCATAATATATCATCCAAAAACCCTTCATATAATCCCTCCCCAAAATATTTAGTCCTTAGTTTAGGTAGAACACCCTTATTAGAGGTGTTAAAAGAGGTGATCATCGAAAGGAAATTTAATGTTTTTATTTAAGTGTTTCTATTTAATTTCATCTTCCACTTCCCTTAAATATAATTCATCCATTATGAACTAATAACTATAGTATAATCAATATATTTATCTTTAAATATGTTAATTATATAACCTAAATCAATCTCAAACTTTATCAAATGGGAAATGAACATTTCGTTCGTGTGTACGGTGAACTACCACCTCCTAAACTGATATAGTTAGTTTTTCATTATAGTCTCTCTAGGTTGGGAATAATGGTGGAATTAATGTTTATATATTATTTTCATGAATCATTTATCATTTTAATAGAATAATAAATAAATTATTTTCTTACTTTCCAGGAATATAAAAAATATAATGTCATTCTTTTGTATATATGAACAACCACCTCCACGAAGTGATCTGTATCATTTTTTATTTCACCACATCACATTTAAGAAATATATAAGTATATTTAAATTGTTATTATTATTATGTTAATAATATTATTATGTAATGTTAAAATAATAATAACCTTATTTTCATAATGATAAATAAAGAATTAAAATGTTACTCATGTGTACGTACGGCCTACCGTCAACATGATTATATCATTATTTATTTTTTATACCATAAATAAATTATTTGATTTAAAATTATAATTGGCATATAAAATTTATTTTTATTTCATGTAAATTATTCTGTATAGGAAGGATTTATGTTCAAATGGACTATGTCTGTCATAAAATGTTCATTTTTTAACTCTAGTACAGAATATTAACAAAACATCATATATGAACACAAGTAACTATGTAATTTTTATAACATGGTAAGAAGTGATATAAAATGAATAATAAAAAAATCTAAATAAATTATAATTTAACCTCATTTATTTTATTCAAGAATTTAAATAATACATGAGATGATTCAGATTGAATGTAAGGGACTTCATTTCTATCTACTTTCATTGAGGAGTATCTTGATGTTATGAACCTTCATAGTCCTATAAGGTGTATCTAAAACCATTTTTGGAAATTTATATCATGAATTAGTATATTTTCATGATATTTTCTGTTTTTTTTATTTTATTCCTTAATTATTTTTATTCATGTGCTTCTCAAGTGGTACGAGTCTCTTTAACTAAGACATCATTTTAAATGTTTTAAATAATTATTCCTCTAAATAATTATCATTAATATCCATGTGTTCTAAATTATTATAGGGATTATTTATAAGGAAATGAATCTTTTAAAATGTTAATTCCTTTTAAAAGTTTTAAACTGCTATGGGACCCTTGGATTCAAAAGTATTCTTTTAAAAAACTTATTGTGTTTTAAATGTGGATTTATTAATTCAATAACATGGAATGTTTTTTAAAATATAAGTCAAAAAATAAATTTATCACTTTTATGTCTATATAACATTTCTATGTTTACTTTACAATTTTACCATTTTATTTTCATGTAATGTGCTTTCATTTATGTGTATATTTCTTTTTAAAAAAGAAATTCTATTTCAAAGTGGAAATGATATTTTTCCTTTATTCTTGATTTATGTGTTATGATTATCTTATGGTTCTTGGGAATTTATTATGTAAATGGGTGGTTACATAATAAAATGAGGTTTTTGAGCCCGTGAGAGCTCTATAATGTATTCTTTAATGAGATATAGTTAAACGGTTAGGTTTCTCCTAAGATATTGAGGGAATACACTTCGATGGTTATTCAAAATGTAACCATGAATGTTACTCTCTATGTAGATGTGAAAGCTACAAAGTAAGTTTGATATGGATTCAATAAGATACCATTATGATTTATGATTTCAAATATGTTTTTTGGGAATCATATTTTTTCATGTGTGTGTTAAAGTACTTACGTTTTATGGGTGAAAAGTATGATTTTGTTAAATTGTTTTCATGAGTTTAAAATATTCCTAGACTAATGGTTTAATTCCTTATTTTATATCCCTTAATGAGTTTTTTTATGCTTATCCCAGGTTTTTGAAATGTTTTACACAGGTTATAAGGATTGGTAAGAGGAACGAATAAATAAATAGGAATGTTATGACTATTTTTATCAATAAAAATAAACCGTGTTTCATTTTAAAGAGTTTTATTTTTTGAATGAAAAGGTTAGTTTGTAAACTCTCTACATTGTAATATTTGAGTTGTTATGTAAAAGTTATGAAATAATTCTCTAAAATTATAAACCTAAAAAGATCCTAAATGAGAATTATTGACTTAACTAATAATTATGTAACATTTAAGGATGAGTCATTATATATTAGTTTATATTTATGCCACAGGTCTATATATTATGCCAATTTTTTCTCTCATGACTCGTGTTATTTTATTTTATTATGATTCATGTACTATAAATTTCCATCCTATATTCCATGATTCATTTTTATGATCTTTAATATGTAGGATATAATCTTATAAGGATGAAATCATGTTCTCAGACCCTTATTCACATGTTATACGTATATATTTCCCTTGTTTAATGTTACTATGCATCTGAGATCACATATTTCTTATGATTCCTTTTCTCAGGTTATTACACCATAATACATATTTTTTATATTTTCAAAAGAAAATTTTATGGGGTAAGTATGAAGCCCCATTACATAATCCATAAAAATTAAAAACCCATCAACAAAACCACCACACACCCTTCCCACTTCAAATTCAACTACCCACGCAGGAGAGAATTTTCAAAATTCAAAAAAACCAAAGGAACATCATGTCTTTCTTTGGGTTATGTGATTTCCCGCATCACCTGCTAACCAAATGTTGACACACCGCTATCACTACCATAACCAATAAACTCATCAATATCAACCACGTCATCAGAAGAGCAATGCTGACGAACACTAAAGAGACCTTTAAAGGGAATAATGTTTAAAGGAGATGATGAAGATCCTTCACAATGAATGAAGAATATGCTTCCAAGGTTACAAATACACTAAACTGTTATGGTACTTAAAAATGTACTTTTTAATGTGTTGAATATTAATCTAAAATGATTTAATATCGAATCATCTTAAGACTATGTTGTTATGGTTGGTATCAAATGAAAGGTTTATTAATCCTTTGAAAATAAGGATGTAAAAAAATTCGTGATACATCTAGGTATATTTCTAAGGATTTGTCTATGGATTTCTCTAAGGTTAAGTCTAAGGATATGTCAATGTTTAGGAAAAGGTCCTGGAATTTTCATAAATCTTTGAGAGAGTGGTTTCTTATAAACACATCTATGTTTAGATGCTTCAAGTTGATTTGGATCTGACATATTTATATAGGGGTAACAACTCTGAAAAGAACATATTTTTCTAGAATCTATCAGTAAGTGGAGTACAACAATGGGATTTTCTAAACCCATGTTTTTCCACGCCTAAGGGATATGATTTGGGAATTCATATACTCTTTACAAAACATCATAAATGATTTAAATTGATAGTGAATATAAATGAAATATTATAAACCTAATATTTTATAGATTAAATAAGGTTTCATAATTTTTAAATCCTCTAAGTGGGTTCTCATGAATATGTGGTTTTCTACTATGATAAGTATTTCTCACATAATGATCTCTGATCTTAATCAATGGAGGGAACCAAAAGTAACTATGCTAACATTGAATTTAAAAAATAATTTGATAATGGCCAGTCAAATGGGATGATTACTGGAGTGAAGGATGTTATGATCATGGATAATAATTTTTCACAGAACATGATTAAAAATGTGTACCTTAATTAATTATAAGAACAACCAAAGAATGTATGGAAAGAGTTCACAGAGAGTTTAGATATTAGAGATCATTAATGAAATAACATTTAGTTTCCTTTTGTGTGTATAATGTGGAAATAAAAACCACAACATTTTTATATTATATATTCATGCTATAAGAATACATAGTATGGGGACTCAACTATAAAACTTATTCCCCACAACCCAACCCTCCCATCAACCCCAACTACCTATAGGGGGTGGAAGGAATCAACTAAGTTAATTTATCAGGGGGATAGGAATATTTTCTAACTATGGAATACAGGAAAATAAAGAAAGTAACTACAAAAGAAAAATGAAGAGATCAGTTAATGAAATGGATGGAAATATTGGCCTCCCTAAAACAACCTCGATGGTTTAATTAATTATGGGTGGAATAAATTCACATTATGAAATTATTTATAGGGACATGGGATTAATAAAAATGGTTATTAGATCATTTTAGATGAATATTTAGTACATTGAAAAAATAAATTCCTGGGGAATAAAATAATTAAGTGTCTTTGGAAAGAAGGAAATAAAATATTCTATAATGTTGAAATATATTCAACATCTCCAATAAAGATCTAAAACTCTATTTCATATAAATAAAACCTCTATTCATAACTTGGATAAAGAGAACATAAGAAATTTGTGAGCTAAAATACTCAGTGTGGGTAAATAAAGAAAATGTGTAAGCATTACATGATCAAAATTGTATAGAATAGTAGAATATCATATTTTCTCATACCCTGAATATCAGATATCATAACAAATTCTGGCAGTTCCTAAGACATGAATCAAAAAAAATGTTGAACATAATCCATGAAATCATAAAATAGGGATAAAACATTTAATTATGGTTATAACATAAGAATATAATACTGTAAACATGTATATTTAGAAATAGGTTACTCATTAGGTTAGGGACAAGAGATCAGTCCCTCACATAACTTATAAACATGGAACTGGGTCCATACATAACATTTTGAACATGTAATCAGGTTCCTGCATAGTATTCAAGAAAATAATCCAAGGGCCATCTCGATAGCATGGGTTTAATACCCACGCCATCATAGTAGTCATGGTTCAATCCCATGGCCATGTTACTAGCATGAGTTCACTCCTCATACCATCTTGGTAGACATGGTTCACTCCCATGGCCATATTAGTAGCATGATTTCACACTTAATACCATCTTGGTAGTCATGCTTCACTCCCATAGACATATTATTATCATTATTTAACTCCACATATCATCTTGGTTTTCATGGTTCACTCCCATGACCATCTTAGTAGACAATGTTCACTCTAAAGACCATTTTAGTTTATCTCATGAGATATAAATCATTACCTGATGCATTGGATGGATATATAGGTCCCACCCATTTCATTAATAAATCATACATACATTCTCTACAAGATAAGAAATAATCGTATCACAAACCATGAAATGAAATGGGTATTATAAATAAGAAATCATATCATAACCTTAGAAAAAAAGATAGGTTTTATAATTAATTCATTATAAACATAATGCTATAATAGAAGTGGGTTTCAAAATCATATAACCCATGATAGAGAAACAAGTTTCATGAAGACCATTACATTAAGAATACCCCATTAATAAAATTAATATGAATGGGAACATTATGTAATTTCTAATATGGCATGAGTAACATCAACAGATGTCATCCTAGATGGAAAATAATTTTGAAATATCTTTCAAAAATGATTCTTGAGGGAAATATAATTTATTCTCTGTAAAAATATTTTTAATACATAAAACCAATTGAAAATCATTTTCTTATAAAATAACTTTAAAACATGAAATCAGTTGAAATCCTTTTTTCTTGAAAACTTATAGAATAGTCTTCATAACATTTTAAAAACCTTTTTCTTCAAAAACACTTCGAAAACTTATAAATAATGATTTAAAATGTTTTGAAATCCATTTCATTGAAAATACGTTCAAAACATATAAATATGGTTTGAAAAAATTTTGAAAACCATTTTCCTGGAAATTTTATAAAATAACTTGAAACATTATAAAAATATTTTTTCCATGAAAACTTATTAAATAATATTTAACTCGTTTTTAAAACCATTTTCCTTGAAAACATATAAAAAAACTTGAAAACATTTAAAATAAATTTTAAAACATAAAAAATATTAGAAAACTATTTTCATGAATATAATTTTAAAAAATAATGAATATACATAATATTAAGTGAAAATTTTCTTTTATAAATAATAAATTTTTAATCTTGTAAAAGAAACTTCAAGGGAATTATGACATGTAAATCCATACATGTCATACGAGGTGAAAGAACATTTATTTTTTACAAGGTAAAAAGGTTAGAAATACTCTTTATTCAAAAATTGTCAAATAGATTCATTTTTGAACAATGGAAAAATAATAAATTGTAGAAATTTATTTTGATGATTAAATTAAAATTGTATAAAATTCTTGGAGACCATTTTTAGAAAACATCATTTTGAATGATGGAGGAGTTCCGACAGAAGAAAGGGAAATGTTGGGCTTTCATGAAAACACTTTCTCATCTATATTATGAACAAAAGAGTGAATTAAATGGTATCAATATATGAATAAATCATTAATATATATATTAGAGTAAAATTAGTAAATTTTCTTGAGATATAGGTCATAATATTTCATCAAAGGAATCATAAACATAAACAATCTCAAAATGCAACAAGATTGTTTCAATAAACACTTATAACTGGGTAACTTGTGATCATACTCTATATATAAGTAATAAAAATTATTTTAACCTTAAAATATCATTAAAATTATGATATTAATGTAATAAAATGTAATATTTAAGTATATATACCTTAATAAAGAATTTACGTGCGTAACAAAACATGAGCCTCAAAGAAGGAAAATTCGGACAAAATTATTTTACTACTATGGTAATTTTTGAAACCTAAACCCCATGAAATAAAGGTAAAAAAATCGATATATGAATAGCCATAAATTTAATTATAATATACATATAATAAAATAATTGAAATTAAATAAACTACACAAAAGTGAAGAGTAGAGAGAATATCATGTATCTCACATAAATTGAGTGCGAGATTAAATCCCATTAACTTATGTCTTGACTCATCTCATACTCATTAAAACCACCTATATAAAAAATATAAAATTAATTACACATATTTCGATGAACCATATTTTTATATATAATAACATTTGTAGTTTTTTATGACCTTATATTACCCACTTGTTAACTATCCTTGCCAAGGTTTCACTTTGGGTAATATTCACTATGTTTTTCAAATTTCTTAATGTGTTATATTGTTGGTCCATATACATATATCATGATTATAGAATTATAACCATGGTATAATAATCATATATATACCATATATGGGTATTATAATACTCTTTATAATATATATATGTTTGAAATGGAATAAATCATTTATAGAGACGGTAGGTCGTATATATGCATGAATGAAATTACCATTTAATTGTCGTGTTGAGAGAACGAAAGTAAAAGGATAATATATATATATATATATATCCCATTATTGTATTAGATTTATTATATTATATATATTCACTGATCCACTCCTTTATAAAATCTATTTAGTGTATAAAAGAATGATATCGCTTTGAGGGGGCGGTAGTCCACACTTCCTCAAATGAAATTACTATATTTAAATAAGATGAAAATCATAGTGTTATGGTCCAAATATAAATTATATAAGTATAAATAAATGATAAATATAATTTATATCATATATAAACAGAGTGACCATCATAATTTCCTTCATGATAGGTGGTAATGGAAAAATGAACAATCATATTTTCATGAGGGAGTAGTTCACCATATACATAATCATTAAGTTCGTTACCCATTAGATGGAGGTGTTTTTAAGTGTAATTCAAGACATTATAATAAAACCATCCTAGTATATTGATGATATTTATTTGTTATAAAATAATGAAAAAAAATAAAGTGGAGGGGTGGATAAATAATGTAAATGAAAGAAGCTTGTGAGAATGCATTACCTGTTAGTTGGGTAAATCCTTTTCCATTGTGACAAAAGGCTACCTTGGATTACCTTCATCCAAAAGGGGTATTGAAGGAGGAAAGTAGAAATGGTTTGAAGTGTATAGTGTATAGATTGTTAAAAATTAAGGGTTTTAATGGTTCATGGATGTTGGAGTGGTGGTGGACTTTTATTGGGATAGAAAAGGACTCATTTGGAATTTTTAGAAACAAGTTATGTGTACACATGTTCTTTCCCCAGATGTCGGGATACAGATATTTCATTTAGGGAGGCCAGCCTTTTCCCTATCTTCAGCTACGTGGTTCAATATAAGTGACAAACGGAGTTATTTCAACTCATTGAACTTAATGGAGAGGAGGACATATATGTGTTCATGGACTCCTCCTCTAGTCTGTTATCTTGGAAGGATTTTTGTCACATTGGTAATGGACAGACCCAGGAAGAGGGATGGGATGAGCTTTTGTGGGTGAAAAACATCCCAACCAATATCAACTTCCTTACCTAGAGGATCTGTAACATATCCATTACAATGGATGAGAATAACCATAGATGTGGTATCCCTCTTGTGTCTAGGTGTGTCTGCAGTACCGCTCCTAATGAGGAGAGCATGTGCCATCCGTTCTTCGACAGTGAATGGGCACACGAGGTGTGGAAAGTACTAATGGAGTTCTATGTGCCCCTTATCTTGGAGGGCTCAACCATCACTTTCCTTGGTAAGTGGGTCCATGTATCTGAGGGAAGAGGTCCAGAGATGGTGGATTGAGCGATGGTGATGCATGTGGGGTTCTAGACCATATGGCAGGCGCCAAAAAAATCGCAACACGAGGGTTGGGGATACCGGCTCCTGTCATTATTGTTTACTCGAAAAATCTGCAATTGGATCTAAGCATGGAAGTGAAGACATGGAATTAATCTCCCCTCTCTTCATCAGTTCCAAACGGGCACCAATGTGGACATGTACCCTAAAAGCAAGGAAGGCAACTGGGTTTTTTGGTATCCTCCTTTGGTGGGTTTGAAACTCAATATGGATGGCTCTTGCAATCAAGGGAACTTGCATGGAGGAGGAGTGATTCGTGACCACAATGGATCGGTTTACCTTAACTTCTCAGCCAGATTATACCAGGGGTCTTCAATGCAAGTGGAGGTGAATCCAATTCTCACTGGGCTCAAACTTTGCATGCAAAATGGTCTAGAAATCTCTGAAATCAAAATAGACTCCATTATTGTTCACAATTCCTTGAAAGAAAACAGTGATTCTCCTTGGACGATTGGATATGTCGTTAAAAAATGTAGAATAATGATTAATACTAAAGTGAGTATTATACACACCTAAAGATAAGGGAATAATGTCGTGGATAACTTGGCCTCTATGGACTTCAATAGCATGGATGAGGTGTTTCTTCACACTACAAGGAGTATTCAGCCTAAGGGGATTGACTATATCAAAGGGGATGTGCTCGGTCTTCATCATTTCATGCCACACTAGGCCTTCTTGGCTAGGGGGTATTCCCCCATGTCCTTTCTTTTTGTTCTTCTTTTTTCCTTTTTCTTCTTTTCCCCTTTTTGTACTATTCCCTTCTTTCAATAAGAAATTACATGATGATGATTATGATGAGTAAGTTTTAATATTCAATTTTGAAGTGAAATTTGTTATAATGACCTACATTGTATTTATATATATAATATTTATATACTATGACCTTAAAAATATATAACATCGTTTATAATTAATAATTAATAAAAAGGGATGTTTTTAACTAAAAACTAGTACTTCCCCTATATAGTAAAAATTGACGTTTCTCATAAAAATCCAGAAAATTCAAACTAATATTATTTTGATGTTATGAATTCAAAAATTACATTTATTTTATCAAATTAAATTTATAAATGTTTTTAGAATAAATTTAATTATTCTTCATAGAAGGGAATTAAAAGTAGTTAAATTAAGAAAATAGTTTTTCTAAAACATATAATGACATTAAAAAAGTTATATATTTCATTGAAAATATTTTTTATTTATATAAAACTAATACAAAAAATATTTAAAAAATATTAATAACTATTAATTTTACTATGTTTAAAGGATTGGTTTATTTATTTCAATTAAATTTTTATAGCATTAAAATGATGTTTCATAGATATTGAAATGTTGTCTTAAAAGTATTCCAAGTTGGTGTTGTGGTAGCACAAGCAAAGTCGGTATTGAGTATAGTGAAAGAAAAGTTGGTAATGTTTATAGCTCAATCCAAATCTATGTTGTGTGAAACAAATATTTCACATAGTGTTTCAATATATATATAACTATTTATAGTGTTGTGTGAATTGATGAATGTCAAAATGATAAATTAATTCAAAAAATATATTTCACAAAATATCTAGGTGATACAATCTACCCCCTTATAATGAATTTATCCCTTGAAATTATTCTATGTTATCAAATTTTTAATACTTGAATGTTTTTTCATTTTATACCACATCTTACAAAAGAATTCTAAAACATACTTTAAAAGAAAAATTTTTGTGGGGGAAAAATGTAAATATTTATAAATATTGATTTAGGTCATCAGTCACAAACAATTTAATGATAAAAGAAACTTTGAGGGCCTCAAAATCATAAATCTATGATGACTTATAAGGCTATTAGTTCAATATAAAGTAAGGTATTAGGACAACACATTTTATTTTGATCATTATACAAACATTGAGAAATCATTTTATTGACCATGAATATAATTAAATATTTTTTCTTGATATTTTTATATAAAGAAAATTTCATTCTTTAGTTGTTCATTTATAAATTTATAATTTATCCATTAATTCATGTAATGGATGTACAAAAATTAAAATTGATTCCCGAAGTGATAAAATGTAATTTTATAAGCTCTTAAAGCCCATAAAAGATTGAAATGAATAACTATTTATCTATAACTATTCTTTAAAATGAACATGGTTTATACCTTAATCTATAAAAATAATAAGTAACAAAATTGTTTCATTATAAAGAATTTTATATTAAATATAATTATACATAATCCAAGACATCTCATAGACCAGTTGTAGGGGTGACACCCTTTTGTCCTTCCCTCATTGGTTCAAGACTCATGGCCTTGTCGAACATGAATTTTTGACACCCGAAAAACATGATGTCCTTTTCTAAAACTACAGTCATATAATTACCAAAAATAAATAATATGGATATCCTTCAAATAATTTTAATAACTAAATATCCCTTTAACCAAGGTTTTTAATAAAATATCATTGCATAAATACTTTCTCTGAATCTTAACTTATACTTTTAATGAATGGTTAACCTTATAAACCCTATAAAGATGAAAATCCAAAAATTTAAAATATTATTCATGAAATCATATTAACATTGATTCCCCCATATATCAAAAATTAGATCTTGGTTGTCACATTCCAACCATGGGAATACCCTCTTGGTAAATTACCAAAAATACATTCAGAAAACAAGAATGCTCCCTTCTTCAAATGATTACTATATATATTTTTTAAATCTAAGAATTTTTAACCATAATATTTGATGACAGAAAAAACATTGTCAATAATCAGTTCAAGGGTAATCTGTATTGTCCAATTTACTTTCATATCCAACATATCATCATCCAAAGATCATTAACTCAATTTCATGCATTAATTAATGGTTTCCTTCCCTTAATCAAAATATCACCTTTCTATGATATCTCTTTTATATTTATTCACTAACATTAAACATAACCTTTTCAATATGTAATGAAAACTTGTACTAAAACAATAATACAATTCATAATTCCTAAAACATAATCTTTGAATTCCAAAAAATAAATACATCATTAATCCAATAACTTTCTTAAACCATTACTCAAGATTTATCAATTTATTAATTAATACCACATTCCTTGAATATGAAATATGAATCATATCTTAAGGCTCCTCAACCTCAATCTTATCCTGATTCTTATATTTAATATAAACAATATTGTAAGAACATCACATAACTTTCACATGTCATTTGCAGTCTTGTTATCTTGATATTATAAACAATACTCATACCAACATCCTATTTCCCTTTTTGATATTTACCCTTGGTTAATATATTCACATACTTAACATGATTTCCTGAAAGGAAACATTAAATCTGAACCATGTTCTTTTCAGTTCTTCCCATTGGATAAAACTATAAATCATGGTGTGGGAAATACATATCATGTAAGAAAGCCACCTAATCATGAAAAATTACTTATAGGATGTCTAAATTAGGGCCCATACATCCTTTATATATGAAACTATAGAATTATTCTAGGTTATTAATAGACATATTATATTTAAGTCTTTTACATTTTTTCATGAAGAGTTTTTTAATTTACAAATCATATGCCTTGGGAGTGTCAAACGATGTGTACAACACGGCTCGTTGTTGTATACCTGATTACCCCGAGTAAGAGACAAAACATCTTGTTAGAGTTATTACAAATTGGTATGTCTTTTACACAGGAAAATGCAATTGTATTATATAGAAAGAGATGAATTTATATTAAACCAATCACTCTTATTCTTTACCAAAATTCTAGGACATTTTCCTAAACATTAACTCATTCTTATACATATCCTTAGAGACATCCCAAGACAGGTCATTATATTTATACCTAGGTGTATGAATAATGTTTTATCATCCTTGTTTCCAAAGGTTGACTAAAACATTCTTTGGAAACCAACTATAGTTACCCATGCTTCACATACATGGATATTACATCATTTTAGATGAATATGCAGTACACTGTTAAGATACAAGCCCGAGGACCGAAATAGTTTAGTGTCTTTGGATACATGAAATCAAAATATTATATCCTAGTGAAATATATTCAAAATCATACATAAGTATCTACACCTTCAGTAATTCAACCTAAAAACTTACATCATAACCTTGATAAGGGAAACAAAAGAAAGGGTTGATCTTAGTCGGTCATTAAGGATAAAAAAAGAAAATGTGTAAGTATAACATGAAAAAGATGGTATGGAACATTAGAATAATAATTGACAATAATTACCAGCATATCAAAGATCACAATTAAGATTGGAGGTTCGTAAGACATGAATCATAAGGAAATATTGATCATAATCCAAGAAAGAAGAACATTGAAATAAAACATGGAATTGTGGTAGACACATAAGCATATAATATGGTGAACATATATAAGTATAAATAGATTCACTCATTAGTTTTAAGACATGAGTTCAAGCCCTCATAAAATATTATTGACATGAAACTAGGTCCATGCATAATATTGTGAACATGTATTCTGGTTATGCATAGTAGTAAAGGCATCGCTACCAAGGCCATCTTGGTAGCTTGGATTCACTCCCCATATCATCTTGGTAGTCATTTTTTACTACCATGGACATCTTAGTAGAATGATTTCACTCCTCATTCCATATTTATAGTCATGGGTCACTCCCATGGACATCCTAGTAGCATGAGTTCACTCTTTATACCATCTTGGTAGTCATGGTTCACTCCCATGGTCATCATAGTATCATGAGTTAAATCTTTATACCATCTTAGTTGTCATGGTTTACTCCAATGAAATTCTTAGTAGTGAAGGTTGATTCCAAAGACCATATTTTTATATCTCGTGAGATAAAAATCCTTAACTAATGCATTGTAGGGAGTTACAGGTCCCACCTATATCATAATGGAATCATACAGACATGTGACACAAGATCATATTTATTCATATCACAACCCATGGAATGAAATTAGTTTTATAAATATGTAATAAATCATAACCTAAATAAAATATAGGTTTCATAATCAAATCATTATAAACAGAACTCAGGAATAGAAGTGAGTTTCAAAAGCATATAACCAGTGATAGAGAAACATGTTTCATATAGATGAGGACAATAAGAGTAACCCATTCATAGAATGAATTTCAATGGAACCATTAGATCATTTATTAAAAGTGAATGAATAATATCAACATATGTCTTATTTGATAGAAATTATTTTTTAAATATCATTCTAAAATGATTATTGGGTAAAATCTCCTTTATTCTATGAAAAAGGTTATTTAATACATAAAACCATTTGAAAATAATTTTCAAATGAAACACATAAAAAACATGAAATATTTTGAAAAAATTATTCCATGAAAACATATAAAATTATATTCAAAACATTTTAAAACATTTTTCTTCCAAAACAATTTGAAACACTATAAATAATGCTTGAAAAGGTTTTGAAAACAATTTTGTTGAATATAATTTGAAAACATATAAATAAGGATTGAAAACATTTTGAAAAACATTTTTATTATAATCATATAAAATAAGATTGAAAATATTTTGAAAATAATTTTTCCTTGAAAACATATAAAATATGTTGGAAAAAAAATTTGAAACCCATTTTCCTAGAAAACATATAAAGAAAGTTGTAAAACTTTCAAAATAATTTTTAAATCATAAAACATTTTTGAAAAACATTTAATTTGAATATAATTTGAAAATAATATTGAATATAAATAATATTTGGAGAAAAGTCTCTTGTAAAAATAATAACTTTTTAAACCTTTAAAGGAATATTCAGGGGAATGATAACAGGTAAACTCGTACATTTTATAAGAGGTGAATGGAACATTCCTTATTTCATGGTAAAAAGGTTTGAAATATGGCCTGATTAGAAAGATACAAGGATATTACTTTGTAAACATTGGAAAAATAAAAATGGGTAAAATATATTTTTCTGATTAATGGATAATGGTACAATATTCTAGGAATCCATTTTTAGAAAACATTGTTTTTAATGAACATAGATTCTTGACCGAAGAGAGGGTAATAATAGGCTTTCTTAAAAACAATTTCATAAATATATTTTGAACCAAATAGTGGAAGAAATGGAACCAATATATGAATAAATAATTAATATCTAGATTATAATAAAACACATGAATTTTCTTGATAGATGGGTAATAATATTTTATGAAAGGAATCATAAACATAAACAATCTCAAAAAGTGATTATATTACCTCAATAAACTCTTATAAATAGATAACATTGGATCATACTATATATTTAAGAATAATAAATTATTTGAATCTAAAAAAATCATGAATATTATTATATTGGGAATTTAACATATAAAATTGTAATATATACACCTCGAAAAATAATATAGGTGTATAACAAAACATGAGTCTCAAAGAAGGAAAATTGAGACAAAACTATTTTACCAATTTGGAAACTTTTGTAACTTAAACCCCATGAAATAAAGGTCATAAAATGGACAAATTAATAACCATAAATTTAAGTATAATATATATAAAATATAATAAGTTGCAGTAAATATCCCACAAAAAAGTAAAAAGTGGCAAGAATAGCATATATATCAAAGAAATAAAGAGTGAGATGAAATCCTCATACCTTCTGTCTTGACTCTCATCACAGTCATTCAAACCACCTGTATAATAAATATATATTTATTATAAATATTTTATAGAACCATTTTATTATATCTAATACCATATATGGTTTTATTATGACCTTATATTTTTCACTTGTAAACTGTCATATGCTATGGTTTCATATTAGGTAATATTCACTTTGTTTTTCATATGTGTCTTAATTTGTTATATTGTGGGTCCTTATATATATCACGTGATTTCATAATGATTAAAATGATATAATTATCATTTATATACAATATATTTTTATTATAATAATCTATATAATATATATTTATGAAATGGAATACATTTTTCTTGGTGATGGTAGGCCTTACGTACGCATGAACACTATTGCCTTTAAATTGTTGTGATGGGAGAAAGTAAAATACATATACATATATATATATATATATATATATCATTATTTAAGTAGATATATTATATCATGTGTATCATATGTATTCACTAAAACTAACCTTCATACAGTCCATGTAGTGTATGAACGAATCATATCGCTTTGAGGGGGCGGTAGCCACATGTCCTCAAACGAAATTATCCTATTTACATAAGATGTACAACATAAAGGTATATTCAAACTAAAAATTATAGAATTATAATGACATTATAAATATAATATATATGAAATTTAAACATTTTTTTATTCAAAATTTCCACCATGATTGGTGATAATAGAAAAATGAACAATCATCAATTTGTGACGTAGTAATTCAATGTACACAAAAACATTATGTCCATTGCCCATTAGATGGATGTATGTGTATGTTTAATTAGAAACATTAGCATAAAAATTATATTATATTGAGGATACTTGTGTTTTTATAAAATCTAGTAGAAAAAGAAAGTTGAGGGGGTGGAGAACAAATGTAAAATAAAGAAGGTTGAGAGACGGTGTTACCTCTTAATTGGGTAAATCCTTTTGGTTTCTTCTAAAAGGATACATTGGATTTCCTTCTACCCAAAGGGGTATTGAAGGAGGATGACATGAATTTTTAGAGTTCGATTGGTCAGGGATTAGTCAAGGATAAAATGATTTAAATATTTGAGGAATTGGGAGTGGTGGTTGCCTATTCTAGGGAAGCAAATGGACTCAGTTGGAATTTTTAGAAACAAGTAAGATGTGAACTTGTTCTTACATAAAAAAAGTCATACAAAAAAAACACAAATAAATAATGGAAGGTGTATGTAAAAAATATGTACATCAAATGGTTTTAAAACAAGTGGATAGGTCATTTGGTCATATAATTTAATGATTAGTCCATAATTATGCTTAATTTGGCATTATTCACTATGATAAGTTTTAATCACTTTTACTAATCATTTTGGTAAAAAAATAAAAGTGGTTTTATCAAAATATAAATATTATACAGAATACAATGATGTATATAAGATTTTTTAAATTCAATTCATTAAAGCCACAAAATTTTGATTAATGGTAATCCCAAAAGAGGGAAGTGATACCATGTTTTTAATGGAGAAAGAACGTCAAATTTTGAAAAGGATTTAATATTAAATTTTAAAGTGAAATATAATATAATGAACTAAATTTTATTAAAAGATATAATAATAATAAATTTTTACCATAGAAAAAATATACAATATAATTTAACATTAATAATAAAATAAAAAGGCAATTTTTTACTAAAAAGGTGTATTTTTCATTATTCAACAAAAATTAATGATTCTCAAAAAAAATCCCAAAAATTCAACCAAGGGTAATTTAGAATTTCTAAATTAAATAATTATGTATATTAAATAAAATTTAATTTCTATATATTTCCAATATTAATTTTATTATTGCTTATAGAAGTAAATTAAAAGAAATTTATTTGAGACAATATTATTTTAAAACAAACGAACATTAAAAAATTATATCTTTCATTAAAAATATTTTTTACTTATATAAAACCATTATAAAAATTATTCAAAAAATATTTATCACTATTAATTTAACTTTGTTTAATGGGTAGGTTATAATTATTCCAATTATATAATTATAATAATAAAACGATGTTTCATATAAACATCAGTGTGGCGTGTAACGTATGCCAAGTTGGTGTTGTTTTAGTTCATGGTAAGTTAGTATTGCATGTATTGAAATCCATATTGATAATGCATGTAGTGAAATCCAATTATGTGTAGTTTGAAATGAATATTTGATTTAGTATTTTAATATATATATATATATATATATATATATAATGAACTATTTCTAGGGTCACATAAAATAGCAGATATTGAAAAGATAAATTAATTTGAAAAACAATCCCAGATTTTTGGGGTTTTTAATAAACTCCTAAAGTGGCTATATCCTAAAGATAATCAGCATGGTGGTGTGAGCAGTGGTTATGTTGCTGCGGATAATGAGACTCTAGTTGAAATGAGAAACAAAATATGTATTCTGTAGTAGGATGGGGTAACCATGTTTTGGTTTTAGGATGAAGTATAATAATTGATGTATTTATGTATCTAGACTCTCAAGAAATTTTAATAATGATTAATGTAAGTATTTTTCAATTTATGTATTTTCCTAAGATTTTACAAGAATATTTTGAATGGTTTTTATAGACTATAATATTGATTTAATGTAAAAGGGGTATTTATAAAAAACATGTGATTAAGGTAATAATAACCCTTAATTCGTTACTGATGTTGAGATAATGATATTTTAATAATGATTTGTTAGATTTGAATATGGAAATTTTATACTGTTGATTACCTTAGGACTAATTAAGTATTTTTTGACAAAGTGGTGTGTGATATCATGGATGGAGATTATGAATTATAAGGAATATAACCAGTGATATTTGGAAGCATAAATAATTCTTGTTTTCAATAATGATGTATGGTACTTATGGTTATTACCATATTTCAAGGAAATACATGATATCGGTATTTACAAGTTTGGATTGTGAAAACCAAGATCTACCATGTGATATATTATTGATAAATGTTATTCTCATTTAGTGAAATTGTTTTTAAAATTTTATATTTTAACTTTTTAAAGGGTTATAAGGTTTCCCATTTATGAAATGGTTTATGGGAATATTCAAATAAGGTTTTAATGATGAAAGTATTATCTCCACATATAGGGATTTCTTCATATTTGATAACATGTACGATCCTTTTTAAGTTATGATAACTAAAGATAAATCGAATAACTTATCATTATACCTCATGACCTTTTAGTAATTTAGGAATGAAAATTACCCTTCATTACATATAGTATGAGATTAAGTACAAATAATGTATGGAACATCCAAATAGTGAGATTGGTAATATGGAAATGAATAAAATCGTGTAAGTACATTTCCTTATGTTCTTAAATAGTTAAAGAATTACTAAAATTTAGGTAAAAGATATTAAAAAATGTTTATCCTAATACCTTCATTACTATTGAACTGATGGTCTTATAAATCATTATAGATTTATAGTGTTGAGGCCCTTATCTTTTCTTTGATCATTCACCTAACAGTGATCAATGATCATTGTAACTCTCTATAATTATTTACATTGTTCTTAGATGTCTAATCATAACTCCCAAACTATGTTCTCCTATGTGGAAACCTATTTATGAGTTAATTTGGGTAACCATTATTGTTCCAACATTACCTTTTTAAAGGACTTTTTTGTATTATTTTTTATGATGTGGGATTCTATGAAACTAACTTTAATTTATTAATACATTGGTAACCCAAAATATTTTTGAGGGAGAAATTATTTTTAAGTGGGTATAATATAACACCCTAATATTTTAAGAAATATATTTTTTCGAAATAATCTAATCATTTTGAAATTTTTCATTTCACACATCACTGAATATATATTTTATAATTTGAAATAACTAATTTTGGCTTGAATTATACGAAACAACTCATTAATATATCACTACCTGAAACACATAGATCATATTTTGATATATATAATAATGTATTTTAATTTTGTGACACACAATTCCAAGTACACTCAAGAGATTATGTTACATGCAAGGATGAGTTTTACCGAACTATAATATACTATTAATATTGTAAGTAAAATATTATTATACTTACCACCTAGAATTTGGAATGGAAATTAATAGTACTATTAAATAGAGATTGAAAATATTATTTAAACATGTATATAAAACAAATCATTTGTATATCAATTTTTTATAAAGGAATGTAAGAACTTTTTGAAAATAAAGAAATTCACTTTCTAAGAAAAACATTTGTATATGTACAAAAACAATTTTATCTCAATAAATGAAACAAAAAAATTTTTTGAAAGTTTTTTATTATATATTAAATCAAATATTTTTTACAATAATCTAATATATTTGATAATAATATAATAATATTAAATACAATTATATAAATAGGAAGTTATATTTTTTATAAAGATAATTTTACCGCCATTTAATGGCTAACCTATATTAAATAGAATTTCAGAAAAATTTATAAATTTAATTTTTCAAAATAAGACTCATTTTTAAAATATTAATATCACAATATTATTTGGGTGAATGATTTGTAATTTTCTAAGAAGTTCCATTTCCTGATGAATAGTGAAAATAATGAATTTTAATTGAAAAATGCATTTTCATCTAATTTATTTATATATTAATATTATATTTTAAATTAATTTAAAGTATATTAAGATCCATTTTACAACTAATAATAAAATTTTGGTTATTATAATCAATTTCACATTGAAATCTGATATACAAAATATGAACTTTTAAACATTTTTATTTTAAGAACTCATTGTTTAATCCTATCAGAGAGATTGTTTTTAAATTAATTTCTTACCAATTAAATTTTTTTAATTTCGAAAAAAATATTCCATATTTTTATTCATAATTATTTTTAAATTATAATAAATTTAACATAATATTTAACCATAAATATTATTAATAGTAATTAAAAATAATTACAGTGATTAAGGTAAAAATGAGTTTACCTAGTGGTTAAATTTAATGTAAGTCATAAAATACCCTGTAAAAAAGAAAAAAATATATTATATTGGAATATTATTTCCATAAAATGCCTTGTATATACCATTTAAAATTATTTCAGATAAATTATTTATGGGAGACCACTCAGTAGTGTTTACCATTTTATATTTACAAGAATGCCAATCCTCCTCCACTATAGAATGGCACTCATTCCCACCACTTCTTCAAACCCACAAATCCATTTATCTCATCCAAAAAGATCCCAAATAAGCTCCCATATTATCAACCTTAATCCTAGAGTACTTACTTTTGGAATAAATCCAAACAAAGAAGCTCATTGTTACCTAACAAATGGTCTTTCCCAAAAAAGAGGCAACATTCTTTAATGTTCATTTCGATTTCATTTATTTATCCACCCATTAAGTTCTTATTATTATATTATTATATCATAATATAAAAATAATAAATATTATGATATGTTTTTATCCTAAGTGATTAAAATACAATTAGAAACAAATACATCAATTGGTGAACAAACATACGGTTTTTGTGTATGGAAGACTACTGCCATACGGAATGATTTCATTCTTTTTACCTTTACCACCTCTCATATATGGAAATTATTATATACATGATGTTTTTATATTATATATATGATATTGATGATTTATTAATTATACTATAATTATTATATAACACATACCTTCAAGAATCCATTTTTCTATGAATATTATTACTTTATCTGTGGGTGTGTGGACTTTCGCCTTCTCAAAGCGATGTGATTCGTTCACACTCAAAATAATATTTGTTAGGGATAGTTTTAGTATAATTCCATGATATATATGAAATATTAATTGTAATTTAATTATTATAAATATAAATATATTTTATTTACTGTATTTCTTTAAATTCGGAAAGAAAACGGAAAAATCGTTCATGTGTGTGTACTGTCTACCATCTCCATGAGTGGTGTTTTCCATTTAATTTTTTTATATTTTATATATTATTATAAATACTTAGATAATGAATATATATTATTTTTAAATCTTTTCAAATATTATATTAATAATTAAATCACGATCTATGAAGGAGGATCAATACTAACAAAGAAACATATATGAAAAAATGAAGGAGTTATTACCTAAAACAAAACATAAATAAGAAATTATTAATAACCATTTTATATAAAGTCATAATAAATCATGTGGAATTATATATAATAATATGTTACTATGGTAGATTAATAATAAACTAATATTTATTATATAGGAGTTTTGAATGTTTATGAGTAGTGTAATGACTAAAGGTAAGGGTTTTCCCATCTCACTTTTATTTCTTTAAGACTTATGCCTTATTCAACACTAATGTATTTTTTTGTGGTGTATATAATTCAAATTAATGTATTATATGATTATTATAGTTACACTTATGGGTATTTACATATCCATTTGATCATATTTCATTCATGAGGTTTATGGGTCAAAAGTTTCAAAATATGTAAAGTAATTTTTGTCTCGATTGTTCTTTTTTGTCATTCTATCCATGGAATGCAACTATATTTCTCTATGGGGTGTATATACCACCCTTAAACATTTTATATCATGAATATCATTATTTTTATAATATATTTTTGATCCATTCAATTTCTTTATTTCATGGGTATTATGATACAATGTTACCAAAGTGGTAAATTCATATTATTATAATGTCATTATTTAAAGGGATTATTTATGATTATGATTCCATTAATGAAGTATTAATATCCATATATTAAGAAATGTAATTATTTTTATTCTCATTAGGTTATTAATTATATATTAAATTAATGTTTCTCTTTTCCATCTAATTGGTACATAAGATAATGAAGAAAATATTTTTAAGAAAATATAACTTTATTTCCCTTTTCATTTAGAAATATGTGTCCTTCCAAAACCATGATTTATAAAAAATATTTACATATTAGTTTAATAATTTTTCATATTTATTTTCTCGGATTTTTTTCCAAACTTTTTCAATCACAACATATAAGGTTTTAAATATGTTTTCAAATAAAATGGGTTTTAATATGTTTAATACTTTGAAAATTTGTTTTTTAAATTTAAAAAATAAATTTTTTCACAATAAATGTTTTAAATTATATTGAATTATTACAGTATACATTATCAATGTGGTTTTAAAAGGAAATAAATTTGAAAATATTTTATTCTTTAAAAATTTATTTTTAATTGATGCTTATTTTCCTTATGCAATTATGAAAGACTAGTTTTGAAATACACCCATCAAAGATGGAATCCGTGGATGTAATTTATGAATTGTTTAGGATAAATCAAAGGAACCCATTTTTATTCATTATTTTAATGGTTTATGTTTATGATAAAAATTTCTTTATGAGGCTCATTTCTCTTACATGGGTAATACCATGATAAAACAAATCTAAAACTCACTTCCTTTCATGGGTTTTTATATGAATAAATGATTCTGAAACCTATCTCTTTTACACTAGTAATGACAGTATGATGTGTTTATAATACCCATTTTATTTCATGGGTTAAGATATTATTAATGTTCATGATATTTTGGAACAAAAATGTATTATTTAGTAATGTGATTAGTGGGACCTATATCTCAGTAAAATGAATTGGATAACTATGGATGAATCGTTAGTATATATGTTATAAAGGGAACTTAATAAAATGTAACAATGTTATGCATAGACCTGGTTTCATGTCCAAACGTTTTTTTGTGAAACTGATTACATGTGCATAATATTATGCATGAAATTTATTAAATGTTCACAATGTTAAGTGTGGACATGTTAGCATGTCTATATGTTTATGTATGAACTTGATTACATGGATAAAATTCCATGCGTGTAACACGCTATGATTTTGTGAATTATTTTTTCCGAATTAATTTATTCTTTTTGATATTTCGAATATCACAAAACAATAAATATAGTTAATTTTATATTAAATCACTATGTATTTCTTTCTTTATATCTAAAAAATGTTAATATTTCACTATATGAAACAGAAATTTTAGATTTCTCTACTTGGAAAACCACATTACATGCAAGAATGACCTTGCTCGACAGCTTGTGTAACACGTAAGATCGAGTGTTATAAAACATTAATTCATTATTAATATATTATTATTTAATATGATATAACATGGATAATAAATTTATGATTATAGTATTAACTAACATAAGAATATTTGTTGTTTAAATCAATACTTACCTATTAATTAGAAAAGAATATAGAAAAAAATATATAAACGGAATGATTTTCTAAAAGTCACTTTTTATGTTAAAAATATGATTTATATTAATAAATTAAATTAATAAAACAAGTGGCTGATACTAATTGAATTTATGCTTTATATATTGAATTTGTTTCATAATTATTCAATATATTGGATAGATATAGGATAAGGACAAACCAAATTTTATTCCTACAAACCTATATACTTCAAAAGGTAGTACAACTACCTTTTAATGGTGAACCCATTTTAAAGCCAATTATTGTAATTTTTATAGCTTAATATGACAAAACAACCACAATATTTGGATGATAAACTTAAAAATATGTGTAGGATAAATTATAGGTATTTTTTAAGGATTCATTTTTTAATGAATTGTTAAATGTACTTCATTTTAATTCAAAACCGATTTTTCAATCTAATTAATTTAGAAGGTTAAATTGTATATTAAATTTGTTTTTAAGTATAAATATATAAAAATTTAACAAATTAATATAATTTTGGTCATTCTAATCAATTTATAAAAGAAATTACGTGAAAGAACAGAGCAATCTTTTGGATGTTTTTAATTTAAAAAATTGTATTGTCATCTCTTTAGTGAGATTACTTCAAAATTAATTTATTCCACTTGTGTGATTATAATATGGAAAAATGGATTCCATAGTTGGAATTAAAATTATTTATAATGTATAATAATTTCATCTTTTTTTTCCAAAATAGTAGTGAATGTTATTAAAAATAGTTATATCGATTAAGGTAAAATTAAGCTAAACAGAGGATTTAACCGTAAATTTATGACCCAAAAAGACCTATATAAATAACCGAAAACAATTTCCTGGAAATTAATAGTACATTAACCTTTATTTATTTAGTGTGGTTTATTTTTTATGACTTTTTTTAGGTAAAAATGTGGGTACATCAAACTTGTTTTCAAAAATTCCAAGTGTGTCATTTCCCTTCACTATAAAGGACCACCTCCTCTCTCTCTTCTTCACACCTACCAAGACACTTAGTTTATTCCAATATCTTCCCAAATTACTTCCCAAAATCCCTCCCCTATACCTTTAAGTCTCCATATGGTATAAAATCTTTCCAAGGAATCCTTTTGGTATAAACCAAAAGGAGTTACACGATTTTCAGGTAACGTTTTCCCAAAATCTCTTTTATTTCATTTTCGTCTCCACTTCCTATACTCTTATTATTTCATTCGTACATAAAAAACCTAGTTATGTCACTATAATAGTATTTTTATTTTATGATTTCTAATATCACTTAAACACACCTCCATCTAATGGGTAACGAACATACAATTTTTATGTTCGATGAACTACTACCTCACGAAAAGATGATTTTTAATTTTTCCTTTACCATGACTCATGGTGGATATTATGATAGACACTCTATTTATATATGATATATATGATATTTATAATGTCTTCATGCTTCATTATTTTTTATTTTTAACATACCTTCTTTATCTACATCTTATTTAAATACGATAATTTCGTGTGAGGATGTGTGGACTACAGCCCCCTGAAAGTGATGTGACTCATTCATTCTATATATGGAATGAAAAAATGATGGTATTAATAAACCTATATAAAATATATAACATATATATGATACTAGATTTATAATATAAATATATAATATAATTTAAATTTTATTAATATAATAACTGCAACACCCCAAGACATTACAATATTTTTTTTTACAATAACTATAGATTTTTTCTAAACATGGTTTATAAAAAAATTAAATTTATACTACACACAACACTAAATTAGCTTTTTTTATAGGCATGGTCGAGTTTTTTACAACTTTTAATAGCACACCTATTTTAAAAATAAATTTTTATACTTTTATAAATTTTATTTTTGGAAATAATTTTTTTTAATTTAGAAGGTCGAAATTAGCGTACGGTGAATTTTTGGTATTTTTATGAGAAACACCATTTTATATTAATTGTATAAATTACTGTAATTTAGTTAAAAATAAAATTATCATTTTAATAATTCTTAGTGTTAAATTATTTTTTAAATTTGTTTTAGAGTCCCATTAAATAAATTATAAATCTATTTATAATATAAAGTTCATTAGAATAAATTTCACTTTGAAATTTAATATAAAAACATAACAAAAATTTTAACGTTTTTCTACTTTGAAAACCTCTAATTTCACCCCATCTGTGGGATTAGTGTTAATATTAATTTTCTCAATTATATTATTTAAATTTTAAAAATTCGACATATATGGTAGTAATCATTATGATAGTTTTGGTCAAATAATATGAACTTAATTTTTCACAAAAAAGATTAGTGGAAGTGATTAAAATTAATTACAGTTACTAAGGTAAAATTAAGCATAATAAGGGACAAAACCATAATCTTAAGGACAAAAATGACATGTAAACGTGTGCAAAATATATTGGATTCTTATAATTCTACCATATACACTCTTGGGTTGAATATTATGGTTTGTTGGGATATTATTAAAGGAATTTCCCTATATAAAAGGTTAAGTAAGGAAAAACCCAAAAAGGGAAATGCCATACCTTTAAGATTTATGAAACATTGAGATATGTAAAAAACATCAGAATTTCAATTATAAATATTATTTAGGAAATTTAAATGTGTTAATTTTATCATAATAATTTATCATTAATTTTTATAGATGATATAGTTACTTATAATGCTTAAGACACACCAACGTAATGATTATTTAGTTAATAATTAACTAAAACAAATGATACTATAAATATTACAATTGAAGTAAATTTATTGAATTATTATATTAATTTATTTATTTAGATTAATATGTCATGTTACATATCTATAAACCTAATATATTTTAATTCAATTATTAGACTAATATTTTAAAATTATAATTAAATAAAAAACATTTGAATCGACATTATTGTTATTTTAAAATAAAAATTGTTTCATTAAAAGATTTAAACATAATGAAAATTATATATTATACCAAATTATTTTTAAGTTTAAATATATATTATTAATTTTTATTAATGGATCAACTGATATTTTATAATTACCATTTAGACCTATAGGTTGTAAAGACGTTGTTGATGTGGTCCGAGTTTTAGTAGTATTTTAACACGTCAAATGAATTTGTTTTAAAATTAATTTCCAACACAAATGTGATTTTAATTTTACAAAGTATATATCATATTAATAATTAATTAGTTCTATATTATCCAATAAATCTCACTTTATTTTTGTATTAATGGATAAATTACTTTGTTTAGAAAACTAAATGCTTTTATAAAAACCAAAATGATAAAATTGGGGAATCTTAGAAGTCAAGGAACCAAATTATTAAAATGAACATATTTTTTTTGGATTTCGTTTTTGAGTAAAATTATTATCATTTAATAAATTATTTTTCCATTTTTAGGCACTTTATGTAAGGTTGAACTCCCATTAATGAATAACAGTTGGTAGTTATAAGAGTTCCACTCCCCCTCCACTATAAAATAATCCTCACCTCCTACATCATTACACATCTGAAACCACATAGGTTCAGCCAATAACTTCCCATATAGTATCACAACATCCCTAACCTCCTCCTAGAATCCTCATTTTGGGAAATAAATTAATATTAATAATCTCTTTGGTAAAAACCAAAATAACTTATCTAATTAAGAGGTAACATCTTCTCCTAAGATCTTTATTTTCATTTCCATTCTTTAGCCCCTCTAATATCAATATTCTATATTTATATAACAAAAAAATAATTATCAACATAATATTATGTTGTCATTTAATGTTTTTTACATAATATTACACACAAATCCATATAATGGGTAACAAACATACTATTTTTGTGTACAGCTAACTATGTCATCAAAAAACAGGGATTTTTCATTTTTTCCTTACCACCTATCATGGTTGCCATTATGATGAAAAATATATTTATAAATGATATATATTATATTTATAAGGTCTTTATTCTTATTTAATTTTTATCTTTAACATACCTTTATGCTTTACATATTGCGTAAATAAAATACTTTTTTTGAGGAAGTGTGGACAACCACCCCCTCAAAGCGATATGACTCGTTCATGCCATACATGGAATATATAAAGGATGGTTTTAATTAATATATATAAAATAAATAACATATATATGATAATTTAATTATAATATACATATGTATTGTATATTTTTCATCCTTTTAATACATCCAAGAAATGAATGTTGTGTTGTTGCGTACATACAGTCTACCGTCTCCAAGAACAGTGCACTCAATTTCTAATATCCAAACGTAATATATTATTCTAAATAAAAAAGGTGTTGATATATGGTAATTATTTCATGTTTTACATTATAAATATTAGGATATGATGATATAATTAATGATAATAATTTGTAACATGTTAAAACATACACGAGAAAATTGGGCAATTAACACCCGAAATGGTGAAATTAACGACGGAGTATTAGTAAATGGGTTTTAAAATATAGTGAGAAGTTACTATATGGTATTATAAACCAGAATATGATTATTTTATAATTAATTAACATAATTTAAACCACTATACATGAGTATATAGTCCATAAAACAAAATTAAGGTTAAGTTAATGGATTCTTGTCTTACTTTTCATTTCGTAAGGCATACCCCATATACACCATGCACTCCTTTTGTATAGTGTATATAATTACCCTATTATAAATTATATCATGAACCATTTTTCTTTATGGTATTAAAATAATTCGTTAATTGGTATTGTGAATTAAATGTTTCAAGTGGTATGGGACACTTTGGGATGTTTAATGACTAATTTCCTTAAACATATTCATAATGAGTATCCTTGATATCAATCATCCTTTAATGATTGTTAACATTATCTGTAAACCCATTATTTTATTATTATAAATTTTCATATGAAATTATATATAATGTACATATTCTCACACAATGTATATTACTATTACCTAAACATTAAATCAGTTTACATACTGTTTTTATATTGATAGTTATTTTATAAATTGGGGAATTATTAATAAATTCGTATCTTTTATTCAGTGTGAATACATTTTGATAACACACATTTTTCATGAATATAAGAAATGATTTGGATAGGTTTGAAATGGGTGGGGCCTAGTTATAGATATCACCTCAATTCATTACTAGTCTCCTGAGACAAATCATTTAGCCAATCAAAAGGGTTTTTACCCAATATTTGTAAACCAACTTTTGAAAGGTCTTAAAAGTAAAGTTACCAAGATCTTATGAAACATGGAGTCCAATAATTAAGAATTTACCTCATTAAGATTCAGTTAGTATTCATCCATTATATTTTTCATCGATATATAAATGGATACATTTCATTCTCAATTTATTGATTTGAATGGAATGTGTTATAAATTATTTACCTTTACATGTTAATTTATTCTTATTGATTCATTATTATATCCAATTTACATACACTTAATGATCTTTTTATCTCACCCTTATTATGTTTCCTTACCCAACTCAAGAAGAATTCTTTCAATAAGTACTTAAAGACGTAGATTATTTTCTTTTTTATTTGTCATGAAAATAATTCTTTTTTCCCAATACATAATGGGTATCATGTATGTAATATGGTTTTCCGAGAATACTATACTGAATAGTACTTCAGTATTTCATTGCTTGTAACAATGAAAATGTAATAAAATAATACTCTATCCTTGTTCTTCTGGTGTCTGGGTGATAGAGTTGTTAACAAAGGATGTTTACCAACTACCTTAGAAACTATATTTGTGTAACACCCCAATCTTCCAGAGTATGTTTCTCTTCAAATAATGCAATAGCTTGCTTTGTACACAACTTCGAGTTCTAGGACACCAAAACAAATCAAACAAGCCGTCTTAAAAAGTAGTTATGAATAGTTATACCCACATTTTGAAAATTCATAAATTTTATTTTTCAAAATGGACTTCATTTTGGATTTGGGATATCAAAAAAATTTTAGGATTAATTTTTGGTATTTTACTGAAAACATTCAATTTTTGATGAATAGTGAAAAACATTGCGTTATTGTTTAAAACCAAAATTTATTTAAATAATTATTATTTTTATTTAAATTAATTTTAATTTCAAAATATATTCATAATACTTATATTAGTTTAGTGCAATTCTTTGGAGTCATTTTATTATAATATTAGATATATAAAATTTTATTGAACATTTTAACCTCTTTTACCCACCTTCTAGGCACATTATAAAATTTTCATAAAACATATTTTTATTACTTCTGTGAATTTAATTTCAAAAATAAAACTAACTTGGTTTAATTCATAAAATAAAATTTAGTTCAATAGGATGAAAATAATTTTCGGTGAAGAGTAACTTTTGATTTTATTTACCATGGTTAAAAGTAAATAGTGTAATTAATGTTTAAATTGCTATTATAATTACCCTAATAGGTCCTAATTATATTGGATAAGTTTATTTTGACCTAAATAAACCTTAATAATAAAATATGACCCTTTTGATTCACATGTATTAGATTGGAACATTTATTATTATTTTATTTAAAGAAGAGTTAAAAGTGGTAAATTTAACTTTTAGTAATGTAAAATTTTTTAATATAGGGTTATACATATCATGATTTAGACTATAATTATTCATTATAAATATAAAACTAATTCCAAAACATGGTATTTTATTTATAATTTTTAGACATTAAATAACTAAATTTATATACGACATAACAATAATGCAATAATTTCCTTATTAATGAAAGATTAAGGTAATTCATATTATAAATATTAAAATAAATGTAAATTGAGTCTTTTGATACATTACCAGAATTTTTTAGATTAATATGACATGTTAGGGTTGATTAACTAAATTTTATTCGAAGTGATAAAGTTTTTATGACTTTCACAAAAAACCAAATACTAAATAGTGTCAAAATTAACATAAATGAGTTTTAAAACAAACACTATTTTATTAAATTATATAATAGTCTTAAAAATATAATTTTTATACAAACGAATTATAAAATGATCAATATTTCATTAATTATCATCTATAGGTTCTGTTATCATTTTATTGTATGTTTATTAAACATGTATTATAATAATACAAGAATACATGGTAAATGTTAAACTATTTAACTAAGAGTTAAATTTAAAAAATAAGGTTAATATGGTGACCTAAACATGTATAAAAATAATTGGTTGAGTTTTTTATACCAATACATACCTTATAATCGAAATAAATACTTTTGGAGCTATTATAAAACGAAAATTATTTTATAATAAAATAATATTTCACGCCTTTCTTAAAATGACCCTCATCTTTCTTATAAAAGGGTACATCCCCTTATATTAATTTCACATCTCCAAAGCCTTTTGGATCGGCCAAACCCTACTCAAATATCCTCTCAAGTACCCTCACTTCAACCTCTAGGCCTTACTTTGGTCATAAATCCAACCAAAGGATCCCTTTTGTTCAAATCAAAAGGAAGAACCTAAAGAAGAGGTAATTATTTCATCACCACTTTCAATGTTCTTTTATTCTCCCACTCCCTCTTTCTTGGTTGTTTCCATACTAAAATAATAACTCCAATTCCTTCTAAATACTGATATTTCATTATAAATATGGTACAACTATATTCATTATTCTATTCATCCTATGAATGACAACATCAACATACTTTTGTGCGTACAGCTTACCGTCTCTATGTCATGGTGTTGTTTGTTATTCAACACTTCATTATTTGGATGGATTTGATAATTTGTTTAATTGATGTAAATAATAAATATATCATGTTAATTATTTTATATATATAATATATCATCCAATTTAATACTATTGTACCACTAATAGAATGATATTTTTGCTTGTGCGTATGTACGGATTACCGTCTCCATGAACGCGATGATATTCATTACCCATCCTAAAAATTAAAGAATAATTTTTATTTTATAATTAAAATACTGTTTACAAACCTAATATCATTCTAGATATGAATAAAATACCTCCAATCCATAAAAAACATGACTTATGTAACAAAACATATAAAGTAAAACAAACTAGTTAACACCTGAAACAATGATACTACTAAAATATTATTAACAAAGCAATATTAGAAGATCATATATGATATCATATTTATGTATTTGGTCCTTGTAAAATTTAATATCAATGATTTAACTATTATACAGGTGGTCAACATACCCTCTACCAAGGAAAAGTTCAAGATAAGGGTTAATTATACAATCTCTTTATTTATCCAAGGTTGTTTTTACGTATGTATCTGCTAGGACCACTTTATCATCCACATATGTGTTTCTTAAATATAAATTTCAAAAAAAATCTATTTATTATAAATTGAGTTAAATTCATTTATACCCTTGTTTTAATTTTTATAAAATGGTTTGAAAGGAATCTTTATGTCCCTTTCCAAACAAGTTACTTTATGACCTTTTCATAAAATTAAGGAAAGAATGTTTTTTAACTTATATGGATGGTGTGGCTATTTTCCCCCATTATAACACTTTCGAAGCTTCCCATACAAGAATATAAAAATATTTTCAAAAAAAATGTTTTCATTTATAATTACGTGGCTTTTAAATGATTTCAAAATAGAAATATATATTTCTCTCAAGTAGATTATGACACAATATTCTATATTGTATTGATGGTTTTGTGATATGTTTGATTATGGATATGATATTTTTATACCATTCAGATTTTATGGTTCAATTATTTATATTTCTTATGCTATTTTTGATATGAATGTTTATTTTATGTTTTGATATTTTCATATGATGAATGCATTGGACTTATTAAGTGACGGGTGGAGCCCGCTATAGCTACATGATGCCTCGATAGGTCTCATTAGAAAAACTAATGTATTGAGATAAGGCCTTGAAAAAATCTTATTTGTAGCCTTGTAACGAGGCCTTGACTATGTGGTTTTGATGTCCGACATTATGCATTCCATCATTATGAAATTATCTGTTAATATTACATGTGATTATTCAACTAGTAGAATATCCATGTGAATAAGTAAAAGTCACTATTTGAGTTATCAATTCAATATTATGCAGAATTTTAAGTTTAAAAGGCTTTTGTTTTAGTCTTACACATTCCCTTAAATGTTTATGCTCATTTATGATAGTTTCTGCTATATTTTTATCCTTACTAAGCATTTGATATCACCTCTTTCTTATGTTTATTTCCTAGGTTGCAAAGAAGTATATTATGATTGACATGTAGGACTAATCTAATGGATATGAGTGTGTTCAAAGGAGTCACGATGTTGTTTATTTTCATTTCATTTTGTTATATAAAACTTATGTATGTATCTTGTACTTGCAAGGCTACTAAACTAATCAGTCTTTAGAGACTTTATCTCTTATTATCTTTCCCATTTTATGTAATAATGCACTGACTATGGATAACTAGGGTTGGGGAATTACAGTGGCTATTAGAGAATGTTTAATACAAACCATGGAAACTAGATTAAGAAAAACTTTGATTGGATAACATTACCCTAAGAAAAAATTTGAGGATTATTATAGAATAACTTCCTTTAATTTTTGTAATTCAGAGATTTTGTGAACATTCCAAGAAATACATCCATGTCTGGATATGATTAGGTAGAGGCGTCTCTAGCACAAATGTACCTAGGAGTGAAAACTTTGACAAGGAGTTTCGGGCTTGACCTGGGGTATCCTGGTATACAACAATAGGCCTAGTTTCACTCTTGGATAAAACACTCCTAGGGGATATGCTTAGGTTTATTCACATTTTTTTTTAAAAACTATTATGATTAATTTTTTAGTAAATACTTCTCAAAGAAAACATTTTTATGATTAAGGACTATATGCATAAACTGTTCAAATTATATTAGGTATTTTACAATTTTGTAATTGTGCATTGTAATTCATAAACTAACCTAGTGTATTCTATTATTTAGAAATGGTTCTTAGTGGAAGGAATGTAAATAATATCAACTCACATAATCCATGTAGGGATTTCCCTCATACTCAACATAATTATAGTGGAGTTGGGGATGAAACTGGTGCTGAATAGCTTATAACCATACTGGGACAACTCACTCAGTTAATGAATAATAACCTTACTTGTATAGTGCACCCTGGTCCACAACATGGAGGATCAATGTTAGAATGATTCATGAGGCAACAACCACCAATATTCAATGGAACTACAAATCCATTTTTATCTGAGCAATGGATAAGTTCCTTATAGAAAATATTTCATGCTTTGGGTAGTAGAAAATGGGAAAATGTTGTCATTAAAATTTATCATCTCACAGGAGATGCAGATCAATGGTTGTAGTTAATTCAAAACTCAAAGGCGGATGAAGAATTATCAAATATGGAATGGATGTAATTTAAAGAGATTTTCTAAGAAAAATACTTTCCTTGTGACCACCAAGTATATATGGAAAGGCAATTTCTGAGTCTGAGGTAAAAGGAGGATGAGAATTTAGAAAATTGTGTGGCTAATATTACAATGTTAAGTCATGCTAAAGATTATATATGTAACCTAAGGATTAATATTGATTGATTATTTTATTGGTTAAAACCATTTCTTCATCGACCATTAGTCTCACAATCCTTCTCATCATATGAAGATATAGTATCATGTGAAATCCAGACAGAAAAGGAATTTTCTAAGTTTGACGACATCAATGAAAATAAAGAGAAGAAGATATCTATGAAACACTCTAGAAATTGAAATAAGGTGAAGAAGGGAAAAGTTTAATATCCATCCTACAGTAAATGTGGGAAGAAACACCCTGGTACTTAACAAAAAGGGATGGGAGTTTGTTAAAAGTGTGTGTAAAAAGGCCTCCAAGATCATGTTTGTAAGGGAAAGAAAGAGAATGTCACTGTTAAATAATACAATTGTATAGAAATGGGTAATTATGCAAATGAATTCCTAAGCACCATGGAAACTTACCTCAGAAAATGCCATGTGATTAAGGCCAAGCCTATGCGATCACAACTACTGAGGTTGAAGTTCCGAATGATGTGGTGGTGGGTAACTTAATTATTTTCTCAAATTTATCCAATGCTTTATTTGATTATGGATCATCGCATTCTTTAATATCTTCCCAGTTTTCAAAGAAAATTAGATATTTCCAATTTCATTTAACAAGGGAGTTTTCAGTCATAACTCTTAAGGGATGTATCATTACAACAAATGTTTGTGAATCAATTACCATTATGGCATATAAACATGCTTCATCTTCTGATCGTATTTTCATACCATTGTTTTAATTTATATAATCCTCAAAATGGATTGGATTTTGTACCATGATGCGAAAATTTATTATAAGAAGAAGGAGGTTATGATTTTTTATAATGATAAAGAATCCCTTATATTTAGAACCAAAACATCACCATCTGATTCTCATATAGATCTACCCATAGTAGCTCTACTAAATTCAATTATTGGGAAGGAAGATAGTGAAATAACTATGGTTGAGGAAAGAAATTTCCAAATAGATAATGTACCTATTGTGTAAGAATATTTTTCTGTGTTTCCAGAGGATTTACCTAGACATCCTCCAGAACGAGAAATTGAGTTTTCCATTTACTTAATTCCGGGTTCAGGGACCATATCAAAGACCCCTTATAAAATGGACATTGGGTAATTAGTGGAACTAACGAAACAGAAAGAGGTGTTTATTAATAATGGATTTATTTCCCCCAGTGTTTCTCCATGGGAATCCCATGTTCTTTTCATTAAAAAAAAGGATGGATCTATAAGGTTGTGCATTTACAACAAGGAGATCAATGATATAAATATAATGAAAAAGTATATCCTACCTCATATTGATGATTTATTAGATAATCATCATGGATCTCAATATTTTTTAAAGATTGACCTTCGATCTTTATATCATCAGTTGTGCATGTAAAAGGAGGACATTCCAAAGACAACATTTTGAATCAAGTATGGGCATTTTGAGTTTACAGTAATTCTTTTTGGACTGACTATTGCACCCTCTACTTTCATGGATCTAATAAATATATTTTTAAAGGATTATCTTGATGAATTTTTAGTGTCTTTATTAATGATATGTTGGTATATTCCAAAATCTATGAAGATCATGAAATTCACTTGCTCACTATTTTGAAAATTCATAGAAGAAATGAATTATATGGGAAGTTTCAAATGTGTTAATTCAAGATTTAGGAGATTTCTTTTCTTGGCCATATAGTCTCTAAGGATGGAATCTCTGTTGATCCTTCAAAGAAAAAGGCAATCCAAGAATGGCCAGCACTAACGAGTATAACGGAGGTACATAGTTTTATTGGTTTAGCAGGCTATTATCGGCATTTCTTCCAGAATTTTTCCCGATTAGCTAACCCATTAACCAAGATCACACATAAAGGGGTTAAATTTGTTTGGAAAAAAAGAGTGTGAAGAATTTGTTGAAGAATTGAAGAAAATATTAGTCAATGATCCTATATTGACTCTACCAACAATGAATTATGGGTTGGTTATTTAAAGTGATGCTTCAAAGAAAGGACATGGTTTTGTCCTTATGCAGAATGATAGAGTTATCGCCCATGCATCATGGTAGTTAAAAATTTATGAAAAAAACTATCCAACTAATGATATTGAGATAGAAGCTTTAATATTTTCTCTAAAGATATGTTGACACCACCTCTATGGTGAAAAATTTGAGATATATACTGATCACAATAGTTTGAAGTATATTTTATCAGAAATATATCTCAACATGGGGAAAAGTATTTGGCTCAAACTACTCAACAATTATTATTGCACTATACACTACCACCCAGTGAAGGGAAATAAGGTGGAAGATGCTTTGAGCTGAAAGGATCATGGAGTTATGAACAAGATTAGAGTTGAAAGAGATTCTATGTTCATGGATCTAGTAAAGATTGATATTGGAATAATGATGGAAGGTGAAACATCAATAATTTTTCAAATGGTTTCCAATCTGTCGTTACTAGAAAGGATAAAAAGTTCCCCGACTAGTGATAAGGAGTTTCAAAATAAAAATAAATATGTGAATGATGAGAGATTGAACGAATTTGTATATGGAATTTTGAAATTTGTGAAAAGACTTTGTGTTCCTGACATACCTAATCTAAAATAGAAATTATTGGATGATTCTCATAGATCTAATTTATCTTTATAACATGGTAGCACTAAGATGTATAGTGCTTCGAAAGAACATTTTTGGTGGGACAACATGAAGAGGGGGATTGCTGATTATGTGTCAAGATGTATGGTTTTTCAATAGGTGAAGGATGGAAGACAACATCCTGATGGGGTCATTCAACCTCTTACCATACCAGAGTATAAATGGGATGACATTACGATGGAATTTTTATGGGGAGACCAAAAACTCCTAGAAGGAATGATTCAATATGGGTCATTATTGATCGTCTTACCAAGTCAGCACATTTTCTTGTTATAAGAGATGACTTAACAATTAAAAGTTTAGCAAGACTATATATTAATGATGTTGTGAGACATTATGGTGTACCCATATTTATTGTTTCTGGTTATGATCCTCATTTTACATTAAGATTCTGGAAAAGTTTTCAGAAAGACTTGGATACTGAACTTCATTGGAGCACTGCCTAACACCCTCAAACTGATGGACAATTGGAACTGACTATTAAAAACATAGAAGACAGGTTGAGATCTTTCTCACTTAGCATTTAAGGTATGTGAGATCAGTATTTACCTCTGGTATAATTTTCGTATAAAAATAGCTTCCATTAATGTATTCATATGGCTCCATATGAGGCATTATATGGAAAGAGATATCGCACACCAACTGTTTGGGATGATGTTTGTGAAAGAAAACGTGTAAGCTTGGAACTTGTTGATGAAACAATGGAATGGGTGAATATTATACAAACCCTCATCATATCATCTCAAAGTAGGCAAAAGAGATATGCTGATAACCGAAGGAAGGAGTTCTAATCTCAAATAGATGATCATGTTTTCTTGGAGGTATCTCCCTGAAAGGGTGTTAAACTATTCGATAAGAAGCTTAAATTAAGTCCCAGGTTCATTGGACCTTTCGAATTTCTAGAACAAATTCGAGTTGTAGCTTACTATTTGGAAGTTCCCCCAAGTCTCTCCAAAATCATGATGTGTTCCACTTATCACTATTGAGAAAATACATTCCAAACCCAACACATGTACTCACCTATGAAGAATTAGAACTTAATCTGGATCTGTCTAATTGTGAAGAGACAATCAAGATTCTTGATACCAAAGAACAAGTGTTAAGAAACCTAGACGACTTAGCTGGTAAAAGTTATTTGGAGAAATCATAAAATGGAAGGGGAAACATATAAACCTAAGGAACTTATGATGAAGAACCACCTCAGTCTTTTTATCTAGTACTATTCTAGAAATTTCTAGGAAAAAATTATTTGAAGTAGGGAATAATGTAACACCCTAATATTTCATGGTGCGTTTCTCTTTGAATAATTCAATATCTTTCGTTGTATGCAACTTTGAGTTATATCACACCACAATCAATTAAACTAGCCATTTAAAAAAGCACTTATGAATAGAAATACCCACTTTTTAAAATTTTATAAATTTTATTTTTCAAAATGGACTTCATTTTTTGATTTTGATATCAAAATTAGCTTACGGTCAATTTTTTGTATTTTTCTGAAAACATTCAATTTTTTATGAATCGTGAAAAATATTGCGTTATTGTTAAAAATTGACCTTTATTTAAATAATTATAATTTTTATTTAAATTAATTTTAAATAAATATAGATACATAATACCAATATTATTTCAATGGGTCTCTCTCTACCTAGTATAAAGAGGTCATTGCTTTAAATTATAAATTGAGGCTTCGGCCCCAACTTTAAAAAAACCTATATTATTTCAATGTAATTCATTAGAGTCATTTTATAATAAGATTTGATATATAAAATTTTATTGAACTTTTTAATGTATTTTACCCACCTTCAAGGCACATTAGAAAATTTACATAAAACATAATTTTACCGCTTATGTGAATTGAATTTCAAAAACCCAACACACGTGGTTTACATCAGTAAATCAAATGTGGTTTAATAGGATGAAAATATTTTTTGGTGAATAGTTACATTTGAATTTTGTTTACCACGGTTAAAAGTAAAAAAAGGGTAATTTAAGTTAAAAATGGTATTATAATTACCCTAACACATGTCCTAATTCTATTGGATAATGGTATTTCGACCAAAATCAACCTTAAAAATAAAATATGACCCTTTTAATAAACTTGGACTAGATTACGAAATTTATTGTTATTATTTTTAAAGAAGAGTTAAAAGTGTTAAATTTAATAATTATCAACTTGAAAATTTGTAATATAGGGTTATACATAAGATAATTTTGCCTATAAAACGTCATTAGAAAGCTAAAACGATTTTCTCCAACATGGTATTTTATTTATAATTTTTAGAAATTACATAATCAAATTTATTTATGACACAATGATGATGCAGTAATTACCTTATTAATGAAATATTAAGATAATTGATATTATAAATATTAAAATAAATGTAAATTGAGACTTTTGATGAATTCAATGAATTTTATAGGTTAATATAATATTTTATTGTTGATTAAATAAATTTTATTCGAAGTGATAAAGTTTTTATGACTTTCACAAAAACCATATACAAAATAGTTTCACAATTGACAGAAATGAGTTTTTAAAACAAATACTATTTTATTAAATTATATAATAGTCATAAAAATCTATGTTCTGTCCCAAAGACTTATATAATGATATATATATCATTGATGAACCACATGAGGTTATCTTGAAATTTTATTGTATCTTTATTAACCATGTATTATAATAATACCAGAAGACATGGTAACTGTTAAATTATTTAACTAAGAGTAAAATCTAAAAGGTAAGGTCAATATGGTGACCTAAACTTGTATAAACCCTATTTGTTGATAGTTTTTTGAACTATACCACCTTATCATAGAAATAAATACTTTTTTATCCCTTATAAACCTAAAATAAATTTATAATAAAATAATATTTCAAACTTTTCTTAAAGTGACCCTTACCACTCTTATAAAAGGTTACTTTACCTTCTCTTAATTTCACACCTCCAAAGCCTTTTGGTTCGGCCAAACCCTGGTCAAATATCCTCTAAACTACCCTCACTTCAACCTAGAGATATTAATTTTATCTGAAATCCAACCTAAGGAGCTCTTTTGTTCAAATCAAATGGAAAAACTAGAAGAAGAGGTAATTATTTCATCACCTCTTTCAATGTTCTTTTCTACTCCCACTTCTTCTTTCTTGGTTGTTTCCATAATTAAATAATAACTCCAGTAACTTCTACATACTGATATTTTATTACAAATATGGTACAACCATATTCATTATTCAATCCAGCCTATGAATAACAACATCACCATATGTGTGTATGTCCGGCTTACCATCTCCACTTCATGGTGTAATTTTTTCCAACACTTCATTATTTGGATGGGTATAATAATGAGTTTAAATTATGTAAATAATAAATATAACATGTTTATGATTCTTTATATATAATAAATCATCCAATTACATACTATTTCACCACTAATATAATGGTATTTTCGCTCATGCGTACGTACGAATTACCGTCTCCACGAACGCGATGAGAATCATTCTCCATCGTAACCATTCAAGAATAATTTTAATTTTATGATTCAAAATAATGTGTAAGAATTTAATATAATTCAGGATTTGAATCAAATAATTCCTATCCATAACAAAGATGACTTATGTAATAAAACATATAAAGTAAAACAAATCAGTTAACACCTAAAATAATGATACTACTAAAATATTATTAACACAGAAATATTATAAGATCATATATAATATTGTATTGATGTATGTGGTTCTTGTATAATTTAATAACAATAATCTCACTATTATACAAGCGTTTAATGTACCCTCGACCAAGTAAAATTCCCAGTTAATTGTTGATTCCACAATCTCTTTATTTATCCAATGTTGTTTTTATGTATGTATCTACTGGGACCTCTTTATCATCCATATCCATGTTTCTTAAAGATTTATTTCAAAACAATTTTACTATTTATTTTAATATGGGATAAATTCATTTATTCCCTTCTTTTAATTTTTATAAAATGGTTTTAAAAGAATCTTTTCATCACTTTCCAAACAAGGTACTTTATAACCTTTTCGACAAATTAAGGAAAAATGTGTTTTTAACTTATACAGCTAGTGCTGATATTTTCTACCGTTATAAAACTTTTGAAGCTTCCCTTACAAGATTGAAAGAATATTTTTAAAATTGATGTTTTCTTTTATAATTATGTTACTTTTAAATGATTTTCAAATTGAAAGAGATATTTCTCTCAAATAGTTTTGATTTCATCTATGTCAACATCCTTTGTTGGATTTTACATTTATTTTCAGTTGAGGTATTTTGATACAATATTTCATATTGTATTGAAGGTTTTGTTATATGTATGAATTTGGATGTTCTAGTTTTAGACCATTCATAGTTTATAGTTTAATTATTGACATTTCGTATGCTAGTTTTAATATGAATGTTTATGTCATGTTTCAATATTTTCATATGAGGAATGCATTGGACTTACTATGTGATGGGTGGTGCCCACTATAGCTTCTTGATGTGTCGGTAGGTCTCATGAGACACACTATTGTCTTGACATAAGGCCCTAAAAGAATCTTATTTGTAGTCTTGGCACGAGGCCTTGACAATGTGGTTATGATGTCCAACATTATGCATTCCATCATTATGAAATTGGTATTGATATTTCATGTAATTATTCGACTAGTAGAATATCCATGTGAATAAGTAGAATGAATTATTTGATTTATATTTTCTGTATAATGACGAATTTTAAGTTTAAAAGGCTTTTGTTTTAATCTTATACATTTCCTTAAATGTTTATTCTCATTTATGACAGTTTCTGTTATATTGTTATCCATACTGAGCATCTAATCTCACCCCTTTATTATGTTTTATATTTCCCAAGATGTGAAGAAGTATATTATGATTGACCTTTAGGTATATTATAAGGGATATGAGTGTGTTCAAAGGAGTCATGATGTTGTTTATTTTCATTTCATATTGTAATTTAAAACTTATGTATGTATCTAGTACTTCCAAGGCAACTAAAATAATCGATCATTCGAGACATTATCTCTTGTGATCATTCCCATGTAATGTAATAAGACAATGACTCTAGGTAACTAGGGTCAGAGAAATACTATCTAGAATACTTAGATTAGAGAACATAACCCTATGAGAGAATTTTAGGATATGTATGGAAGAACATCATAGAATATTTATAAGGAAGATATTATCTGGGTATTCCTAGAAATATATTATTGGCTTGGATACTTCAAGTGTATGTGGTTCTAGAATAGATGTACCTAGGAGTAAAAACTCTAATAAGGTGTTCTAGGATTGACTCATGGTAACCTAGTATACGAAAATGGACTTAACTATGAACATGGTATTAAAATCTCTAGAGATATTCTTTACATAGTAAACATTTTCCTTACCTACCATTATGAGGATTTAAAAGTAATTTTTCCCTTGATGTAACCAAAGTTTATAATTATCTGATTTTTTACTTGAAAATTTATATTTTGTGTTATACCATATTAAGATTTATAAAAATTTCTTTATTTTACGTGCTAATCAGATATATTTTATTGTTTATAAATGTATCCTAGTACAAGGAACGTGAACCTCACCAATGCAAGTGATCCAAAGACTAAGAAGGATCAAATCATTCACAATATTAAGACAATATTTTAAAGGTAAATAATATATGATACATTCTCATCGAATGAGGACATAGTTTCATATGAAAATTATATGGGTAATGAATTATCAATTTCCTATGTCTTCTAAGGAAACCAAGACAATAAGAGGAAATCTAAGCACCACGAATAGAGGAATTAGTCACATAAGACAAACAGGATATAATGATTTTCTGACATGTGATAATTATATAAAGAAACAATCCAATTCATAATTAAATTGAAAGGGGTTTTTGATATGTATGGAGAAATATGACACCATGATTCTAATTTAAAGTGTAAGAAAAACTTTTCTAATGTATAATGCATCAAATTTAAGGAGATGGGACACTGTGTGAATCATTATCCCAAGTATCAATGGAATATACCAAAAATGATGATATTGGGTAATGATCAATTTATACAACTACCTTATATGAAGATTAACGCTTAATATAATTATTCAAGAATTATTTAATTTGAATATTTGATAATTAACATACTAGTTATAAGAATTATGGAATATATGGGTATTGAACTGCAATCCTTTTTCTTTTAAGGATTTGAGATCATCTGATGAATGGAACCAAGAAACGTTATTCGGTATGAAGTTAAAATTTTCGGAAAACACCTGATTAAGGAAAATAAAATCCTTAATATATTCCTTATGTTGAGATTATGATTATGAAAATATTTATTTGGATAATTATTGATGTAACATCCCAACCCAGCTCACCCCTGAACTAGTGGCCAGACTGGTCACCATACGACCTCAAGCGTGTCTCCCGGTATGCTAGAGGCTGCAAACTAGAATCATGGGTCTATGGATAGTTAGTAGGGAGACAATACCTTCATATCAGAGTTTAAAAATAGACAATATAAATAAATAGTAGAAGTTGTCTAATAAATAATAATGCAGCGGAAGCTAGATTTTTATAAAACATGAACAAAAGTAGAAAATTCCTGTTTATACAATAGATGTTTGCATGAAATTATAATGATACAAAATGGAAAGTAGTTAAAAAAAATAGAATTCCTTACATCCCAATACAAAAATAAAGAAAATACTCAAATCCCTGAGGGTGACATCCTTGAGCATCCCAATGTTTCACTCAGTCCTCTTCTCCTATCTCCCAATTATATGAAAAACAGAACAATCCTACAATTGAATAGAATATACTCAGGTACCCCAGTGAAATGGCAGCCTGAGTAGGGTGTGAGATATAAATCTCAATAGGCTAGGACCACCAGTGTCTACCCCAAATCCAAAAATTTAATGATTAATTAAAACAATGTGAAAGTATGCATAAATAATGTAAGAAGTACAATGTATCTATATACCCAAGTACCTGCTTCATCCATCATCTAGTGTTTGAACCAGCATTATACATTTTTCATTCATACATACCTATTATCACACACGCATTTTCATTTATCAATTATTCAAACCTTGTTAAATTATACAAGCCTCATTAATTGATATTCTTTATTTAACCGAATAAACCTCTGGGTTCCCATATTCACCCATATCTCAATTAATTCTTTATCCATGCCAGGTTCTGAACCATTTTCCCTATTCAATCATACATCATTACCTCAAAGCATATTTCATTAACCATTTAATTTATCTCATCCATGACCAATTGGACCCACAGTCCAATGTCAATTAATTGGGGTAGAACATCATGTCCAGCACCCTCGTGAGTATCTAGAGCATCAATCCATGTCTCACAACCCATTGGTATTTTGAGCATTAGTCCCTATCCCATAAAAGAATATTTTCATGCAAGATATGTGTAGAACTCCATGTCTAGTACCTCATGATTATTTAGAGAATTGGTTCCTATCTCAAAACACCTTTATCAATCGTACATATATATTTATCATTGGTGTAGAACGCAATGTATAACACCCAAAAACAATCCATTAATTAAATCATAAATTAATTAATCAAATATTTTAATTAATTCAAAAAATAATTAGCAACATAAATCTCCCTTAAAATATCTCGACAATTAATTAACCATTCAACATCTCATTAGTGATTAACTAATTTACAATTAATTATTCTTAGCCACAAGAAAGTCAACTAGAAAATTAATTCAACATTTAATTATCCCCATTCCTTAACTAAAAACATGATAATTAATTCACCAATAAATTATCCTTATTACCATACTAATCCAATTGATTATTTAAATGTACCAAATATATTATTTAACGCAACAATTAACTAAGTTCACATTGCCATTAATTAATCCATAAATTGATTAGTCTACTAAATAAATCACATCCCATAATTAATTTTCTAGACTTAATTTTCTCATTATGATTCTAACATTTCTTAATCAAACCCACCATTAGAAATATTAAATCAATATCACATTACATAACATTAAAAATTAACAATTCATCAATTATACTAATGAATTCCGATTAATTAATTCAATAGTAAATTAATTTAAATATACCCTTTAATCAATTCTATCATGACTCATCCCCCAGGTCCCATTTTGTGACTACCCCAAGCCATCCTTACATAGATCAGGGGTTGGCTACTAGCATTGGAAAGGAATTTCCCTAAAATGGGAAAGCATTGACTCAAAACCTGTATATAAATAGAAAGGGCACACTGTGCACAAGAAAAACACAATGAAAGAAGAATGGTACAACCACAAAAATAATAAACCACTAAGTGAAAAGGTATGTATTGAAATTGAATAAACTAGAATAAAAGCCCCACTGAAATGGAAGTACAGAAGAAACTAAAGAAGTAGCTCCTGAGGACATCCACCAGGGATCCTGCCTAAATGGTTTGTACAGCTCGTCAGTGTAGCTCTACACAGCAATTTTCCACCTCTTTGCACCATTTTTCAATCACCTTTGAGTACCATGAATCCCTGAATCCTCAAGACTCAGTCATGTTGTCCATCATCTGCACAATACACAACAAGGTGTGGGAAAAGATCGTGTAGGGGTGATTGTAACAACAAACTGTAAGGACCTCGAGACCCCCGATGGTCTCCCAGAATTCAAAAAAGGGAAAACCACAACGCATGATCTCAATCATGAAGCACAAGAAAAGACTCATCTCAAACCAGGTATATTCTATAGTGGAAACATTAGCATCATCAGTCACATCATAGAACTCTACATCTACTAGATAACTCCTCCTCTATCAAGTAAAATGGTCCTTCCAAGTCACACATAGGTGCTTCCCACTAACATTGAACTAATTAGTTACTCCTCCCCATCACGTACTATGGGTTTTTCAGGTCACACTGAGAATGTTCCCACTGTGGCCTACTGAGGTACTATTCCTATCAAGTACCATGGGGTTTCTAGGTCACACAATGCTGCTACCCACCATGGGTCTACAAAGTAACAAATAGGTGCTTCCCACTGGGTTGTCAAGTCGCACCAAATCGAAAGTCAGCAGTCTTTAGGTCTCAGCCAGTCAAAGGGTTCTACAGGTAGCATGCTTCGGAGACCACTACTCAAGCAATTAGTCCTATTTTAACTAGTATGAAGACCATAAAATAAATAAACCTGTGATCCTTAATGTCACAATGGTTCCATTGCAAAAGACGGTGCGTTAACCGGACGCTTGATCTGTATGTTATAGGCATTTTAGTGTCGAGGGCCCGGTTGGATTCTGGTATGATCCAACCCAGCCTAACTACAACTTTCTCTGAGTCTCTCAGGGAGTATATTAAAAGGATTTCCTTTTTCTAAGGGTTCTGGCACCCTATATGGTTTGTCAAATGGATTCCTGGTTTAGGAGATATGTCTATTTTAGCATACTTGGAAAAAAGGGCTTCGGGTATGGTCCAACCCGGTCGGATCGTCCCGACCCAAAGGGGAATGGGCTCATCTCGGTATGGATGGGATTATTCCATCGCTATAGCTGAGTGTGGTGGGTCCACTCCCCCTCTTTAATGGCTTTTTCCATTCGGGTGTTCAAAGTCACAGCTCTAGTTGGCACCGCACCTCCTAGAAGGTCCGCATGGACTGGCCTATTACAGACCCACAGGTGCGGGTCCACACTCCAATGAGACTTGAAGCCATGGCCCTCCTCCAGGGTGCGCATCATGGCTCATCAGTGGCCCTGGTTGGCACCACACCACTTGGATGGTGCCACTGGACTGGTCACTTACGGAACCCACAGACTGTGGGTCTACCATACGTCATGGCTCGAAGTCCCAACCTTCCTCTGCGGCATGCCACTGCAGCACCTTGCCCTACTCTAACGCAGCTAGAAAAGGTTATCCACCCCTTTGTCCTCCATGGTTCCTTCGGGCATCACCATCTTCTCCCATCCGGTGGTTTCTAGTCGTGACCTCCTCCTATTGTCAGCATCGACAGGCCAACGATGCTTTCGCGGGCCACCGGTGAAGCTCCGGTGGTTCAATTCCATTCCCAACTGTGTCTATGAGCCTCTCAGAATGGTGCCTACACCGCGTGGCCTGACTTTTTGCCTTTCCGCCATATTTATTAGTCTCCCATGAAATATTCCACCAAACTGAGATCAGCGGAGGGTCCAGGCTTTGTTTATCTTGGCCCACGCCCTCTGCGTTAGTGTTATAACATTGGAAGGATTATTTAATCATAAAAACCCCCATAAAAACCCCTCATTATCCTCCTGAATTAAAGAATAGAACACGGATCAACCCATTGGATGGTTGATCCGTGTTTTTCATAAATCTTAAGAACAGATAAAAAGGGAGGAATAAATCACATCACCCCCTACCACGAGTTTGTTGGAAGTTGTTGCAGATGAGGATGGAGTGTCCACATTCGAGGGTGTTGCGGGCGAAGGATAAGGTTCACATCCTTTGGCTCTCATCATTGAATCCTCTAATAGTCATCAAAGATCCATTCTACATTGGTGGAAGATGTAGCTGACACTTCATCAGAGGTTGACCTATTCCATACAACAACCCCATCCCGAGCTTCGTTTAAATAGAAGAAAAGAGGGGATCAACCCACAACACAATTAATGAGGATAATTAATAAATTTAATTAATTAACTTATTAATTATCCCAATGGTGCGGTTACACAACCAAGTGTAACCATCCATTAAATGGTCTGACAACCCAGCAGTCCCACCACTGCCACTCAACAGTTACAAAGAAATAAGTAAAATAACTCTTTGAGTTATTTTTTTATTATTTTTTGTAAAGTCCAAAAATTAACTTTTTTGTTCAACCCTTGACGGTTGAAGTTATGCTTACTTTAAGAGAATCATGGTGCTACAAATTCAATAGTGCCCTCATATTTTTAATCTGAACACCAGTTCAAAAGATAAAAAACGACTCTCACATGTTTATTAAGCATACCTTAAAAAAGTTCAAATATTATTAACAGTCATCCATGACATGTACCAGTCAAAGTTAGGCTCCACCTAAGGGGAACACACCCTCACTAGCTCAACGATACTCTTGTAATTCCAATACAAGTTACCATTTAAGATTTATATTTATTTTGAAAATATAATAATTGTTACTTAATTATTTTATTTATGGCTAAAAAATAACTTCCATTGTTGGCCCACGCTAGCCAATGTTAGGTTCTTCCTAATGAAATCATACCCTCATGAGTTCATTGGTGGTATTATATTTATAATCTGAGTCACCGTTCATGAGTTGTAAGCACTTTAAAAATAAAATAATTTTATTTAATTAGTTTATTTAGAGTTATTCCATTTTTGGGGTTTCTCACTGGAAGCATGTGCTGACTAAAATTAATTCATTCCTAAGGTAAAACTGCCATCTGAAACACAATGGTGCCCTCAGATTTTGGATTTGGGAAAACATTTAAGTGTTATTCCACATTTTTAGGAAAACTGCTCACGTGTGCTACTTAAAGCTTAAAATTTTTCAACCATCAGTCTGGGGCTAAAATCAATGATCAAGTGTGATGGAACCTGATGCAAATATTTCACTTCCTAAGAAGTGAGGCATTAGAAAATGAACTATGCCACCGCTTTCTTCATTATTTACTACTAATACTGACACCAAAGATCCTGATACATTTTTTCCACACCCAGATGTACCACCAATGTGGATGTGTGGAACTCCCTCAACACCTCCTCTCGTAGAGTCACTAGTACCATGGTGTGTCCTCTGAAAAAGATGACGTGTTTCCCACCTTCTGAAAATTATTCAGGAGTGTGTCCCAATGATATAGTAGCGCATTGGGTCTCACAGTCTGCGTCCCCATGTTGTGCCTCCCAAACTAACTGAAGGAATGGGGGAGTTATAATCATGGATTGTAGGTATGATTCTCCATCATTGTCCATAAAGGATATCTGCAACGCGGCTAGCTGGTTTGTCACCTCACTTAGAAACTACAGACCAGACCTCCAACTGAGTGTGTCTTCCCCTAAATCCCCTTTCCTAGGAGTATAGACTATCTCGAAGTCATAGTCCTGGTGGAACTCCAACCATCATTGTTGTCTCAACTACTGAAAAGCCTATAAGAACCTATCCATCCACACAAAAGGATACCCCTTTTAACTTATTGGTGTTCCATAAACCCTTTGGTAGAAACTTGGTTAAAGTGTCGGTAATCCAAACATAACATCAAACACTGGTTCTTACTAAGCCCTTCTTCTGCAAGTCTCCCAACTATACCCTCAACTCCCGGAGCTCTATGGGAGCCATCTCATAAGAAGTTGTAGATATTGGGGTTGTCCCTGGGTACAATCGAATGAAATATTCCTTCTCCCTATGGGGAGGAAATCCTAGAAACATATTTATAAATGATGTTCCCACACTCTGCCACTACTGTTGGTAACTGAAAACTAAAAACTCCTTCATCCATTAGGGTAATTTTGGCCGAATCAAGACTGACCGGATGCACCCTTCTATGCATGTGTTTATCATGTACTGCATGTGTTTCCTTTTTCACTGAAAAAGGAAAAACCAATTCTAATGCTTTTGATATACCACATCTATTTTCCTAAAATGGTCAATCTTTTCATGAACTATGGATGATCATTCCATACCCAAACTAACGTCGTAAGGCCTCAACACTGCTACCAAGAGGTTGCAACCAAAACTCTCACCTCAAGGGTCAGTTCACACTGTCAGCATAAGTGTTATTTATTGATTCTCCTCCCATATGTATCTCTAGAGGTAAGGGTTAAGTTAACGGTTTAGCATAAATTTCTAGGTCTTCATAAAGATTCCTGATGAGAAGGAATGATTAGTACCGATGTTTATTAATACAAAAACTAATTGTAAACACAATATATATATATATTGAATCATTACTTGATCCCTTGGGTCACACTCCTTGACTGCATGTAGCTACTCCCTTTCCATGTCCTCCAGCTCCATGAGCCTGGTGGGGACCACATTGGGGTGGTGGTTGTAACATGTTGAAATGTATACCACCATCTTCTTCTCTCCTAGCTCCTCATCCATGTCTGCTGCCCTGAATATTCATCTGTACCTAACACTTCCTCTTCCCAAAACATTTTACACATTCAGATCTTCAAGATTGACATCGGTTTCCTACTTTCCCACTATTGATATTCGTCGGATGTATCTACTCGGCCCAAGAACTTTCAACAAAAAAAAGATATCTATAGCACCCTAACATATGTAAAAGTGCACAAAAGAATAGTTATAGCATAGATTTTCCTAAGGAAATCATGCTCGGAGGTCCGATTCCTGAAGCCCAGGTCATAACGTATTCATCAAGTACCTAGAATGGTCGGTACACCTCTATGAATACTCATCTACTGACATGTCATCATGCCGAAGCTATAGAAGTTCTTGAGAACATATACCCTTTAATGTTTGTTGAAAGAGACCCCTTCTATAAGAAAGGTTCTCAATCTATGTCCATTAAAAAGTCACCTCATCGTAAGATAGGGGTAATCTAAACCCTGTCATCACTATACTAAGACACATAGAATGCCCACTGCCAGGACCTCCATTCAATCTAATGGTGCCCTGGAAAGATGAAAACTCGATCACCACCTCAAGCCAGTCCTTACCCACCTATGAGTTGGGATATCCTTGGAACATAAGGGGTATCTATCACTGAAACTCATGTAAGGCATTGAGACTACATGTTTCCTCCATTGTTAGTGCTAGTACTAACTGCTGACCAACGGGAAATTGTATCACAAGGACATTTCCCGAAGGTACTATCTCGGGAAACAATCCTAATACTAAAGCATAATCACTCTATAGACCATCCTCATGGTCAAAAATTGGAATCCTGGATGGCCGTCTATGTGGAAGCATCTTGAAAGATAATCAAGATGATATATATTCAATAAGTTATATCAAGTGAGCTAACTCAAAAGAGATCAAGAGAAAAAGATTTTAAAAACACAAGCAACTAGTGTTTGTGTATACTGAGTCGGAAACCATAATTCAGGGTCCTGGTATATGGATACGTATGTCGTCGCACCAACACTGAAATCCTTGGACTGAAATCTAAACTCAAGACACTGGACACTATTTCCACCATTGAAAATAAATTATCCTAGTTATTTTGGAAGAACCAACCCCTCTGATACCACTCTATCATGACCCATCCCCTAGGGCCCATGTCATGAATACCCCAAGCCCACCTTCCATAGGCCAGGGGTTGGAGACTATCAATAGAAAGGAATATTCCTAAATTGAGAAGGAATTACCTCAAAACCTATACACACACAGAAAGGGTACACTGTGCACAAGAAAACCACAACGGAAGAAGAATGGTACAACCACTTCTAAAAACCCACCAGAGAGTGTAAATGTAAATACTGAAAGTAAATGGGCCAGAATACAATCCCAAATGAAATAGATGTTTTGAAAAAAGGAAACAAGAAACACCTAAGGTCATCCTCCAAGGATCCTACATGAAGGGTCGGTGCAGCTCTCCATAGAAACTGTTCACCTCTGTGCACCATCTATCAATCACCTCTGAGCACTGTTGAGCCTTGACTATTCATGACTCGGTCAAGTTGTCTGTTGTCTACACAAGACACAACAAGGTACGGGTGAAGCCTATGACTGGATGAGTATAACAATACCTAGTAGGGACTCCAAGACTCACGAAGGTCTCCCAGAATTCCACAAAGGAAAACCCACAAAGCATTATCTCAAACACAAATGACAAGAAAAAAATCAACTCAAACTAGGTATATTCTCATGTAGAAATAGTAGCGTTATTGGTCACATCACCAAACAGCTTGGATGCTGGATAACTGATCCTCTATTGAGTATAGTGGTCCTTCCATGTCACGCAGAGGTGCTTCCCACTAATCTTGAACTTCTTATGTACTCTTCCCCATCACGTACCGTGGGTCTGCCAGGTTACACAGAGCCGCTCCCCACTGTGGCTTGATGAGGTACTCCTCCTGTCGAGTATTGTGGGTCTTTCGGGTCATCTAGAGCCTCTCCCCACCATGGGACTTAAAATTCACATAGAGTTTCTTCCCATATATCCATTGAGACACACAGACACAAAAGTCCGCAGTCTACAGGTCTTAGCCAGTCGTAGAGTTCCACACATAGCGCACTTGGGAGAACCGCTCCGCAAGCCACCAGTTGTATTTCAACTGGTAAGAAGTCCCTCGAAGAAGTAACTCGATGATGTGTCATGTCATAAAGGATTCATCGCAATAGACAGTGCATCAACCAAATGCTTGGTTTATAAGTTATATGCATTTTAGTGTTGATGGTCTGGTTGGATTCTGGTACGATCCAACCCGACCAAACTCCAACTTTCTCCGAGTCTCTCTTGGTGTATCTCAAAAGGACAGCCTTGTCTTAAGGGTTTCGGCACCGAAGAAGGTTCATAAAATTTATTTATGGTTTATGAGATACGCCCATTTAACCATATTGGGCACTGGGTATAGTCTGACCCGGTCGGAATGACCCGACCTGATCAAACCGACCCGGTCGGCTGTGCCTGACCTGAAAGGGGATGGGCTCAGCCCGGTACGACGGGGCCTGGTCTGAGCTGCTGGGCCATGCGCTTAGACGACTGAGTCATCAGCTCATCCTGCTGGACCGTGGGTATTGCACAGCCCACCCGGCTGGGCACGTCCAGTCGGTCCGCTGAGCCGCTCGGCCCGCTGGCCGAGCGCGGGGGGTCTTCTCCCCATCCAGAATTTCTTCGATCATTCAGTTCTTTAAATATGCAGCGCCAGTTGGTGTCGCATCTCCTAGAAGGTCCACATGGACTGGCCCGTTATGGACCCCCGGGCGCGGGTCCACCCTCGTCTATTTCTCAAAGCCGCAACATTTCTCTACAGTGTGTCGTCGCAACACGCTGCAGTAGTGCGCCGCTCAGCTCAGCAGCGGCGTCAGATTGGGATGCACCACCTGGAAGGTCCCACTATACTGGTCACCTATAGAACCCACAGACCATGGGTCCTCCCTCCGCCGCGGCTCGAAGCCACGCAATTCCTCCATATTGCACCGTCGTAGCGCACCTCTTAGCTCTAATAAGGCCGAAAATGGTCGGCCACCACTTTTTCCATCATGGTTCGTTTGGTAATCTCCACCTTCTAAGGGCTGGTGGTTTCTAGTCATCACCTCCTCTGGTTTTCGGCACTACCACGCCGGAAAAGCTTCCTCAGGCCACCGGCGAAGCTCTGGTTGTCTGATTCCTTTCCTGACTGTGCCTATGGGCCTCCTAGGATGGTGTATACACCGCACAACATGAATTTTTACCTTGCCATCATATTCCTTAGTTGCCCAAGAAGAACACCACCAACCAGAGATTGAAGGAGGGTATGGGCATTGTTCGGATTGGCCTGCACCCTTCGCATTAGCGTTATAACATTGTAAATATAATTTAATCATAAAAACTCCCTTAACAAAACCCTGCATTATCCTCCCGCATTAAATAATGAAATACGGATCAACTCATTGGACGGTTGATCTGTGTTTTTCATAATATCCATGAATGGGGAAAAAGGGAGGAATTAATCACATAACCCATTACCTTGAGTTCATTAAAAGTTATTGCGGATTAGAAAGGAGTGTCCACATTTGATGGTTTTGTGGACGAAGGAGAAGGTTCGCGTCCTTTGGTGCTCGTCTTTGAATCCTCCAACGGTTGTTGAAGCTCCATTCTACATTATTGGATGATGTCGTCGGCACTTTGTTAGAGGTTCTTCTCTTCTATCCAAAAAACCATTCCTGAGATTCATTTAAATAGAAGAAAAGAGGAAATCAACCCACCACACAATTAATGCGGTTCATTAATAAATTTAATTAATGAACCTATAAATTCTCCCAACAGTGTGGTTACACAACCAAGTGTAATTGGCCATTAAATGTTCTAACAACCCAGAAGTCCCGCCACCACCACTCAACAGTTACAAAGAAATAAATGAAATAACTCGTTTAGTTATTCTATTATATTTTTTTTATAAAGTCCAAAAATTGAATTTTTCATCTGACCTTTTCTACTCAAAGTTAATCTCCCTTTAAGCAAATCCTAGTGCTACGAATTCAACGGTGCCCTCAGATTTTTAATCCGAGCACCGGTTCAAAAGATAGAAATCGTCACTCACATGTTTACTGAATGTACCTTAAAAAAAGTCAAAAATTATGAACAGTCACCCTCAACCCGCACCGGTTGAGTTTAGACTACACCAAAGGGGAAAACTCCCTCACGGGCTCAACGGTACACTCGGATTTCCAATCTGGGATACCTTTTAGGAGTTATAAGTAGTTGAAAATAAAATAATAGTTACTTAATTATTTTATTTAAAGCCAAAAAATAACTTCCACCATTTTCCCATGCTGACCAATGTTAGGATCTGCTAAGGAAAGCATACCGTCATGAGTTCAGCAATGGTCTCATATTTTTAATCTGAGTCAACGTTCGTGACTTATAGGAATATGAAAAATAAAATAATTTTATTTAATTGTATTATTAACACATATGCCATTTTTTAGTTTTCTTACTAGAGGCCTATGCCAAATAATATTAAGTCGCACCTTGGGTAAACCCTCCATCTTGAATGCAATGGTACCCTTAGATTTCTGATTTGGGAACCCATTTAAGAGTTATTCAACTTTTTTAGGGAAACTACTCACACTCACTATTTAAATCTTAACATTTTTTGATGGATAATTCTGGGCACTCTGGGCATCAGAATACATGTCATCAATTTTCACAGTCTCATAATAATTCTACATAATAATAAAAAATTTATACGGAATTTTATGGTCTCTACAAATTCAATAATTAGATAACCATTCACATCAATAATAGGTAGTAATTAATCCGTCATTAATTATATGGATTACTCCATAGAAACATATCTCAATTAATCCATGATTAAATTATCTCATTCAGCTAAATATATATATTATAATTAATCCTTTGATTAATTATTTATATCTAGTCTCAAAGTACATAATTTATATACAAAATTAATTATCTTATCTTATCCAAATCAAAACATTGTTTAATTATTTAATCGTCTCACTTTAACCAATTTTGTAATACAGGCTTAAAGCCAACAAGTGGTCATGTCCTCATTTATCTCACATGGGTTGTATCACTTAATAACATCCAAATTTCTGCATCATCACACTACATATCACCTTTAGCAGTTTAATCAAACATACTAAATTCACATTTGAAAGGTATTGAATATAAATACTTCACTGCATAATGTAAATATAAAAAAAGTGCATCAAACATTTTATTAATGCATTTATTAAATTTCATTACTTTAAAGGGTACCCTACCTCTTGGTGAAACCAATTCAATAATCAGCAGCATGACATACAGTAGAAACCAATCTACAACTGGTCCGCAACCACACACTCATGCCTTTATGTACACACACACACACACACACATGTGCGGCCTCGATATTGATCAAAACTCATTGCAACATAACTTTGAATCAAAAAAATGAAATGACAAGACTCAACTCACCTAAAAAAGGTATTTGGGACTCATATGAAGCAAAAAAACCTAATTGGATGATGGAAAACAAAACTGCAGTGTATAAATCATACCCAAAACATCGGCGGAAGAGAGAATCTAGATCATCCACCTCGCCCTTGGCGATGGATGCCAGATTATGGATCAATGAGTCCCGAGTCGACAGTTGCATTCCCTAAAAAGAGTGTAATGTAACAATCGAATTAAACCCAAACCATAGGGGTTCTTCTGAGCCAACAAGGTGAGAGAGGATTCAAATGGCCAATGCGAATCAAGAAAAATACATAGATGGACTAACATTGATGAGGCAGACAAGATTAGTGACGAGTCCAAGAGGAGTCATCACATGCAAAGAGAGGTCCAGGAGAGGGGGTGGAATGCTATGGTGGTGCGCCCGTGGAGCTGTGTGCGCTGATATAAAATGTAAAGGGGTTGCGGCCATCAAGGGATGTCGTGATGGTGGCTTCGTCACTTGTATATGGAGTAGTTCATGGTCATGGGAGAGGAGAAGTGGTCATGTGGTGGAGGTGTGTACCTGGTACATCGCGCACCTAAAAGGGGAAGAATACAAGGGGGGTGTGTGCCTCACTTGTAGGTCGCACCTCCCCTTTTTATTGTTTTTCTCTTTCTCCATTAAAATAATTTAATTACTTGAATGTAATAATTAAAATAATTATAATCATAATAATACTCACAATATTACTATTATTACCCCCTCTTAATTTATTCATTTTCAACAAAACCCCCAAATCCATTATTATAAATCTTTATAATAATAATAATAACCATAATTATAAACTATTATTACATTCATAAAACTAAAATAATAATTATCTCATTATTATTATTTTTCAAACCATTAATAAACCCAAAACCTCTATTTTATCACAACGATTCATTAAATCTTAAACTCCTCGTTTAATTAAATGTTTCTTTGAGATACCAAAAAGTCACATTAAATTCACATAAGTGTTACACCCAAGTAATCATGCTATAAAACTCTTTTAACAAAACTATTAAATCCCCTTAATCATGCAATTGATATATTTCAACATCCAAATAATTGATGAAAAAGTAATAATAATAACATTATTATTATTAACACATTCGTTTATTTTAAAAAAAACTCTAATTTAATATTATTTAATTAAAATAAATAAAATATTAAACTGGGTAAGCTACACATGTTGCACCAGATCCAGGCACAGCCTGTACAGATCCATTAATGTTGACTTTTCTAGATCTGACGCTCCCGAGACATATTAGGACACCCATGAAAATATTTGGTTTTTCATTAAGTCCAAAAACAACACCTTTAAGTGTTCCAACACTTTGAAAAATTATCTTAAGGGTGTTTTAAAAAAACCGACCCATCGATAAAGGGATATTTTTTGAAAAACATCGTAATTTAAACCGAGTTAAAAAACACAGGACTTTACAGTAGACTATCGGAGAAATTATTAATAAATTCTCGAAAAGTAGTCTATGTTATCATGATAGTGTTTAAAACACTTATGGATTAAAGTAATATATCCCATAACATGTGTATTACTTAAGTAATTAGTAAGTATTAATGTTTATAAGGTAGTTTTATAGTGACTAGTGTTATTACTATATTTTAAGAAGATACATGGTGAAGTTATTCACATGATTGGAATGTGAAAATTTCAAGATACTTAATGTTGATAAAGGCTAATGATAAGTTAATTATCTAAATTCAAAGACCTTCATTACAATGTTCTGGATAAAAATATTTTATAAAAGTTAACCATTTATGAAATGTTTTAAGTTGAAATTTGGATCTGGTCATAGAGATTGATACGATGAATCTTGTTCTTTGATATGAAGTAGAAATAATTCAAGGCACATCCAAAGGATAATATTGGACTTATAGAAATGTACTAAAACTTATATTTAATTATATTACTAGAGAGTAAAATAATTACTCAATTCTAAGAAAAATGGTCTTGAAACCAAAAATGTTGTCCTTTTATCATCACATTCGATGATATTGATGGCTTTTATTTTCACATCTATATTATGGTTTTGGTGTCCAAAACTTTCAACTGAACATGTTCTCTACCACTCTTCAATGGAACTTGATTGTTAGATTTTTCTTCTGTATCTTTATTTACATTTACAACTTATGATATAGTACTAGGGAACCTAGTAACATGACTATTGTACTTTCCTTTATCTCTTATTAATAGTATGTTTTTAACACTATATACAATGTGTATTATTTAATAATAGTATTTTCAAATAGAAATCTATTGATTACCCAGATCTTGTTTAAATTGTGAGGACGCAGTTTAATTAAGTTGGGTTTAATTTAACACCCTAATAAACTAAAATATTTTCCCCTTAGAATAAATATTATTTTATTGTTATCATTATTTATATACATATTTAAACTTATGCTACACACAACACTTAATTTTATTGGATTAGATGCATGATCGAGTTTTGTCGCACATATTTTAAAACAAAATATAAAACCATTTAAAATTTTTATTTGTTAAAATAAATATCAATTTTGAATTTATATGGTCTAAATTATCTTAGGGTAAATTATTGGGGCATTTTTGAGAAACTTCTTTTTTGATGAATTGTAAAAAATACAACAATTCCGTTAAAAATAGCCTTTTAATTTAAATAATTATTAGTTATAAATTATATTTTAAATTTTTTAAGAGTCACAATAGATGAATTATATAGTTTCTTTTACAATTAAGTTCATTATAATCAATTTCACTTTGAAATTGAATATAAAAACATAACAAATGTTTGAACGTTTTTCTACTTTAAAAACCTTTTATTTCACCCTACCTGTAGGATTAGAATTAATCATAATTTTCCCACTTATGTGATTTTAATTTTGAAAATTCTACATACATGGTTGTAATCATTATGATATTTTTATCTAATAAGTTTAAAATAATTTTTGACAAAAAATATTTTTGGGAGTGATTAAAATTAATTATGTTGATTAAGGTAAAATTTAGATTAATAAGTGACTAAACCATAATTGTAAAGAGAAAAATGACTTGTACTCATTTTAGAAAGACATTGGATGACCATAATTAGAATATAAACCCTCATGAATTTAATTATATGTGTTATTGCGATATTATTAAATGGGAGTGCCCTGTATAAAAGGTTTTTTAAGGAAGAAGATAAAAAGGGAATATTCCTTACCTTTAACATTTATGAAACATTGGGATAGGTACAAAACATTATAATTTATGTTATACATATAATTTTTGAAAGATAAATGGGTTAATGTTATAATAATAATTTATCATTAATATTTAGAGATGACTTAGTTACTTAAAATGCTTAAGAAACGAAAACATAATGATTATTTAGTTAATAATAATCTAAAATAAGTGAAACCATAAATATTGAAATTGAAGCGAATTGATTGAATTAATTTTTTTTAAATTAATATTTCATTTTACACATAATTAAACCTAATATATTTTAATTGAAATATTATATTGATATTTTAATGTTGAATTTAAATAAATAATGTCGGAATTGACATTATTGTTATTTTATAATAAATAATATTTTATTAAGTGATTTTAAATGAATAAAAATTATATATTCTTTAAAGTGGTCTATAAGGGTTAATATATAATATATATGGTTTATTAATGGGTAAATGTATCTTTTATAATTAACATATGGACCCATAGATTGTAAAGATGTTGTCAACATGGTCCAGGTTTCGGCCGTATTTTAGCATGTCGCATGCGCTTGTTTTAAAATTAATTTCCAAAAGAAATTATATTTAAATATTAGTAATTATAGGTAATATTAATAATTAATTGTTTATATATTATCCAACAAATCCCACTTTAGTTTAGTCTCAATGGTAAAATTACCTTTATTAGAAAACTATATGTTTTAATAAAAACCCAAAATGGTAAAATTGGGGAATCATAGAAGTTGAGGACCAAATTTTTAAAATGAACATATTTTTGTTAGGATGAATTTTATCAACCATTATTATACTTAAATATATAATATATCCATTTTTTAGGAACTTTAGTTAAGTTAGACCTATAATTAATGAATACCTTTTGTTATTTACAACAGTGCAACTCCCCCACCACTATAAAAACTCACCTATCCTCCCACTTCATTACAACTCTAAAATCATGTAGGTTATGCCAATACCTACCCAAAAAGTCTCCCAAAACCCATTACCTACTCCTATAAGACTTTGTTTTGGAAAAATGAAATATTAAAAATCATATTGTGGAATTATAACGAACATACAGTTTCTGTGTATGAAAAACTTTCATTCATGGGTATTATGAATTAAATTTTTCAAGAGGTATGTGACACTTTGGGTTATTTAATGATTAATTTCCTAAAACAATTCATAATGATTATCTTTGAAATCTAACTTCATTTTATGATTATTAACTTTATATATGAAAAAACCACATTATTATACTAAACTTTAATTGGAAATTAACTTGGATATCCATACACTCACATAATGTATATTACTATTTTCTAAACTGTATATCATTTTACATACAGTGTTCAGTTTGACAGTTATTTGATAAACTTGGGAATTATTGATAAATATATATCTTCTATTTAATATAGATACATTTTGATAAATAACATCATTCATGAGTATGATAAATAATTTTCACTAGAATGAAATCAGTGGGGCCTAGTTATAGATATCCCCTTAATGCATCAGTGGTCTCATGAGATGAATCATTTGGCCAATTAGATTGGTTTTTACCCCACATGTTATAACACCTCTTATAAAAGTTCTTGAAGGTAATGTTTCCATGTAACTAGGAAACATGGAATACAATAATTAAGATTTTCCCTCATTTACTTTCCTCTATTATTCATTCATTAGATTTATCATCGACATATCTATGGATACATTTCATTCTCAGTTTATTAATTTGAATTGAATGTGTTATTAGTTATTTACCATGCCATGTTACTTTTTTCATATTGATTACTTATTACATCTTATTTACTTACCATTAATAATAATTTGAGATCAAACTTATTATTTTTCCATTCCCCATGTCATTAAGAAGAAGTCCTTGAATAACCTTTCAAGGACATGGTGTATTTTTATATATCATTCTTGTAATTCATGTTTCCCAATGAATTTTGGGTATAATGTATGTAATATTGATATTCAAGACAGATAAAATGAACATCCCATAAAGATTTTATTTCTTATAACAATACCAATGTAATAAAATAATTCATTGACTCGAGGATTCTGGTTTCATGGTGTTACAACAATGAAATGAAAGTAGTGTTCATGTGTATGTACGACCTACCGTCTCCATAAAGGGCGCATTTCATTTCTTATCTCCAAACATTATAGATTATCTTAAATACATATTAACTAAATATATAATATAATTAATTCATGGTTTAAATTCTTTATATGATTAAATCATGATTTAATTAATAAGATAATAAAATAACTAGTCACAATTCACTTGAGAAAACTAGGCAATTAACAACTGAAATAGGGAAAATAATGATAGATTGTTAACATACAGGTAATAAGATGTTATAAGAATATAATATAATATATTCTAAACATTATTATGGTTCTGGTATAAGTTAGTAACATATTTTTAAATACTATATAAGCGGATAAAGACAGAATAGAAAAACAAATGTTAATGTTAGGGGATTTCATATCACATTTATTTTCATGAGATACATGCCTTATTCAGAACTCAATGCTTTTGGGTTGTGTATTTAATGCACCTTAATTAGTTATATGTTTCTTTTGATTAATTTTATGGGGTTTTACATATCCATTCTATTATATTTTTTTGATGGGGTTTATGTATAAAATGTTACCAAATCGATAAATTAATTTTGTCTCAATTTTATTTCCTTGAGACTCATGTTTAGTTATGCACCTAAATTGTCTTTTTATGTGTATATACATAAATTTTACATGTTATATCATGAATAACATTATTTTAATGATATTTTAATATTAATTTAATTTCATTTTCCTATATGGAGAGTATGATCCCATGTTATTAAGTGAATAGATTTTATTAAAACAATCTCAATGCTTTTAGAGATTTTCTATGATTATGTTTCTTTGATGAACTTTTAGGATCTATGTCCCAATAAAACTCATGAGTTTCTTTGTATGATTTTTTTTAAGATATACCCATGTATTAGTACTATTTTTCCACTCTTTGTTACTTAATATAATTAAGAAAACTCTTTTTAAAAAATCTAACTACATCTCTCTCTTCGGTCAAAAATCTATTTAATTTCAAAACACGTGTTTCAAAAAATGTTTTCAAATGATACTTGAAGATGATTTCCAAGAAAAAAATATTTTAAAAATGTATCATTTTTTTAATCTCTATTTATATATTTTCAATGTATTTTAAAATAAAATGGTTTTCAAAATGTTATCATGTTTCGTTCATATGTTTTCAATTAAAAGGTATTCAAAACATTTTCAATATTTTTTTATATGTTTTTAAATAATTTTCAATAAAATAGTTTTCAAATATGTTTCAATATTGTTTTATAATTTTTAAAGGGAAATAATTTTACAATGGTATAAATTTTTTTAAATACTTTTTTAGGAAGAAAGGATATATTCCTTAAGAAATTTTTTTAAATTATATTTAAAAATTATTTCCCATATAAGATAACATATGATGGTGTTACACATTCATTTCTATTGAAATGGTTCAACACTTACATTAAAATTATTTTCATAAATGTTTAATGTTTTTATGGAATTATTATTATGAAACCCATCTCTCTTTCATGGGTAATATGATTTTGAAAAATTTTATTTTACATTGGTGGTGACTATGATACCTACCTATTTTCTATTAGTAATGATCTTATTACATTTTCATGATGCCGATATCATTTCATAGGTTATTATATGATTATTATTTATATTTTTTTGGAACTTGTATGTAGTATTTTTTTATGTCATTGGGTTGGATCTATATCTCTCTATAATTCATTTGGTAATGACGGATGACTCATGAGTATATATGTTATGTGTGAACACAATTTCATGTTCACAATATTATGTGTGAACTTGATTATATGTTCAAATGTTTTGAATGGACCTAGTTGCATGTCCATAACCTTATGATTGGACCATATTACATGTTCACAATGCTATGAGTTAACCTTATTACCTAGCCACAATGTCATGCATTGACCTAGTTTGATGTCCATAAGTTTATGCATGAACCAGATTACATGTTCATAATGTCATTTATAGATCTGGTTTCATGTCCATAAGGTTTTGTTTGATACATAATAAACATTCATAGTTTTATGAATGATAATATTATCATGTCTATAAGTTGATTCAAGGGCTAGATTTCAGGTTCATTACTTAATGAGAAAAACCATTTCTACATATACAAGTTCATAACATTATAGACCAATTTTCATGCGACGAATTCCATGTATTATTCCTATTTTTTGACTTCATGACTTATTCTATTAATTATGTAATAATCCATGTCTTATGACCTTCGAATATTTATTATGATCTCTAATGTACAGGGTATGACCATCAAATATTATGCTGAAGTTTGATACCCTTTTTCTATGCCATGCTTATGCATTTCCATTATTTAACCTTACTAAGAATATGATCCACCCCTTTTTTATGTCTCATTATTTTAGTTTATAAAAAAAATGTATAAGTACTAAAGGTTGAGATATTTATGGGATATGTCAATGATATTTCACCAGGATAGAAGATTTTGTGTCCAAGGTTTAAAATACATCAAACTATTATAGACCTCATCCATGTATTTTTTCTAATGTATAGAATATTCATCTAAAATGATGTAATATCCATGTATGTTAAGTCTTGGTCACTATGGTTCATATCAAAGGAAATTTTTAGTCAACCTTTAGAAACTAGGATGGAAACCATTTAGTGAGATCTCTATGTATATATCTAAGAATATATATACAGATGTCTCTAAGTATAAGTATAAGAATGGGTAAACATTTTGAAAATTGTCCTAAAATTTTGGTAAAATATAGCGTGAGTAGTTTACTATAAATACATATTTTTCTGGATACTATAAGTGGGTGTTCCTCTTGAATATATGTACCTAATATTAACAACTCTGACAAGATGTTTTGGTCCTGACTCAGGGTAATTTGGTACATGAAAATAGGCCATTTGGCACACCTAGTTTAACAATCATGGTGGATATTCTTTGGGAATTCACAAACTCCTTATGAATTAACTTGAAGGATTTAAATAGAGGATAACATCGAATAACCTGTGTTAAACCTAAGCTGTAATATGTTAATTAGCTATGATCCATAATCTCAGCATCCTCTGTGTACTTTTTCAATATTATATAGTATCACATTATGATAAATGTTTCTCACAATATGCTTTCTTATTTTATTCAGTGGAAAGAATTATAAGAAACATGGTTAACAATTAATGATTCAGATTTTTAAAGTATTTGAATTATGAAAAAAAAACTTCCAAGTGGATATATCCAAAAAATAATCAGTATGGTTGTATGAGTGTTGGTTATACTTATGAAGATAAATAGACCTCCAAAGAAATGTGAAAGGTATGTGATGTTCTTCTAGTAATGTTTAAATTAAACATAAGAAGTGTCATTTTATTTAGATTTGGAACCTTAATACAGGATTCATATTTCATATTCTGGGAAAGAGGTATTAATTAATATGTTTTTGAAGCCTGAATAATGGTTTAATAGTAAATTTGGAGGAATAATAAATTTATATTTGGAATTCAATGATTATGTTATATAAATAGTGAAATATAGAGTATTTTTAGGATAATTTTTCATTAATTATTGAAAAAGAAAATTTTACTGGTGATATGGAGATATAAAGGTGATTTTATAGAAAGGTGATATTCAGATTAAGGTGAGGTAACACTTAATTAATGTCTAACATTGAGATAATTA